>OX388349.1:75326092-76526092 GCA_947579665.1 Sympetrum striolatum
GACAGAGCTAAGAAGTTGCTCAGGAATTTTAAGTTTGTAATATTTTGAATAATTTCTGCAGTTGACTATTTTACGTTGACATTTCTCCATATATTAATTAGGATCGGTGTTTATAACTAAATTTTGGTATATTATGCATACATTGGAGGACAATATTGACGTGATTTTCCATTTTAATTAATCTTTTTGTTTTGTATTTATCTCGCAAGGGCTTTGAAGTAATTGAAACTGGGTATTTGAGGATCAAATAATGGGATAAAATACATAAATTTAGTAATTACTTGATGTTTACGATCCAAAGTTTATTTAACAGTTTTTGAGGTGAAGGTCAAATGTTTGTCTAATCAAAGTTCTTTTTACAACGTTTTATTCCGCAGTAATCAACAAATGTATATCTGTTAAAAAATATGAAAACATCAAAGCAGTTTTTACCAAAATATAAAACTTAGATAATAAATCAATTTGTTTACTTTCCCATTTAGAAAATAATTAATTTTATTTCATTCTTAAAAACTGATTTGGAAATTACATCATAGAGATGTGCATGTTTAGAACTCCAGTTATAGTAACAGATTTTCGTTAGCGAAATGTTCACTGTTTTGCAATGGTTTTTAATTCTGATGTTAGTCATTCATGATTTCGTATACAAAATAACCACAGATAAAGCAATTTTCGGTTCAACGACAAACGTTAATGCGTTCGAGCGTTTTGGCCTCAAATTCCATTGTATATATCTGATCTGGAAACGGTAGTGATTCTTATTTACAGAGTTTCAATTGTATCTTTTGGGATGCAGTTTCTTCTAATTATGTTCCCTGTTATCCTTTCGCCTTTTGACTTTACTTCCCTGATCGGTTAATTTTACGTATCGTTTGCGGAAAATGTGGATTATTGATTCGACTCATTCTAGCCTATGGCCTACCTCGCAGATTCAGAAAGACGTATATTACAGATAGAACGCGTAATATCTGCCATATCCTTTAAATCAGGATTTCCCAAACCTTTCCTGCAATGGAAGACTTTGCAAACCTGGGAAGTTTAACGGAACACTTAGCTTATTTTTAGGTTAAGTAATTCTTCTTGTAAAATTTTAAAAATCATTGAATTACTACAAATTATTTATTTGGTAATTATTTTTAAATATAAAATTGTGATATTGTAATAAAAACTTAAATTATGAATCAATAAAGCATTTAATGACTTATATTCTCCAATTCTCCATTCCATCTCTATTTTCGCGGAACATCTATTCAGGTTTGCCGGAACACCGGTGCTCCGCGGAACATAGTTTCGGAACCTCTGCTCTAAATACATACTTTCTCTGAATTTATTGCGTAAATAAAGCCTTAGTTTTCATCTTCTTTTCTCTAGGTATTCCCATCATGCGTCTTGGAGTATATGAGTAATGATTTGTCGCAGCAATTCTTGATAATACGTTTAGATGTACTTCTTCTAGTTCTCGAATATAACTCTTGATAGAGAGATTCTCGAGGTGAGGCAAAGCTTTTCTTCTGATTTACTGAAGTTCTTCAAAAGAGATATTTTCTTCTTTTATTTCATCTCTCGTCTATTAATTATCCAGAGAAAGGTGAAAATGGGATGGCTATTGAAAAACTACTACAGAACCTGAGAGAAGGACTAAAAAAAGAAAGCAATTATAGTTCTTATTCTATCTATGTAGACCCTTGGACAAGAAAGAGGTAAAGGAGATCGCAAGTAATAATTCTCCTCTGAATGGAGTAAAAGGGAATAATATCGTTCTCAAAAATAAATATATGGACAAGTGGATGGAACGGTGGCTCCATCTGTGAACGGTACGGCGAAAAATTATTTAAATCTTCAACTTTTCGGAAAAGAGCGTGATGGAAGGAGAAGTGAAGGCGACGAAATCACCACTCCGTGAATAAGAGGTTTATTTTTCCTTTTTTTATCGCTCTCTCGTTCCATTGGAAGACCTGCCCTCTGGGGGTATTTTTTCTCCGTCTCTTCTTTCCCTGAGAAGTTGGAGTGCGTTGATTGAGAAAATATGCTCATCTCCAGAGAAATTCTAAACTTTGCGGTGTTCACATTGTTCTTGGCGCCGGAAATATTTAAGTCGACTTTAAGACTTCGAAATATTCTTATTTTTACCCCTTTTTCATGTTGAGGATCGTCAGTTTTCAAAGCGGTCAAAAACTTTTCAAAATTTATAGAGATATTTATTTATGAGAGCATTTAGTTATGAGGTTTATTAGACAGGAATAGGAATTGGGAACTGAAAGGAATGAGTACTGTACTTCTGTATGGGTTTGTGTGTAAGACCAGGGGTTAGAAGCAAATGGATCACATGTAGTTGTGGTTTTCCTTCATTTCCGAAAAAAAGCGGAAAATGTGTGATTATTTTTGTTACATGCAATTTAAATTTGTTAATTTTTTAAAATACGTAGTTTTCCATTGAAAAGGCAGTTTAATGGTTTTTTGTTCAACTCCGTTGATTCATTGGCGACCAAATGTAAATGTCTCTCTAGTTACCCAGAATGGAGCTCTTTATATGTTTTGTCTCAAAGTGATCCTACAATTTCCTCCCTTAGTCTTTCCTTATAAGTATTGCTCCGAATTCTGCATTAAAAATTGTATGATTAGTATTGCTTAATTATTTCTGATGCTGAGTCGTCATCTTTTTATCAGTCTCAAAAATTTCATTTCCGATTACTTTCCCTTCTTTAAAGCCCAAGTAATTCCCTAACGTTCCATTTTTTTCTCAGAATCGAGCTGTTATGACTTATTTGACTTCTTAATTTAAATATTTAGTCTTTTATCTCGACTTGTAAAATAATTTCAGTTAAATGCTCCATGCATTCTTTGTTCTTAATGCAGTCGATTGTAATTTTAATATATTCAAGGACGATCCCAAAAACAATGGAAGTGGTTTAAATTGTTCCTGAAAGTCCCTTTTACGTGCGGATCGTGTAATGCTCAAAACAAGCCGCGGCACAAGCGATATTTAACTTCGTATTCTTAGACCGTATTTATTAAAACATCGGTTTAAATTCAATTAAATTAAATTAATAAATTAAAAATTCGCATCGCCACCTGTTTCAATATCGTGGAAGTATTTTTCCATTCGTATCAACGTTCTTTTTATTAACATGTATCATAAATGCTACAAAAATTCATTTCTTTACAGAAATCCTAGCGTAATCTAAATTTTACCTTCCGATATTTCCTATCACGACAGAGTTAGTATTTTGGAGGACTTGTTGATGAATGCGATCGTTTTTATCTTTTTAATTTCTTTTTAATCATTCAAATTCTAATGGCATACAAATGCGTATAATTTATGGTATTCTAATTAACGTATAATTCCGTTAACTAAGAGTAATCCATCCAAGCACTCTTACTTCATTTGAATTGGGTGAAATATATAAGTAACAATCTTCCATCTACGAAGAGTAAACAAGCGGTGTTTGGAAATATATGAAAGATTCGCCGTATTTGTAAAAGATCCTCATAAGTCCCGTTTGCTTGTGTAAATGCGTTGCAGATATTCGTTAGAAAGTGCTTCCAGAGAAATAAATATTCTTTGCATTCATTCTTTCTCCATTTTTTTCTGAGAGATAGGATCATTTTGATAATTTTTTGAACCTTTTGTAAGTAAAAGGCTGTACTTCCACGAAGTATAACAGATAACTTAGATTTCTTTTGTAAGTAATGTAAGATTTCATGGCTGGTACGGTAGAGTCTTAGTATATAGTGAAGTTACGAGAATGTTTTATTGGGTTGATGTATTGAAACTCTTTTAGATCTCATTGCATTTAAATACTATATGTAAGAGTGATTAGCCTTTAATACATCATTTTAATCAATTACTTTTTTTGGCGACCTCGATTTAAATCAATAAGCCACTCTCTTAACTATTTAAACGGAAAGCTTTAGTGGTTCGTAATGTCAAGTTATCCAATGAAATCGAAATCTTCTATTTAGTAAGCTGTTATGCTTCTTAAAATTTTCAACAAACGACTAAGCCTGTATTTAGTATTATTATTTTAGTGTTGGATTTCTTGAACACTCTTACTTAGATAGTGTTGTAATATCACGCGTGTACACTTATTGCCTTTAAAATAATTGCATAGTATAATATTACAGCATGCATTATTTTTATATACTTCTGTCTGTCTGTGTCGCTTTTATGATACCATTAATTCGTAGCACTCGTCTCTAACCGCTCCCCTCTTACAATCTCCGAGCAATCGCTTTAATCTCCACTTCCTCTCTAAATAACCTTTCATATCATGGACCTTCTCTGCAGCCATCGCATTTTCTTAGTGTGGGTTTATCGCCAGTCATCTCCGCCACTCTCCGAGAGCGCACCTTCTCTCCATCCATCCATCCCCTCTTATTTATGCCTCCTTACGCCTCCAAAACGCACTCCCATGCATGAGAAGAGCTTCCGAATGTGTTGGGAAAGAAATAAATAAGGAGGAACCGGCTTCTCTATGGATATGGTAATGGAAGCGAAGGGGAAATGTGTGTTAGCACGTGCGAGATATTTCTCCTGCTAAAGTAATCAGAAAAATTGGTTCCAACGCAATCGAATGCGAAAACGTTTCCAAATATCTCCGATCGCATATCTGCGTTAGATTTATACATTTGATTTTTAAATGGGGGAAACATATGTAGTGCGAACCTATTACACTATTTGGTCCCAAAGTGAATCTCTCCGGTAAATACGACAGATGAGCGTTCTTTACTCAGTGTTTCATGTAATTAATTTTTACGCTAAATACGTGACCTAAAAGTTCACTTCACATAAAATTCGATTAGTAAATCTACAAGTTAGTAAATCTTCCCAAGTTGTCTTTAATGTTTAGGAAAGTTTCGTAAGATTTCAGATCGATTGGTATCACCTCTTATGAACACCTATGTTATTATAATACACGGATTTATACCTTGACTCAATAATTTTGAATACAACTTCTTGAATTATGTCATATTTATCTAAGTATCAAGTATGTCTATTACAGTATAATATCATTCTGTTTAAATTTTGGAATTTTTCGGGTATCTTCTCAAGGAATAAAAATACAATTATATAGATTTTTCAAAGTATTCCATTGGTTTTAAACCTCAAAACCGAACTAATGTGAATGAAATCTATCAAGCTGAAAAAATTCTGAGGTATGGAAGAAAATAGTCGCTTTGTTCCTCTAAATAACCTGATAAGTTTTGGAAAAGTTTATTTAAATTTGTTTATCCTAAGTAAAATAATGAATCCATGACGCAATGTAATCCTTAACTTATCAAGGTTACTTATCAAGAATAAGCAGATATTTAAGTCCATGGACAAGAATCCTAATTTATAAAACAATAATTTCTCCACATTTTGATTATTGTTCCACAGTTTTATATGGGATCTGCAATTAAGAAATAAAAATCTGATGTGGCCAGCACATGACTTTCTCCATATATATAAGATGTGAATATTTATCTACGACAGTAATTTCGAACTCTATATTCCATCTAAACTTGGAATATGAGTGATTAATATATACATATATTTATATATATATATTATCTTTGACGCCAAAAACATGATAAATAATGTTTTACGGGACATGATCGATGAAAAACGATGAAATTGGCCTTTCGCCCATAGAGCCCAGAGCGCCCACAAAGTACATAATCAGCAACTTCCGGTTTATCAGTATTTAATGAATAACTCCTACACAATCAGTGATACAAAAATATATTTCAACCAAAAGTTATAGTAAATTATATTTTCTAAAACTTTTATAAATAAAAGTATATACCTAAATATCATATTTATGGAGATATTTTGAAAACCGGAAATGAGCTTTGAAGATTGAAGCTCGACTTCCGGTAAACCGATTTACTTCAAAAACTAATCAACTCTAAAAAAACTAACCAAAGTACTATATATGAAATTTGGTGTGGATACAATGAATAGTTTTTAAGTTAGAGCGCCCACAAAGTACATAACAGCTACTTCCGGTTTATCGGTATTTCACGAATAACTCCTAATCAACCGGTGATACAAAAATATGTTAAATACAAAAGTTATAGTAAATTTTATTATCTAAAACTTTTATAAGTAATACAATACACGTATATATCATATTTATGGAGATATTCTGAAAACCGGAAATGAGCTTTAATGAATGAAGCTCGACTTCCGGTCAACCGATTTACTCCAAAAACTAATCAACTCTGACAGCACACACCACAGTACTATATACGAAGTTTGGTATTGATACGACCAACAGTTTTCACGTTAGAGCGCCCACAAACACACACACACACATACACACACACACACACACACACACATACACACAGACATCATTCCGAAAATAGTCAAAACGTGTTCTAGGGACCCCAAAACATGTATTTCCGTTGAAATCTCGAAGTCGAATTTTTTCATGAAAACAATACTTTCTCTATACTTCGTATATGGAGAAAGTAAAAAACTTCAGAAACTTCAAAATAGAGTAATGAGAGTAATTCTAAAATGTGGAAAACTTACTCCAATTAAATCCACGTTGAATGCTCTGCGGTGGATGTCCATAGAAGAGAGAATTTCACTACACGTATAAGAATTGGTCCACAAAATGGTGTATAAAAGAGTGCCAAGGTATTTAAATCAGGAGTTAACATTAACTTATAGCCACCACCATTATGACACACGACAAACTTTTGACTTAAAAATAAAAAGACATAGTAACAATGTTTCTAGAAAGTCATTAATGAATGATAGACTTTGTTTATTCAATAGTCTTCCTGAATGGGTCCGCAGAATTGAGAATGGAATAATGTTTAGAAGGGAATGGATTGTAAAAGGAACTAGGGAATAATGAGTTGAATCTGAAATTTAATTTAATTTAAAGATGTGTATAGTTTTTTCTTTCTTGTAAGTTTTAAAATCTCTATAATTACGAGTATATAATGATGTGTAATTATGTGTATTGTATGCACATAAAGTGTCATCAATCTAGATGAAATTTATGCGTAAGACTTTGTAAGATCGATGTATATATATGATTTTATTACTTGTGCTTTTACTTGTAATTCTCATTTGTACTAATTAGAATGCATTTCTAAATAAATCTACTACTACTACTACTACTACTAAATATTATAATTTTCATTAATTATTGTGTCGAGTTTTCTATAACAAAAAAGAAATGCTGCTCCCCGGATAGCCAATCGGGTAGCACGAAATGTATGTTTTGAATCACATCAACTATTTTAAAAATCTTTCCCGAGGTCTTCTCTTTGAAAATAAATTTTTCCTTTTTTGGTTTGCCCTCGTTATGCGGTCGTTAACTCAGTATGACGAACAAGGGAATACGCGATTGCCCTTTCCGTTTTTATTCGCTCGTGATATATTTTTAGATTGAGAATATCTCCTACACGAGGATGAACTTCTCATCGACTAATTTGCTGATTTTACGTCAGGGCCCAATAGATATTTCTCTCGTGTGCAATCGATTGCTATAAAAAAACCCGTCTTTATAGCCTGCAGTAAATAACAGTGGATGTTCGTTTCCTATATCTCAAGAGTCCATCAATCCAGAATCTAGAGCAAAGGTTCTCGAGTGCAGTCATCATGACCGAGAACTGCCATCGAAACTTTCTCAGATGGTCGCGGAAATAATCAAGAATACTACTTCGGCGTTCTATTAATGTAAATTCTTCATGGAATCAGGCGAGGTATTGTCGAAATCCATAATAATAATAATATAATAATAATAAAGGACTTTATTCGGACGAGATTGAGACTATCAAGTATCTTCTTATACCTAACCCTTTGTCATTTTGGAACAGAAAGAAATAGATAGATTGCCAAAGTACGGAGAAGAAAACTACTTGGTGGATTAAAAACCTAAGCTAAGAGCATAGGAAAATTCGTCCACTGCAGGAAAACACCCTCAAAAGAAGGGGGTGTGAAAAACCTGCGAAACCTACATATAGAAAACTAAATTTAAATATGGTAGTGGATAAAAGAGCTATATAAGACAAAAAAAAAGAAAGTCATTAGAACGTACAAAAAAGAACAAGTTATAACATATTAACATAAAATTCTGACACAAAAGTAATAACATATAAGTAATAATGTATAACTAATTTAGAATTGAGTTATAGAGTTCTAACTATCTTAAACTTGTTTTGTCAATTACATGTTAAATTATATGAACATAATAGACGCACTGAATAAAAATACATAAACATAAATACATAACATAATTAACAGGTTGGTTAATTAAAAACTTGAGGAAAAAGTACGATTTATTAAGCTTCTTTACAATATGTAAATTCGTTGCTTTCAAATAATGGAAGGATGGTTACGTTATAATGGTGGTAAATGCTCCAAATACCATCGAAAAACAAATTAAAGTTGGCCTTGTAAGTCATTCTTTGATAGTTTTTATAGCATTTACAACAATTCGTAACTTTATGTAGAAATGAGATTTAATGTTTCTATTTATAATCAAGATTTTTACTGCCACACTCAATTTAATCCCTAAGTTTTTACGCCATCCAAATTTATCTACTAGGGAATAACAGAGAGATCTTAGCAATAAACCCAGCCAACTTAATTACTCATTAATGGAAGTTTGCCTTCTCGAAAAAAATATGCAGTATCTTCCATAGGCTCCATGTCATCAGCATTTATTTATCTGTATGCCCCTACATTCTTTCTTTTTTAGGAAAATAATTCTCTAAGTACAGCTTTCTAAAATTGGAATTATTATGCATTCATCTTTTTAGATCAGTGCATGCTAAGTCTAGCCTGGCGCTTTGTTGAATTTAAGTATCCATTAACTAATTTAACCTTTATTAATGCATTCCAAAGTCCATTTGCTTTGAATAATTTTCTATATAATTATAAAATGTTAATGCTTACGGATGCTTATGCACTAATGCAGTCGAAGACTTGGAAGAAGATTAGCTTTTAGAACTTCAACTTTAACTCCTCTATTAAATATGGTGAACATACCAGTAAAATGTTTGGTCAATGAAGCAGAGAGATTACTTTAATGCTAATAGTTGTTTGCAGTGCAGTGACTACATATGGCAATTTTTTCTCTTCGTATATATTGTTGAATTGTTGACAAACACTTAAAATTATTTCCATCAGTTAATCATTTACCGAATCGTCTCCCTCAAGAACCAGGAAAGGATCTTTTAATGATTTATTTCAAATATTGAAACTGATACTCTCCAATTATCATGAATGCTATTAAAATTTTTATAAAGGGTTTAGATCGAAACAAACAATGTTCCATAGGTTAAAGATTGTTTTTATTTAGCTTGTTTTCTAACTCATTAGTATTGCTAACATAAATCAAACTGATTTATCGTGAAGTGGAAATAATTGTTAAAAAAACAAGATTTTCAAAGCAAGAATTCTATTATAACGCGCAAACAAAGATTTGAATGTAAGAAAGACATTTGCTAAAGCCTTTCTTTATTTGTTTTATGGCAGTGCATGTTGGGATACAGGGAAGATACAGGAAGAAGTGTCATAAATGTGGATACGACGAGAAATCTTATTATCAAAATAAAGAAGACAAAAACGTACGCCGAAGTTCTAAAAGACGCGAGTGAAGAGAGATTTTACTATAAAGTCAAATTTTTGCAATATGTACAAAGGCATAAGTCTGATCTTAATAATATTAGGTTGTAGGAGAAGTGTTGGGAAAGAGGGACAAAAAGAAGTATATTGAATAAATCGAGAGAAAGATAGCTGTGGATGGATAGCTCGAGATATTGGTAGAAGATAGGAGCTAATGGATCTAGGTTCAGCCGTAGGTTACTGGATGGATCAAAATTCAGTTAATTAACCCTCCGTCAGTCGCGCTGTTGTATTTTATAAAACACATACGGTTTTTCGGGTCCCGTTTCTACCTGTGTTCTACCTCATGCCCGGGTCTATTCCTTTATCGCACTTACCATTAACTTGTAAAGGCGTCAAATGCTTCTTTTTAGTCTTAAACCGACTGCGAAAGCGAGAAAATCTGTGAAGTGACGACTGTTGGAACACATACAACGCGCGACCGCTTGGGTAAGTTTTTCGTTGGTGAACTCTAATTTTGCATATTATAACGTTTATATGGAGTTTTTCACTTATGTCGTCTTTAACTTTATTAGACGCATTTCAATTTCGGAACTAATAGACATCTTGCTTTTTAGGTACTCTCCGAACGCATGTAAATAAATAAAGGTGAATAATAATTTTTTACTAAAAGTTGTTAACTTCTTAAATTCTTCCTCTTAAATTATATTATAACCTAAAGTTAAATAAATGGGTGGAAATAACTGCGCAAAACTCCACTTTTAACCTTTAAAGTGGAATTTTGCGCAGTTATTTCCACCCATTTATTAGGATGGAGTTCCACAAAGTTAAAGCTTCCTTGATTGGTTTCAACCTAAAGTTTAGTACTCAGAAATAATAATTAGTTCAATTAATTTTACAATTTTTGCCGAAAAACAATCTGTTATATGGAATACAACGCGCGACTGTTCGTGTTATGATCATAGGCGCGACTGATGAAAGGTTAAGAACCGTTGAACGTTTTTCCACACACAGAGTCGCATTTGCCTTTGTCATTTTAAATATTCCTCCCCAGTCTCAACGAATGCAGGTCCATCCCTCTAAATTTCTTGAAGTTATCAGCAAGAATAAGTTCCCCCGCTTCAGTTTGACCTTTAGGGTTCGACCTTTCAGCACTGCTGTTGTCGAGTCAAACGGTGACGCAGCTCAAAATAAACATGGCGCACTCTTATGTGCGCACTCTTATGGCGCACTCTTATGAGCAGAGAAAAGGAGACATCGCTCCGTCTGAAACTTGTCGTCGTTCTTGTTTCCTTCGATTTAAGATTAAGAATTACGAACGAGGAAATACTGTAATGCTGTTGAATCACCGAAGAGGCTCTGCAGCATAACTTTCCTGTCTCCGGGATGCACTTATGTATCTGAAGAACTTGCCAGTATACTGCAGCATATTTCAATCTTCTCAAATTAGCATTTATTAATAAGTTAATATTTTTGTTATTTAATTATAAGTAGAAGCTGCTACTGCCTTCATAGGCAGCGTTAACTGAGGCAATTCAATTGCACTTCATATCTTTTGCAGCTGGTTCTTTAGTTGTGTATTGTAAACTTCGTAGGAAACTTTGCGATGGTGAATCTTTTCTTGGAAATCTCTGTAAATGAAACTACTGAAATGACTGCAATCGTTTGTATACTCATTAAATCCGTAAATATTTATTTGAAATTTCTATTCTACGATTGTAATAAATTGTTTATTCATTGTTCAGGATAAGAACCGTATTCCTGGTAAAAATTTTCAGGACTATGAAATACGAAAAATCATCAGTGGCTTAAAAAATCGATGTATTTCCTCAAATATTTCGTGATTCAAAAATGGAAGGATATCTACCAATTTTCTTTCTTATGGTACATCCTTTTTTCAATTCCATTCGACCCCAATTTAAATATATTTTCCAAAGAAGAGATTTTTACGAACAGAACAAAACTGAACTTTCCTTATACGTCTTCATGGGTGACATCAAATTAATGAATAAATTCTAGACTTATTGTTGATTAATAATACTGAAATACTCTGAATTACTAATAATAAATACTATGGCTTCCTGAAATCTTATGCATATATTTTTTGCATCATTATCATATATTGATTAATATATAAAATAATCAATTGAATCGCTCATAATCCCTGAAATTATACTTCAATTATCATCAATATCACTTCAAAAGTAATTCCCTGCTACCATATTGTTCTCATGTCTAATCCAAGGCAATTAATTCTAGCACTTCCTCCGTGAACCAAATATTCATAATTTTGCTAATAAAGTAAAATCTCGTCTACCCTACCGATAGAATTCTTCCGCAGCTTGCATATTCAAATACCCAAAACCCTCAAAGAAACGTTAATTGAATTCGATCTTTCTACGATTTTCAGTATAGTAAACTTCCACATTAATCCTCCCGAATAAGTTTTACTATTCAAACATCGTGTTCTCTCATTATAAATTTCGGTTCTTCCTACATTTATATTATCCCCAACGTTCCCTTCTATATTATCTTCCTAACCTTGGAAACTCCCTCCAAAAGCTTTTTCCGATTTTTCACATGACTTATTCTTAAAAGAAACTTTTTTCGCAATTCTTGTGGATGATCTCTCATGTAAATAATTTTTTGCTAGCATAAATATATTTTTAGAATTAGTTGCCGTTGATTTTTCCAGTTCATCCATCCATAATGATATACTATAGTTTTTTAATATTTTGCTGTTTGGAATTCCATCGAAATGGTGGCAAACTTATACACGAATCTATTAAATTAATAAAATACATTGTCCAATTGAACGTATTATTAACCACCTTAATTTCACAATGTCGACGCTCTTTTGCGCAACGCCATAGATATTGGCAATATTTTTTTCTTTATTATTTATTTATTTATTTATTAAAACGCTGCAAGTTGGTATTAATACCAGGTGGCAACGGTTGAGGGGGATATAACAATACAATCTGTCCGGCATTCGCCCGAGGACGGGAGGGAAACCCCTCCAAAAACCTCCCGTGGACACATCTTAACAGTAGCAATAGGCCCAATTTGTACAATATGTCAAACAAGTCGGATAAACAATATACAAGCACCTACAACAAACACAGATACAGTCGGCTTTTACATATTTAATTGTAATACATGGAACTATTTTCTTATTCTTAGGATAACAAGTGATTAAAACTATGCCTTATACATACATACATATAAGAATTTAAATTTTATAATCTTCTAAGCTTATTTTAAAAAATTTTAACATTCACTGGCATTGGATTGAGAAGCTCTCCAAGTATTGCATTCCATTCCCTTATACCTCTAATTACCTCGATTTCCTTCAAACGCCATTGGGAAAGAGTTTTAATAGTATACGAGGAAATAACTGACGATGAAGTTTTTTCAAGTAGATTATAAAATATTTCTTTAAGATTGTACTGCTAGATGATAAGGCAATACGACATTCGAAATAGCCAATTGAATTGATTATAGCTGCAAATAATCTGATATTTTATGAATTGGTGGCTCATTTGAGTCACCGAACTTCTTAACCATTTCAAATATCAATGCTTCTGCAGTATTCAGGCAGCCCCATGTCGGGATACCTTTGCATTTTTCCCTTTAAAGCCAATAAATCACATATAACAGTTTTCCCAAGTGTTATCCTCCGGTGGAGTTAACCTTATGGAAAAAATTCGCGAAATTTCTGGGAATTCAATCAAGCCTTTAACAAAGCTTGTTCATTTTCTTCAGAATCAGCAACTCCTATTTTCTCCGTTCGCTTACTTTCGTAGCACGTGAGGTATACATATTGTTAATTAAAACGTGTAAAGTCGCTAATTTACGGGTAACGCATCATCTTACGTGTTTGTCTTCGGTGAAATCGGTCGTTTCGATTCCCGAGTCGATTTCGAGTGGAAAGGGACATTTGGCCTCTGATGCAGCGTAAAATTACTACTTACTAATAACTTATTATTTACGTAGTCAAGTAAGGTCAATGTGTATAATCCCTGGTGATGTATCTTCTGAAATTGAAAATAAACTATTGGAGGAGATATTTCTTCCTCTCGGGAGTGTCGGTTAATTAAGTTAATGAAAGAAAGCTTATTACTTTTGCTTCATCTGTGGCAGGGAATATTAAAGTGCTATCATTAATTTAAGAGATGTTTTGATAACATAAATTTTGTCCTTGAAAGCGGATTACTATCCTTATCAAAGTATGAGTATTTCATAGAAAAAAGCTGTTGTTGTTTTTTCAATAACTAAGGAAAATAAAGAATTAGAATCTATGTTAGTGATTAATTTATTCTTTAGGACTACAAGCAGGCACCAGGTCAGGTGGGTTTTTCCTACCTCCTGTAGGGAGAAATAAAGTCCCCTGCCTGGTGTTCACCTTAGTCAGGAGGAAAAAACCCCGGAGGTCTTACGTATGATTACAAGATTACCTAAAACTCCGCATTTCTAATCCAGAACTTATTATAAGATCTTCAAATTTATTCTGTAAATCTTGAGAATGGCGTCTATAAGTATCGCGTTCACATAGCACTGTATTCCATTAAAGATGTTTGCTCTAATTCCCATACTATTACATTAATCTTTTCCTCTTTATCTCATTTTAAATATCCTTGGACGTTTTTCCCATTTTTGTTCCATTTTTAACCGTTCTACTGTTACTTCAATCAATTTTTGTCGCTCCTGCATTTCAAAATTCGATTCCTAATTGCCTTGATTTTTTTACTCAATAAAACTGTTATTTAACTTTTATGCGGTTTTCCTGTTGTAATAGTGCGCATGGAAAGCGAATTTGTGTACTTCTCTTAATGTTGGCTTGATAGCGTCAGCGCAACTTTAAAACAAACTTCAATACTCTGAGCTCTTCTGTGGCACGGATCCTGCAATTTTCTGCCCCAAATTCGAATTTCTCTCCTACGGCCCCGTTGTTTTATTTGCTTTCATCCGATAGTTTTTGAGGTATCCACTGAATTGCAAAGTTATTGCAGCGTATGATTTGTTAGACTGCCTTTTTTGGTATTAATTCTTGCATGAAAAATATACGTATATATTTTAAGCTACTCTTATTACAACTGTTCACGATTTCAGATCGCATTATCGGTCTACTGAGTTACGGATATCGCTTCCATTGCTTCAATTTATTTATTTTAACTTCAAAGTAAAAAAAAACTTAACGTTAATTTAATTGTGGTTTAAATTTATATTATGGTAAATTAATTTTTTTTTACTTTCAGCAAAATGAATAGGAACCCTGAAAAATCTTGCCTCATATTTATTATTGACAAGTCATGTAAATACTATTTCAGGGTAATGGCAAATTCATTTGTGAATCGCAACTATATTACAACATGCTTATGCACTGATATTCCATAGTTGTAAATGTGAGGCTTTTGGGGAATTGTAAGAATGGTTGTTAAACGCAGATTGTAGTGATAGGGGATTACTATGCGGTTTAAATTATAAGTTGCATTGGCATTTGTAAAACTTTGTTATATTGTTTGAGTTATTCGTTAAATTTAATGTAATTTGATCTAGCGACTGTTTAATAAATTAAATTAATATTTCTGATGAGAGAAATATGTATAACCTTTAAATGAGTTCTAATTAAGCAAATAGGTATCCGGCGTAGTTCTAAAGAAAGATCCACTTGGATTATTTTAGTCTTCATAATTATCTCAAAATAATTTTGATTCGAAGAATTATTTTGCAACTTGATGATGATTTTAATATTATATCATCCAAAACATCTTCTACATTAATTCTTAAAAGAAAATTTTCCGAGAGATAAATTTTAAGATGACGGAATTGAAAATTGATCGTCATTCATGGAGAGAGCTCTTAGTTAATTAAGTAGTTCCTTATCTGCCCTGGATGATGCATCTTCGCTTATTTCCTTAGTTGAAGTGGGAATATCCTTTTAGTCGTCCCATAATTTAGATTACTGAGTTGTTTACTCGTGATGTTAATTTTTATGGTCAAATTACTGCGTATGGCAGAAAAAATCAAGTCTGTCTGCTAAACAAGTTTCGGCGTAATATGTTGTCGGGCATCCAAAGTTGTCACTGAATTGAGGTAGACTTAAAAAAACACTGTTAACAATAAAAACTGAAGAAGTAGATGTGACATATCGCGGGATAAGGAAGGATGAAAAGGGAATCAAAGAAGGCGCCGAAATGCCCTTGGAGACGGGGATCATCAAATGCCATCCGTCGCTTAATTATTTGAAGGGCTTTATCATCATTAAGCGTCGACATTTCATGGGATTGGACGCTCCGAGCAGAGAACACCTGAGCGCGAAATGTCGCCTAAATATGATCTCAGTGAGGAGGTTGCGAACTTCGTTTTTATGCCCAAGGCTGCAAGCGCCGAAGGAATCTCCTGGGATAAGAGAATAATTAACTCGTCTCTCTCTGCAGAAATCGATTTTCATTATTTCATATTCTTCAATTAAAATATAAATGTACTTACATTTTACGCAGTTCCTCTTCGAAATATCTTTAATTCGCTATTCTCACCGGCTCTTTTTCCCTTTAGCACGTCTTTCACTTAACACAAATTTAATCAACTCATCATCAAATCAACTTTAACAACTTTAATCCTATTCTATTCACTACTCAGAGATCGTTCGCTTATTTTCTCCAGGATCACCATGTACTTTTTCTCACTCTAAGATCCTGGCCATCCACACACACGTTACCATTAACTTCTTTCCCCTTGAATATGCCCAAAAAACCGCTACTTATGTCTTTCACATGAATTTAGGGCAATTGCATCCAGGGCTATTGCGTCCCTATGCTTCCTAAAATGCGTGTTTGCGTTAATAAAGAGATGCTACAGTGATATGTTAGGATAGACATATTAAAGCGTAAATGAAGAGGCCTTCAGTGTTTGTAACGTTTTTTCATGGTTCAGTTGAAATTACAGAAAACGCTGACATGATGGAGTTTAATCATTGCATGTTACAGAGGACCCAACTCCACACCCCGATTACTTCACTGATCTTCTTCATTCATGTATTTTAATATTTGGACTTTAGTTTTAATATACAATTTCTGATGGTGATTAGAATCATTAAATATTATAATGAATTTTCTGCTCCTAAACAATTCAATGAACAACTTCACAGCAGCATATATGTTTTGAAACGCTAATGCTGCAAAGATGCAACTGTTTGTGACGCAATTTTCCGCACCCGGTATCATACTGTTCGCGATATTTACCTTCCTTTCAGCCCATTTCCATTCGCTCCCCTTCATTTATCTCATCTGTTTGCAACTCAATCTCCTCTTATAAAGAATTTCAGCTGTTTTAGTCCGTACGTTTCTCATGGTAAACCCAGATTCCGTTTTATTTTTATGAACAGAGCGGACCAATTCAATATGCAGCCATTTTAATATCTAAATATTCCTTAGCCAATGCATGGAATTCGATTGATGCATTTCATTTTTACTTTAGAGAAATTAGAAAATCACAGTGATAACACGAATATTGATCAGTCATTTTTAGCAAATTATAGGAAAATTCACTTGTAAATAATTGAATTATTCCATTCGATAGTCGATTCTGTGATCAGTTTAGCTCAAAATAAACGTATTTTATTTGAAATAGAACGAAGTAAACAATTTATTTTCGTGTGTTAATATGTATTTCAAAGGGACAATGAAGAACCAAATGCTCAACTAATTAATAGTTACTGTTGTAGCTCTTATTTTCGAACCTTCAATTATCATTGTCACAACGCAGTTGACATTGACAATAATCATAAGAACTGAAATTAGAGTAGGAAAATATGTAGGTTAATTCCACTGATGTAGAAGTTCACATTGTGTGGAGAGAGTGGACATACTTGGACATGGCAGAAGAATTCCTTTGAGACTATTTACTTACTAAAATATGGCTGAAAACATACCCCGGGTGGAATTCGTTGTCAAGTATTCCGAGAGTTATAAACAACAGAGGAATATTTCTGATGTTCACTAAATTCCGCGCTCTTTATTTGCTCAAATCGAGAGCGAAACATCTCCAGCTTTCTCGGAATTATTTGGTCTTTCAATTATATTAGTCTCATTCCATACCAATTCGAAATATTATGAAATAGAAGGACGCACGAGGGGGATTGTGTTGTTTTCATTCATCCGTGAGATCAGAATTTTTCAAATGGAATCTCCGTCCATTTAACAATGAAAGGCATATTGCATTTTCTATCTTTTTCGCCATGCACGAAAATGGTAATTTGTAGAATGCAATTTATTAGGATCTCTGAGGAAAAAAGCCAGCAATTATTACTGTCGTAATAAAAGTGAGGCATTGCGATTTTTTTTAGCTGTGGAGGTGAATTTCAATCTCTACCAAATTCTGTAATTCATTCAGCTCCTTATTAAACCCTCAGCCGCGCAGTAAAAAGTTCCTTAATTAATCGCATGGGATCAACACGACCCCAAATTCCTTTGAATATTTACGACCCTTTACATGCGAATCCAACTGAATTGATTTATGAAAAATAAAGGATAGATCTTTAGACAAATATTAGACCTTTTACCAGTCAATTTTTTAAATTGTTATTTATTTAGTAAAAGACTTTCGCATGTCCCATTCGTGCAGAATGATTCCATTTAACCTATAACTTTTGAGCTTCAATATTTCCGAATAAGCAGTAAAAAGGTCAAATATTGATAAATATTTGCTATACACAAAAAGTGAAAAACACAACACACTTGTACGAATTCCACAAATTTTTTATGAAACTGTTTACCTGTTTATACATATACATACATATATATCTATTAAATATAATTCCTTCTCCGGATTCATTCATATTTATAGATACCCAGATAGGATACTAATTCACAGGCTAAACCACTAGCGTTATTGAATTTAAATTTTTACCACGTTTTAGCCATAATGTGTAATCGCCGGAAAAATTGCGATTTTGAAACTCAGCGTCATGGGTTCGATTCCAGAGGGCCCCAAAGTCCCGATTTATCCCGTTTAAATGCATTGCTTCGATATTCGGGAATTTTTAAAAAATACTTCCCGGATAGGTAGAGGATCAAAAATCAACGAGCCTTTATATATGGTCATGATCTTTCGGAAACATAAATGATTTTTTCAGAAAATATCCTTGGTTCGATGCTAGGGTGTGCAAAAATCGGCCATTTAAAATACATTGAGGTAGTTTTTCATTATTTTTTTTTCATGCACTTATCGAAATGATAGGAAGTTCTTGCTTATATGGAAGATGTATATTAAGCATAGGTTTTTGAAAAAATGTAGATAAGACCGTACTGTTCCTGGGTTCGATGCCGGGGCACATTAAAATTTCTCTCATAAGGAATATATGGGAAAAGTAGGACGTCCTTTGAGGTAGTTGCAGCCAATATTTCTGCTTGAATTTTCACACATAGTTAGAGATGGTGATCTTCTATTATGCTGCATAGGAAATATTACCAGAAAGACCCGGGTTCGATGCCGGGCGGTAAATATGTCTGCCATATAAAACACATTGAGATCTTTTTAATTATTTCTTTCATGCACTTATTGAATTGATAGGAAGTTCTTGCTTATATGGAAGATGTATATTAATGCTCGGTTTAAGAAAAAAATTAGATAAGATGCTGTTCCTGGGTTCGATGCCAGAGCATATTACAATTTCTCTCATAAGGAATATATGAGAAAAGTAGGACGTCCTTTGAGGCAGTTGCAGCCAATATTTCTTCTTGATTTTCACACGTAGTTAAAGAAGGTGAACTTCTGTTGTGCTGCATACTAAGTTAACCAGGAAGACCCAGGTTCGATGCCAGACGATTAAATAGCAGCGAATTTTAAGAATATTTTCAATCCCTTTTTTTTCTTTTGATGACCGTCCCGATATGATGCCGATATGAAATTAGTGTTGTCGATCTGCTTGCAGTATGCAAGCTACATTCTACTCGTATATATATATATTACTGTTTAAAATTCCCCGAAATTGCTCCTCGAAATAAATTCTGTTCTGAGGATGGTGCTGTGACACCGAAACCGGTAAACAGTTTAATTAAACATTTTGTGGAATTCGTACAAGTGTGTTGTGTTTTTTACTTTTGGTGTTTAAAATGAAGTTCCACCTAGTAACACTCGAGTTGATTTCTTTAATATTTGCTATCTTTATCCAGGCGTTTGCTATTTCACCTGACGGCGGACATAGTGCGCTACCCTTTAACTTTTGGAAAAACCTCAAAAATTAGGATTGAAAGAATAAATAAATTCTATAATATTTTCTATAAATGACATCTTAATACTTCCACACTTTGATTTTATTTATAATTTAATTGTGATCGGAGATTTATCTCAACGCTATTTGAATTCTGATTCCTCAATTTCTTACGACAATAACTTCACCTCAGTTATCGGTGGAAACTATTTTTGATATTACATAATGGTTTACTTTTGTCTTCACTTCGTGAAAGCTTCTAATCTTATTCCTGGTAAATGAATACTCCTTTTGAGGGTTTTATAAGTGGTTGTTTGTGAAGTGTTTTGTGAATTGAAAATGACTCTTAAGCTCCGAAACTAGTCTTCAGTTAAATCAAAATTTTCCTATGGAAACCAAAATATTTCAGAGAATCTATTCACTATGAATAATATATTGATATTATGTTCTAGTTGATGGCACCGATGATTTTATTGGAAATTTCCTTTTTTATTTGCTACACTTAAATAGAATTGCATTGTGAACTATGAAAACTTAGTACGTGTCTTTGTATATTTATATAGTCTTTATAATAATAATAATAATAAATGGCCTTTATTCGGGCGAGATTGAGACTATAAAGTCTCTTCTTACACCTAACCCATCGTCATATGCGAAACAGAAAGAAAGAGGTAGTTTACAAAAGTACACGAAGAAAACTAGTTTGTGGATTTTTGAAAAACCTAAGCTGAGGGCTCAGGAAAAAAATTCCACTGCAGGAAAACACTCGCTAGAAGGGGAGTGTGAAAAAACTGCGAAACCTACAGGTGGAAAAAAGTATTTTGTGAAGGAGGAGAATAAAATAATTATGAAAGACAAGTAGAGAATAGATAAAAATTATGCAAAAGAGACAATACACATTCACTACAAGCAATCATATCAAATAAAATATCTTCACAAATGACACTAAACCTAAATACAAGAATTGTAGCATTAAAAAAAAAATAAAACACATACGAATATTTCAAGAATAACAAAACGATTAAATACATTAAGGTTTATCGGAGTACCTTAACTACGTTGCAATCAGTTTCAGCGAAAGACCCGGATTTATGTTCTTCTGAGAAGAGCCCAATGTATATTTCAATGGCTATGCTGTCATCTTCAAGAAGGAAACACTGCGGGATCGTTGAGGTGTGAGGTATCACGGTGAGGAGTGTGGCAGAATGGTAAGGAGGTGGGGATTTTCTACTTTTCTTAGATTTTTAGGAGTATCGCATCCTTTAGGACTTTTTATATGTCCCAGGTCTAATTTTCCTGAGCTTCCAGTTGATTGTTTATATTAACAAAATCTACTATTCTCCATATTCATCGTGGTTGATATTAAATTCATTGTTTTGTGACAAGTATTTTTCATGTCAAAGATTCATTCAGATGCAAGCGAAAACTTCAGCATCTTTGTCCGCGAAACATACAGTTAAATATTTACGTTTATTCGGTACGCAGTTGTTTCACTTCTAACGTAATATACTTGTGAGAAGTTTGGCGTGTTTTGGACTCTCAGAGAGTGATCGTCATAATGTGGAAAAAAGCGAGAGGAAAGACATCCATTCTCGTGTTTTGTACAAAACACTCCAACTTTGAGCTCGGGATAACTTTTGCCCTTCTATCTCCATCTTGATGAGTGGACATATTTCCTTCTCCGAGGAGAGGACATATTACAAGCGGAAGAACAGTAAATGAGCAAGGAAGAAGGAAACGAGGAAGATAAGGTGAGTTTGGAGGAGTGGGCGATAGAGGGCTTGAGATAAGGCGCGATCTGTGGGATATAGAAGGGCAATATAAAAGAGAACGAAACAAAGGGGAACTTTTGATGGAGATATCAGGAGAGGCGATAAATCACTACAATAACTGTTTGATCTATTGCCAATGAGGGGGAAAGCGTTTAATCTATGAGAAAATCTTTCTTTATTTTTTATGGGAGCTAAAGATTTTATTGCTATTGACCAGTTGACTTGGAATAATGAAAGAGTACGTAAAACGGTGGAGCTGGTTCACTCTTCTTGCGGCAAAAGACTTTTTTTGATCTCTCCTGGATTCATTTTCTAAAAGGCTGTCGTTGGAGCTTTTACGCATTGTGAATCGATCTCGCGTTGGACTCAATCATACGTAATTACAAATTTGCGCACGAGAAACTTCTAATTTAGTTACGAGGAAATAGAATTGCTTTGAGGTCTACCTGTGAACATTTATCAATGGTTTTGTCTCTGTTCTGAATAAGAATTATGAGATTTTTTTATTGGCTAGTTGCAAAGTAATTAAATAAATAATAAATAAGTCACAACTATACCATGAGATGTCAAAAATTGAAGGAGGGTCTACGCACGTTTCGCTACCACGTGTAGCATCTTCAAAAGACCATAAGTGACACTTTTGAAGATGCTACACAAGGTAGCGACGCGTGCGTAGACCCTCCTTCAATTTTTGACATCTCATGGTATAGTTGTGACTCTTATTTATTAACATTGCTGTCAGTGGTGAGTTCTCATTCTCATTAAATATTTATTTAAATGTATTTCTCATTGTGTCTAATTTCATGTTCGTATGAATGATGTTAAAAGTTAAAAAATATTATATCCAAAATGAATTATAGCCACTTATCTAGATATCGGCTGTCGATTGTTATTTTGCTCTGTCGTTCAAACAAAATATTTAAATTAAGGAGACCGGTTTCTTTGGTGAAATCTTTGCTTCCATTTTGATTTATAAATCTTCTTGATATAATTCACTTAGCGAATCCTAGCGTTGCGATAGTTTAAATCAAAATCGAGTACCAAATAGTGAAAATACGCCTTTCTACGGTACGAGTGAAACCTGTAGAGTAAGTCGTCATCTAGTTTATATTCCCATGGAGTCCCAGAATGCACTGCGGGTAAACTTCGATTTGAATGGGGAGCGACATAATGCGATGGGGTGCGTGCGTATTCCAATTGAGAGACGGTTGAATAAAGACGTCTCTTAAGGGAAAAAGCACTCATCTTTCCTTTTGACTTAAGGAAAAAAAGCCGTACCACGAGGAGAACTCTCCCTTGCATCCTTTCAACACCCTTTTCACCGCCATCACTCATAGAAGTTGTGGGTGTGGCCAAGGGGGGCCGAAGGGGTACCCGAGATTGATGCCATCCAGAGCAGGGGTAACTAAAGTTGAAATAAGAACCTCGTAATGGAAATTGCGGTAGGTTGGCTGCTTCTAGAGGAGAATCAATTCCCTCGGCTTTTTTCGTACAGAACGCGAAGATTTTATTCTCAAGAAACTCAAAATTTATGTGCATCAAACATTGAGGAGGAGAAGCTAAAGATTACTGTTAGCGTTAGGCATATCCGGAAAAATATATTTTATGTTTAGAAATAATAGCTGTTTAAAGTCCAAAATTGTGAAGTAATTAACTTTAAGTCTTTATCACGAAGGCCGATGTTGGTCAAAGGGTTGGATAATCGATTTAATAAACAATCCCGAGGTTTATAAAGTATTCAGACTTTACAATGCATATTACCCGTAAACTGAAAGAGATTAAATTATCAAAAAACATTATCCATTTGTAATCTAAGGCGATTTTAGCAGGAAATCAGGGCCAAGCACTCGGATGTCAGAGTATGCCGCCTTGTCATTCATTCTTTCAACTCGCACACATTTTTGTCGTTTGTGTTTTTGTATTTGTTTTTAAAACGTGATTGGTGCAATTTTCTGTACAACTCCTAGTTTAAATGTAGTTCAAGATTGATGATACCAATAAGTATATTGAGGAAGCATACGAATGTGCAAATTCAGAGGCTATTGCTGTGAAACTGCTATGTTTAATGCACCATACACTCTGATAAATCTTTACTGAAAAACAAGTTTGCGTATTTCTTTGTTATGCATAGAATGATCTCGTTGAAATAAAAAATCGCTTAATTTCTTTTTTGGACAATTCTAGTATAACAATTTAAGGCTAGCTTTCCATTGTTTCCATTTCTAGCTAACCATAGAGCTGTTTTAATGTCCTTACATTTACTTCGTTATGATGGCTGATATAGGAAATTTGCTGTATCTGGATATATGCTACAATTTTTATAAAGTTGATCTACGAATTGTTTGGTACAAATATAATATTACGTATGATAGAACCCGAAACTTTTGGATTAGATTTTGCAATGGGGTTTTACTTTGTCAAGTCCTCCTGTTCGTGCGCATGGGAGCAGCCAATTAGAAGCTGCTAATAAAAGGAGCATCGCTAACCGCACTCTAATACGCACCGCCACGCATAAGCCAAGTTTTCTTCTGTGAGAATAGTGTTCTGAGAACTAACGCAGCGGGGTTTTGGAGGAAAATGTTCTCTTTGGAGGGAACACATGCGTTCATCGCGTCTTGCTGTTCTATTGTTCGACTATTCGATTTTCTCTTGTTAGTGCCTCCGTCATTGACTTCCTAGTTCTTGCTTCGCTGGGTTATCACGTTTGCAATTAGTTTCTATCTATGAGCGAAGCATTTCATCTTCTGAATACAGCATCCATACCACCCTTGAATACCGAGTTATTAAGTTTGCTTTAAAATTTGTATTCTAAAACTTTGATCGCATATATAACATCGGTTATTTATTATTTTGGTTAATGGTAGATATCTGGGGGTTACACTGCTACTTTTTTCAGGTAGAAATTTGGAGGGTCACCGTCCTAATCCGGACCCTTAGCTCGCCTTCGCAGCACAGAAGCACCCGGCCTTCCCATCAGGGGGGACCATAAAAAACTGACCGGAATACGTTTTAAAAAGTTATAAACAATTCAAATGAGCAAACATTTATTATCTCCGTCGTCTCACTCGTCCTAAGTGATATACAAGTGTCTTTTAATCGACGTTCTATAATGAAAATTAACATTTTTCGTGATTTTGCTAGAAATTACCCCTTGGCACACGGCAACGTTGCTGTTGGGTTGGGTTTGGGGGGGGGGGGATTTCTAGTAAAAATCTAGAAATCCTCCACCCCAACCCAACCCAACCCCCGTTAAAATTCAACAGATACCTCAGATAGTTGATAATAAGACATAAAACCAAACCAAGTGGTCCAGTGAGCTATTTAAAACATCCGCCTATCTGACTGAGCAACGTTGCCGTGTGTCAACGCGTCATTTCTAGAAAAATCTTAATTTTTACGTAGAACGTCGATCCAAAGACGCTTGTATATCTCTTTGGACGAGTGAGACGACGGAGATAATAAATATTTGCTCATTTGAATTGTTTATAACTTTTTAAATCGTATTCCACGCGGTCAGTTTTTTTATGGTCCCCCATGATGGGAGGGTCGGGCGCTCCTGTGCTGCGAATCTCTACCTGAAAAAAAGTAACAGTGTAACCCCCAGATATCTACCATTAACTATTATTTTTATATTAGACAAAAGGCTTTATTATGTCTTATTACCCTGATGTAGCATCAGGGGATGCTTTTAAATGTGGATCTCCTTTACTATGGAAAAGTAACTAAATGTTTATCTGTCTGCATAACACGAGGTGTTAAAAAAATAGGTACCAATCCTTTTCTAAATTTTGTTTTGAGAACAATATACGAATGAACTAGATCTTGATGAGCTAAGAAGGGGTCCAAATAAAACTGAACAACTTTTACAATTGCGTTAAAGAGAACCGCCAACCTCGGTTATAGGCCAGTTTGAGACTCAACATATGCAATTCAGCAGAACGCAGTTTTCAGTCAACCAATATAGCTGGGGAATTCAAGAATACCACATAAAAGTCTTTGAAAACCTTGTACGAACAAAGCAAAGTTCAGCACTCTCTTAGCACAATTAAGACATAATTTGTATCAACATACATGTTTTTTTAAAGAGTGTCTGATTTCATGAAAGCAGTTACTCGCCTACCTTGTATTTGATTTTGCCTTCTCTATATCTGTAGCGTCCGCATTTCTATATATTTGATCATCTCTTTCCACTACTAAGAAGTAACCCAAGTTCTGCAGATCCAAAATAATGCTCGTATGTAGAGTAAAAAGTAGAAAATAATTGAATAGTTATGGTTTTGATTCCCAATGTCTGTGCGTGTATAGTTTTGAATCATTGAATGTCATTGAATTTCATGTTGTGGACGGAGGACGTAATGGCACCGTGGAAGGGAGATTAAATAGGTATTTTCAATAATTTATAGTAAAAATGTTCCGCCATTGGATCAGCAAGGCGCAGAAACAGCCAAAAACTCACAAAATACAGGCGGACCATGTAGAACGTTGCGTTTAAAAGACGCTTACAATCCTATATCATGAATAATACGGATCGTCTGGGTACACTTAGGCAGGGCGAGGAGGGTGTAAGCCGAATGGATGGTTTTCGAAGGAGTGATCGGAAAGAAGTGGGGTTGTAAGGGGAGGATGGATAGAGGGAAGGGAACGGGAGATAATGGGACGAAGCAAAGAGTCCTTTGCTGGAGAAATTATGAGAGGGCGTTGCATTGCGTGCTGGGAAGGCGTCGGAGTGGAAGGGAACGGAAATTGGAACGAAAATCGAAAGATTCAATGAGTTTATGCGGAGCGATTTATTCCAACTACAGGTGAGAGGCCGGCTTAATTGCGCAAGGAGAAATTAAAATAGAATGCCCAACGAGATAGCAGAGTGCCTCGAATTTTCCTTTGATTTAAAGTTTGTTTTAACTCACCTAGGCTGTTGGGGAGAGGTCTGAAAAATTAAATTTATAGAATACGAAAGGTACTATTTTAAGGCCAGGTATCATAATGCATTTGAAATTGAATTTAACGGCAATATTCGCTTTAAACTATAACAATCTGTTATATAATTTAATTAAAATTAGATAACTTTAATATTATTTATAATATAACTTTAAAATTATAATAACTTTATATAAATTTAATTTAAAAGTTAATTTATCAATAGTGTGTAAAATGATGATTAGCATAAGTAAAAGATTGTTGATAATTTGTAAAAATATAATATGTTTGTATTATTAATATTATATATGATAAATAATAATAATTTGTAATAATATAATATGTTTGTATTAGTAATATTATATATAATAAATAACAATAATTTGTAATAATATAATATGTTTGTATTTATAAAATATAATAATTTGTATTAATAATTGTATAAATGATAATTAGCATAAATAAAAGAAAGAAAATCTGTGGAACTAAGACAAAGTATTCTTTTCCTTACCTACGTAACTAAAATATTACCTAAGCGTTACATCGTAAAACTCTTTAATACACTCCTTGACACTAAATTGCAGCTACTGCAGTATTTAATCTGTAGAAATGTAGGTGTGACTGGACATTATAATACCGGGCTTCAACTTTGTACTCATTCATACGTTAACCATCAAGCAATGCACAAGAAAAAGCTCGAAGTACCAAGTGCATTGTCCATTCTCTTAGCTAACCGAGACTTTCAATTCTTAATTCCTGGAATTGTAGTTACGAGGACTTAAAATGGCTTTTACCTTTAACCGACGTTTGCTCTCGAGATTCATAGAAATGAGCGGACTAACGTATTCTGTATGGTATTCCAAGCGTAAAAGAGTCGACTTCCGGTCCATTTCAATATTATTACACGAATATATCGCTGCGTTTGTATTTAAGAGATGGAATATCCCTAAGATATATTTGTGTGAGATTTGATACCGCCAATGTCAAGTAAAGGCTTATAATTTTGCGAATTCCCTTGTTTCCTCGTTTTTTATCTCGGAACATCCTCCGATTGGTTGAAAAAATTGGATATCCAAAGATGAATAAATAATTCTTCAGATATATATATATATTCAGAGAAAAAACTGCTCGAAAAAAACGAAAGGAGCTGACTGGTGAACAAAATGGAGGGCGCCGAGGCAGGTTTTCGGCACAAAGCGCGATGAAATATACACAGGAATACGTCAAACAATAAAACAAAAGAATGGAAGCGGGGAATTAAGAAAGATGGCGGAAAGGAAGAAAAAAGCGAGCTGTGGCTGCATTCTAGTTGGCAAAAAGTAAGTTGAGGAGGGATGAAACAAAAAATCATGCATAAAAGCCGCATTCATTTAAAAAGCGGCTTGATATTGGAGGCATCCGTCATCCGAATGGGAAGGGAGGGTGTGGGGCTACCTTTCGAATACTTGCCAACTCACACGTGATTCAAACGATGTGCTTTCTCCCCATTATGGGGCTTTGGTTACTGAAAAGTTCACCATTTTTTAGCATCGCTGTATTTTCAATTTTTTTAGTATATTTTATCAACTAATTGCTTTTCTTTATGAAGGGTCGAACGGAAATGTCGGAAAAAACTGTAGATCTAAAACTTTAATGAAATAAATTTAAAAAGATTTTTCTTATTTTAATGGAAATGGATTTTTAAATTCGATTCATTTACACCTGTTATTGTTCGCATTTGAATAGTATTTTATTTACGTTTAAATTACTAGTTAGTGCACCAAAAATATTTGAGTTTCTTCCACACTTTAATCACAGTCCGACGTATGATATTGGCAGTTGTTCAGCTCTTTAACACTTCGTTTATGTAGGTATTTATAATTTTCAAATATATATTAATAAAGGCATATTTCGAGTTTAAACTCTCTGATAGGGAAATTTGTAAAGAATGTTTTCCCCTTTCCATTAGTTTCTTAGATGTATGTGTACTTCGATTCTGATATATTTCCGAAACTTGTACCTAGTGCATAGAAAATCTTTAACAGATAGTTTCTGTCCTTGTAATCCGATTGACGTGTGAGTATATTTTCTTTGACTCATAAATAAATATGCATGCAACTTACGCTAGCTGAAAATCTCGATCTTTTCATGTATCCCTCTTTAAGTTACAAAATATATTACATTTTCCAGTTGAAAAATATTTCATATCTTTTATAAGAAAAAAGAAACAAATATGATAATACTTCGATTCTTACCTAAGACGATTTATATAAGATTTAATTGCTGCCTTTTATACCTTCAGTTCGGAGAATCAGTGAAAGCACACATTTTTGATTTGTCAGTCTTTCCTTTATCCGTTTAGTTTGTGGTAGAAATAAGTTTTTAACTTTAATATTTTGTATTCGGAATTTACCTCTGAAATGGTACATCTCATTAATTTTTATAAACTGTGACTTTTTGTTAGTATTGGAGTATATTTTTATAGTCTTCTGGTCCTTAAAGTAGATTCTTATCTTTAGCTTAAAGATTTTTTTAGAAACGTTCCATCCCTCTCCAGTTATACACGACTTTTTCTAAATTTTTTTTTTTTACTATCTCATAAATACTACAACCAGATTTTTCCTTAAATGATTTTGATTTACTTCTTTTTTGCTGATGTAGTTTTTTCTGAAGTAAAATATTTGAAATTCATTGCAGACTTTACGTGTGTTTGAGTGAAAATTTTCAGGCCAATTTCTAATCGAAGATAAGTTTGAAGTTTCAATATTAAATACTATTTGTTATTAGTTTTCCATCTGTTCGGAGCTTTTATATCGTTTCTCATGCCATAGAAAATGTTCTTCCATTTATTAGATGTACATATTATTGATTTCTATTTTAAACGTGAAATGGTACTCGCGAACTCGAGAAAGTGCAGCGTAAAGCGGTTCGTTTTGTTAAGAAATGCTACGATAAAAAAACAAGCGTTACAAAAATGCTCTCAGACGTAGGTTGGGAATCCTTGAAAGAAAGGAGATTGGAAGCTAGGCTGCGATTGCTTAATAAATTCAGGGAAACTACATTTTCCGAAGATACAATCGGTATCATGCAACCCCCCTGCTACGTCGGTCGATCCGATAATGACCGTAAGTTAAGAGAAATAGATGCTAGGACGAATCGTTTTAGAGATTCATTCTTTCCGCGAACAATACGTGACAATAACCGAATAAGGAAGTAATTTAGATTCGACCGGTGTTTACACCCCCTGCCACACGCCGAAAGGCGGCTTGTAGGGTATTAATGTAGATGTAGATGTAAACAAGCAATAGGTTATTCAAAACGGGGATTTTGGTAAGACTTCCGAGAGTAAGCATTTGATTTTCTTGGATAATATTTATTTGTTCCGTTTAGTTAACGAGGAGTCCTTTACCTATTGTAAATCGCGAATTTCTGATCAAACGATCCCTATTCAAGGTGCATTGGGTGAGGATTTGCTTAAAACTCGTTTTATTTTAAAACCATAATTGGAAGTATAGATTTTGTTAGAGGATTTAGCAATTGAAACGAAGCTTCGGAGGGATCAAAAATTACGGCCAACACGTGGAAAAGAAATCCGTCGGTATAAATAGAGGGCGATGAGGTAGGATAGACAGACAAGCAGGAAATTTAAAGAGTTCTATTTGAAAGGGCAGACGGAAAAAAAGGGAGGAGTTGTTGGTGCGGGAGACAAAGGGGCGCTGCGAGGGAGGGTTTGTTGGTGGGGGGTGATGGTAGAGAGGAGGTGCGGTTTGGTTAAGAGCTTTTGAGGGCGCCGTGGGGGAATCGAAGGGGGGAGATAAGCGAACGAGGGGATGCCGGGAAGGATTTATCGTAATGACTATCCTTCTCCCTTTATAACCGCCCCGAATGAAGATTGCCTTTTCCCCCGCTGATGAAAAACTTCCACGCTGCTTTATTCGAGTTTCAATTCGTTTGATTGCCTTTTCTATAAGGGGTTACTTTAGAAGGAGTGCAACGAGGGGACGAAATATTCTCCGGATTTATTAATCGCCGCCATAAAACTGAGTGCGTGAGATTTTGGATTTCCGATCGATGAGTTGCTACGGGAGAATTTCCGGAAGATCCGTATTTATTGTTTTTACTTTCTCCATATACGAAGTATAGAGAAAGTATTGTTTTCATGAAAAACATCGACGGAAATACATGTTTTGGGGTCCCTAGAACACGTTTTGAACATTTTCGGAATGTCTGTGTGTTTATGTGTGCTTGTGGGCACTCTAACGTAAGAACTATTAGTCGTAGCAATACCAAACTTCATGTATAGCACTGTTGTTGGTGCTGTCAGAGTTGATTAGTTTTTGGAGTAAATCGGTTTAAAAACATTTTTTATAATGTTTGTGACGTAAAAGATAATATGATATAAATTAATCACTTATCTTCCAAGTTTAGACTGAAAATAGAGTTCGATAATACTGTCGTAGATACATATTTACATCTTATACATGGAGAAAGTCATGTGCTGGCCACATCAGATTTATTATTATTATTATTTTTACAATAGCACTACAAGTAGGTAAATAGCCAGGTGGCAGTGCCGCTAGTAATACAATAATGCCAACTACTTACATTAACAACAATACATTACAAAAAATCATAAGATAGTAAAAAGAGGAAAAGTCACAACCCTGGCTAAACATCATATATAACAACTGTAAGTAAGAACAGCTAAATTCATAATATGTATGACAAAACAACAATTCACTTTTCCAGATATAACATACAATGTAAATCTTAATGCCTAATTTTATTTTAATAAGATTTACTTAAACTTCTTCTCAGTATCAGGAAAGGGATTGAAAACTTCTTCAGGTAATAAATTCCACTCCGCTATAGTTCTAGTCATAATAGAATTCCTGTTGATTCTCCTCTTCCATTGGGAGGATGTTTCATCGTCCTTCCTTACATTTTCTTATGGTGACTGCGCTATCTTTCAAAATGTGACTTTTATAGTCGGTCCTTGTAATTAACTACTATTATATTTGCTCTTCGTTAATGATACTAGAGATAAATTAAATATTACTATTGTTACCATCTGGTTTGGTAGAATTTGTTTAAAAAAATTGTAAACAGAACGAAGCCTGCTAATGGTGTAAGCTCTCCATGTTATTCTCACGGGAGTATTTTCGAGTGGTCTAGAGCAGCGGTTCCCAGACATTTTTCCCAGTGGACCCTTTTAAATTTTCCATAGACCCCCTAGCCTGCCTAATATTGTTTTTTTTCCCTGTTAAAAAGCCAAATCTGGTTTCCATTTCGTTATATTATCTTTTAAAACGGGATTCCTGGCTTCCAAAAACCCTCTCAAATATTGAGAAAATCTTGGAACCCAATTTGTTTCTTCCTTCCTTATGTAAATCTACGCACACCCCTGGGGGTCCAGATAGACATCTTTGAGAACCTATGGTCTGGAACCAAACATTGATGTGATTTGTTTGTGATGACGTTCGATAGGGAATTGCGTCCTCATCAGAATCCTACCTTTCTTTCGAGAAGTGCAGTCAATTATTCGTGGATTATTTTCTCAATGCATTTATAGCGGACAGTCATACGTATCGGAGATGTATACCCGAAGGTGATTATGGAGGATTACTCCTATACCATCTTTTATTTGTAATAGTTTGATATTCAGGAACATTTTGGCAATTAGTTTCCATTGTGCATATCTTATATTAATTTATTCTTTGTTTCATATCGTTTCACTATTATAGAATCTTTAATAATTTAGAAATATGAATCATAGGAATGGCTATAAGTGTGAAAAGTCGGATCCATAAATTTGCCTTATTTTTCCAGCGGATTCATATTCTCTTAGTATGCTAATTTCAAATTTAGAGGAAATATGGATTCAGGGAAATTACTCATTAAGATCAAGCACTCAAGTTCTTACTTTAAATATTTCTTGTGACTTCCTAAATGACACATTCATTTTATACACTACTTAGTATTGATATTGAGAATATGGATAAAATCATTTTGGTAATACCTAATAGTACAAATACAATCGAAATAAAGATAGATATTGATTGGATGGATTAAAGGCTGTGCCGATTGATGGATCAATAATCTCAGATGCCTCTTGTATGGAGTGGAAAGTTGAATGTTATGTCTTAATTTTCATTATCTTCGGTATTTATTTTAAATTATGAACTTTTATGAGAAGACGCTCTTTTTTCTAAATATTTCGGCTTTAACAAAATGATTGAGGAATGAAATGAAAGGCGACTTATGACATATCGCCTCTGGCGGCAAAGTGGCTCGGCAAGAAACTGCCTTTGAGTAGAGATGTAAAAAAGTGAAGATCTCTAGTCTCTGGAAGCTCGATAGTCATAAATAATGGAGATAATGCGTCATCTCCAAATTGTATTTACCCCTGACATGGGCTGTGTAAAGGGAAAAATCAGCTGTAAAGGATTTATCGATTAGTTTACCCTTTTATCATCCAATTTGCTGTAAATAGTCGTGCTTGGGACGTAATTGAAATAACTTTAGTAAATATTAACGCCAATAAATTGTTCATGGACAATAGGAGCTGTTCTTGATTTGTTTTAGGATTCGTTACCAAAAATAGTCGATTTAGTCTCCAATATGCTGTGCTTTGTGAGTAAATGAAGCTAAATGTTAATTACTCGTGCACGAGGTAGACTTTCACCGTTAGCAGAAAAGCGAATGTGGAAAAATGGTGGACCGAAAGGGCCAATTGGGCCCACTACGAAGGCCTTTTGCGCCCACTATGAGGGCAACCAGAATACGGGAATATAATGCCTAAATCTCAGGAGCTTCATTAAATTGGATGTTTTGCGTTAACCGCACGGTTGCCCAAACCGCAGACGCGCCTTAGATTGGCTCTCATAGAAAAAGGACGCTAAAGAGGCAGTTGCTGCGGCTAATCGCCGAAAGAAGGTTAATTTACAAATCAAAGGCAGTGTAGCAACGTCATCATTATCACGCAGTCTGTGAAGATTATTGTTTTACTTGCAATATCGTGTTTATTATAGCTCATTATTTGATGCAAGAGTTCTCTATATTATGACTATATTACATACAGTAAGCTTAGTGTTTTAAAAAACATGGTAGTGTAAAAAATCTAAACTAGAAAAAAAATCTGATGTGGCCAGCACATGACTTTCTCCATATATAAGATGTAAATATTTATCTACGACAGTATTTTCGAACTCTAGATTCAATCAAAACTTGGAAGAAAAGTGATTAATTTATCATATTATCTTTTACGCCGCAAAAATTAAAAATAATGTTTTTCGGGACATGTTGGATGAAAAACGATGAAATTGGCATTTTGCCCAAAGCACCCAGAGTACACATCAAATACATTTTCTAAAACTTTTATAAATAACAGTATATACCTTAATATCAGATTAATGGAGATATTTTGCGGCTAACCGATTTAGTAAACCGGTAAACCGATTCACTCCATAAACTAATCTACTCTAACGACACCAACCAAAGTACTATATATGATATTTGGTGTTGATACGGCAAATAGTTTTTATGTTAGAGCGCCCACAAAGTACATAATCAGCTACTTCCGGTTTATCAGTATTTCACGAATAAATCCTAAATAATTAGTGATATAAAAATATGTTTAATACAAAAGTTAAAGTAAAATACATTTTCTTAAAATTTTATAAATTATAGTATATACCTAAATATAATATTTATGGAGATATTTTGCAAAAACGGAAATTTGCTTCGAAGAATAAAGCTTGACTTTCGGTAAATCGATTTAATCCAAAAACTAATCAATTCTGACAGCAAACACCACTGTGCTATTTATGAAGTTTGGTATTGATACGATTAAAAATTTTCACGTTAGAGCTCCCACAAGCACACACACACACACACACAAAACATGTATTACCGTTGAAATCTCGAAGTCGATATTTTTCATGAAAACAATACTTTCTCTATACTTCGTATATGGAGAAAGTAAAAAACTGTCAACCCATACTTTAAAAGTTTCTCAATGTAGTTCTGTTTATATTATAGAATGAATTATTAGTGTTTTCTATACAAATCCTGCGTTAACTTAAACGCTTTTTACATCTTCGTGTATTCGGTGGTTTTATTTTCGAACAACCGAAAACAAACACTTTGTTGATATATATATATATATATATAGAATAATCAATAATCGGTTCATTTAGAATTTCTTCTACTCCCTGAATACAGAAATAAACGAAATCATGTACCATTCTTCTAAGGAGTTTTAGTCCTAAAGTTTGTTTCTTTTTTTAGGGATTGAATCATATTAAACCATATAACTAATTTGACCGTATCATATCTAGATATCGCTTTTCAACAGCCGAAACCTACTTCGTGATAATCTTGCAATTAATCTTCTGAAGGTCAAAATCCAGAAATCACAATTCAAACGATGGCTAACAGGACTCTTGTTTGCAATATATGCTAACATCTTTCACTGAAAAATAGCAGAATTCTCATCAAGGAAATATTTTATTATACTAATCCTTGGAAGCTTACAAACCTGCCACAGGCCTAGCGGCAAAGGAATTGAATTAAAATCGATCTGAGTTTAGAAATAACAATTGCACACCAGCAAATGCATAAATCAGTGGATAAAAAGTGGATAAAAATTACATTAGTACACAAAAACAGTCGCCATTTAGTTACAGCCATTTGAAAATAGCATTATTGCGTAATCAGAACTTAAATATAAAAATCGCACTTTACGACAATTACACATAATTGCAACTGAATAAATTCGTGCCTCAGATTTAGTCATTCTGTTCTCGGCATTCGGCTTGAATCTTTCAGGTACCTCACCCTTTTCAAAGGAGATGGAAATGCCTGAGAGATCCTCGCAGTGAGCCATTTTATACGCGCAATCATTTTGGCAATTTAAAGTAATGAGAGGAGCACATAATATCCGGATGGCAAATAATTTGTTTGTATCTGAATATTATCCGTAAATAAGTAGTTTTGCTTAGACAAACGCCGTGGTGGTGCAAAATTCAGCCTTGATTTACTTTCGTTTGAAACATCTCCGCGAAGTTACATCTCGTCGTCTGAATAGTACAATGCGAATGGGCATAAACGTCTGTTAATTGGGGAATCGTCTGGGGTTTCCACGAGCACAGATTAGAAAGTAAGTCTCCTCTTTATTAATTAGACTCAAACTTTCACTCGCTTATCTCAATTTCTGCGAAGTCGGAATACTCTCTCTTCTTACGCCTAGCTGCTCCATTGTGCTCAATCCTCATTAACTCATATAATCATGCTCTTATGAAAATTCCAAATGCATTCTCTTACGAAAGTTCTGGAAGTGATTTATCATTCCCATTTATCAGTTACATCAGTCATATCAGTTTGGTACACAAAGGTAGTAATTATCACGATCTAAGAACTGTGTGGAATAAGTTTCGTCACGAATTTGTAACCTTCAATCAGGTGAACCCATCTGTTAGTAATATCATAATCAGAATGTTATTTTTCCAAGTTTTTCCTTTATTAATGATGGAATGAAGTTTTGACATAGCACAGGAAAGCGTGAAACTTAAACCCAAGGTTATACAAGAAGTGAAAAATGGTGACTTGGCTGGGACTCGAACCCAGGTCTCCTACTTTCCGAGCAGGTGTTCTTACCAACTAGCCACGTCCTTTTCACTTCTGTAAATCGGGGCTTGTTTTATGAAGAAATGGATCGATGTATTTGTCGCCAATTCTTTTTGAATACTGTCCTCATTTCTACCTTTGTTATCAGTTTAATTTCTCAACCGCCCAACGATATCCCGGTAACTTTATTTTGGGCCAATTGAAATAATTGCGCGATTTACAGTAACATAATGTATTTAGACACATTTAAATTCATATGAAACAACCGAAATATGTCATCCTCGACTTCAACTCTCTGCCCACCTTATAACTTAAATTGCTCGCTATGTGCGCTTAATAACAGGCTCATTAACACTGAATAAATGCAATGAAGCTGAACTTAACGGTATACAATGAAATTAGAGAAATTATTGTTACATTTTTAGAAAAAGATCGAAGAAGACATTCCAATCTTAGGTATTCCTTCTCATTACTTCTCTATACTTTCCTTCTTTGTTCCTTCCTTTGCTCCTATTTATTTATTTCGTTTTTCCACTTTTCTTGTGATACGCCCTTTTCCTTTAAGAGTCATATCCCTTTCATGCTTTTCTTCCCATCTTTCACCTTCCCAATTCTATAACGTTTTTTCACGATATTGAATCTCGCGAACGCTCGGAATTCTTTTGATCTGCTTCCATTATTGAGATGCTTAGAGTCCATGAAAGCGAGCGTAGGAGAAGGAATACGAGAAGATTGCGAAGTGAAATTTATTATTTCTACATCCTGCTCGAATCATGTTAGTCCCTTATTGCGGTATTTTTCATCCTCCTTAAGGTTTCTGAGGAATTACATCCAATAATGTGACAAATACAGGAGTAGTTCGTATTGTTTTAAGTCCTTAAGTTTATTTATTACATTCTGAAGTCTACTTTATTCTCACTCATTATATAGAATTAAGACTTAATATTTTTAATTCTACTAAGATTAGTATAAAAGACAACATGGCTTCGATGTGTAAGCTACACTTAAATAATTGACTGGGAATCTCATCGTAATGCTTAAACCTTCGACATTTTTTCTGGAATGAATATTTTACAATGTTTGTCGGATTTTTTTTTCGTTTCATTCTCATGGCGAACATATAACTGTAATGTGTTGCCTATTCATACTTTTCCTAATGTATATTGTAGTTTTGGGTGGTGAGATTTTATTTTACTACAAACGATTCAATATCAATCGTATCACTAAAATATTATTTCGATTTGTTTCAAGATGGAAAGGATTTAAAAACCCTGTATGCGACACGGGACCGTTACAAGTACAATTTTGGCCTTGACGTGCACACATAAATAAGATGGGAAATGGATTGCAATCGCCACTCTTCTAGTTTTCTCCCAGAAGAAGGCTCCCGCACCCTCCTTACAAAGATTCTCTTGACTCCGCCCCTCTCCTCCTTGGCGATGAAATTCCACGCGAAGGTGTAGCTGAGAGGCAACCGACGCTCCTCCGATTCGAACCCTCGACCTTTTCTCCCTAACTGCCGACGACGACTGCCTTGATGACTCCTCGAGGCCCAAAAATCAGGGAATGGGTCACTTCGGCGCGGGACACTTGGACGCTAGCCACGGTTATGACCAAAAACAACTTCGCTGTTCGTTAAATTATTAGCGAATAATATTTAACTTGTGATTATCGTAAGCTATAGAATTCTGGTAAGGTTGGGTTGGGTTTGGGTTGAGTTGTGTTGTGTTGTGTTGGGTTTTACACTATTTACATAACTTTACAACATCGTAAACATCAAACTATATACCTCTAATTTCCATTCCATGAACAAATTCTATAGCTTACGCTAATCACAAGTTACATATTATTCACTTATAATTTAACGAACAGCGAAGTTATTTTTGGTCATAACCGTGGCTAGCGTCCAAGTGTCCCGCACCGAAGCGTCCCGCGCCGAAATGGGCCTGTGCCGAAGTGGTCGCGCCGAAGTGTCCTAGACCCCAAAAATCACTCCCCCCAAGCATTTCAAAACAAATGACTTCGACCGGGCGTCGAAACAAGGCCAATTGCTCGAACAACCCACCTTCGTAGTACTAGTTATTATATTGTCTTTCATTAATCGTACGTATCATTATGCTCTACTTTACTATTAGTAGAATAATTATTTATTTCAACATTTGGCATAGAGAAAATCGAAGCTATTTCTTAATAAACTATGGGTATAAAGTTGTATGCCTGTAAAGTATTCAGCCCAAAGGCCGGTTGGTGCCTCACCCTCTCTGACATAAACTACTAAGAGCTTCCAGAGAGGAATATCAGTAACAATAGCTGCATATAATGGCAGATATTTGACAGGGTAATATTCAGAGGATATTCACAGTTAAATAAAATAACAGTTAATGAATCTCGACAGCTAAATTTTCAGCTAAAGAAGATATTTCGCTGTTTTTAGACTAGCGATTACGAACTACGAAAAATATTTTGACGGATTTTTGCGTGAAAGAAATAAATGATAGTTGCGAATGGATGAGTGTTTTTTCATGGTTATTTTTGTGTGACTCTTACGTTTTTCAGCCATTCAGATTTTGCCGTTTCTCTGAAAAAGTACCCATTTATCTCGGAAAGAAGTAATTTTCTTATAGGATTCTGTTTATTATGTAACGCAAAAATCGTTATAATGAATAAATGCTTGTAAAATAGTACTATTTAGGAGAAAAAATATAATTCGGTAGTAAAAGATGTGCCTTTTTAGAGTTTAAGAAATTAAGTTAAAAGTCCTTGACAGAAAGACTTACACCCTTTTCAGTAGTTTTGCTGATCAATAACTTTTGGCTTTCAGAAAGCTAGCCGTTTCTACATTAAATATGTGTTTTTCAAGCTTTACTTACTATTTTCTTTCAAGTTAAATAATTTTTTTTACCTACCTAAGGGGGGGAATTCAAGCGTCTATATTTTTTAAGGCAAAATAATCCTGAAAATATACTCCTTAAGATTGAATTTTTTAGTAATTGAACGATCATTTGGCAGAATTGGTTCGTAGGGTGGAATCCAAAATGAATTTATTTCGATCCAATTCTGCATTATTTCCTCATCTTTGTTAACCTTTATTCATTTCCTCAACTACGCTGAAACGGTTGATAAATGGCCTCGAGATCTCGTCGCGAGCAGTTTCCGAAAAAAGCTGTTCGCACGTCCGGACGTTTTAATAAAATTTCAAGGTCTTGAGAGAGCCATCAATCACCAGCAGCCGCCTCATCCTTCGGAGGAACCCATTGCCCACAAAATGAAATAATCAACGGGCGCGAGGATAAGACCTCTGTATGAATTGGGGACTCGTGCGAGGAATTGAAACTCTCCGGAATGATTCAATTTAAGTCTCGACTCATTCCATCGACAAAAAGCCTTAGCGAAGGCATAAGCTACCACATACGTTTTAAACGTTTATTAAAATAAATAATACCAAAATATTTTGTGGTAAAAAATTGAATTTTTTACTTAGGAATTTATTAATAATAATAATAAATGGCCTTTATTCGGGCGAGATTGAGACTAAAAAGTCTCTTCTTACACCTAACCCTTCGTCATATGCGAAGCAGAAAGAAAGAGATAGTTTGCAAAAGTACACGAAGAAAAGTAATATGTGGATTTTAAAAAACCTAAGCTGAGGGCTCAGGAAAAAAATTCCACTGCAGGAAAACACTCGCAGGAAGGGGAGTGTGAAAAACCTGCGAAACCTACAGATAGAAAACTATATGTTGTGAAGAAGGAGAATAAAAAGAATTATGAAAGACAAGCAGAGAATAGATAAAAATTATACAAAAGAGACAATAAACATTCATTACAAGCAATCAAATCAAATAAAATATCTTCACAAATGACACTAAATATAAATTACAAGAATTGTAGCATAAAAAAATAAAACACATAAGAATATTTCAAGAACAATAAAACGATTGATTACATTTAGGCTGAGAATGAATACAATAATAAAAAACATAGAGTTTTTATGACATTGGACAAAGACAATAAGAAAAAAATTTAAAAAATTAGAAAATAAAATTTTAATACAACCAAAATTACCTTATCGTTAATTATGTACACTCCTGGCCAAAATTAACGCAGCAACAGCCGTAAGGATCGCTAGGGAGGTGCTGCGTTAATTTTGGCCAGGAGTGTACATATATTACGTGAGGCAGCGGATCAAAACCAAATAATAGTGTAAAGAACAAACAGATTAACTAACAGAAAGCGGTGTGATTCAAGACTTGAATACATTGTGGGTAAAAAGAAATGGGGCGCGGTCAAAAGGTTTGAGTGCTAATTTGTATATTTAATAAATGATTGTGGCATTTACGCTTAAAGGTATGCATTGATGGCAAGTTATTATTCATTGTATCTTATTTTATAAATTATATTATTCATCAGTATCTAGGTAATAACTGAAAGTACATCCATTAATTTCTTATTTGAATTCCACATTTATATATCGTTAAAGTCAATTATTTAAATGTTTTAGTTGTTGAAATATATCTTTTATTACATTTTTTCTTAGCCTCGTTTATTTTTATAATGCGAAAGCTTCTGAAGTCCGAACTGAATAATAATTTTCATCATCCGTTTCTTATTGTGCATTATGAAAATTGTAATTCATATGGTTATTATTCTGCGCTATAGTGAGCGTTTTTCACTTTTATAATTGAGAAATGGAAGGAAGGGCGAGTATTGGTTTTGCCAAATCAACTCTCATTCCTTCTCCAAACCTCTCTTATGGTGGAGTTGCTTTCAAGATCATGCTTTTCCTAACGGATGGAAAACGTTCTTGAAGTTATGTCGCTAAAGTTGTTTTAAAAATATTGATTTCCTCATCTTCTATCATCTATTAATTTTGAAAATATTACTTGTGTTTCAATTTTTAAGTACTAGGAAAAACAAACGGCTTTGTAGCGAAATAAATTGTTCGCATGCACTAACATTGTTCACGCGCTGTTTTTTAATGCATGGAAACGTTAATCCCTTTTTAATGTAACATTAAATAAGCACAATTTAATTCACTTAGAGAAACACATATGCTATAATATGCATTACTTCTGTGGAGGATTTTTAAGATGGTTTATTGTACCGAAATTATTATTCTTATTATTTGAAGTAAATGAAAATAATTAATGCATCCGAATTAAAAAAATAGGAATGTATATTTAATTGAAAATTTCATTGTGTAAATACTAACTTTCGTAATCGTGGAAGTAAACGCCACAGGAATTGTTTCTCCATTTGGAAATGCGTCTTCTCGTTATTTAAATCAGCTATTTAGATTTAAATTATCGTCTTCAGTTGAATGTAGATTTGCTATTTTCGCATTATATTAATACGTCTCGAAGTTTATTCTTCCCTTGGATACGTCTTTCTGTGAGGAGGAAGACGTAATCATCTCGGATTCCCCTTTTCACCTCCCAAGAAGCCTTCCTCCGATCCTCAGTAACTAATAACCACGTATTCGCGGGGGAACTGCATCCGCATCTAATCCTTTCCTTCGGGAAAACCTTGACAACACGGAGAGAGTCATTCATTCCCGGGCGATTGCGTGCCGGATATAAATCGACTGCCATCCTTTCGCGCGGGGACTCATGGGTAATGGTTCCCTTCTCTGTTGAGTGTCACAATAGTCGGCCGACGTCTCTCTCCGCGGTGCAACAGGCGTCTTCTTCATGCAAATGGATACATTGTGACCCTCTCTGGGGATATAGAGGCGCTGACTTCGAGATGTGCCCTTTCCTTCTTATCCCATTTCTTTTTTTCGGATGAAATATATAATCGAGAGCTAGGCAAGAGCGACTTGGGAATACGTTTGGTTCTGCGTTTGAAAAATGAGCTGGACATTCTTAAACATTTGATCTGAAAAGCGAACGAGATATCAAGTGTGTATATTTCATACCGTTAATGGGGTTTAGAATAAATATGGTGCAGTGGTAATGATGGAAGTGAACACGACGGTATTCAACGGAACATTCATCACGCTAGAGAGCAATCCCGTGCGACATTTCTACCATGCACGTCATACATCTATGCAAGTAACGTCATAATGACTAACATGGTGTTCTGTGCGTGCAATAACACTAATTTAGATCAATTGCAACCAAAATATCCCATGCCTATCAATCGTGCAGCCTATTTAAAGATAATAGTAGTATCTCTAGCTACGGGTAAAAGGTTTGTAGAATTACATTTTCTTTGTATGCAGGACGTAAAAAGCTAAGATCTAAATCCGAACAGTACGTATTTAGTGTTAAAAGTTTAATATATTCTGTTGAAATACGAATGTAAATCCACAGTTACTGCAAAGCTAACAATTAAATGATAGAAAAGAAAGGACAGAGGGAGAGAGACATTGGATTTTATTCGGCATAATTGAGAATGGAAAGTTCCATCTTCCATTGAGCCGATAGCAATAAAAAAGAATATGGTTCTAATGTGAAGTACTTGACTGAAATGAATGGAGATTTATCTCTAACGTAGTGAGGAAACACAGGCAAAAACTACACATGTAAATTACAGAGGGATGCAATACTATCAATACCATTGACCCGTATAAAGATCATATATTTGGAAATTGGAACCCATGGGAAACAGATACTAGATGTATAAAGAGGACGAAAGAAACGAGTAGATTATAAATAAGATATTAGTCATTTCTGATTAATAGGTCGTATATTAGTATAGAATTTAAATGAACTACAATTTGTAGTTAAACGGGATATTGTTCCAGTTTTGAATGAAAATTTTACTTTAAGAAATAGTTGCTTTTAGTTTTCTAATACAGGAAATGGTTTTTAAATTCAAATTCTGATTCGTTCAATTTGCATTAGCATTACAAATTTTGGAGGCAAACATTTCGGAAGCAAACATTACAGAGAAATGAAACGGAAAGCAGAGAGTTTTCGAATAAATGCTTTTAAGAAAGTCGTTTGCTATTTTTCATTCCATTTGCTCAGAGCTTCCGGTGGGATATTTAAAAAAAAGGTAGTGAATTTTTTATTTGGATAAATTTAAATAACGGAAATGAGAAAAAATAATTTTTCTTCCATAGTTAACACAGAAATCTGAGCTCAAAACCACAGTTGTGAAGTGCTTTTGAGACACGGTTTCACTATACTATATAACCTCATCTCCAGAAAACACGAGCATTTGCTGATGTATTCTTTCTTCGGAATATTCTAATTAGTGTCATTCACTCTGGTAAATTGATTAATCTTATTAACTTTAATGCTACTCTTAGACGTACCAGAAATACTCTTTCGTGACTCTTTTGGGAGAGTGCAGATTCGAACCCCTGTCCAAATTCATGAGACTGGCTAATGTGGTCCAGAAATATTGATTTCATTTTTGATTCGCTTCCTTCGTTTAAGAGGAAACTGTACTTGTCTTGATAGTAATTTTAATCTTTCATATTGTAATCTTTGTATAATCTCTTTTATCTTCGCATACTTTTTGTAAATATGTATGTATTTATTAATTTATTATATCTTATTGGATCGTTTCCTGTTTGTGACGAATAAATTATTATTATTTCTACGATGTAGTCGGTCTACCTACAATACCAATTGGTGGCTTAGTAACTGTTTATTTACAAAATAATAAGCATTTATGTAACGATACATGGGTCAAAATCGGAGTGGTGAAAAATGTTATACTGAATACGATTTTCATACTAAATTTACATATTGATATTATATTTTATTATTTTAAACATACCTATAGTCCGTATTTATCAGTAACCAAAATAATTTGAAATAGTATTTCCTTTTTCTCGTATTTTACTTTAAAACATACTCGAAAAGTCATTCCGGGAACGCGTCCATATACAACTTTTCATCATTCAACTGAGATTAAAATTTAAAAAATTCAATGCCCGAAATTAAGCATTGGCATATAGCTGTATATATAGTTCATTTAAGCAAAGAATGTGAAACTTTATTCGCTTTATTTAAAAATTTCAATAATTCGGACAGTTAATAAGTAATTTCGTCAACACACTACTAACAACGCACTAAAATCCGACTACCGGGAAGTAAGAAGAGGAACGCCGACAAAGACGGCTTTTGGAGATTTTTTACCTCTAATTCATTAACAGCCGTGTTCCAGTGTTTCTTTCTTTACGGGAAGTTGCATTCAAACAATTCTTTGTGTAAACGCAGAATATCGTACATTAACATTTGAGTTTTAGCGTGTCTGTAGGCACTCAAAGTTTACCCCGTGAGTTCGAGCAATATTCACAAGATCGTTCCTATAAAAAATTTAAATGATTTGCATTGTATTAGTGCAGGTATTTTCTTTGCCATTTTAAAATGATCATCCAGGGAATCATTCCAGCGAGTATATATATCGGAAGAATAATTTAGGACGAGTTTATTTCGAAGTCGAAATGGTAATGATCAGATAGTTTCTCGAACACTGTTCCCCGCCTCTCGTATTGAACTCAAATCACATTTGTTTCTATGACATAGTTTTTCCATTCAGATCCAGCTCTGGGATTAGAGCAGTTTATTTTTTTGGCAACATCGCGAAAGGTCGAGATCGGATAATCAGAGAAAGGTAATGAGACGCGAAAATTTATATAACTTTTTTCGTCGAGAGAGTTCTCGAAATGCATTAGGAGAAGAGTCTTCCTTGTAAAGACTGGTTTTATAAAAGTAATGCTAGAAGTTTCTTATCCTCAGGGATGAAATTATCGTGGGAATTTAATATCCGGGAAAAGAAACAACGGCTTCATTTTCGAGGAGCACTTTTTATTTCGCGGAAGCAAGTCTTTCTCGAAGAAACCCGCAATTATTAAATGAACGTGTGCGTCGTTGAGATGTCCTCCCTGATTCAGGATATTCCTCGAATCAAAACGTGATTCTGAAAAGTTCTTACTCTCACAATAGGATTTGTTGCAGAAAAGGTTGCATTGGATACAAGCTACTGAAAAGAAAAATGGAATGGAACTTATCTCTTCATCTGGAGTCTAAAAGCTATTGTTTATCGTTATGAACTGTACTAAAAGTTGTTTCATTGTAACATGAAAATGTCAGTGCATACCTCGAATCAGCGAGTCTCCAGGAAATTCCGGAGAAAGACGTGTTTTCCTGTATTTTTACAAAAGCTACGTCGTTTTATCTGTACAATGCAACGTATTTAAGTTTTTTAGCCGTTCATATTCTGGATTCTCAGTTTAAAGGTGAAATGAAATTAAAATATGAGAAATATAATTTAAGAATGGCATATTTTCTTGTTTTCTTTTTCTTCTCTATATTACATCTTTTCAAGATATTGTGTATTGCTAATACATACTTTTATTGATGGTGAATTATTTCTTTTTATCCGAAATAGAGAGAACACGATTTGTGATCATCATGAATGAGGATGAATTGTAAAACCAAATCTTTTTCTCCCGTAACAACTTCATTAACCTTCAACTTCGTAACACTGTCCTCACTTATGTATGCAGATGCAACTTAATCTGTGGTAATGGTTGCTAACCGGTGGTTCACCAACCAATGAATGTACTCGAGAAACTTTATGCAGGCCGTTTTGATTTCATTACATTTTTTGTAATTTCTGTTTTTTATACCCATTCATTACTGTGTCGATTAATGGATACAAATATGGTTTCGGATCTGATTTCATCATTTTACGTAATGGCCCCCGAATTTATGTTGATCTATCCTTTTTACTTCGTTTTCCTGCAATTCAGATGAAATTTTGTCGAATTATTTCACAATATTTGGAAATGAATTTGTAAAATTAGTGAGTCCTTTAGAAGCACGAATAATTTTGGGAGCGTTAGGAGACTTCTGCAACATTATACTATTATTTACCAAGGAAAGTATTCGCAGAAGCATTCACTAAGATGAATTATTCTCTTGACACCGCGACGGAAGGAAATGGTTGGAACTATCATACATATGATTAGCTAATTTTGGATAATTTATGGAATAATTTTAGTAGTAGTAGTAGTAGTATTGTTAAAAGTGCTTCGACAGCTTAGGTCATTTCGCACATTGGCTCCCACCGGGAATCGAACCCGGGACCGCTTTCACCAAAGGCAAACGCGCTGTCCACATGACTATCCGGGAGATCCGGGAGAATAATTTTAGTGAACAGTGCGGGTGAATGAATAAAATCTGACAGATAAGGTATTAGGGTTATGAAAAATGTTCGAATAAGGTATTGGTGTATAAAGATGCAAATATAACAATACTATTTATAAAAACGTATAAAATTTATAGCAATTGATATTACAAAAATCGTCCAAATATCTTGAGGAAAACAGATAAAATTCGTCTCAATTCATTTTGGTGGTGATAAGACTAGTGTCTGATTTAAAATTTGTAAAAAAATATCAACATTTTACTTTTAATGTATTAAAAATTACCGTACTTACATATTCATATATTAATCGAAACCAAAACTAAAAGATTTGCTAAGAATTTGAGCACATAGCTAAAGTTACATTAAAATTGAATGATACCGCTATGAAGCCTCCCTATGCTGTGTCATTACGATATCAAGTCAAACTCCGCGGCACAGCTAACCACAAGTATCTTCGTGTTGCACATTTATAGGTAGATAAGTAGAAAAGGAATCTCTTGTAACGCGAACGTAAAAATAACCCATGTTTAACCTCGAGTATAACGCGGTACTGCAAGATATAACTGACGCTGCACTTCGGTTGGGAAGGAATGCCCTTCGTAACCACTCGACACAAAATAGATGATGTCTTCTATTGAAGCTCACCTCCATAAAAACAGCAAGTCAAAATACGCTTCTTTCTATTTTCAGGTGCAGAGCATACCGTGAATGAAGTATTCCGCAAAGAAGATTATTCGAAAGGGAAACAAGGGAAAGCCTACCTTTCTTCAAGGATTTTCGGAGGGCCTGCGAAAGATAGCAGAGGAAGCCGTGGCTGTCGCTGACCTCAAAATGACGTAAGGCCCTCGGACAACTCAGTTCAGCAATGGATAGTGCTGTGAGTGCTTCGCGAATATGGATTAAAATAATACAGTTTTCGACAAATTCGTTATTTAATTCGTTAGGTATCCGTTTAAATTAATCTTGCCTCGTGCACTGCAGTTGCCGTGTTGAGTGAGTGTGAGTTGTTGTTCAATAAAGTTTAAATTTGTTAAGAATTCAACCAAACCACCGAGAATTCAGTGCTATGAGGGAAATTTCCTTTCTCAATCATACTTGCGGCCAGTGCTGTAATGCCCAATAATTGCAGTGTAGAATTCAATCCTCATTTGAAGGTTTACCAGCGAGTGCATCGGTGAAATTCGAAGGTGTGTTTCCTCCTCGGGCTCCTTGGTTCATGCTTTGGTTCTACTGCACGCTTCCTTCGGGTAGAAACTGGATAACGCCATAAACACGTAAGTTTATATATCTCCTAAATTTTCCCATCCTGTTCCCCTTTGAGTAGAAAAAGGGAGAATTTGATTAAAAAGGTTTAGATTCCGCTGTTTGAGAATATGATAAACCGGTAGGATTTCGATCATGTCAATGGTTTCAATTTCGATAAACTGGAAACTGTTACTCAATATCAAACTTAGTTTTCTCTGCAAGATTCTTACGGGCAGTAGAAATCAGCGAAATAAACAAAGCGATCGTTCCGTGTTAACCCGTTCTGCAACGTACCGATAGACGGCACTCAAGATTCCAAGGAGCATGTTGGCCTAAGTTAAGTTTGCTCCGCGATGTTTGCGATCGTCTGCTTTGGGAATATCTTCAGTTATGTTACAAATGAATGATTTCATGTTTTAATTACTGTAATGTAAATTTTAGCGGTTGCTATAAATATCTACCGGCAGAAATTAATTTCGAGGAGAACAGTTATTAATTTGTTACTTTACGGTTTGTGTTTGTTATACTGTGATTTAGAAATCTTCATCTAAAAAATATATAAAGGATTTGGAAATAGGGTTGTTACATTATATGGATTTGATAGTAAAATATGATTAATTAAATATCTGGGATATATTAATTTGTAGGAGTGAACGTACTTTGTTTCAATTGTTCCAACCAAACTGAAATCAAAAGTTCTTCTAAATCATTGGAACATTGCCTTCCATTACCTTAATACCGAGGATTGCGTCCTTTAAACAATTTAATCAATCATTTAAAGAGAATCTTATAAATCAATCTGCAGACTGCGTAGATTTAAATGTGAATTTTAAGTTATTTCTGGAGGGTAAAACTCGTTAATTCATTTTTAAATGGACTGATACTAACGATTTAATTACTTTACTCGATACAGTACCGAATGATGAATTAATAATTTGTTTACGAATTTGGTACTCATCAGTAGAATGTCTGGCAATGAATTGTTTTCAGAATCGTGGTAAAGAATAGTCCTACAAAATATGATGTAAAAATATTGACGAGGCGTATAATAATTACGGGCAGGTGAAAACATTATAATTGACGATATTATACGGTTTGAGAAAATGGATGAACGGCATGTTACTTATAGCAAACTATCGAACAGGAAGTGCAAGCAAATATGTTTTCGTCTTCCGATTACTTACGATGGATTTACCTCCATGTAAACAAAATTCAAGATGGCTTCTTTTAAAATTATACTTCCCAGATAATTTAAATATATTTGTTCGAAGCTTAAATTTGGATGTCGCATCATTATATAAATTATATTGTATATTAATATGTATTATTTTAAGGATAGTTTTTCTACATATGTTTTTATAAATTTGCACAATTTTCAGAGTACTCATTTTGGACAACGATTTTGGACAGCCAATCAGATCGCAACATTGTCTTTTAAAAATTCCATTAACACGTCCGACGATCAGTTTGAATTAGTGAGCGAAGATGAAGGACAGTCTTAGAAGAATTTAAGAGGATTTTTTCGAGGTTATATTCAAAGTGAATTAAAAAATCTTTGTTCTTGTGATACATACATGGTATTATTAGTGATTGTGAGAAGAACAACTATGAAAAGTGAGAAGAGGGAGCCGAAACTTTGGATATCATTCGAGATGTCGTTGGCCGCCCAGTTAGCACATGGAGAACGGTTATCAAAATATTTTGTTTAATTGTATTTATTGACTGTTTTGTTCGTAGAAGTTACAGAAGATCTGAGACTGTAGAATCGTTATATTAATTTTAAAATTCTCATTTTTATATCTGGAATTCGTTGAGTGGAGGAATTAAACATATGTATTATTACTTCGGCAATTTGAATTAATCGATATCAAATATAGTGAAATGAAACCTTCATTAAACACTTTTTTTATGGCAATTTTCTTTAATTATCAGCGTCTTTCAGTCTAATTCGTTATGATTAAGTCATTCCCTTATGGGAAATGTTTATATTTAAATTAAAAAAGTTAAAGTTGTTTAATTTTATAGAAAGAATTAGTAAATAGTATACTTGAATACAATGACGAAAAAGTATTTTTACTTCAAATTAGTTCTTGAATATTTTTATCATATTTCACAGCAGTGGTTCATGCAGTACGGTCTATATTAATGACTTGAGTTCTAACTTGACCGTTAATTATAATTCAAATATAATTAAAAAATAATGTTACCACGGATCTAAAGCAGTTTACAATAAATTAAAACCATTTCTCTTCTAAAAAATTCCTTAATCATATTTTTGCGGGATTTAGTGATTTAGGTAAATGATGGTTAATATTAGTCTCGTCGTGTATTCTTTTCGGTTGATGATTTGCCTACCATTGATTAGTTAGCGTTAATGACTATTGTAAGATTGACTTTCGGCTTTTCTGGCCATCGTAACGTTGGTCTCCAGAATCCAACTGGTTGATATCTCGAGAGCTTTTCTCTATTCTAAGATTATTATTCTATTTTATTACTAGTAATCTATAACAATGTTAGAGTGCCAGCTCTGAGATTACAATTTTATATTTTATGATTTGTTTATTTGATAAAGGCCGTGGAGGAAAGCGTATATCGAAGGACCTTAGGAATATTTGATTTATGTTGTCTTTCGGAAGAACTGATAAAGTTACTGTTGATTATTATTATTTTTGCTATTAAATATTCAAAATATAGTATCAACCGTACATTTTATTCAGAATTAGGTATCAAAAAATATTTTGACAGGATATTTCTGTTAAATTTATACTTAGGTAATATTAAATTGAGTAATTAAACACAAGTAATATATAAATCATTACAATTTTTTATTGCAAATAATTAACTTCAGTAAGATAAATATTTTTTATTTACTATCAATATTCATATGTATATCTAACATTGTCACGAGCACGTACGGAATATCAACCACCAAACATTATTTTAATTACTATTATGAATACAATTTAGTGTAATATGAAAAAAATAACTTGGGTTATTTGGTTTCATCCATTTTATATGTTCTAAGCATTTATTCGAACTTATCTATGAAAATTATTTATTTCAATATGCAAAGAACATTTACCACTACTCTTTTCATATATATTTTCAAAATTTCAGATGTCGAAACTCCAAAGAAACGAAAATGAGGCTTCGCCAAAAAGGACATAAAGTGCAGTTACAACCGGTGAGGTAAGGGTTAAGGTCTCCCAGAGTTCCAGGGAGGTCCAGGATAACGAGGTCCTTGGAAGGGAAGGGAGACCCTAGGGGGAAGGAGAACCCTCGTGGGAGGTCGGTTTTTGGGGGAAGGTGAGTCCCTGGGAGGGTAGTGTCACAGGGATAAGGTCCCTAGGGGAAGGGTTGTCCCAGGGGTGGGGGGACTATGAAAGATATCCCTGGGAGAAAGGTGTTCCTTGGAGGATTGGTCGCAGGGAAGAGGGGCCCGGGGAGAAGGTGATACTTGGCAAGTGGGACTTGCACTGTGGGAAAGGGGTCCCAGGGGGTGGTGGTGTCCCATGGGTGGGAGCTCTGGAGGAAGGGTTGTCCCGGGGATGGGGCTACTGGCGGAAGTGGTTCCCTGGGATGGTGGGGTCCCTGAGATGGTGGGGTCCCTGGGATGGTGGGGTCCCTAAGAGGATGGTTTCCCAGGCCTTGGGGGAAGGAGGGTCCCTGGGGAAATGGGGTCCCTAGGAGGGTGGGGTCCCAGGGGTCTAGGGGAAGGGGATCCCTTGGAGGAATTGGATCCCTGGAAGATGGGTCCTGGGGGAAGGGATCATTGGGAGGTTGGGGTCCCGGGGGGTCCCTGGGAGGGTGGGGCCGCTTGGGGAAGGTGGTCCCAGGGGGTAGGGGGTCCCAGGGGGTAGGGGGCCCAGGCAGGGTTGTGTCCCTTGGGTCCCTGGGAGGTTGGGGTACCAGAGAACGGGGACCTGGGGAATGGGGTTTCTGGGGGTAGGGGGGCCCCTGAAGGAAGGGGTCCCTACGGGAGTGGAGTCCCGGAGGTAGTGGGGTCCTGGGGAAGGGGGTCCCTGGGGAGTTAGGGTGCACCTGTGGGAGGGGAACCCTGTGGGAAAGGGGCCGTGGAGGGTTGTGAGGAGTAGTGAGCCCGGGGGTGGGAGTCCTTGGGTAGAGGGTCCCTAGGTGTAAGGGTGGTCCCGGAGAGATGGAGCTTCCGAAGAAAAGGTAGTGTCCCTCAACGCCGTCCAAGGACGCTGTGTCTCGACGTGGTCTTTCTCCGTTGTGCGTCGCCTTGTTTCTTCGCTGAAGTTCATTGTTGGGGTCCATCTTCTTTGTACTTCACTTTAATCCATCCTCTTCCCTGCTTCATTTAAACATTCAAGTACCACTGTACTCATTTTATGAAAGGTAATTTTAATAATACGAAAGGATTTATTTTTTCCAATATTTTTGTATGCAATGCTAATACATTTGCAAGTTTTTTTTCCACTCTAAAAAATCGTTCTCTGTTACTTATTTTATCTATTGTAAAAGTATTTATTTATAATTTTGCAGGGATAATGTATTGGTAAATTTCTTTACTTTTACATGTAAGGGATCAAATACTTTTTCGGTCATATATTTTGTAATTATTGTTTGCATATCCCCTGGGTGCTGTTTAACCAAAAGTGGTAAATCATTATAAATAATAATTGGTATTTATGAAGTGGAAACTATTGTCCATAGTCAATTTTAATTTAATTGTATGTAAACTCGATTCTATCGGTTGCTTTATTTATTTAAAATTTTATTCCAAAGTATAGAACGAAATCGAGGCAAGGGCTAAAAGAGGCAAATTTAAGCGTAGCATATTATTTCGATCTTGGAATATGGATTAATTTAAATTGCGAGGATTATGATGATAAAAGCTTATTGGTTATTTTCAGACTCTAAGGGCCACTTTACTAACAGTAGGATAGTTGAATCCGAGCTCATGCATTTTCACATCAGAATAAACTGGGATTTTAAGTTCATTGGGACTAATGTTAGATTTTAAGAGGAGTCAGTTTTATGTGATGGCAACATTGCAAACGGCCATTTTGAAGTAATTATTTTGAAAACATTTCTAGGAATATAGGATAGTGAATTCAACATCACAGAGGTCCCAGATGACGCGCTCTTCTATATTAATAATCAATGAAATATCACCAAATATGCGTGAGTGAGACACCAGGTGGGTGCAACTTCTCTCATTTGAAATACATTGCGGCGATATTTAAGAATAAAAAAAAATCCCTTCCCGATAACATAGAAACGTATAACCTGTATTGTGACCAAAAGTCATAAACTCATTTCATTTACGCAGTGTACCATTTCACTGATGGTTCTTTGTTTGACGACGGGACGCCATTTGCGTTATACCCTTCAATTTAAGGGGAGAGTACGGAATTTCGTTAGAGGGCTTTCCTGAAACGTCGAATTTAAATTTTGCAAACGGTCCAACTTGCTCCTGCCAAATAGTTAAACGCGATCTCATCTTACGAAATTATCCCGGGTTCGACATCAGGCAGCTCTACCATTTGCATTGTATGGCGGGAATTTTAAATTACAGAGGCCGACTTATTTTTAACTTTTTCCGGTAACATGGATTTTAACAGCTTTTTTCAAATAATTTTAGGTCACTGACTACAGATATGAACTTGAAAACTTCCCCCCTCGTAAGGTTTTTTGTTATTGTAACTTTTACTTTTTTCGTTTCCGTAATTCTACATATATTTTCCTATATCGCAAAAATATTATTTTTCGGTAACATGGATGGTAATAGCTGTTCTCTACTAATTTTGGGTTGCTAATTACAGATATGAACTCGAAAAAGTCGAAACACGTACTAATGTTTAATTATGGTGACTTTTACCTTTTATTCTTGACCGTAATTCCATATCTGTTTGCTTACACAGCAAATATCATGTTATAGAGTATTTTTTATTAATTATATATATATCGAAATGTAATCTATAATTTCTATAAGAAGTATAAATGAGCATTGAACACGGTCAAAAATCCAAAAAGTGTGCTAAAATATCTCCTGAATCCCTTATCTGCCTAACTTCTTTTGGGCGTGTGGTGGTGAGTATTCATTCACGAAACGTTTAACTAACTAAATATTTACAGCAGGAAATGGGAACTCATTGACGGATTCAAGGTTGGAGCATTTACCTTGAAAGCGAGACGCACAGAACCGTACTTTACCTTAAAATAGACAAGGACTAATGGAAACGGAATAAAATCGTACACTGGAATAAGGTTCTTTATAAGAGGTTTAAGATGAGTGTTAATTATGCACTGAAAGTTAATAACATTTTGATAAACGAGCGTTTTAGTGAGCTTGCATGCACCGAAATCCACACTTTGTTTTAGACCCTGTCAACTCGCCATTTTGTTGCTCTTCGAATACGGTCTAGGAATAAAACTTAAATGTAAATATAGTGAATGAATGACCTGATAAACGTTTAAGAAAAATTTTAGAGTTTTTCCAACCTAAAAATATAAAGATAGAAATTAGCGAAGATATTTCTTTTTTTTATTTAATGTGTATCCAAAATTCTCGAAAACAGTACGTGGTGGCCAATTTTCAAAAGCATTGCTGAATTTACAGCAAAAAATACACCAAAAACACACATTACATTATACAAACATTAAATTACACTAAACAATACTAAGTCCTCTTAGATAGCTTATATGGTTAAATCAGCCTCTCGAATAGAGGAAGATCCCGGGTTAGATTCCTGCCCCGTCAAACTTTTTTCAAAGTCCGTTTTTCCTTGGACATTTCCTTGGGTGCACGCCTTTATCTGCAAAGTTATGGCAACCCTTTTCCTCGGATTTTAAATTTACACGTTTGTACTAAATGCCACAGCTTGCTAATCTTTCATCTTTGTTTACTAACCAAAACAGGGCAGTGGAGCATTGCAAATGTTGGACGAAACAAAACTTATTTTGAATGTTCTATATTTAGCTGACAAGGAGAACACCAGGTTTACGGGGAACGGGATCACACGAAACTTTCAATGCACATTCTCTGCTTAAACATAATTGAAACCTATCCGACTATTCAACTGAATTGGCCTTTATTTATGAAAAAGTAGCAACTGACAATCAGAGTTAGGCAGCCCCGCCGTACACATGCATTACCATGCCGATCTGGAGATTTTCCACTTGGGAAATGATGTTCTTCTATTTTTTGCTATAACTTACCTTTTTTCAATTAAATTTAATCATCTTTACCTTTCTAGATTTTTTTAACCTTTTACTCAGCATTTATTCTAAAAAACACAAACGACGCACAGTGGGCTAGGACTGGACAAAAACAGAATAGTGTCTCTTTTGTATGCGAATTTGGAGAATTTACACATTTACTGCTGAATAAATTTTATATACAACCATGCGAGAAATTTGCGTCAATTCTTGGGCGCTAAAGTATAAAGGGGGCCAAAGTTGACCAAATTTTGCCAACAATGTCTGTCTTAAAAGACTTGACTTACTTTTGTCCGGGGATTTTGAGGAAAATTTTTGTGGTGATGCAGAAAAAGAAATAATGAAAAAAAGTAACGGTGTTCGTGTAAATTGGCCTTAGTTTCGGTATAATAATGAATTGAATATTGGTTATCGAATTGTATGCAGCTCCGCATTACACACCCGCGCTATCCCGAATCTGTAAGAATTAACCCGCTATTTGAGAGTTATTCTCTAATCTTATTTTTATTTTCTTTAGTTGTATTTTTCCTTGTTATTCACTTGTAAACTTAACAGCAAATTAGTCCATTCTTGGACCCGATATCCGATCGAATAACCTTATTTCAACCAAAATGAACTTCGATAACGGATAGATAGCCTCACGAGAAGAATGATAATTGATGGTTCGTAACATAGCTTTCTGCAATTCTTCGGTACTTGTTGGTACTAATTACTTTAGCTGTCCCCTTAAACTTGATAGCAGTAAATAGCATTTGCGCGAATTTAAAAGCGAAGTTTCAAATTCCGCACTCTGAAAAACCACTTTTCTATTTTCGTCTATCTTTTTCCGATTCTAGCCCACTGTGCGTCTTTGTTTGTATTAGAATAAATGCTAACAAAAGGTAAAGAAGATAAAATTTAATCGTAAAAAGGTAAGTTATCAGAAAAAAAAATGGAAGAACATAATTTCTTAAGTGAAAATCACGAGATTGGCATGGTATTACATGCGTATGGCGAGTTGCCTAACTCAGATTTTCAGTTGCTTTTTTCATTACGTTTTACGTAATAACAAAGGCCCATTGAGTTGAACGGTCGGACACGTGTCCCTAAGCAAAAAATGTGCCCTGAAAGTTTCGCTTGAATCCGTTTCCCACAAACCAGGTGTTTCACATGTGAGTTGAACGAATAAAGGAACTCTTTCGATGAAATAGAAGCACGTTCTGCGATTTTCGAAATTACACGACCCTCAAAAGTTCTTTGCTGATATTCCACTATAATACTGCGTTTAACAAATGATTGCTTAAGATTGCAGAATGTAGCTTAAGCCAAATATATTAGCATTGTTAAATTTAACAAGCTTGTGTTGACATTTCTCTTCAGCAAGGTAGCAATGAATTCGGCAACAAAAAATTTGAGAATAGTGTTTTAACACAAAGAATTAAGGAATGTAAATACTGAGAATTTTCTTTTTAGTATTATGTTTTCAAAACCTTTGCTACTGAAGAATATGTACCCAAAGAGTGTTTATATTATTTATGAACAGAAGCAATAATTTCGGTATTATTAACAATTCAGAGAATGATTTGAGATGAAAATCTTTCATGTTTAAAATAATGTGACATTATGAATCACCTTGTTGATACATATTGGAGGATGCTAGATAATATGATTCATTTAACTGATTTCCTTCAAAATGCTTGCCAAAATACCACCAATGCTTAAAAAAATGCGATTAGAAATGATTATTCACGTCTTTCGATCATTAATTTCCACCAACTCTTTTAGAGACAATATATGCTTGATAAAATTTAAACCGACAGCAATTAGCATAAATGAAGGTAAGAAAAATCGGGTGAATCTTAAATGGTGAATGTTTTTCTGGTCAACAACCGGGTTTGCATATACCATACTGTCGACGTTTCGAACACAAATTCTATGTCCAACATCATGACGAAAAGTACAACACAGAGGAAGAAATGATATATGCTCATGTATAGTTGAGTATTAATCAGGTGATTTAAATCTTCCTTTTGGAACAAAAGGAAAATATCTAATATTACAAATTACAGGTAATTTAAATAATCTGTTAACTAATTTTCGAAATAATTACTTCCAGAAAATATATCTCCTAATTTTTAAAGGCGATTAGCAATATTACGATAGATTTCAAAGTTGAAAACCAGGTCACACTGTAAAATTATAAACGAATCTCGAAATTTATGTGCATTGCTTCAAATTAATTTCTTTGCTCTGCATTTACATAAAATCGTTGGTGTGAAAATATAAATATAGGACTTTAAAGGAAAACGTCTTTTAACAAGTTTATGCGTTAATAGGAACGAACTAAGTGTAACATTTATCAGAGAAAAAGAGCATAAAAATACAATATACAAATAAACTCGATCATTCTTGGACGTTCTTCGTGGATGATGAAATATGAATAAACACTTGGCTAAATTCATCAAATCGTGCAAATGGTTTAGTGCTGAAGGGTGTCTAAGTGTGTCTTCTAATTTTCAAATCAACTGTTCGATTCCTTAACTCTGAAACCTAATTTTTTAAAACACCACAAAGTTATTAATCATAATTAAGATTTGTCAACTTTCTGCTCTCAGCAGTATGCAGTATTTCCACGGCTTTCGTCGTCTTAGTTCTCTAATTTGCTATTATTTCTAATTTGCCATTTAATTTTAATTTTAAATAGAAATTATAAATTGATGAAAATCACGTATTCTAATGTTTTCCACCTACATTTCGCATAGAATTGTCGAAAAGCCAGTAAGAGTATTCAAAAATATATTACTCTATTATTATTAGAAGAACTCTATAAGTGAAGAGGGAAAACAAATTAATAATTATGAACCATAAAGGCACTAACATTTAATAACAGACCCCTGGATAGCATTTTGGGATTTCGGTGAAAGTGGTCCTGGGCTCGATTCTCGCAATGGGTCACGATATTCATTCAGCGTCAAGATAAAAATGGAATCTTAATTGGTAGCATGTCCGAGTAAGACTTTTATCCGGGAATGGGACATTTCGGCGCGGTCACTTCGCCGCGAGCCACGGCTATGACCAAAAACAACTTCGTTGTTCCTTAAATCATTAGTGAATAATATGTAACTTGTGGTTAGCGTAAGATATAGAATTCGGGTAGAGTTGGGTTGGGTTGGATTTGTGTTGGGTTGTGTTGGAATGTACACTATTTTCATAACTTTACAACATCTTCAACATTAAACAATATACCTATAATTTCAATACCATGAACGAATTTTACGACGAATTTATCCATCCTGGCGTATCCTTGCATCTATTTCTGGCGGGTTCGATGCTCTTACTGCTTTTCACCAACGGAGAATACTACCTCCTAATATCCCTCAATGTCACCTCATGGAAAAAAGAAAGTGTAGAGTGTAATAAAAATGGTAATTATACAATTACTCAGAGAGTAGTAATTGCAGAGTAATTATCAGAATTACGTAAAGACACCGGTTGATTCGAAAATATTCTCCCGAAAAGTGGAGGAAGGGCTATTTATAAGGAAAAACGGACTTGAAAAAAGTCTGACAGGGCCGGGAATCGAACCCAGGATCTTCCTCTAACTGGGAGGAAATGTTCTGGTCGGGTAGCCTAGATGGTTAAGGCAGCTTCCCGGTTAGAGGAAGATCCCGGGTTCGATTCCCGGCCCTGTCAGACTCTTTTCAAGTCCGTTTTTCCTTGGGAATTTTCCTGGGTGCACGCCCTTATGTGCAAAGTCACCTTAACCCTTTCCTTAGCCATTTATAAGGCCCAACAAGAGATACGCTGTAGAAGCAGAAGCTCCCCATATACTCACTTGTCAATAACAATAAATAAAAAGCATTATTTAAGCACAACTCACTCTTTTTATATTCTTTGCCCTCTGTAGATGAAATTACTTTATATTGTTCTTATGTAATCATGGAAAAAAATGTGCTGGTACTGTTCTGTCAGCTGTCTATATATAAGGTACTTCCTGGAAGGTAGACCTAAGGAGATGACTTCATGACAATGACTTCAGTGATATCAAGAACGTGAAACTGCGCGATATAATAAAAAATTTATTGATTATTAACAGGGTATAATTTTCACACTATATATTAAAGTTTTTCTGCATCATGCATGTGTCCGAGTGAGAAAGGTTAGCTTAAACAGAATTTAATCTGGAAAGCGCTTGTTATATACCTAATTGTTAAATACAACTTAGAGTCAGGACCTAAGAAAACGTTTAAGTTAACTGTAAAACCTATTTAAAAGTTTCATTTGCAAACATTTTTGGAGGCATCTCAGTCCCCTCTAGAGACATATAAATAGCATATTGAGGCTTGGTCATCAGTTTTTTTGCAAGTGACATCTTCTCATGCAAAAACATTGTCAATTCAACCGAAAGAAAAAATATGATAATTTTGATGTTTTTGTCGAAACTTAAAGGCAAACATTCTCACAGGAGATGTTTTTTGATTTCGAAAAAAAATTGTATTTGTAATTTCAATGTGGGTGGGCCACCTGTTCCGGGTATTATATTTCGATCAGAAACAAAGTGGCAAAACGCTCCACCCTAGTGCTTACTGAAACACTACATCATCTTTTGATCGTGCATATAATGCATTAAACCGTGGATTTAAATTTGAATTGAAATTTAAATGTAGATTACAAACGATTTCTTGAAAAAAGCCTTAATCAGTATCACCTTAAAGTTAAATTGATACTAATTAGGCACTTACACCTAAAGATAGCATTGGGGCGTCTATCCCGAGAAGAGGTGGGGCTATCCTTTCAGTGCGGGAGAGATGCCCTTACAGCCAGTGAGGCTACACTTTGTCCAAGATGGCCAGTCACTGCACCTGGATAATAAATGAACCTGTAGCTACAAGTTTTCACCCTTTAATTCAAAATATTCAAAAATTTAAACAGATGCCAGAAACATTATATCCTATCGTATAACAGGGCGGAGAAAAACAGTACCTACTTGAAATTATGTTATAAAACTGCGTAAAAAGAATTAATCGCCGTGAAACTCTTGCAGATAGACGGGTGCCTTCCAACTGACTGACGCACACCGTCAGTAGAGCAATCTTCTAATAGTTATAGAAAATTCCATGGTATCTCTTTCGGGATTCAAATGTCCAATAAATAAGAAATTCAAATGTCCAATAGAATTGACCTATAATACTAACTCACATACTTATGAGGTTATTTATTAAGGAATGCATACTATATGCATCCTTCTTAAGAGAGTCTCATAAGTGTTATTGAGGCTAATGAAAATGTAATCAATATGTATAGATTTTATACAGTACTTATTGCTAATGCGAGACCGAAAGGAAAAACCAGTTTAGAGGGAACTCCGAAAATGATTACGATGATTTTATAACATTCAAAGAGAATTCGCTCGAAACCTCTTTTATCTCTTTTTGGCTGCTAAAAGTATAAATTTGAATAGCGAACAGTTTTTGTATGAATTTTAGCTGTATAATTTTTAAGGTGCCGGATGGAGGAAGATCCCGGGTTCGATTCCCGGCCCCGTCTGACTTTTTTCAGCTCTGATTATCCTTGGGATATTTCCAGGTTACACTCCCTTATGTTTAAAGTACCATTAATCTTTTCCTTGACGTTATGTTTTCCTCTGATTCAAACCTCTAGAAGCGGCGAAATAATAATGGACAGTGATATTTAAATACCCGAGTTTACTTATGCAGGAGAGGAAAGGACCCTTTATAGTCGTAATAAATATTGAAGGTCGATGTGAAATGAAACACTCTCACTTAATGAAAATCGAACGGGGATATACAGGCGAGGGTCGAAACAAGACATTATTCGGCCTTGAGAGAATTCTCAGCGTAATTCCCTTTTCTGTTTACGAAAACATTGAACGGGAATGACGGAAAGTGTAAGCCACGAAAGAAAACGAAAGTTTTTTCAAGGAGACGAGTGTACACATAATTATCGAAAGGGAAAAGGCATTGACATGAAGACGAAAGCTGGGAATGAGAGCAAATTCTTTTCTCTTTTGAACCCCACTTTGCGAACACCAATATATTATGCAGCCATCTTACTATAGCTATAAATACTAGTCATAGCTAGTCAAGGTAAACCAGTGGTCAATGAAAACTATTCATTTATGAACCCTTACTTCTTTAATATATTTTCAGTCCTTATATTTATAGCACAAAGCGTGTTTTTATTCTTTAATGTTAATTAAATTATACCATTAACCTTTAAATAGAAAATTATTAGAACAGAATCAGCATCGTACACAATTCTGAATTAATACAGAAATTGAGATGTTCCTACTCTATTCGAATCTATAAAAAACACCGTAAATATAATAAGATAATATAAGAATATTATAATCGATCTCCTTTTAATTAACTTTCCTGAGCGCATAGTGAACATTTCGATTGACGAAGGTCTTGGAGACCACAAAGACGTTTTTGCAGACATCGAGATAAACCTTAGCAAGTATAAGAAACCCAAACGCAAAATGTATCTCTATTCCAAAGCCAATTTCGAGGAATTTAACGTAAAACTAACTACCGATTTTAATTCATTTAAGTCGCGTGTAAGCAACAACAACACTGAGGATACATGGAAATCATTCGTGGAGATAATGCATAAATATATAGATTTGTATATACCTTCGAAATACTCTAAAAATGATTGCGAGCCCAGATGGTACGATAAAGAGGTTAGAAGGGCTCTCCGCAAACAAAGAGATCTGCACGGAAAAGTAAAGGCTTTTAAAGGAATAGATCAGCCTGTTCCAAATCCACCACGATCACTATTGCTAGAAAAGCACAAGAAAGCAAAATGCGACACCAAGCGAGCTATGCGTAACGCCCACAGCAACTTTAAAAAGAAAATACTTGGGGAATGTTTAGAGGAAGACCCTAAAGCTTTCTGGTCCTACGTTAGAGAGGTACAGGGAAAGATACAGACAGTGAGCTCGATAAGGGATATCGAAGGTAACATTACTTGCGATTCGAAGAGGAAAGCGAATATTCTAAACGAATTTTACCAAAGCGTATTCATATCAGATAATAACATAGAGATCCTCCCTAAGGTTAATACACTGGATTCCATGCCAAATATAAGTTTTACGACAGACGGTATAGTTAAAATACTACGCAAAATTAAGCCAAATAAGTCGCCAGGGCCAGAAGGCATTCCAGCAAGAGTGCTTAAAGAACTGGCAGAAAGCGTCGCCCCTTATCTCGAAATTATATTTTGTAAATCGATAAATGAAGGTAGGGTCCCATCCGATTGGAAATTAGCTAATATTACTCCTGTTTACAAAAGCGGATTAAAGGAGGACCCAGGAAATTATAGACCCATATCATTAACTTCGCTGTCCGGAAAGGTAATGGAACATATCGTCGTAAGCTCAATCATGGGATTTTTAGATAGAAATGAATTCCTCGACGCAAACCAGCATGGTTTTCGTAAGTCCCGATCATGTGAAACCCAACTTGCTCTATTTGTACACGATATCTTAAAGTCCGCCGAAAGTAAAAAGCAAGTGGACGCTATTTTCCTAGATTTCAAAAAAGCATTCGATAGAGTCCCCCACTACAAACTAATTTACAAACTAAAACTAGCGGGCATTAACAAGGAAGTAGTCGACTGGGTTAAGGATTTTCTCTACGAGAGGGAACAACAAGTTGTGCTGGATGGCGTTAGCTCAAATAGAGTCAAAGTTACCTCTGGCGTACCTCAAGGCAGTGTAATTGGACCTCTTCTTTTCCTTATTTATATCAATGACTTGAGTGACGAGAATGTTAGTAATGTGAGGATATTTGCGGATGACTCGGTTATATATAGGGAAATAACAAACGAGGAAGACCGGACATCTCTCTCAAACGATTTAGTCCTCATCCAAAGGTGGTGCGAAAAATGGGAATTAGATATTAACGTAAGTAAATGCTCCGTAGTAAATTTCTTCGAAAAGAAAAAAATGCGTCCAAATCACCCATACAAAATTAATGGAATTAGTATCAAAGTAGTAGATTCAGTTAAATATCTCGGGATCAATATTACTAAGAACTTAAATTGGAACACGCATATTCGAAAAATCTGCGGCAAAGCAAGTAAAAGGCTTGGCTTTGTAAAGCGTATTGTCGGTAGATGCGACGAAAAGGTGAGAGAGCGATGTTATTTTACCTTGGTCAGACCCCTTCTGGAATATGCGGCAAGTATATGGGATCCGGCGGATGAAACCTATACTCGCGAACTCGAGAAAGTGCAGCGTAAAGCGGTACGTTTTGTTAAGAAATGCTACGATAAAAAAACAAGCGTTACAAAAATGCTCTCAGATGTAGGTTGGGAATCCTTGAAAGAAAGGAGATTGGAAGCTAGGCTGCGATTGCTTAATAAATTCAGGGAAACTACATTTTCGGAAGATACAATCGGTATCATGCAGCCCCCCTGCTACCTCGGTCGATCCGATAATGACCGTAAGTTAAGAGAAATAGATGCTAGGACGAATCGTTTCAGAGATTCATTCTTTCCGCGAACAATACGTGACAATAATCGAATAAGGAAGTAATTTAGATTCAACTGGTGTTTACACCCCCTGCCACACGCCGAAAGGCGGCTTGCTGGGTATTAATGTAGATGTAGATGTAGATGTAAATAAAACGATGTATTGACGATGATGAAAACTCTTATCAACACAAGACTTAGTGCTCAAATAATGCATTCTGTAAGAATTCACATTAAACTTTCGAAAGTGATGACATCGTATAAACAAGGAATGCCCATTATTTTTGATTATATGTATAAAAAGTAGACTCATGGATCCAAAATTAAGATCATGCAATTGTTTACGGTTTGAATTCAGAGATAAAACATATGGGGATTATTATTCCACAAGATAAATGAAGTAGTTAAGATTCTAAAGAGACATTTATGTTAATTATCCTTACTTTCTTGTTAGGGAATGGTTGTCTTGGTATGTTGTGTGTATGTGTGATATTAATAAAATAAAATTGCAAAAAAATGAATAAAATTAAGAAAAGGGGTTAATTGGAGGAGTAGCCTTCCTAGGCTAAAATTCGCTCAAAAAATAAGACGGCATTATTATTATTATTATTATTATAATTTCTTTCCTCAGCATCCGAAATCCCAAGTTGATTGTTTTTTCACTTCCCGAAGTGGGATAAACTCTAGCGTAATATATTTAAAACATTATATTTTGGTGCCATTATTGAATGCTCATATCATTATGTACGTCCGTCGGAAAGTTAGTATTGCTACTACTCTAATAATGCAAAATGCTGATTATAATTTGTCCTTAAAGGGGAGTTACTAACCAATTAAATTAAACGAAACGGAAGATTACTCTTTCAAGTGTGTGGTAATCGAATTCTTACTGATGATAACATTTTCGATTGCGGTTAATAAACATAAAGCAATTTCAGTTGTACCTGTCGTCCGAAGATCACATTAAATGTCACTTGAAATTACGAACAATACATTCAATTAGACAATACTGAGTACATGGTAAATTGAATTAGAGAAACTAAGCTACTAAATATCGTATATACCATATCATTAAAATGTATTGTACCATAAGAATTATTAGTCATTATAAATGTGTTCCATCAAACAAAAGTACACCTAAATCTAAAATATAAATTCTTCGTAATCAACTTACCTGGTTTGGATACATTTGAATCCCTCTTGCGGAGACTCTCTCGTTGATAAGGACAATACATCCGGAAGAAAAAGAACTAGGAAAGGTATACACATCCATTTCTTACTATCTGGAATAACAAAGGCATAATTTTAATAATTGAGTAATTAAAATTAAAATAATCGGTGGTATCTACTGAATCTGCAGTTTCATTGTCTAAAGTATGACTTTGTCGCGAATTGCTGGCGTAAACTAATAAAATAGTGATAATGCCATATATTTTTTTTGAAATTCCATCTTATTATTTAATAATTAAACATGAAAACTAGTAGTATGTTCATGATTTTATATACAAACACGATTTAAAGGCAATCATTCAATTTTAATTAGTCCAAACCGTTCCTAACACGAATTCAATTCAAGAGAGTTAAATTAAGATATCCAATGAAAAGAAGAATGGCAATCAATTTCGAAGACGTGATCGGAATTTCATGTTTGAATTTCCGACCAGTAGAAAAAATACATCTAGAGCCATCCCGAAAACCATATCGTATTCAATTATATAGTTTCATTCAACCTGAAAAATTAAGCAATTAGTAAAGTCTCCGGAGATAGTCATCCAATATACTAAGTCAACTTGGGTTATTAATGGCTAAGAATACAAAAAATGGATCCTAAAGAATAGATATGACTGGCTATATATCTAGATAGATAGCAAAAAATGGCAATTTATAATATATTGAAATAAGGATATCGATATGTTATATGAAAGATTGTAAAGTCAAAATCCAAATTCATTTTTATATGTCCTTACCAAAGACCATATGGTATCTTCTAAAACACATAGGAACTGTTACCGTTAAATTATTCTCACGATTGAATTTTGCATAATCAGACAAAAACAAAGAACGAAGTCAATCAAGAAATAAAGATACGTTAAATGTGATAAGTTCTGATTTAAGGTGTCCTGTAATAAAGACCTTTCACTAATTAATTGGTTATTTCTACGAAAATACCGAAATGTCGTGACAACATTCGTCGTGACAACAAAAAGGAACCATAATTCAATTTGAACATGAATTTCAGAAGCAAGAATTGAAAGTGTCCTAGGCTAGTCAATTGCTAGCATGGAACAAAATTTCTCAGAGAATGCGATATAAAATTTACATTTAAAAGTTAGCATAATTAGCAGAACTAATTTGAATAAATGGTATACGAAGATAAAAAATTATTTTAAAAAATTTCCCTTATAGTAAAACAGAACATTAGACCCGGATCTCGTATTCAAAATTCACATCCAAATGACCGTTAATTCGGCTTCTACAAATAACTATGAAAACCTCGGAAAATATTTCAATTATATTGTTCTCTGGACTCAATTCTACAAAATCACCAGTCATTAGGACTTTATAGGAATTCTTTAAAGAAAGCTATTATGATCAATGCTCACTCGAAATAGCGAGTTTGAAAGGATCTTTCATATTACAAACCATCATAAATTAGCCTAAAATTAGTTTCACTCTTATTGCTAGTAAAATATACGAACGAACATGGAAATCGATTTCCGTTATGCCAATACATGTTTGCATTTACTTTATCTTCAATCAGCACGGAAAATATCCAAGGGAACATAACTTTGCTATCCGTTTTATTATCAATAGTTGTAACATTTGGAGTTTTATACTTAATTAAAATATCATTTACCGCTGACGTCTTAAATTAATATTGCATCCTTGCTCATTACAACGGATGAGTGCCAAGGAGATATGGGATCAAAAATAGATGTTTACCAAAACTATACTAAGATAAATATTGAGAAGAATGACGATACCTCATAAAAAAACTATCAAATCGAAATCCTTATATTATACCGACAAAACGTAAGGAATAAAAGAGATTCAACTACTTAAGAGATACATTACGAAAATTGCAAATCACTAATTTAAGTATTGTCTCGTACAGTCCTGGCCAAAATTAACGCAGCACCTCCCTAGCGATCCTTACGGCCGGTGCTGCGTTAATTTTGGCCAGGACTGTACAATAAATTCGCAACAGGTTTAAAATTAATTGATCATGCACAACTTACCCGGTGTATGGAATCCTCGAAGATGTCTCACTACCACGAAAGAAATAAGGTCGAATAAGTAGTGATGAAAATGCAAATCTAATAGATCGAAACAATTATTATTGGTATGCAATCGGTTCGAATCAATCACATATTAATGAATTCAAACGTTTCTCGGAATACGAACGATAAGTAGTGACAGGTCCTCTCCCGTCAAAACGTGTATTTATTTCTTAAAACGTATGAGTACCAGGGGAGCAAAAACCATAAGTTAACCGGAAGCTACAATTAGATAAATATTAGGAAATTTTAAAGTATTTCATAGAAAAGCTATGTAATCGAAATCCAACTAACATTCAGACTAAACTTCAAGGAATAAAAGAAACTCAACTAAAACGGATATACATATCTGAACTTGTACATCACAATTTTGAACATTGACTTTAAACGTAGAGAAAATCCTTGCATCAGGCATAATATGAAATTATTATGCACTAATCACTAGATGTATGGAATCCTCGCTGATAACGCAAAATAACTTATCGTCAGAAAATTCTTTCTTGCGATGATAAAAAAAAGAAAAGGCACCAAGAGATTACTGAAAATTAATTAAAAGTTGATAGGCACAATTATTCTTTGTATCCCTACGTTTTGAATCCATCACACTTCAGCGAATTCAAATCTTTAACGGTTTTCCTAAGACAAAATAGTAACACGTCCGCTCTCGATGAAATCTTCAAATTCTCTGCACTTTCAACAATTCAAATACATGTAAAACTTGAATGCTGCTCTCTGATTGTAATTTGTAACGAACCACCGCTACCGAAATACGTTTCGTAAATAAAAATTATTGTTAAATTTACATTATATTCGGCAGAATATAATTTTATTTAAACTTTAGAAATTAAACTAATTTATCTTCCTTTAAAATGTTTCTTTTTTTGTTTCGAGTGAAATTTTGACCTAGAATGAAGCGCTCCCATTGGTCAGCTAATGAACTTTCTAAAGAACGACCGATATTAGAATATGTCATGCAAATAAAAGTAATATTCAACTTTAAATTTTATTTACGGGAATGTAATATATGCTAAATTTTAAAATTAAAAAAAAGTACTTTCTTTTAAAATATGTTTTAAATGATTCGGGTGAATTTCCGCTACATAGATTGTCCCAAAATTGGCCGCGGAATTATTCATCATCATGGTTGCATATACCGGAAAAAGTTTAGAATAAAAAAAATGAAAAAACGTATCTGCTTATGGTTATATATTGATGATCTTTCACCTTTTCCGCCGAAGGGGCCAACACAATGACACCCAGAGTACATGTATATGGTATATCTTTCCATTGTTTTTTCCCCAGCAGGATTGGAATTACACTAACCGATGTTAGTTAATAAAAACACTTACCCACATTAAGTTTTTCTTTGTTAGATGAATAAATAGACGTAAGAAGTGATGTGTATTAAAAATAATACATCTCACTTACCTTCAAAGTTTTGAAAAGCTGTCCTTAGTCACACATTCCAAAATATCTCCTATTTAATTATCTCAAACCACGTCAAATATGAAAACTTAGGTATTTGTATTACTATCCCACTATTTCCAATATGCAAAAATTCTTAAGGCGAAGAAGATAAAATCATCGCCATTTTTAGAACTCTAAACTTGGTGTTAATAATAGATTCTACACAGTTTTACGCGCTATTCACACTCAAACACTCTTCTGCACCCTTCAATGCGTTGCCACAGTTTAGTTTCATTGTTAGAATAATGCCAAATTTCACAAGAAAATACTAAGAGTACTTACATAACTAGAAGACTGCAAAAGCAGACAAAAGATAGGGCAAAGACGCACGAAAGTCGCACGACAGGAAGAACCAGTTTCGATTGTCATTGCTTTAAGCCCATGTCACGTCAATTTCCTCCTCTTTGGCACGTGGCTTCTCCATCAAAATGGCCTCTTGCCTTGCCTGGTTGTTTCAGGACAGAATACTGAAGGAATTGAGAACATAAAATGTGAATTTCTTCTCACCATTGCAGAGTAAAACGGTTGGAATTAAATCGCGTGTTTTCTCGTGAAATTGTAGCAGCAGTGTTAATGTGCGTGTGACAGTGCATGTGCTGTATGATTATAGGTGGAATATTGAAGAAAAATGAATCCGAAGTCTTAAAAATCTCAGCCATACAACTCGTGTTCTTATCGATACGAGTGAGAAAGTGCTCTGGTGAGAATATTGATACAAAGTTTCTAAAGTTCATTGTTCTCTGTGATACGACTTCATACTCGATCTGCGAAATTCTCTGTTACTGAAATGAAAAAATGGCCACAAGGCAACGCCCCACGATGGATAGACATAGCGTCGGAGGTGAATATAGACGGACTTCGCCACAAGCAATGCTGATATTGGATGAATATTGAGGTAAGTACAACAAATATAACAACATCATGTACTTGGTGATTGATTTCATTTACCTAATTTTAAGATTTAGTTTTACAACTTTGAAGTATGGAGCCTCAGAAATTTAGCAATCCATCATTCTATTCATCTTGCAACACAATGAATATGTCAATGCATAAGTCTGTCATGTAATTATATAATTCTCTTTCTAGTTAACAGGACAACAATTCCCTTATTCTACTGTATTCTTGGACAGTGAATGAAGTTTAGGTGAGGTGAGTTATTTTGCCTTTGCTTTTCTCTTTGCTCTAGATTGCTATGAGAGAAGAAAGTACATGTGTAAGTAACTTATAGCAGAAATAAGCAAATAATTAACAGTTATCACAGAATTAAATCTAAAAAGACCTATTGCCTTCATGAAGTACTGCCCATACCCTAGTTACTTTGATTTCATGACTGGGAATAATAGAAGAGAGATACGTTTATTGCATGAAAACTAAATTATTCTCTATGTAGTATCATATGAAAAGTTAAAAACATTAAATTCAACATTATTTATCGCCGGGAAATTAAAACTGTAGTGTTAACACAATTTATTTATTTATTTGTTTACAAATAGCCTACGACTAATTTTGATTTTACATACACTTTGTTTATATATAGCAGTTATTTCTTGACATTAAAAACACTAAAACACATTTTAAAATCTTCATAATACAACATTAATAGTAATAATCTGAGACTTCACACTCTGAACAATTATCACATATCACATCTCATTTAAACTTCATAATCCTCACTGGCCAGCCAATCACCTCCTTTTTACTTGAAATTTCCTATAGATTCTGATAATCTTATTTCCTCTTGTAATCTATTAAACAGTTCCATCCCCCTGCAAAAAACTGATTTGAGACCTCCACCACTGCTGACTTCTTTAACATGGAAATGATTTTCTTGTCTTGTGGAATACTGGTGTACATCGCTATTTTTCTTTATGAAGCCTTCTAAATAATCTGGCAACAACTTGTTTTCTAGTCTTTAAATGAAAGTGAGTACATCTCTATTAACTTCTCTTACTGCTGATAAATAACCTAATTCACATAACATGTTGTTAATATTTTCATTTTTCCTTTTGTTTAATACTGCTCTCATTCCCTTATTAAAATTCTTTTGCAACTTTGCTATCTCCTGTTTATTTACCATAGTATTTATTTCATTCAGAACAATAAAAATGTCATTTAAAATGCTGCTTTAAAGTAATAAGCCGCATTGCATCCTCCAAGAGGAGAGCAGTAAACAACTCATTAGGCACTTACATTCACCGCTATCTCTTTGCAGTTGAAAGGCCATTGTCCTCTGGAATTTCCTTGGAATCTCCTCAAATTTGGAGATATTACTCATCCCTTCTTGAATGACAAGAAACATGATATTCTTAGGGATGTAAGACTACTATTCCGTGAGTTATTTCTTGATTACTTCTTACTCATTGCTTTTTGCTCAGTTACAAAATCGTGGGAAAATCACCTCATTCCTCATGTTCTCAGTAAGCCTCACTCCCTTATCATGGATTTCGTTAAATTATGTTGCAGGGGCTATGGTATAAATCGGCTCAATTCCAAATAATTAGGAGAGAGGTGAACAAATTAACCAACAAAGAATAATTAGATTGATGAATTACTATTGGAAATTAATTGTTCACCGCAAGAAATGAGTGTCTGCCTATTATTCGAGGAAACGGAGAAGTTTTCTAGAGGATGTCGCTTCTGGTACACAGATATCAAAGATATTGAGTAATATTAGTTGAATAATAGATCGTTGTAAATTTTCTCAGAAGTTATTTCTGTTATTTCGTATCTGGTTGACTTTAACGTAGGTAATACTGAAATATAAGTTACTGTGTAATATAACATGCATTTCGAAATGCCATTGCGTTGCTTTAACGAAAATATAGGGAATGTTTTTTCTATCTTTGGGTGCTTCGAAAAATAAGGATATCGTTATTCCTATATTCATCGTATCAGGCAAATCATAAGGCTTTTCATTCAGAAAAGAATATAAAATTATCAATAATGTTGACATACCCAAATTTCATTCATGTGTTAAAGGTTTTCAAAAGGTAGAAAAGGGTAATATATAATCATAAACAAATATTCCTTTGAACTCGTTCTATGGTTCATATATCGAGTTTTATAAAGTTTGTGATCATGTTAACAATTCAGTGCTATGGTTGTTCTGAGCTACCACGAAATTCACCCGAAGCATAATGAATTAAATATATAATTGAAATAAATTTCCGCTAAATGAAATTTAAATTTGATAATTATCTTTATTCATGTAATATATTTCATTTGTATAATATATTCCGATATGGGTCAGACGTTAGAAAATTCAACAGCCAACCAATGAGAGGGCTGCATTCTTCTTCTTCTAAATTATATCCGAAAATAATGCATTTTAAAAGAAAGTTCTGTTTCAAAAATGTTAAAATTAAATTAAAATTATGTTCTGAAGAATATAATGTAAATCTAATAATGATTTTTATTTTTATGTAATATATTTCGATATTGGCCGTTCGTTAAAAATTTCAGTAGCCGACCAATGAGGGAGCTGCATTCAAGTCTTACTTGTATTTGAATTGTTGAAAGTGCAGAGACTTCGAAGACTTCGTCGGGAGCGGACGTGTTACTATTTCGTCTTTGGAAAACCGTTGGATATTTGAATTCGTTAGTGTGAGATGGATTCGAAACCCAGGAATACCAAGAATAACCGTAAGTGTCAATCAGCTTTTAAGTTTTTTTTCATTAATCTTTTAGTGACTTGTTTTATATTTTGAAACATTTTCTAATTTAAAGTGATTTCGTTTTGTCATTGCGGATTCTACACAAATTCAGTTAGTGCATAATAATTTGATTATGTTCCTGTTATATGGCTTTATTCAACGTTTCAAGCAAATGAAGCAAATAGTGATTTGCAAGTTTGGGCATTCATTTCAGTTGTAGTTGAGTTCCTTTTATTCCTCGGAGTATTGTCAGTATGTTTAGGAATATCGGTCAGACAGCTTTTTTAGGGAATATCTTAATTTTTCCCAATAATCTAATTGTAGCTTGTCGTTACATGTGTTTATGATCCCATATTTCCTTAGCACTCATCCATTTTAATGAGTAAGCTTCAAATTGTTTTTTTACTACGTAAGGAATATCTTAATTACCTTTAGATATTATGACTTTCAGTAATATAACGGATAGCGATGTTATGTTCCCTCGGATATTTTCCATACTGATAGAAGATTAAGTAGGTTCAAAAATGTAATGGAATTATCATCTGAGATTGGAATTTTACTTAATTTTTAATTGAAATTGACTGAAGATGACGATGATTTGTTGAAACCGGTCGTTTTAAAATAAACCGTGGAAAAAGTCCTGTCTCCATTTACTTTATGATGATGAATTTCAACAAAATAACAGCTCGTATATTTTATTATGCTGGCTAGCAATATGGAATAACGAAAATAGTTTTAAACTTTCTGTTTCGAGTTAACATTGTCATCGTATAACCCATTATAAGGATCGCATTAACGGTCATTTGGATTTGAATTTTGAATAAGATATACGAGTCTAATTTACTGTTTTATTATCAGGTATCATTTAAAAATAATTTTTCATCTTCGTATATCGTTTATTCAAATTAATACTGTTAATACTTCTATTTTTTTATGTAGATGTGATGGTATCTGAATTTTTTTAGTGTCTTTGGTGAATCCATCCTGGTTGATTGAAGTCATTTTGTTTTATCACCCAGGATTCAATAATCCTGTTAAGTGGTGCATGATAAATAAATATTAGTGGGTTTTATTACACGTCTCAAGACGCTATTTAATGTAGTTATCTGCTAGTGCAAGCGCACACCTGCCTTCTCTGTACGATATCATTATTTCTATCAGTTCTCTTTTCGTCGAATCATTCCATTACTTTTCTATATTGAGTAACAGTGTATTTTACATACGTATTCCTAATCCCATATTCGCTTGGAACTAATCAATTAGTAACTAGTAGTAGTAATAATTTAACTTCACTTCGTATTCATTTAGTTAGTACTTTACCAATTATGTTTTAAGATTTAATATTCATTAGTATTAAGATGATAAAGCATTGTCGGTCTTACGCTAGGCAAGTTTTTGAAAATACTTAAGATTTGAATTACATCATGACTATCTTCCTTACATTTATTAATCGAAATTTTCAATTTTAATTACGCTTTGATTAAATTACTATTATTAATTATATATTAATTATTAGTTTAATATTTAACGTAATAATATTTTAAGCGCCTATTTTAAATAAATTGTAGTACGTCTTAAACCAGCAAGTTTCAATGTACATTTTGGAAAATAAGATTTATCATGATAGATCAGAGTTGAGATACCTTAAATATATATTACAACTATGGAACTAAAATAAGGGAATTGATTTTTATTAATATTTTAATAGTAGTTTCACACTTTCCGAGTGTTTTAACAGATAGTGGTTTGCATAGCAATCATATCAATATGAATTTTTCAGAATAAACGTACTGCTAGTTTATTTTTTAATTATTAGTTATATTTTAAAATAGTTTACTTTTATTGATGTAATTGATATCCATTTGGCCTAAATTCTCGGATATGATGCAGATAATCTTTTAATTCGAAGAAGTTTGTTTCAGCGTGGGATAGTTTAAGTAGGAATTACCAACAAGTCTCGTTATCCATGTTGATTTTAATTAGAGTCTATCCTATTACAAGGTCAAAGTGTTTGTAGTATGTCAGAAATAGAAAAAAAGAAATAGGAAAAAATAGCCCTATGCAGCTCATTACCCTGCGTGAAATATTATCACAATTTACACCATCTCTTAAGTATGACTAATTTAACGTAGGATAACTTTGAAGAATCGAATCTCGAAATAGTTTTTGGTTAACAAATTATAGCAGATCGAACTGCAGTGACCGTTAATGATAATTCGATTATTTTTTAAAGTTAGATTGTGAACTCTAGTCCTATACTTGAATGCGTCCTATAAATGACATGACCTTATTACATCGGCATTATTTTATAGCTTAAAATGATGGAAAGAGGGGTGGTGCTATTACACCGATTATAATTAGAAAAACGACCAATTTCCATGAGTAATCTTCGTCTTCTTGTGGGGATTATAGAAATAAAATGGAATACATAATAACTAGCATGGGGGAGAAAAGAAATGTGTAGCAAAGGAAATGGTTATTTTGTTACTAAATATTTAGTACTATATACATAAATATAACCTTATTCTAGATTTATGATAGTTGAATAACGAAGAGAAAACCTAGGGAAACGGAGTTTCACAAAAGTAAAGCGAATTCATAAGAATTAATATTTATCCGCTTTTGTACGTCTTCGTTCGATAGAAACGTTGGATCCTCATCACATGTAATGATTGCATTCAATATGCGTGGAGATTTGCCGAAATAAATTCCATGTATCATAAACGTTAAATTTCTCTCTACTATAATCAATGATTCCCTTGGATGAAAACGAGACTGTGAAGATATTGTGACGATGAGAAAGATGACGAATGTGGTGAAGAGTACAACCAGGATAGAATAAGTAAAAACTGAAATTAATTCAGATTTTTTATAGTTTACATTGTGTAAATTGATCGATTTGTTTGCCACAGTTTCAAATTATCTAATAATTGCTATTATTTCTTACTGTCTCTCCTTTGCCATTATTTAATTCAAATCCCGAGGGTGCAAAGAGACTGGAACGCAGCTGAGACGATGAGATGGATGACGAATGTGGTAAGAGAGAACAACCAGGAAAGAATCTAAATCTACATTAATACCCTACAAGCCGCCTTTCGGCGTGTGGCAGGGGGTGTAAACACCAGTTGTATCTAAATTACTTCCTTATTCGGTTATTGTCACGTAATGTTCGACGAAAGAATGAATCTCTATAACGAATAAGTACTAGATGAAATTAAATCTGATTTTATATAGGTTAGATTGTCGTCGTTTAAAAGTTTTAATAGCATCTGTTGTCAGTTATCGAAAAATTTGCTATAAAAAAGGTAACTGAATCTCTTTCGCCCTTATTTAGCTCACATTACGAAGATTCAAACGAGACAGGGACGAATTTGGGACGCTGAGATGGATGAAGAATATGGTGAGAGAGTAAACCAGGATAGAATAAGTACTAAATGACATTAAATCTGATTTTATATATTTTGGAATTACTGTATTTTAATCATTTTGTTAGCCACTGTTGAAGGTTATCGCATAATTTGCTCTGATATCTTACTGTCTCTCCTCTGCCTTTGCACTTCTTTAGTTCACCGCTCCTGGATCGCAAAAGGACTGGGATCAAACCCAAAGGAGGAGATTGATGACAAATTTGGTGACAGAGTACGACCAGGAAAGAATAAGTACAGAATGAAATTATTTCAGATTATATATATTGTTTTGATTGTTGTAAATTAATCGTAAGGTTAGCCACTGTTACCATTTATCGAATAATTTGCTCTTATTTCTTTATGTCTCTCCTTTGCCCTAATTTGGTTTATCTCTCGTGGATCGCAACGGGACCGTGACCAAACCAAGGCGATGATATTAAAGACAATATTGGTGAAAGAGTACAACCAGGAAAGAAAAGTACAAAATGCATATTAATTAAGATTTTATATTGTTAAGTTCGTTTTAAAATTGTCCTTTTGTTTGCAACTGTTTCCAAATATCGATCATTTGCTCTTATTTCTAACTGTTTCTCCTTCGGTCTTATTTAGTTCAACTCTCGTCGAACGAACGGGACTGGGACCAAACCGTGACGAAGAGATTGATGACGACCTTGAGGAGAGAACACAACCAAGAAAGAATAAGTACAAATTGCATATTAATTAAGATTTTATATTGTTTAGTTCGTTGAAAATAGTCCTTTTCTTTGCCATTGTTCCAAATATTAATTCATTTGCTCTTATTTCTTACTGTCTCTCCTTTGCTCTTATTTAGTTCACCTCTCGTCGAACGAAAGGGACTGGGACCAAACCATGACGAAGAGACTGATGACGACCTTTGTGAGAGAGTACAACCATGAAAGAATAAGTACAAAATGCATAGTAATTAAGATTTTATATAGTTTAGTTTGTTGTAAATAGTCCTTTTGTTTGCCGTTGTGCCAATGTAAATTCATTTGCTCTTATTACTTATTGTCTCTCCTTCGCTCTTATTTAGTTCACCTCTCGTCGAACGAACGGGACTGGGACCAAACCATTACCAAGAGACTGATGACGACCTTGGGGAGAGAGTACAACCAGGAAAGAATAAGTACAAAATGCATAGTAATTAAGATTTTATATAGTTTAGTTTGTTGTAAATAGTCCTTTATTTTGCTATTGATCCAAATAATAGTTCATTTGCTCTTATTTCTTACTGTCTCTCCTTAGCTCTTATATAGTTCACCTCTCGTCAAACGAACGGGACTGGGTCCAAACCATGACGAAGAGACTGATGACGACCTTGGGGAGAGAGTACAACCAGGAAAGAATAAGTAAAAAATGCATAGTAATTAAGATTTTATTTAGTTTAGTTTGTTGTAAAAAGTCCTTTTGTTTGCCATTTTTCCAAATATTAATTCATTTGCTCTTTTTTCATACTGTCTCTCCTTCGCTCTTATTTAGTTCACCTCTCGTCGAACGAACGGAACTGGGACCAAACCATGACTAAGAGACTGATGACGACCTTGGGAAGAGAGTACAACCAGGAAAGACTAAGTAAAAAATGCATAGTAATTAAGATTTTATTTAGTTTAGTTTGTTGTAAAAAGTCCTTTTGTTTGCCATTGTTCCAAATATTAATTCATTTGCTCTTATTTCTTACTGTCTCTCCTTCGCTCTTATTTAGTTCACCTCTCGTCGAAGGAACGGAACTGGGACCAAACCATGACTAAGAGACTGATGACGACCTTGGGAAGAGAGTACAACCAGGAAAGACTAAGTAAAAAATGCATAGTAATTAAGATTTTATTTAGTTTAGTTTGTTGTAAAAAGTCCTTTTGTTTGCCATTGTTCCAAATATTAATTCATTTGCTCTTTTTTCATACTGTCTCTCCTTCGCTCTTATTTAGTTCACCTCCCGTCGAACGAACGGGACTGGGACCAAACCGTGACGTAGAGACTGATGACGACCTTGGGGAGAGAGTACAACCAGGAAAGAATAATTACAAAATGGATAGTAATAAAGATTTTATATAGTTTAGTTTGTTGTAAAAAGTCCTTTTGTTTGCCATTTTTCCAAATATTAATTTATTTGCTCTTTTTTCATACTGTCTCTCCTTCGCTCTTATTTAGTTCACCTCTCGTCGAACGAACGGGACTGGGACCAAACCATGACGAAGAGACTGATGACGACCTTGGGGAGAGAGTACAACCAGGAAAGAATAAGTACAAAATGGATAGTAATAAAGATTTTATATAGTTTAGTTTGTTGTAAAAAGTCCTTTTGTTTGCCATTGTTCCAAATATTAATTTATTTGCTCTTTTTTCTTACTGTCTCTCCTTCTTTATTATTTAGTTCACGTCTTGTCGAACGAACGGGACTGGGACCAAACCATGACGAAGAGACTGATGACGACCGTGGGGAGAGAGTACAACCAGGAAAGAATAAGTACAAAATAGATAGTAATAAAGATTTTATATAGTTTAGTTTGTTGTAAAAAGTCCTTTTGTTTCCCATTGTTCCAAATATTAATTCATTTGCTCTTTTTTTCTTACTGTCTCTCCTTCTTTATTATTTAGTTCACCTCTCGTCGAACGAACGGGATTGGGACCAAACCATGACGAAGAGACTGATGACGACCTTGGGGAGAGAGTACAACCAGGAAAGAATAAGTACGAAATGGAAAGTATTAAAGATTTTATATAGTTTAGTTTGTTGTAAAAAGTCCTTTTGTTTGCCATTGTTCCAAATATTAATTCATTTGCTCTTTTTTCTTACTGTCTCTCCTTCTTTATTATTTAGTTCACCTCTCGTCGAACGAACGGGACTGGGACCAAAGCATGACGAAGAGACTGATGACGACCGTGGGGAGAGTACAACCAGGAAAGAATAAGTACAAAATGGATAGTAATAAAGATTTTATATAGTTTAGTTTGTTGTAAAAAGTCCTTTTCGTTTGCCATTGTTCCAAATATTATTTCATTTGCTCTATTTTCTTACTGTCTTTCCTTCTTTATTATTTAGTTCACCTCTCGTCGAACGAACGGGACTGGGACCAAACCATGACGAAGAGACTGATGACGACCGTGGGGAGAGAGTACAACCAGGAAAGAATAAGTACAAAATGCATAGTAATAAAGATTTTATATAGTTTAGTTTGTTGTAAATAGTCCTTTTGTTTGCTATTGTTTAAAATAGTAATTCATTTGCTCCCATTTCTTACTGCCTCTCCTTCGCTCTTATTTAGTTCACCTCTCGTCGAACGAACGCGACTGGGATCAAACCATGACGAAGAGACTGATGACGACCTTTGGGAGAGAGTACAACCATGAAAGAATAAGTACAAAATGCATAGTAATTAAGATTTTATATAGTTTAGTTTGTTGTAAATAGTCCTTTTGTTTGCCGTTGTGCCAATGTAAATTCATTTGCTCTTATTACTTATTGTCTCTCCTTCGCTCTTATTTAGTTCACCTCTCGTCGAACGAACGGGACTGGGACCAAACCATGATGAACAGACTGATGACGACCTTGGGGAGAGAGTACAACCAGGAAAGAATAAGTACAAAATGTATAGTAATTAAGATTTTATTCAGTTTAGTTTGTTGTAAATAGTCCTTTTGTTTACTATTGTTTAAAATAGTAATTCATTTGCTCCCATTTCTTACTGCCTCTCCTTCGCTCTTACTTAGTTCACCTCTCGTCGAACGAACGGGACTGGGATCAAACCATGACGAAGAGACTGATGACGACCTATGGGAGAGAGTACAACCAGGAAAGAATAAGTACAAAATTCATAGCAATAAGGATTTTATATAGTTTAGTTTGTTGTAAATAGTCCTTTATTTTGCTATTGATCCAAATAATAGTTCATTTGCTCTTATTTCTTACTGTCTCTCCTTCGCTCTTATTTAGTTCACCCCTCGTCGAACGAACGGGACTGGGACCCAACCATGACTAAGAGACTGATGACGACCTTGGGGAGAGAGTACAACCAGGAAAGACTAAGTAAAAAATGCATAGTAATTAAGATTTTATTTAGTTTAGTTTGTTGTAAAAAGTCCTTTTGTTTGCCATTGTTCCAAATATTAATTCATTTGCTCTTTTTTCATACTGTCTCTCCTTCGCTCTTATTTAGTTCACCTCCCGTCGAACGAACGGGACTGAGACCAAACCATGACGAAGAGACTGATGACGACCTTGGGGAGAGAGTACAACCAGGAAAGACTAAGTAAAAAATGCATAGTAATTAAGATTTTATTTAGTTTAGTTTGTTGTAAAAAGTCCTTTTGTTTGCCATTGTTCCAAATATTAATTCATTTGCTCTTGTTTCATACTGTCTCTCCTTCGCTCTTATTTAGTTCACCTCCCGTCGAACGAACGGGACTGGGACCAAACCATGACGAAGAGACTGATGACGACCTTGGGGAGAGAGTACAACCAGGAAAGAATAATTACAAAATGGATAGTAATAAAGATTTTATATAGTTTAGTTTGATGTAAAAAGTCCTTTTGTTTGCCATTTTTCCAAATATTAATTCATTTGCTCTTGTTTCATACTGTCTCTCCTTCGCTCTTATTTAGTTCACCTCTCGTCGAACGAACGGGACTGGTACCAAACCATGACGAAGAGACTGATGACGACATTGGGGAGAAAGTACAACCAGGAAAGAATAAGTACAAAATGGATAGTAATAAAGATTTTATATAGTTTAGTTTGTTGTAAAAACTCCTTTTGTTTGCCATTGTTCCAAATATTAATTCATTTGCTCTTTTTTCATACTGTCTCTCCTTCGCTCTTATTTAGTTCACCTCTCGTCGAACGAACGGGACTGGGACCAAACCATGACGAAGAGACTGATGACGACCTTGGGGAGAGAGTACAACCAGGAAAGAATAAGTACAAAATGGATAGTAATAAAGATTTTATATAGTTTAGTTTGTTGTAAAAAGTCCTTTTGTTTGCCATTGTTCCAAATATTAATTCATTTGCTCTTTTTTCTTACTGTCTCTCCTTCTTTATTATTTAGTTCACCTCTCGTCGAACGAACGGGACTGGGACCAAACCATGAGGAAAAGACTGATGACGACCTTGGTGAGAGAGTACAACCAGGAAAGAATAAGTACAAAAAGGATAGTAATAAAGATTTTATATAGTTTAGTTTGTTGTAAAAAGTCCTTTTGTTTGCCATTGTTCCAAATATTAATTCATTTGCTCCCATTTCTTACTGCCTCTCCTTCGCTCTTATTTAGTTCACCTCTCGTCGAACGAACGGGACTGGGATCAAACCATGACGAAGAGACTGATGACGACCTTTGGGAGAGAGTACAACCATGAAAGAATAAGTACAAAATGCATAGTAATTAAGATTTTATATAGTTTAGTTTGTTGTAAATAGTCCTTTTGTTTGCCGTTGTGCCAATGTAAATTCATTTGCTCTTATTACTTATTGTCTCTCCTTCGCTCTTATTTAGTTCACCTCTCGTCGAACAAACGGGACTGGGAACAAACCATAATGAACAGACTGATGACGACCTTGCGGAGAGAGTACAACCAGGAAAGACTAAGTAAAAAATGCATAGTAATTAAGATTTTATTTAGTTTAGTTTGTTGTAAAAAGTCCTTTTGTTTGCCATTGTTCCAAATATTAATTCATTTGCTCTTTTTTCATACTGTCTCTCCTTCGCTCTTATTTAGTTCACCTCCCGTCGAACGAACGGGACTGGGACCAAACCATGACGAAGAGACTGATGACGACCTTGGTGAGAGAGTACAACCAGGAAAGAATAAGTACAAAATGGATAGTAATAAAGATTTTATATAGTTTAGTTTGTTGTAAAAAGTCCTTTTGTTTGCCATTTTTCCAATTATTAATTCATTTGCTCTTGTTTCATACTGTCTCTCCTTCGCTCTTATTTAGTTCAACTCTCGTCGAACGAACGGGACTGGTACCAAACCATGAGGAAGAGACTGATGACGACCTTGGTGAGAGAGTACAACCAGGAAAGAATAAGTACAAAATGGATAGTAATAAAGATTTTATATAGTTTAGTTTGTTGTAAAAAGTCCTTTTGTTTGCCATTGTTCCAAATATTAATTCATTTGCTCTTATTTCTTACTGTCTCTCCTTCGCTCTTATTTAGTTCACCTCTCGTCGAACGAACGGGACTGGGACCAAACCATGACGAAGAGACTGATGACGACCGTGGGGAGAGAGTACAACCAGGAAACAATAAGTACAAAATGCATAGTAATAAAGATTTTATATAGTTTAGTTCGTTGTAAATAGTCCTTTTGTTTGCTATTGTTTAAAATAGTAATTCATTTTCTCCCATTTCTTACTGCCTCTCCTTCGCTCTTATTTAGTTCACCTCTCGTCGAACGAACGGGACTGGGACCAAATCATGACGAAGAGACTGATGACGACCTTGGGGAAAGAGTACAACCAGGAAAGAATAAGTACAAAATGCATAGTAATTAAGATTTTACAGAGTTTAATTTGCTGTAAATAGTCCTTTTGTTTGCCATTGTTCCAAATATTAATTCATTTGCTCGTATTACTTATTGTCTCTCCTTCGTTCTTATTTAGTTCACCTCTCGTCGAACGAACGGGACTGGGATCAAACCATGACGAAGAGACTGATGACGACCTTTGGGAGAGAGTACAACCAGGAAAGAATAAGTACAAAATGCATAGTAATTAAGATTTTATATAGTTTAGTTTGTTGTAAATAGTCCTTTTGTTTGCCATTGTGCCAAAGTAAATTCATTTGCTTTTATTACTTATTGTCTCTCCTTCGCTCTTATTTAGTTCACCTCTAATCGAACGAACGGGACTGGGACCAAACCATGACGAAGAGACTGATGACGACCTTGGGGAGAGAGTACAACCAGGAGAGAATAAATACAAAATGCATAGTAATTAAGATTTTATTCAGTTTAGTTTGTTGTAAATAGTCCTTTTGTTTGCCATTGTTCCAAATATTAATTCATTTGCTCTTATTACTTATATTCTCTCCTTTGCTCTTATGTAGTTCACCTCTCGGCGAACGAACGGGACTGGGACCAAACCATGATGAAAAGACTGATGACGACCTTTGGGAGAGAGTACAACCAGGAAAGAATAAGTACAAAATGCATATTAATTAAGATTTTATATAGTTTAGTTTGTTGTAAATAATCCTTTTGTATGCTATTGATCCAAATAATAATTCATTTGCTTTTATTTCTTACTGTCTCTCCTTCGCTCTTATTTAGTTCACCTCTTGTCGAACGAACGGGACTGGGACCAAACCATGACGAAGAGACTGATGACGACCTTGTGGAGAGAGTACAACCAGGAAAGAATAAGTACAAAATGGATAGTAATAAAGATTTTATATAGTTTAGTTTGTTGTAAAAAGTCCTTTTGTTTGCCATTGTTCCAAATATTAATTCATTTGCTCTTTTTTCATACTGTCTCTCCTTCGCTCTTATTTAGTTCACCTCTCGTCGAACGAACGGGACTGGGACCAAACCATGACGAAGAGACTGATGACGACCGTGGGGAGAGAGTACAACCAGGAAAGAATAAGTACAAAATGCATAGTAATAAAGATTTTATGTAGTTTAGTTTGTTGTAAATAGTCCTTTTGTTTGCTATTGTTTAAAATAGTAATTCATTTGCTCCCATTTCTTACTGCCTCTCCTTCTCTCTTATTTAGTTCACCTCTCGTCGAACGAACGGGACTGGGACCAAACCATGACGAAGAGAGTGATGACGACCTTGGGGAAAGAGTACAACAAGGAAAGAATAAGTACAAAATGCATAGTAATCAATATTTTACATAGTTTAGTTTGTTTAAATTGTCCTTTTGTTTGCCATTGTTCCATATATTAATTCATTTGCTCTTATTTCTTACTGTCTCTCCTTCGCTCTTATTAAGTTCACGTCTCGTCGAACGAACGGGACTGGGACCAAACTATGACGAAGAGACTGATGACGACCTTGGGGAGAGAGTACAACCAGGAAAGAATAAGTACAAAATGCATAGTAATTAAGACTATACATAGTTTAATTTGCTGTAAATAGTCCTTTTGTTTGCCATTGTTCAAAATATTAATTAATTTGCTCTTATTTCTTACAGTCTCTCCTTCGCTCTTATTTAGTTCACCTCTCGTCAAAAGAACGGGACTGGGACTAAACCATGACGAAGAGACTGATGACGACCTTGGGGAGAGAGTACAACCAGGAAAGAATAAGTACAAAATGCATAGTAATTAAGATTTTACATAGTTTAATTTGCTGTAAATAGTCCTTTTGTTTGCCATTGTTCCAAATATTAGTTAATTTGCTCTTATTTCTTACAGTCTCTCCTTCGCTCTTATTTACTTCACCTCTCGTCGAAAGAACGGGACTGGGACTAAATCATGACGAAGAGACTGATGACGACCTTGGGGAGAGAGTACAACCAGGAAAGAATAAGTACAAAATGCATAGTAATTAAGATTTTACATAGTTTAGTTTGTTTAAATTGTCCTTTTGTTTGCTATTGATCCAAATAATAATTCATTTGCTCTTATTACTTATTGTCTCTCCTTCGCTCTTATTTAGTTCACCTCTCGTCGAACGAACGGGACTGGGACCAAACCATGATGAACAGACTGATGACGACCTTGGGGAGAGAGTACAACCAGGACAGAATAAATACAAAATGCATAGTAATTAAGATTTTATTCAGTTTAGTTTGTTGTAAATAGTCCTTTTGTTTGCCATTGTTCCAAATATTAATTCATTTGCTCTTATTACTTATTGTCTCTCCTTCGCTCTTATTTAGTTCACCTCTCGTCGAACGAACGGGACTGGGACCAAACCATGATGAACAGACTGATGGCGAGCTTTGGGAGAGAGTACAACCAGGAAAGAATAGGTACAAAATGCATAGTAATTAAGATTTTATATAGTTTAGTTTGTTGTAAATAGTCCTTTTGTTTGCTATTGATCCAAATAATAATTCATTTGCTCTTATTTCTTACTGTCTCTCCTTCGCTCTTATTTAGTTCACCTCTCGTCGAACGAACGGGACTGGGACCAAACCATGACGAAGAGACTGATGACGACCTTGTGGATAGAGTACAACCAGGAAAGAATAAGTACAAAATGGATAGTAATAAAGATTTTATATAGTTTAGCTTGTTGTAAAAAGTCCTTTTGTTTGCCATTGCTCCAAATATTAATTCATTTGCTCTTTTTTCATACTGTCTCTCCTTCGCTCTTATTTAGTTCACCTCTCGTCGAACAAACGGGACTGGGAGCAAACCATGACGAAGAGACTGATGACGACCGTGGGGAGAGAGTACAACCAGTAAAGAATAAGTACAAAATGCATAGTAATAAAGATTTTACATAGTTTAGTTTGTTTAAATTGTCCTTTTGTTTGCCATTGTTCCATATATTAATTCATTTGCCCATATTTCTTACTGTCTCTCCTTCGCTCTTATTTAGTTCACCTCTCGTCGAACGAACGGGACTGGGACCAAACTATGACGAAGAGACTGATGACGACCTTGGGGAGAGAGTTCAACCAGGAAAGACTAAGTAAAAAATGCATAGTAATTAAGATTTTACATAGTTTAATTTGCTGTAAATAGTCCTTTTGTTTGCCATTGTTCCAAATATTAATTAATTTGCTCTTATTTCTTACAGTCTCTCCTTCGCTCCTATTTAGTTCACCTCTCGTCCAACGAACGAGACTGGGACTAATCCATGACGAAGAGACTGATGACGACTTTGGGGAGAGAGTACAACCAGGAATGAATTAGTACAAAATGCATAGTAATTAAGATTTTACATAGTTTAATTTGCTGTAAATAGTCCTTTTGTTTGCCATTGTTCCAAATATGAATTAATTTGCTCTTATTTCTTACAGTCTCTCCTTCGCTCTTATTTATTTCACCTCTCGTCGAAGGAACGGGACTGGGACTAAATCATGACGAAGAGACTGATGACGACCTTGGGGAGAGAGTGCAACCAGGAAAGAATAAGTACAAAATGCATAGTAATTAAGATTTTACATAGTTTAATTTGCTGTAAATAGTCCTTTTGTTTGCCATTGTCCCATATATTAATTCATTTGCTCTTATTTCTTAATGTCTCTGTTTCGCTCTTATTTAGTTTATCTCTCAGCCAAAGAACGGGACTGGGACTAAACCATGACGAAAAGACTGATGACGACCTTGGGGAGAGAGTACAACCTGGAAAGAATAAGTACTAAATGCATAGTAATTAAAATTTTACATAGTTTAATTTGCTGTAAATAGTCCTTTTGTTTGCCATTGTTCCAAATATTAATTAATTTGCTCTTATTTCTTACAGTCTCTCCTTCGCTCTTATTTAGTTCACCTCTCGTCCAACGAAAGGGACTGGGAGCAAACCATGACGAAGAGACTGATGACGACCGTGGGGAGAGAGTACAACCAGGAAAGAATAAGTACAAAATGCATAGTAATAAAGATTTTACATAGTTTAGTTTGTTTAAATTGTCCTTTTGTTTGCCATTGTTCCATATATTAATTCATTTGCCCTTATTTCTTACTGTCTCTCCTTCGCTCTTATTTAGTTCACCTCTCGTCGAACGAACGGGACTGGGACCAAACTATGACGAAGAGACTGATGACGACCTTGGGGAGAGAGTACAACCAGGAAAGAATAAGTACAAAATGCATAGTAATAAGGATTTTACTTAGTTTAATTTGCTGTAAATAGTCCTTTTGTTTGCCATTGTTCCAAATATTAATTAATTTGCTCTTATTTCTTACAGTCTCTCCTTCGCTCCTATTTAGTTCACCTCTCGCCGAAAGAACGGGACTGGGACTAAATCATGATGAAGAGACTGATGACGACCTTGGGAAGAGAGTACAACCAGGAAAGAATAAGTACAAAATGCATAGTAATTAAGATTTTACATAGTTTAGTTTGTTTAAATTGTCCTTTTGTGTTCTATTGTTCCATATATTAATTCATTTGCTCTTATTTCTTACTGTCTCGCCTTCGCTTTTATTTAGTTCACCTCTCGTCGAAAGGACGGGACTGGGACTAAATCATGACGAAGAGACTGATGACGACCTTGGGGAGAGTGTACAACCAGGAAAGAATAAGTACAAAATGCATAGTAATTAAGATTTTACATAGATTAATTAGCTGTAAATAGTCCTTTTGTTTGCCATTGTTCCATATATTAATTCATTTGCTCTTATTTCTTAATGTCTCTCCTTCGCTCTTATTTAGTTCATCTCTCGTCCAACGAACGGGACTGGGACTAAACCATGACGAAGAGACTGATGACGACCTTGGGGAGAGAGTACAACCAGGAATGAATAAGTACAAAATGCATAGTAATTAAGATTTTACATAGTTTAATTTGCTGTAAATAGTCCTTTTGTTTGCCATTGTTCCAAATATTAATTAATTTGCTCTTATTTCTTACAGTCTCTCCTTCGCTCTTATTTAGTTCACCTCTCGTCGAAAGAACGGGACTGGGACTAAATCATGACGAAGAGACTGATGACGACCTTGGGGAGAGAGTGCAACCAGGAAAGAATAAGTACAAAATGCATAGTAATTAAGATTTTACATAGTTTAATTTGCTGTAAATAGTCCTTTTGTTTGCCATTGTCCCATATATTAATTCATTTGCTCTTATATCTTAATGTCTCTGTTTCGCTCTTATTTAGTTTATCTCTTAGCCAAAGAACGGGACTGGGACTAAACCATGACGAAGAGACTGATGACGACCTTGGGGAGAGAGTACAACCTGGAAAGAATAAGTACAAAATGCATAGTAATTAAAATTTTACATAGTTTAATTTGCTGTAAATAGTCCTTTTGTTTGCCATTGTTCCAAATATTAATTAATTTGCTCATATTTCTTACAGTCTCTCCTTCGCTCTTATTTAGTTCACCTCTCGTCCAACGAAAGGGACTGGGACTAAACCATGATGAAGAGACTGATGACGACCTTGGGGAGAGAGTACAACCAGGAAAGAATAAGTACAAAATGCATAGTAATTAAGATTTTACATAGTTTAATTTGCTGTAAATAGTCCTTTTGTTTGCCATTGTTCCAAATATTAATTAATTTGCTCTTATTTCTTACAGTCTCTCCTTCGCTCTTATTTAGTTCACCTCTCGTCGAAAGAACGGGACTGGGACAAAATCATGACGAAGAGACTGATGACGACCTTGGGGAGGGAGTACAACCAGGAAAGAATAAGTTCAAAATGCATAGTAATTAAGATTTTACATAGTTTAGTTCGTTGTAAATAGTCCTTTTTTTGCCATTGTGCCAATGTAAATTCATTTGCTTTTATTACTTATTGTCTCTCCTTCGCTCTTATTTAGTTCACCTCTCGTCGAACGAACGGGACTGGGACCAAACCATGATGAACAGACTGATGTCGACCTTGGGGAGAGAGTACAACCAGGAAAGAATAAATACAAAATGCATAGTAATTAAGATTTTATTCAGTTTAGTTTGTTGTAAATAGTCCTTTTGTTTGCCATTGTTCCAAATATTAATTCATTTGCTCTTATTACTTATATTCTCTCCTTCGCTCTTATGTAGTTCACCTCTCGGCGAACGAACGAGACTGGGACCAAACCATGATGAACAGACTGATGACGACCTTTGGGAGAGAGTACAACCAGGAAAGAATAAGTACAAAATGCATATTAATTAAGATTTTATATAGTTTAGTTTGTTGTAAATAGTCCTTTTGTTTGCTATAGATCCAAATAATAATTCATTTGCTCTTATTTCTTACTGTCTCTCCTTCGCTCTTATTTAGTTCACCTCTCGTCGAACGAACGGGACTGGGACCAAACCTTGACGAAGAGACTGATGACGACCTTGTGGAGAGAGTACAACCAGGAAAGAATAAGTACAAAATGGATAGTAATAAAGATTTTATATAGTTTAGTTTGTTGTACAAAATCCTTTTGTTTGCCATTGTTCCAAATATTAATTCATTTGCTCTTTTTTCATTCTGTCTCTCCTTCGCTCTTATTTAGTTCACCTCTCGTCGAACGAACGGGACTGGGACCAAACCATGACGAAGAGAGTGATGACGACCTTGGGGAAAGAGTACAACCAGGAAAGAATTAGTACAAAATGCATAGTAATTAATATTTTACATAGTTTAGTTTGTTTAAATTGTCCTTTTGTTTGCCATTGTTCCATATATTAATTCATTTGCTCTTATTTCTTACTGTCTCTTCTTCGCTCTTATTAAGTTCACTTCTCGTCGAACGAACGGGACTGGGACCAAACTATGACGAAGAGACTGATGACGACCTTGGGGAGAGAGTACAACCAGGAAAGAATAAGTACAAAATGCATAGTAATTAAGATTTTACATAGTTTAATAAACTGTAAATAGTCCATTTGTTTGCCATTGTTCCAAATATTAATTAATTTGCTCTTATTTCTTACAGTCTCTCCTTCGCTCTTATTTACTTCACCTCTCGTCGAAAGAACGGGACTGGGACTAAATCATGACGAAGAGACTGATGACGACCTTGGGGAGAGAGTACAATCAGGAAAGAATAAATACAAAATGCATAGTAATTAAGATTTTACATAGTTTAGTTTGTTTAATTTGCCCTTTTGTTTGCCATTGTTCCATATATTAACTCATTTGCTCTTATTTCTTACAGTCCCCTCTTTCGCTCTTATTTAGTTCACCTATCGTCGAACGAACGGGACTGGGACTAATCCATGACGAAGAGACTGATGACGACCTTTGGGAGAGAGTACAACCAGGAAAGAATAAGTACAAAATGCATAGTAATTAAGATTTTATATAGTTTAGTTTGTTGTAAATAGTCCTTTTGTTTGCTATTGATCCAAATAATAATTAATTTGCTCTTATTTCTTACAGTCCCTCCTTCGCTCTTATTTAGTTCACCTCTCGTCGAACGAACGGGACTAGGACTAAACCAAGACGAAGAGACTGATGACGACCTTGGGGAAAGAGTACAACCAGGAAAGAATAAGTACAAAATGCATAGTAATTAAGATTTTAAATAGTTTAATTTGCTGTTAATAGTCCTTTTGTTTGCCATTGTTCCAAATATTAATTAATTTGCTCTTATTTCTTACAGTCTCTCCTTCGCTCTTATTTATTTCACCTTTCGTCGAAAGAACGGGACTGGGACTAAATCCTGACGAAGAGACTGATGACGACCTTGGGGAGAGAGTACAACCAGGAAAGAATAAGTACAAAATGCATAGTAATTAAGATTTTACATAGATTAATTAGCTGTAAATAGTCCTTTTGTTTGCCATTGTTCCATATATTAATTCATTTGCTCTTATTTCTTAATGTCTCTCCTTCGCTCTTATTTAGTTCATCTCTCGTCCAACGAACGGGACTGGGACTAAACCATGAGGAAGAGACTGATGACGACCTTGGGGAGAGAGTACAACCAGGAAAGAATAAGTACAAAATGCATAGTAATTAAGATTTTACATAGTTTAATTTGCTGTAAATAGTCCTTTTGTTTGCCATTGTTCCAAATATTAATTAATTTGCTCTTATTTCTTACAGTCTCTCCTTCGCTCTTATTTAGTTCACCTCTCGTCGAAAGAACGGGACTGGGACTAAATCATGACGAAGAGACTGATGACGACCTTGGGGAAAGAGTGCAACCAGGAAACAATAAGTACAAAATGCATAGTAATTAAGATTTTACATAGTTTAATTTGCTGTAAATAGTCCTTTTGTTTGCCATTGTCCCATATATTAATTCATTTGCTCTTATTTCTTAATGTCTCTGTTTCGCTCTTATTTAGTTTATCTCTCAGCAAAAGAACGGGACTGGGACTAAACCATGACGAAGAGACTGATGACGACCTTGGGGAGAGAGTACAACCTAGAAAGAATAAGTACAAAATGCATAGTAATTAAGATTTTACATAGTTTAATTTGTTGTAAATAGTCCTTTTGTTTGCCATTGTTCCAAATATTAATTAATTTGCTCTTATTTCTTACAGTCTCTCCTTCGCTCTTATTTAGTTCAGCTCTCGTCCAACGAAAGGGACTGGGACTAAACCATGACGAAGAGACTGATGACGACCTTGGGGAAAGAGTACAACCAGGAAAGAATAAGTACAAAATGCATAGTAATTAAGATTTTACATAGTTTAATTTGCTGTAAATAGTCCTTTTGTTTGCCATTGTTCCAAATATTAATTAATTGCTCTTATTTCTTACAGTCTCTCCTTCGCTCTTATTTAGTTCACCTCTCGTCGAAAGAACGGGACTGGGACAAAATCATGACGAAGAGACTGATGACGACCTTGGGGAGAGAGTACAACCAGGAAAGAATAAGTACAAAATGCATAGTAATTAAGATTTTACATAGTTTAATTTGCTGTAAAAAGTCCTTTTGTTTGCCATTGTTCCAAATATTAATTAATTTGCTCTTATTTCTTACAGTCTCTCCTTCGCTCTTATTTAGTTCACCTCTCGTCCAACGAACGGGACTGGGACTAAACCATGACGAAGAGACTGATGACGACCTTGGGGAGAGAGTACAACCTAGAAAGAATAAGTACAAAATGCATAGTAATTAAGATTTTACATAGTTTAATTTGTTGTAAATAGTCCTTTTGTTTGCCATTGTCCCATATATTAATTCATTTGCTCTTATTTCTAACAGTCTCTCCTTCGCTCTTATTTAGTTCACCTCTCGTCCAACGAACGGGACTGGGACTAAACCATGACGAAGAGACTGATGACGACCTTGGGGAGAGAGTACAACCAGAAAAGAATAAGTACAAAATGCATAGTAATTAAGATTTTACATAGTTTAATTTGTTGTAAATAGTCCTTTTGTTTGCCATTGTTCCTAATATTAATTAATTTGCTCTTATTTCTTACAGTCTCTCCTTCGCTCTTATTTAGTTCTCCTCTCGTCCAACGAACGGGACTGGGACTAAACCATGACGAAGAGACTGATGACGACCTTGGGGAGAGTGTAAAACCAGGAAAGAATAAGTACAAAATGCATAGTAATTAAGATTTTACAAAGATTAATTAGCTGTAAATAGTCCTTTTGTTTGCCATTGTTCCATATATTAATTCATTTGCTCTTATTTCTTAATGTCTCTCCTTCGCTCTTATTTAGTTCATCTCTCGTCCAACGAACGGGACTGGGACTAAACCATGACGAAGAGACTGATGACGACCTTGGGGAGAGAGTACAACCAGGAAGGAATATGTAAAAAATGCATAGTTATTAAGATTTTACATAGTTTAATTTGCTGTAATTAGTCCTTTTGTTTGCCATTGTTCCATATATTAATTAATTTGCTCTTATTTCTTACAGACTCTCCTTCGCTCTTATTTAGTTCACCTCTCGTCGAAAGAACGGGACTGGGACTAAATCATGACGAAGAGACTGATGACGACCTTGGGGAGAGAGTGCAACCAGGAAAGAATAAGTACAAAATGCATAGTTATTAAGATTTTTCATAGTTTAATTTGCTGTAAATAGTCCTTTTGTTTGCCATTGTTCCATATATTAATTAATTTGCTCTTATTTCTTAATGTCTCTCCTTGCTCTTATTTAGTTCACCTCTCGTCGAACGAACGGGACTGGGACCAAACCATGACGAAGAGACTGATGACGACCTTGGGGAGAGAGTACAACCAGGAAAGAATAAGTACAAAATGCATAGTAATTAAGATTTTACATAGTTAATTTGCTGTAAATAGTCCTTTTGTTTGCCATTGTTCCAAATATTAATTATTTTGCTCTTATTTCTTACTGTCTCTCCTTCGCTTTTATTTAGTACACCTCTCGTCGAACGAACGGGACTGGGACCAAACCATGACGAAGATACTGATGACGACCTTGGGGAAAGAGTAAACCAGGAAAGAATAAGTACAAAATGCATAGTTATTAAGATTTTACATGGTTTAGTTTGTTTAAATTGTCCTTTTGTTTGCCATTGTTCCATATATTAATTCATTTGCTCTTATTTATTACTGTCTCTCCTTCGCATTTATTTAGTTCACCTCTCGTCGAACGAACGGGACTGGGACCAAACCATGACGAAGAGACTGATGACGACCTTGGGGAGAGAGTACAACCAGGAAATAATAAGTACAAAATGCATAGTAATTAAGATTTTTCATAGTTCAATTTGGTCTAAATAGTCCTTTTGTTTGCCATTGTTCCAAATATTAATTAATTTGCTCTTATTTCTTACAGTCTCTCCTTCGCTCTTATTTAGTTCACCTCTCGTCGAAAGAACGGGACTGGGACTAAATCATGACGAAGAGACTGATGACGACCTTGGGGAGAGAGTACAACCAGGAAAGAATAAGTACAAAATGCATAGTAATTAAGATTTTACATAGTTTAATTTGCTGTAAATAGTCCTTTTGTTTGCCATTGTTCCAAATATTAATTAATTTGCTCTTATTTCTTACAGTCTCTCCTTCGCTCTTATTTAGTTCACCTCTCGTCGAAAGAACGGGACTAGGACAAAATCATGACGAAGAGACTGATGACGACCTTGGGGAGAGAGTACAACCAGGAAAGAATAAGTACAAAATGCATAGTAATTAAGATTTTACATAGTTTAATTTGCTGTAAAAAGTCCTTTTGTTTGCCATTGTTCCAAATATTAATTAATTTGCTCTTATTTCTTACAGTCTCTCCTTCGCTCTTATTTAGTTCACCTCTCGTCCAACGAACGGGACTGGGACTAAACCATGACGAAGAGACTGATGACGACCTTGGGGAGAGAGTACAACCAGAAAAGAATAAGTACAAAATGCATAGTAATTAAGATTTTACATAGTTTAATTTGCTGTAAATAGTCCTTTTGTTTGCCATTGTTCCAAATATTAATTAATTTGCTCTTATTTCTTACAGTCTCTCCTTCGCTCTTATTTAGTTCACCTCTCGTCGAACGAACGGGACTGGGACTAAATCATGACGAAGAGACTGATGACGACCTTGGGGAGAGAGTACAACCAGGAAAGAATAAGTACAAAATGCATAGTTATTAAGATTTTACATAGTTTAGTTTGTTAAAATTTTACTTTTGTTTGCCATTGTTCCATGTATTAATTCATTTGCTCTTATTTCTTACTGTCTCACCTTCACTTTTATTTAGACCACCTCTCGTCGAATGAACGGGACTGGGACCAAACCATGATGAAGAGACTGATGACGACCTTGGGGAGAGAGTACAACCAGGAAAGAATAAGTACAAAATGCATAGTATTTAAGATTTTTCATCGTTTAATTTGCTGTAAATAGTCCTTTTGTTTGCCATTGTTCCTAATATTAATTAATTTGCTCTTATTTCTTACAGTCTCTCCTTCGCTCTTATTTAGTTCTCCTCTCGTCCAACGAACGGGACTGGGACTAAACCATGACGAAGAGACTGATGACGACCTTGGGGAGAGTGTACAACCAGGAAAGAATAAGTACAAAATGCATAGTAATTAAGATTTTACAAAGATTAATTAGCTGTAAATAGTCCTTTTGTTTGCCATTGTTCCATATATTAATTCATTTGCTCTTATTTCTTAATGTCTCTCCTTCGCTCTTATTTAGTTCATCTCTCGTCCAACGAACGGGACTGGGACTAAACCATGACGAAGAGACTGATGACGACCTTGGGGAGAGAGTACAACCAGGAAGGAATATGTACAAAATGCATAGTTATTAAGATTTTACATAGTTTAATTTGCTGTAATTAGTCCTTTTGTTTGCCATTGTTCCATATATTAATTAATTTGCTCTTATTTCTTACAGTCTCTCCTTCGCTCTTATTTAGTTCACCTCTCGTCGAAAGAACGGGACTGGGACTAAATCATGACGAAGAGACTGATGACGACCTTGGGGAGAGAGTGCAACCAGGAAAGAATAAGTACAAAATGCATAGTTATTAAGATTTTTCATAGTTTAATTTGCTGTAAATAGTCCTTTTGTTTGCCATTGTTCCATATATTAATTAATTTGCTCTTATTTCTTAATGTCTCTCCTTGCTCTTATTTAGTTCACCTCTCGTCGAACGAACGGGACTGGGATCAAACCATGACGAAGAGACTGATGACGACCTTGGGGAGAGAGTACAACCAGGAAAGAATAAGTACAAAATGCATAGTAATTAAGATTTTACATAGTTAATTTGCTGTAAATAGTCCTTTTGTTTGCCATTGTTCCAAATATTAATTATTTTGCTCTTATTTCTTACTGTCTCTCCTTCGCTTTTATTTAGTACACCTCTCGACGAACGAACGGGACTGGGACCAAACCATGACGAAGATACTGATGACGACCTTGGGGAAAGAGTAAACCAGGAAAGAATAAGTACAAAATGCATAGTTATTAAGATTTTACATAGTTTAGTATGTTTAAATTGTCCTTTTGTTTGCCATTGTTCCATATATTAATTCATTTGCTCTTATTTATTACTGTCTCTCCTTCGCATTTATTTAGTTCACCTCTCGTCGAACGAACGGGACTGGGACCAAACCATGACGAAGAGACTGATGGCAACCTTGGGGAGAGAGTACAACCAGGAAATAATAAGTACAAAATGCATAGTAATTAAGATTTTTCATAGTTCATTTTGGTCTAAATAGTCCTTTTGTTTGCCATTGTTCCAAATATTAATATATTTGCTCTTATTTCTTACAGTCTCTCCTTCGCTCTTATTTAGTTCACCTCTCGTCGAAAGAACGGGACTGGGACTAAATCATGACGAAGAGACTGATGACGACCTTGGGGAGAGAGTACAACCAGGAAAGAATAAGTACAAAATGCATAGTAATTAAGATTTTTCATAGTTTAATTTGGTCTAAATAGTCCTTTCGTTGCCATTGTTCCAAATATTAATTAATTTGCTCTTATTTCTTACAGTCTCTCCTTCGCTCTTATTTTGTTCACCTCTCGTCGAAAATATGGGACTGGGACTAAATCAGGACGAAGAGACTGATGACGACCTTGGGAAGAGAGTACATCCAGGAAAGAATAAGTACAAAATGCATAGTAATTAAGATTTTACATAGTTTAATTTGCTGTAAATAGTCCTTTTGTTTGCCATTGTTCCAAATATTAATTCATTTGCTCTTATTTCTTAATGTCTCTCCTTCTATCTTATTTAGTTCATCTCTCGTCCAACGAACGGGACTGGGACTAAACCATGACGAAGAGACTGATGACGAACTTGGGGAGAGAGTACAACCAGGAGAGAATAAGTACAAAATGCATAGTAATTAAGATTTTACATAGTTCAATTTGCTGTAAATAGTCCTTTTGTTTGCCATTGTTCCAAATATTAATTAATTTGCTCTTATTTCTTACAGTCTCTCCTTCGCTCTTATTTAGTTCACCTCTCGTCGAAAGAACGGGACTGGGACTAAATCATGACGAAGAGACTGATGACGAACTTGGGGAGAGAGTACAACCAGGAGAGAATAAGTACAAAATGCATAGTAATTAAGATTTTACATAGTTTAGTTTGTTTAAATTGTCCTATTGTTTGCCATTGTTCCATATATTAATTCATTTGCTCTTATTTCTTACAGTCTCTCCGTCGCTCCTATTTAGTTCACCTCTCGTCGAAAGAACGGGACTGGGACTTAATCATGACGAAGAGACTGATGACGACCTTGGGGAGAGAGTACAACCAGGAAAGAATAAGTACAAAATGCATAGTAATTAAGAATTTACATAGTTTAATTTGCTGTAAAAAGTCCTTTTGTTTGCCATTGTTCCAAATAGTATTAATTTGCTCTTATTTCTTACAGTCTCACCTTCTGTCTTATTTAGTTCACCTCTTGTCCAACGAACGGGAATGGGACTAAACCATGACGAAGAGACTGATGACGACCTTGGGGAGAGAGTACAACCAGGAAAGAATAAGTACAAAATGCATAGTAATTAAGATTTTACATAGTTTAATTTGCTGTAAATAGTCCTTTTGTTTGCCATTGTTCCAAATATTAATTAATTTGCTCTTATTTCTTACAGTGTCTCCTTCGCTCTTATTTAGTTCACCTCTCGTCGAAAGAACGGGACTGGGACCAAACCATGACGAAGAGACTGATGACGACCTTGGGGAGAGAGTACAACCAGGAAAGAATAAGTACAAAATGCATAGTAATTAAGATTTTACATAGTTTAGTTTGTATAAATTGTCCTTTTGTTTGCCATTGTTCCAGATATTAATTCATTTGCTCTTATTTCTTACTGTCTCTCCTTCGCTTTTATTTAGTACACCTCTCGTCGAACGAACGGGACTGGGACCAAACCATGACGAAGAGACTGATGACGACCTTGGGGAAAGAGTACAACCAGGAAAGAATAAGTACAAAATGCATAGTAATTAAGATTTTCATAGTTTAATTTGGTCTAAATAGTCCTTTTGTTTGCCATTGTTCCAAGTATTTATTAATTTGCTCTTATTTCTTACTGTCTCTCCTTCGCTTTTATTTAGTACACCTCTCGTCGAACGAACTGGACTGGGACCAAACCATGACGAAGAGACTGATGACGACCTTGGGGAAAGAGTACAACCAGGAAAGAATAAGTACAAAATGCATAGTAATTAAGATTTTACATAGTTTAGTTTGTTTAAATTGTCCTTTTGTTTGCCATTGTTCCATATATTAATTCATTTGCTCTTATTTTTTTCTGTCTCTCCTTCGCTTTTATTTAGTTCACCTCTCGTCGAACGAACGGGACTGGGACCAAACCATGACGAAGAGACTGATGACGACCTTGGGGAGAGAGTACAACCAGGAAAGAATAAGTACAAATTGCATAGTAATTAAGATTTTCATAGTTTAATTTGGTCTAAATAGTCCTTTTGTTTGCCATTGTTCCAAGTATTTATTAATTTGCTCTTATTTCTTACAGTCTCTCCTTCGCTCTTATTAAGTTAGCCTCTCGTCGAAAGAACGGGACTGGGACTAAATCAAGACGAAGAGACTGATGACGACCTTGGGGAGAGAGTACAACCAGGAAAGAATAAGTACAAAATGCATAGTAATTAAGATTTTACATAGTTAATTTGCTGTAAATAGTCCTTTTGTTTGCCATTGTTCCAAATATTAATTAATTTGCTCTTATTTCTTACAGTCTCTCCTTTGCTCTTATTTAGTTCACCTCTCGTCGAAAGAACGGGACTGGGACTAAATCATGATGAAGAGACTGATGACGACCTTGGGGAGAGAGTACAACCAGGAAAGAATAAGTACAAAATGCATAGTAATTAAGATTTTACATAGTTAATTTGCTGTAAATAGTCGTTTTGTTTGCCATTGTTCCAAATATTAATTAATTTGCTCTTATTTCTTACAGTCTCTCCTTCGCTCTTATTTAGTTCACCTCTCGTCGAAAGAACAGGACTGGGACTAAATCATGACGAAGAGACTGATGACGACCTTGAGGAGAGAGTACAACCAGGAAAGAATAAGTACAAAATGCATAGTAATTAAGATTTCACATAGTTTAATTTGCTGTAAATAGTCCTTTTGTTTGCCATTGTTCCATATATTAATTCAATTGCTCTAATTTCTTAATGTCTCTCTTTCGCTCTTATTTAGTTCATCTCTCGTCCAACGAACGGGACTGGGACTAAACCACGACGAAGAGAATGATGACGACCTTGGGGAGAGAGTACAACCTGGAAAGAATAAGTACAAAATGCAAAGTAATTAAGATTTTACATAGTTTAATTTGCTGTAAGAAGTCCTTTTGTTTGCCATTGTTCCAAATATTAATTAATTTGCTCTTATTTCTTACAGTCTCTCCTTCGCTCTTATTTAGTTCACCTCTCGTCCAACGAACGGGACTGGGACTAAACCATGACGAAGAGACTGATGACGAACTTGGGGAGAGAGTACAACCAGGAGAGAATAAGTACAAAATGCATAGTAATTAAGATTTTACATAGTTCAATTTGCTGTAAATAGTCCTTTTGTTTGCCATTGTTCCAAATATTAATTAATTTGCTCTTATTTCTTACAGTCTCTCCTTCGCTCTTATTTAGTTCACCTCTCGTCGAAAGAACGGGACTGGGACTAAATCATGACGAAGAGACTGATGACGACCTTGGGGAGAGAGTACAACCAGGAAAGAATAAGTACAAAATGCATAGTAATTAAGATTTTACATAGTTTAATTTGCTGTAAAAAGTCCTTTTGTTTGTCATTGTTCCAAATAGTATTAATTTGCTCTTATTTCTTACAGTCTCACCTTCTGTCTTATTTAGTTCACCTCTCGTCCAACGAACGGGACTGGGACTAAACCATGACGAAGAGACTGATGACGACCTTGGGGAGAGAGTACAACCAGGAAAGAATAAGTACAAAATGCATAGTAATTAAGATTTTACATAGTTTAGTTTGTTTAAATTGTCCTTTTGTTTGCCATTGTTCCATATATTAATTCATTTGCTCTTATTTTTTTCTGTCTCTCCTTCGCTTTTATTTAGTTCACCTCTCGTCGAACGAACGGGACTGGGACCAAACCATGGCGAAGAGACTGATGACGACCTTGGGGAGAGAGTACAACCAGGAAAGAATAAGTACAAATTGCATAGTAATTAAGATTTTTCATAGTTTAATTTGGTCTAAATAGTCCTTTTGTTTGCCATTGTTCCAAGTATTTATTAATTTGCTCTTATTTCTTACAGTCTCTCCTTCGCTCTTATTTAGTTCACCTCTCGTCGAAAGAACGGGACTGGGACTAAATCATGACGAAGAGACTGATGACGACCTGTGGGAGAGAATACAACCAGGAAAGAATAAGTACAAAATGCATAGTAATTAAGATTTTACATAGTTAATTTGCTGTAAATAGTCCTTTTGTTTGCCATTGTTCCAAATATTAATTAATTTGCTCTTATTTCTTACAGTCTCTCCTTCGCTCTTATTTAGTTCACCTCTCGTCGAAAGAACGGGACTGGGACTAAATCATGATGAAGAGACTGATGACGACCTTGGGGAGAGAGTACAACCAGGAAAGAATAAGTACAGAATGCATAGTAATTAAGATTTTACATAGTTAATTTGCTGTAAATAGTCCTTTTGTTTGCCATTGTTCCAAATATTAATTAATTTGCTCTTATTTCTTACAGTCTCTCCTTCGCTCTTATTTAGTTCACCTCTCGTCGAAAGAACGGGACTGGGACTAAATCATGACGAAGAGACTGATGACGACCTTGGGGAGAGAGTACAACATGGAAAGAATAAGTACAAAATGCATAGTAATTAAGATTTTACATAGTTAATTTGCTGTAAATAGTCCTTTTGTTTGCCATTGTTCCAAGTATTAATTAATTTGCTCTTATTTCTTACAGTCTCTCCTTCGCTCTTATTTAGTTCACCTCTCGTCGAAAGAACGGGACTGGGACTAAATCATGACGAAGAGACTGATGACGACCTTGGGGAGAGAGTACAACCAGGAAAGAATAAGTACAAAATGCATAGTAATTAAGATTTTACATGATTAATTAGCTGTAAATAGTCCTTTTGTTTGCCATTGTTCCAAATATTAATTAATTTGCTCTTATTACTTACAGTCTCTCCTTCGCTCTTATTTAGTTCACCTCTCGTCGAAAGAACGGGACTGGGACTAAATCAGGACGAAGAGACTGATGACGACCTTGGGAAGAGAGTACAACCAGGAAAGAATAAGTACAAAATGCATAGTAATTAAGATATTACATAGTTTAATTTGCTTTAAATAGTCTTATTGTTTGCCATTGTTCCATATATTAATTCATTTGCTCTTATTTCTTAATGTCTCTCCTTCTATCTTATTTAGTTCATCTCTCGTCCAATGAACGGGACTGGGACTAAACCATGACGAAGAGACTGATGACGACCTTGGGGAGAGAGTACAACCTGGAAAGAATAAGTACAAAATGCATAGCAATTAAAATTTTACATAGTCTAATTTGCTGTAAATAGTCCTTTTGTTTGCCATTGTTCCAAATATTAATTAATTTGCTCTTATTTCTTACAGTCTCTCCTTCGCTCTTATTTAGTTCACCTCTCGTCCAACGAACGGGACTGGGACTAAACCATGACGAAGAGACTGATGACGACCTTGGGGAGAGAGTACAACCAGGAAAGAATAAGTACAAAATGCATAGTAATTAAGATTTTACATAGTTTAATTTGCTGTAAATAGTCCTTTTGGTTGCCGTTGTTCCAAATATTAATTAATTTGCTCTTATTTCTTACAGTCTCTCCTTCGCCCCTATTTAGTTCACCTCTCGTCAAAGAACGGGACTTGACTAAATCATGACGAAGAGACTGATGACGACCTTGGGGAGAGAGTACAACCAGGAAAGAATAAGTACAAAATGCATAGTAATTAAGATTTTACATAGTTTAATTTGCTGTAAATAGTCCTATTGTTTGCCATTGTTCCAAATATTAATTAATTTGCTCTTATTTCTTACAGTCTCTCCTTCGCTCTTATTTAGTTCACCTCTCGTCGAACGAACGGGACTGGGACTAAACCAAGACGAAGAGACTGATGACGACCTTGGGGAGAGAGTACAACCAGGAAAGAATAAGTACAAATTGCATAGTAATTAAGATTTTACATAGTTTAATTTGCTGTAAATAGTCCTTTTGTTTGCCATTGTTCCAAATATTAATTAATTTGCTCTTATTTCTTACAGTCTCTCCTTCGCTCTTATTTTTTTCACCTCTCGTCGAAAGAACGGGACTGGGACTAAATCAGGACGAAGAGACTGATGACGACCTTGGGAAGAGAGTACAACCAGGAAAGAATAAGTACAAAATGCATAGTAATTAAGATATTACATAGTTTAATTTGCTGCAAATAGTCCTTTTGTTTGCCATTGTTCCAAATATTAATTCATTTGCTCTTATTTCTTAATGTCTCTGCTTCTATCTTATTTAGTTCATCTCTCGTCCAACGAACGGGACTGGGACTAAACCATGACGAAGAGACTGATGACGACCTTGGGGAGAGAGTACAACCAGGAAAGAATAAGTACAAAATGCATAGTAATTAAGATTTTACATAGTTTAATTTGCTGTAAATAGTCCTTTTGTTTGCCATTGCTCCAAATATTAATTAATTTGCTCTTATTTCTTTCAGTCTCTCCTTCGCTCTTATTTAGTTCACCTCTCGTCGAAAGAACGGGACTGGGACTAAATCATGATGAAGAGACTGATGACGACCTTGGGGAGAGAGTACAACCAGGAAAGAATAAGTACAAAATGCATAGTAATTAAGATTTTACATAGTTAATTTGCTGTAAATAGTACTTTTGTTTGCCATTGTTCCAAATATTAATTAATTTGCTCTTATTTCTTACAGTCTCTCCTTCGCTCTTATTTAGTTCACCTCTCGTCGAAAGAACGGGACTGGGACTAAATCAGGACGAAGAGACTTATGACGACCTTGGGGAGAGAGTACAACATGGAAAGAATAAGTACAAAATGCATAGTAATTATGATTTTACATAGTTAATTTGCTGTAAATAGTCCTTTTGTTTGCCATTGTTCCAAGTATTAATTAATTTGCTCTTATTTCTTACAGTCTCTCCTTCGCTCTTATTTAGTTCACCTCTCGTCGAAAGAACGGGACTGGGACTAAATCATGACGAAGAGACTGATGACGACCTTGGGGAGAGAGTACAACCAGGAAAGAATAAGTACAAAATGCATAGTAATTAAGATTTTACATAGTTAATTTGCTGTAAATAGTCCTTTTGTTTGCCATTGTTCCAAATATTAATTAATTTGCTCTTATTTCTTACAGTCTCTCCTTCGCTCTTATTTAGTTCACCTCTCGTCGAAAGAACGGGACTGGGACTAAATCATGACGAAGAGACTGATGACGACCTTGGGGAGAGAGTACAACCAGGAAAGATTAAGTACAAAATGCATAGTAATTAAGATTTTACATAGTTAATTTGCTGTAAATAGTCCTTTTGTTTGCCATTGTTCCAAATATTAATTAATTTGCTCTTATTTCTTACAGTCTCTCCTTCGCTCTTATTTAGTTCACCTCTCGTCGAAAGAACGGGACTGGGACTAAATCAGGACGAAGAGACTGATGACGACCTTGGGAAGAGAGTACAACCAGGAAAGAATAAGTACAAAATGCATAGTAATTAAGATATTACATAGTTTAATTTAATGTAAATAGTCTTATTCTTTGCCATTGTTCCATATATTAATACATTTGCTCTTATTTCTTAATGTCTCTCCTTCTATCTTATTTAGTTCATCTCTCGTCCAACGAACGGGACTGGGACTAAACCATGACGAAGAGACTGATGACGACCTTGGGGAGATAGTACAACCTGGAAAGAATAAGTACAAAATGCATAGCAATTAAAATTTTACATAGTTTAATTTGCTGTAAATAGTCCTTTTGTGTGCCATTGTTCCAAATATTAATTAATTTGCTCTTATTTCTTACAGTCTCTCCTTCGCTCTTATTTAGTTCACCTCTCGTCCAACGAACGGGACTGGGACTAAACCATGACGAAGAGACTGATGACGAACTTGGGGAGAGAGTACAACCAGGAGAGAATAAGTACAAAATGCATAGTAATTAAGATTTTACATAGTTCAATTTGCTGTAAATAGTCCTTTTGTTTGCCATTGTTCCAAATATTAATTAATTTGCTCTTATTTCTTACAGTCTCTCCTTCGCTCTTATTTAGTTCACCTCTCGTCGAAAGAACGGGACTGGGACTAAATCATGACGAAGAGACTGATGACGACCTTGGGGAGAGAGTACAACCAGGAAAGAATAAGTACAAAATGCATAGTAATTAAGATTTTACATAGTTTAATTTGCTGTAAAAAGTCCTTTTGTTTGTCATTGTTCCAAATAGTATTAATTTGCTCTTATTTCTTACAGTCTCACCTTCTGTCTTATTTAGTTCACCTCTCGTCCAACGAACGGGACTGGGACTAAACCATGACGAAGAGACTGATGACGACCTTGGGGAGAGAGTACAACCAGGAAAGAATAAGTACAAAATGCATAGTAATTAAGATTTTACATAGTTTAGTTTGTTTAAATTGTCCTTTTGTTTGCCATTGTTCCATATATTAATTCATTTGCTCTTATTTTTTTCTGTCTCTCCTTCGCTTTTATTTAGTTCACCTCTCGTCGAACGAACGGGACTGGGACCAAACCATGGCGAAGAGACTGATGACGACCTTGGGGAGAGAGTACAACCAGGAAAGAATAAGTACAAATTGCATAGTAATTAAGATTTTTCATAGTTTAATTTGGTCTAAATAGTCCTTTTGTTTGCCATTGTTCCAAGTATTTATTAATTTGCTCTTATTTCTTACAGTCTCTCCTTCGCTCTTATTTAGTTCACCTCTCGTCGAAAGAACGGGACTGGGACTAAATCATGACGAAGAGACTGATGACGACCTGTGGGAGAGAATACAACCAGGAAAGAATAAGTACAAAATGCATAGTAATTAAGATTTTACATAGTTAATTTGCTGTAAATAGTCCTTTTGTTTGCCATTGTTCCAAATATTAATTAATTTGCTCTTATTTCTTACAGTCTCTCCTTCGCTCTTATTTAGTTCACCTCTCGTCGAAAGAACGGGACTGGGACTAAATCATGATGAAGAGACTGATGACGACCTTGGGGAGAGAGTACAACCAGGAAAGAATAAGTACAGAATGCATAGTAATTAAGATTTTACATAGTTAATTTGCTGTAAATAGTCCTTTTGTTTGCCATTGTTCCAAATATTAATTAATTTGCTCTTATTTCTTACAGTCTCTCCTTCGCTCTTATTTAGTTCACCTCTCGTCGAAAGAACGGGACTGGGACTAAATCATGACGAAGAGACTGATGACGACCTTGGGGAGAGAGTACAACATGGAAAGAATAAGTACAAAATGCATAGTAATTAAGATTTTACATAGTTAATTTGCTGTAAATAGTCCTTTTGTTTGCCATTGTTCCAAGTATTAATTAATTTGCTCTTATTTCTTACAGTCTCTCCTTCGCTCTTATTTAGTTCACCTCTCGTCGAAAGAACGGGACTGTGACTAAATCATGACGAAGAGACTGATGACGACCTTGGGAAGAGAGTACAACCAGGAAAGAATAAGTACAAAATGCATAGTAATTAAGATATTACATAGTTTAATTTGCTTTAAATAGTCTTATTGTTTGCCATTGTTCCATATATTAATTCATTTGCTCTTATTTCTTAATGTCTCTCCTTCTATCTTATTTAGTTCATCTCTCGTCCAATGAACGGGACTGGGACTAAACCATGACGAAGAGACTGATGACGACCTTGGGGAGAGAGTACAACCTGGAAAGAATAAGTACAAAATGCATAGCAATTAAAATTTTACATAGTCTAATTTGCTGTAAATAGTCCTTTTGTTTGCCATTGTTCCAAATATTAATTAATTTGCTCTTATTTCTTACAGTCTCTCCTTCGCTCTTATTTAGTTCACCTCTCGTCCAACGAACGGGACTGGGACTAAACCTTGACGAAGAGACTGATGACGACCTTGGGGAGAGAGTACAACCAGGAAAGAATAAGTACAAAATGCATAGTAATTAAGATTTTACATAGTTTAATTTGCTGTAAATAGTCCTTTTGGTTGCCGTTGTTCCAAATATTAATTAATTTGCTCTTATTTCTTACAGTCTCTCCTTCGCCCCTATTTAGTTCACCTCTCGTCAAAGAACGGGACTTGACTAAATCATGACGAAGAGACTGATGACGACCTTGGGGAGAGAGTACAACCAGGAAAGAATAAGTACAAAATGCATAGTAATTAAGATTTTACATAGTTTAATTTGCTGTAAATAGTCCTATTGTTTGCCATTGTTCCAAATATTAATTAATTTGCTCTTATTTCTTACAGTCTCTCCTTCGCTCTTATTTAGTTCACCTCTCGTCGAACGAACGGGACTGGGACTAAACCAAGACGAAGAGACTGATGACGACCTTGGGGAGAGAGTACAACCAGGAAAGAATAAGTACAAATTGCATAGTAATTAAGATTTTACATAGTTTAATTTGCTGTAAATAGTCCTTTTGTTTGCCATTGTTCCAAATATTAATTAATTTGCTCTTATTTCTTACAGTCTCTCCTTCGCTCTTATTTTTTTCACCTCTCGTCGAAAGAACGGGACTGGGACTAAATCAGGACGAAGAGACTGATGACGACCTTGGGAAGAGAGTACAACCAGGAAAGAATAAGTACAAAATGCATAGTAATTAAGATATTACATAGTTTAATTTGATGCAAATAGTCCTTTTGTTTGCCATTGTTCCAAATATTAATTCATTTGCTCTTATTTCTTAATGTCTCTGCTTCTATCTTATTTAGTTCATCTCTCGTCCAACGAACGGGACTGGGACTAAACCATGACGAAGAGACTGATGACGACCTTGGGGAGAGAGTACAACCAGGAAAGAATAAGTACAAAATGCATAGTAATTAAGATTTTACATAGTTTAATTTGCTGTAAATAGTCCTTTTGGTTGCCGTTGTTCCAAATATTAATTAATTTGCTCTTATTTCTTACAGTCTCTCCTTCGCTCTTATTTAGTTCACCTCTCGTCGAACGAACGGGACTGGGACTAAACCAAGACGAAGAGACTGATGACGACCTTGCGGAGAGAGTACAACCAGTAAAGAATAAGTACAAATTGCATAGTAATTAAGATTTTACATAGTTTAATTTGCTGTAAATAGTCCTTTTGTTTGCCATTGTTCCAAATATTAATTAATTTGCTCTTATTTCTTACAGTCTCTCCTTCGCTCTTATTTAGTTCACCTCTCGTCGAAAGAACGGGACTGGGACTAAATCATGACGAAGAGACTGATGACGACCTTGAGGAGAGAGTACAACCAGGAAAGAATAAGCACAAAATGCATAGTAATTAAGATTTTACATAGTTTAATTTGCTGTAAATAGTCCTTTTGTTTGCCATTGTTCCATATATTAATTCATTTGCTCTTATTTCTTAATGTCTCTCTTTCGCTCTTATTTAGTTCATCTCTCGTCCAACGAACGGGACTGGGACTAAACCATGACGAAGAGACTGATGACGACCTTGGGGAGAGAGTACAACCTGGAAAGAATAAGTACAAAATGCAAAGTAATTAAGATTTTACATAGTTTAATTTGCTGTTATTAGTCCTTTTGTTTGCCATTGTTGCAAATATTAATTAATTTGCTCTTATTTCTTACAGTCTCTCCTTCGCTCTTATTTAGTTCACCTCCCGTCGAACGAACGGGACTGGGACCAAACCATGACGAAGAGACTGATGACGACATTGGGGAGAGAGTACAACCAGGAAAGAATAAGTACAAAATGCATAGTAATTAAGATTTTACATAGTTTAATTTGCTGTAAATAGTCCTTTTGTTTGCTATTGTTCCAAATATTAATTAATTTGCTCTTATTTCTTACAGTCTCTCCTTCGCTCTTATTTAGTTCACCTCTCGTCCAACGAACGGGACTGGGACTAAACCGTGACGAAGAGACTGATGACGACCTTGGGGAGAGAGTACAACCAGGAAAGAATAAGTACAAAATGCATAGTAATTAAGATTTTACATAGTTTAATTTGCTGTAAATAGTCCTTTTGTTTGCCATTGTTTCAAATATTAATTAATTTGCTCTTATTTCTTACAGTCTCTCCTTCGCTCTTATTTAGTTCAACTCTCGTCGAAAGAACGGGACTGGGACTAAATCATGACGAAGAGACTGATGACGACCTTGGGGTGATAGTACAACCAGGAAAGAATAAGTACAAAATGCATAGTAATTCAGATTTTACATAGTTTAGTTTGTTTAAATTGTCCTTTTGTTTGCCATTGTTCCAAATATTAATTAATTTGCTCTTATTTCTTACAGCCTCTCCTTCTATCTTATTTAGTTCATCTCTCGTCCAACGAACGGGACTGGGACTAAACCATGACGAAGAGACTGATGACGACCTTGGGGAGAGAGTACAACCTGGAAAGAATAAGTACAAAATGCATAGCAATTAAAATTTTACATAGTCTAATTTGCTGTAAATAGTCCTTTTGTTTGCCATTGTTCCAAATATTAATTAATTTGCTCTTATTTCTTACAGTCTCTCCTTCGCTCTTATTTAGTTCACCTCTCGTCCAACGAACGGGACTGGGACTAAACCATGACGAAGAGACTGATGACGACCTTGGGGAGAGAGTACAACCAGGAAAGAATAAGTACAAAATGCATAGTAATTAAGATTTTACATAGTTCAATTTGCTGTAAATAGTCCTTTTGCTTGCCGTTGTTCCAAATATTAATTAATTTGCTCTTATTTCTTACAGTCTCTCCTTCGCCCCTATTTAGTTCACCTCTCGTCAAAGAACGGGACTTGACTAAATCATGACGAAGAGACTGATGAAGACCTTGGGGAGAGAGTACAACCAGGAAAGAATAAGTACAAAATGCATAGTAATTAAGATTTTACATAGTTTAATTTGCTGTAAATAGTCCTATTGTTTGCCATTGTTCCAAATATTAATTAATTTGCTCTTATTTCTTACAGTCTCTCCTTCGCTCTTATTTAGTTCATCTCTCGTCCAACGAACGGGACTGGGACTAAACCATGACGAAGAGACTGATGACGACCTTGGGGAGAGAGTACAACGTGGAAAGAATAAGTACAAAATGCAAAGTAATTAAGATTTTACATAGTTTAATTTGCTGTTATTAGTCCTTTTGTTTGCCATTGTTGCAAATATTAATTAATTTGCTCTTATTTCTTACAGTCTCTCCTTCGCTCTTATTTAGTTCACCTCCCGTCGAACGAACGGGACTGGGACCAAACCATGACGAAGAGACTGATGACGACATTGGGGAGAGAGTACAACCAGGAAAGAATAAGTACAAAATGCATAGTAATTAAGATTTTACATAGTTTAATTTGCTGTAAGTAGTCCTTTTGTTTGCTATTGTTCCAAATATTAATTAATTTGCTCTTATTTCTTACAGTCTCTCCTTCGCTCTTATTTAGTTCACCTCTCGTCCAACGAACGGGACTGGGACTAAACCGTGACGAAGAGACTGATGACGACCTTGGGGAGAGAGTACAACCAGGAAAGAATAAGTACAAAATGCATAGTAATTAAGATTTTACATAGTTTAATTTGCTGTAAATAGTCCTTTTGTTTGCCATTGTTCCAAATATTAATTAATTTGCTCTTATTTCTTACAGTCTCTCCTTCGCTCTTATTTAGTTCACCTCTCGTCGAAAGAACGGGACTGGGACCAAACCATGACGAAGAGACTGATGACGACCTTGGGGAGAGAGTACAACCAGGAAAGAATAAGTACAAAATGCATAGTAATTAAGATTTTACATAGTTTAGTTTGTATAAATTGTCCTTTTGTTTGCCATTGTTCCAGATATTAATTCATTTGCTCTTATTTCTTACTGTCTCTCCTTCGCTTTTATTTAGTACACCTCTCGTCGAACGAACGGGACTGGGACCAAACCATGACGATGAGACTGATGACGACCTTGGGGAAAGAGTACAACCAGGAAAGAATAAGTACAAAATGCATAGTAATTAAGATTTTACATAGTTTAGTTTGTTTAAATTGTCCTTTTGTTTGCCCTTGTTCCATATATTAATTCATTTGCTCTTATTTTTTTCTGTCTCTCCTTCGCTTTTATTTAGTTCACCTTTCGTCGAACGAACGGGACTGGGACCAAACCATGACGAAGAGACTGATGACGACCTTGGGGAGAGAGTACAACCAGGAAAGAATAAGTACAAATTGCATAGTAATTAAGATTTTCATAGTTTAATTTGGTCTAAATAGTCCTTTTGTTTGCCATTGTTCCAAGTATTTATTAATTTGCTCTTATTTCTTACAGTCTCTCCTTCGCTCTTATTTAGTTCACCTCTCGTCGAAAGAACGGGACTGGGACTAAATCAAGACGAAGAGACTGATGACGACCTTGGGGAGAGAGTACAACCAGGAAAGAATATGTACAAAATGCATAGTAATTAAGATTTTACATAGTTAATTTGCTGTAAATAGTCCTTTTGTTTGCCATTGTTCCAAATAATAATTAATTTGCTCTTATTTCTTACAGTCTCTCCTTCGCTCTTATTTAGTTCACCTCTCGTCGAAAGAACAGGACTGGGACTAAATCATGACGAAGAGACTGATGACGACCTTGAGGAGAGAGTACAACCAGGAAAGAATAAGTACAAAATGCATAGTAATTAAGATTTTACATAGTTTAATTTGCTGTAAATAGTCCTTTTGTTTGCCATTGTTCCATATATTAATTCAATTGCTCTAATTTCTTAATGTCTCTCTTTCGCTCTTATTTAGTTCATCTCTCGTCCAACGAACGGGACTGGGACTAAACCACGACGAAGAGAATGATGACGACCTTGGGGAGAGAGTACAACCTGGAAAGAATAAGTACAAAATGCAAAGTAATTAAGATTTTACATAGTTTAATTTGCTGTAAATAGTCCTTTTGTTTGCCATTGTTGCAAATATTAATTCATTTGCTCTTATTTCTTACAGTCTCTCCTTCGCTCTTATTTAGTTCACCTCTCGTCGAAAGAACGGGACTGGGACAAAATCATGACGAAGAGACTGATGACAACCTTGGGGAGAGAGTACAACCAGGAAAGAATAAGTACAAAATGCATAGTAATTAAGATTTTACATAGTTTAATTTGCTGTAAGAAGTCCTTTTGTTTGCCATTGTTCCAAATATTAATTAATTTGCTCTTATTTCTTACAGTCTCTCCTTCGCTCTTATTTAGTTCACCTCTCGTCCAACGAACGGGACTGGGACTAAACCATGACGAAGAGACTGATGACGAACTTGGGGAGAGAGTACAACCAGGAGAGAATAAGTACAAAATGCATAGTAATTAAGATTTTACATAGTTCAATTTGCTGTAAATAGTCCTTTTGTTTGCCATTGTTCCAAATATTAATTAATTTGCTCTTATTTCTTACAGTCTCTCCTTCGCTCTTATTTAGTTCACCTCTCGTCGAAAGAACGGGACTGGGACTAAATCATGACGAAGAGACTGATGACGAACTTGGGGAGAGAGTACAACCAGGAGTGAATAAGTACAAAATGCATAGTAATTAAGATTTTACATAGTTTAGTTTGTTTAAATTGTCCTGTTGTTTGCCATTGTTCCTTATATTAATTCATTTGCTCTTATTTCTTACAGTCTCTCCTTCGCTCCTATTTAGTTCACCTCTCGTCGAAAGAACGGGACTGGGACTAAATCATGTCGAAGAGACTGATGACGACCTTGGGGAGAGAGTACAACCAGGAAAGAATAAGTACAAAATGCATAGTAATTAAGATTTTACATAGTTTAATTTGCTGTAAAAAGTCCTTTTGTTTGCCATTGTTCCAAATAGTATTAATTTGCTCTTATTTCTTACAGTCTCACCTTCTGTCTTATTTAATTCACCTCTCGTCCAACGAACGGGACTGGGACTAAACCATGACGAAGAGACTGATGACGACCTTGGGGAGAGAGTACAACCAGGAAAGAATAAGTACAAAATGCATAGTAATTAAGATTTTACATAGTTTAATTTGCTGTAAATAGTCCTTTTGTTTGCCATTGTTCCAAATATTAATTAATTTGCTCTTATTTCTTACAGTCTCTCCTTCGCTCTTATTTTGTTCACCTCTCGTCGAAAGAACGGGACTGGGACTAAATCATGACGAAGAGACTGCTGACGACCTTGGGGAGAGAGTACAACCAGGAAAGAATAAGTACAAAATGCATAGTAATTAAGATTTTACATAGTTTAGTTTGTATAAATTGTCCTTTTGTTTGCCATTGTTCCATATATTAATTCATTTGCTCTTATTTCTTACTGTCTCTCCTTCGCTTTTATTTAGTACACCTCTCGTTGAACGAACGGGACTGGGACCAAACCATGACGAGGAGACTGATGACGACCTTGGGGAAAGAGTACAACCAGGAAAGAATAAGTACAAAATGCATAGTAATTAAGATTTTACATAGTTTAGTTTGTTTAAATTGTCCTTTTGTTTGCCATTGTTCCATATATTAATTCATTTGCTCTTATTTTTTTCTGTCTCTCCTTCGCTTTTATTAAGTTCACCTCTCGTCGAACGAACGGGACTGGGACCAAACCATGACGAAGAGACTGATGATGACCTTGGGGAGAGAGTACAACCAGGAAAGAATAAGTACAAATTGCATAGTAATTAAGATTTTCATAGTTTAATTTGGTCTAAATAGTCCTTTTGTTTGCCATTGTTCCAAGTATATATTAATTTGCTCTTATTTCTTACAGTCTCTCCTTCGCTGTTATTTAGTTCACCTCTCGTCGAAAGAACGGGACTGGGACTAAATCATGACGAAGAGACTGATGACGACCTTTGGGAGAGAGTACAACCAGGAAAGAATAAGTACAAAATGCATAGTAATTAAGATTTTACATAGTTAAATTTGCTGTAAATAGTCCTTTTGTTTGCCATTGTTCCAAATATTAATTAATTTGCTCTTATTTCTTTCAGTCTCTCCTTCGCTCTTATTTAGTTCACCTCTCGTCGAAAGAACGGGACTGGGACTAAATCATGATGAAGAGACTGATGACGACCTTGGGGAGAGAGTACAACCAGGAAAGAATAAGTACAAAATGCATAGTAATTAAGATTTTACATAGTTAATTTGCTATAAATAGTCCTTTTGTTTGCCATTGTTCCAAATATTAATTAATTTGCTCTTATTTCTTACAGTCTCTCCTTCGCTCTTATTTAGTTCACCTCTCGTCGAAAGAACGGGACTGGGTCTAAATCATGACGAAGAGACTTATGACGACCTTGGGGAGAGAGTACAACATGGAAAGAATAAGTACAAAATGCATAGTAATTAAGATTTTACATAGTTAATTTGCTGTAAATAGTCCTTTTGTTTGCCATTGTTCCAAGTATTAATTAATTTGCTCTTATTTCTTACAGTCTCTCCTTCGCTCTTATTTAGTTCACCTCTCGTCGAAAGAACGGGACTGGGACTAAATCATGACGAAGAGACTGATGACGACCTTGGGGAGAGAGTACAACCAGGAAAGAATAAGTACAAAATGCATAGTAATTAAGATTTTACATAGTTAATTTGCTGTAAATAGTCCTTTTGTTTGCCATTGTTCCAAATATTAATTAATTTGCTCTTATTTCTTACAGTCTCTCCTTCGCTCTTATTTAGTTCACCTCTCGTCGAAAGAACGGGACTGGGACTAAATCATGACGAAGAGACTGATGACGACCTTGGGGAGAGAGTACAACCAGGAAAGATTAAGTACAAAATGCATAGTAATTAAGATTTTACATAGTTAATTTGCTGTAAATAGTCCTTTTGTTTGCCATTGTTCCAAATATTAATTAATTTGCTCTTATTTCTTACAGTCTCTCCTTCGCTCTTATTTAGTTCACCTCTCGTCGAAAGAACGGGACTGGGACTAAATCAGGACGAAGAGACTGATGACGACCTTGGGAAGAGAGTACAACCAGGAAAGAATAAGTACAAAATGCATAGTAATTAAGATATTACATAGTTTAATTTAATGTAAATAGTCTTATTCTTTGCCATTGTTCCATATATTAATTCATTTGCTCTTATTTCTTAATGTCTCTCCTTCTATCTTATTTAGTTCATCTCTCGTCCAACGAACGGGACTGGGACTAAACCATGACGAAGAGACTGATGACGACCTTGGGGAGATAGTACAACCTGGCAAGAATAAGTACAAAATGCATAGCAATTAAAATTTTACATAGTTTAATTTGCTGTAAATAGTCCTTTTGTGTGCCATTGTTCCAAATATTAATTAATTTGCTCTTATTTCTTACAGTCTCTCCTTCGCTCTTATTTAGTTCACCTCTCGACCAACGAACGGGACTGGGACTAAACCATGACGAAGAGACTGATGACGAACTTGGGGAGAGAGTACAACCAGGAGAGAATAAGTACAAAATGCATAGTAATTAAGATTTTACATAGTTCAATTTGCTGTAAATAGTCCTTTTGTTTGCTATTGTTCCAAATATTAATTAATTTGCTCTTATTTCTTACAGTCTCTCCTTCGCTCTTATTTAGTTCACCTCTCGTCGAACGAACGGGACTGGGACTAAATCATGACGAAGAGACTGATGACGACCTTGGGGAGAGAGTACAACCAGGAAAGAATAAGTACAAAATGCATAGTAATTAAGATTTTACATAGTTTAATTTGCTGTAAAAAGTCCTTTTGTTTGTCATTGTTCCAAATAGTATTAATTTGCTCTTATTTCTTACAGTCTCACCTTCTGTCTTATTTAGTTCACCTCTCGTCCAACGAACGGGACTGGGACTAAACCATGACGAAGAGACTGATGACGACCTTGGGGAGAGAGTACAACCAGGAAAGAATAAGTACAAAATGCATAGTAATTAAGATTTTACATAGTTTAGTTTGTTTAAATTGTCCTTTTGTTTGCCATTGTTCCATATATTAATTCATTTGCTCTTATTTTTTTCTGTCTCTCCTTCGCTTTTATTTAGTTCACCTCTCGTCGAACGAACGGGACTGGGACTAAATCATGACGAAGAGACTGATGACGACCTTGGGGAGAGAATACAACCAGGAAAGAATAAGTACAAAATGCATAGTAATTAAGATTTTACATAGTTAATTTGCTGTAAATAGTCCTTTTGTTTGCCATTGTTCCAAATATTAATTAATTTGCTCTTATTTCTTACAGTCTCTCCTTCGCTCTTATTTAGTTCACCTCTCGTCGAAAGAACGGGACTGGGACTAAATCATGATGAAGAGACTGATGACGACCTTGGGGAGAGAGTACAACCAGGAAAGAATAACTACAGAATGCATAGTAATTAAGATTTTACATAGTTAATTTGCTGTAAATAGTCCTTTTGTTTGCCATTGTTCCAAATATTAATTAATTTGCTCTTATTTCTTACAGTCTCTCCTTCGCTCTTATTTAGTTCACCTCTCGTCGAAAGAACGGGACTGGGACTAAATCATGACGAAGAGACTGATGACGACCTTGGGGAGAGAGTACAACATGGAAAGAATAAGTACAAAATGCATAGTAATTAAGATTTTACATAGTTAATTTGCTGTAAATAGTCCTTTTGTTTGCCATTGTTCCAAGTATTAATTAATTTGCTCTTATTTCTTACAGTCTCTCCTTCGCTCTTATTTAGTTCACCTCTCGTCGAAAGAACGGGACTGGGACTAAATCATGACGAAGAGACTGATGACGACCTTGGGGAGAGAGTACAACCAGGAAAGAATAAGTACAAAATGCATAGTAATTAAGATTTTACATGATTAATTAGCTGTAAATAGTCCTTTTGTTTGCCATTGTTCCAAATATTAATTAATTTGCTCTTATTACTTACAGTCTCTCCTTCGCTCTTATTTAGTTCACCTCTCGTCGAAAGAACGGGACTGGGACTAAATCAGGACGAAGAGACTGATTACGACCTTGGGAAGAGAGTACAACCAGGAAAGAATAAGTACAAAATGCATAGTAATTAAGATATTACATAGTTTAATTTGCTTTAAATAGTCTTATTGTTTGCCATTGTTCCATATATTAATTCATTTGCTCTTATTTCTTAATGTCTCTCCTTCTATCTTATCTAGTTCATCTCTCGTCCAACGAACGGGACTGGGACTAAACCATGACGAAGAGACTGATGACGACCTTGGGGAGAGAGTATAACCTGGAAAGAATAAGTACAAAATGCATAGCAATTAAAATTTTACATAGTCTAATTTGCTGTAAATAGTCCTTTTGTTTGCCATTGTTCCAAATATTAATTAATTTGCTCTTATTTCTTACAGTCTCTCCTTCGCTCTTATTTAGTTCACCTCTCGTCCAACGAACGGGACTGGGACTAAACCATGACGAAGAGACTGATGACGACCTTGGGGAGAGAGTACAACCAGGAAAGAATAAGTACAAAATGCATAGTAATTAAGATTTTACATAGTTTAATTTGCTGTAAATAGTCCTTTTGGTTGCCGTTGTTCCAAATATTAATTAATTTGCTCTTATTTCTTACAGTCTCTCCTTCGCTCCTATTTAGTTCACCTCTCGTCAAAGAACGGGACTTGACTAAATCATGACGAAGAGACTGATGACGACCTTGGGGAGAGAGTACAACCAGGAAAGAATAAGTACAAAATGCATAGTAATTAAGATTTTACATAGTTTAATTTGCTGTAAATAGTCCTATTGTTGCCATTGTTCCAAATATTAATTAATTTGCTCTTATTTCTTACAGTCTCTCCTTCGCTCTTATTTAGTTCACCTCTCGTCGAACGAACGGGACTGGGACTAAACCAAGACGAAGAGACTGATGACGACCTTGGGGAGAGAGTACAACCAGGAAAGAATAAGTACAAATTGCATAGTAATTAAGATTTTACATAGTTTAATTTGCTGTAAATAGTCCTTTTGTTTGCCATTGTTCCAAATATTAATTAATTTGCTCTTATTTCTTACAGTCTCTCCTTCGCTCTTATTTAGTTCACCTCTCGTCGAAAGAACGGGACTGGGACTAAATCATGACGAAGAGACTGATGACGACCTTGGGGAGAGAGTACAACATGGAAAGAATAAGTACAAAATGCATAGTAATTAAGATTTTACATAGTTAATTTGCTGTAAATAGTCCTTTTGTTTGCCATTGTTCCAAGTATTAATTAATTTGCTCTTATTTCTTAATGTCTCTGCTTCTATCTTATTTAGTTCATCTCTCGTCCAACGAACGGGACTGGGACTAAACCATGACGAAGAGACTGATGACGACCTTGGGGAGAGAGTACAACCAGGAAAGAATAAGTACAAAATGCATAGTAATTAAGATTTTACATAGTTTAATTTGCTGTAAATAGTCCTTTTGGTTGCCGTTGTTCCAAATATTAATTAATTTGCTCTTATTTCTTACAGTCTCTCCTTCGCTCTTATTTAGTTCACCTCTCGTCGAACGAACGGGACTGGGACTAAACCAAGACGAAGAGACTGATGACGACCTTGCGGAGAGAGTACAACCAGTAAAGAATAAGTACAAATTGCATAGTAATTAAGATTTTACATAGTTTAATTTGCTGTAAATAGTCCTTTTGTTTGCCATTGTTCCAAATATTAATTAATTTGCTCTTATTTCTTACAGTCTCTCCTTCGCTCTTATTTAGTTCACCTCTCGTCGAAAGAACGGGACTGGGACTAAATCATGACGAAGAGACTGATGACGACCTTGAGGAGAGAGTACAACCAGGAAAGAATAAGTACAAAATGCATAGTAATTAAGATTTTACATAGTTTAATTTGCTGTAAATAGTCCTTTTGTTTGCCATTGTTCCATATATTAATTCATTTGCTCTTATTTCTTAATGTCTCTCTTTCGCTCTTATTTAGTTCATCTCTCGTCCAACGAACGGGACTGGGACTAAACCATGACGAAGAGACTGATGACGACCTTGGGGAGAGAGTACAACCTGGAAAGAATAAGTACAAAATGCAAAGTAATTAAGATTTTACATAGTTTAATTTGCTGTAAATAGTCCTTTTGTTTGCCATTGTTGCAAATATTAATTAATTTGCTCTTATTTCTTACAGTCTCTCCTTCGCTCTTATTTAGTTCACCTCCCGTCGAACGAACGGGACTGGGACCAAACCATGACGAAGAGACTGATGACGACATTGGGGAGAGAGTACAACCAGGAATGAATAAGTACAAAATGCATAGTAATTAAGATTTTACATAGTTTAATTTGCTGTAAATAGTCCTTTTGTTTGCTATTGTTCCAAATATTAATTAATTTGCTCTTATTTCTTACAGTCTCTCCTTCGCTCTTATTTAGTTCACCTCTCGTCGAAAGAACGGGACTGGGACTAAATCAGGACGAAGAGACTGATGACGACCTTGGGAAGAGAGTACAACCAGGAAAGAATAAGTACAAAATGCATAGTAATTAAGATATTACATAGTTTAATTTGCTTTAAATAGTCTTATTGTTTGCCATTGTTCCATATATTAATTCATTTGCTCTTATTTCTTAATGTCTCTCCTTCTATCTTATCTAGTTCATCTCTCGTCCAACGAACGGGACTGGGACTAAACCATGACGAAGAGACTGATGACGACCTTGGGGAGAGAGTATAACCTGGAAAGAATAAGTACAAAATGCATAGCAATTAAAATTTTACATAGTCTAATTTGCTGTAAATAGTCCTTTTGTTTGCCATTGTTCCAAATATTAATTAATTTGCTCTTATTTCTTACAGTCTCTCCTTCGCTCTTATTTAGTTCACCTCTCGTCCAACGAACGGGACTGGGACTAAACCATGACGAAGAGACTGATGACGACCTTGGGGAGAGAGTACAACCAGGAAAGAATAAGTACAAAATGCATAGTAATTAAGATTTTACATAGTTTAATTTGCTGTAAATAGTCCTTTTGGTTGCCGTTGTTCCAAATATTAATTAATTTGCTCTTATTTCTTACAGTCTCTCCTTCGCTCCTATTTAGTTCACCTCTCGTCAAAGAACGGGACTTGACTAAATCATGACGAAGAGACTGATGACGACCTTGGGGAGAGAGTACAACCAGGAAAGAATAAGTACAAAATGCATAGTAATTAAGATTTTACATAGTTTAATTTGCTGTAAATAGTCCTATTGTTGCCATTGTTCCAAATATTAATTAATTTGCTCTTATTTCTTACAGTCTCTCCTTCGCTCTTATTTAGTTCACCTCTCGTCGAACGAACGGGACTGGGACTAAACCAAGACGAAGAGACTGATGACGACCTTGGGGAGAGAGTACAACCAGGAAAGAATAAGTACAAATTGCATAGTAATTAAGATTTTACATAGTTTAATTTGCTGTAAATAGTCCTTTTGTTTGCCATTGTTCCAAATATTAATTAATTTGCTCTTATTTCTTACAGTCTCTCCTTCGCTCTTATTTAGTTCACCTCTCGTCGAAAGAACGGGACTGGGACTAAATCATGACGAAGAGACTGATGACGACCTTGGGGAGAGAGTACAACATGGAAAGAATAAGTACAAAATGCATAGTAATTAAGATTTTACATAGTTAATTTGCTGTAAATAGTCCTTTTGTTTGCCATTGTTCCAAGTATTAATTAATTTGCTCTTATTTCTTAATGTCTCTGCTTCTATCTTATTTAGTTCATCTCTCGTCCAACGAACGGGACTGGGACTAAACCATGACGAAGAGACTGATGACGACCTTGGGGAGAGAGTACAACCAGGAAAGAATAAGTACAAAATGCATAGTAATTAAGATTTTACATAGTTTAATTTGCTGTAAATAGTCCTTTTGGTTGCCGTTGTTCCAAATATTAATTAATTTGCTCTTATTTCTTACAGTCTCTCCTTCGCTCTTATTTAGTTCACCTCTCGTCGAAAGAACGGGACTGGGACTAAATCATGACGAAGAGACTGATGACGACCTTGAGGAGAGAGTACAACCAGGAAAGAATAAGTACAAAATGCATAGTAATTAAGATTTTACATAGTTTAATTTGCTGTAAATAGTCCTTTTGTTTGCCATTGTTCCATATATTAATTCATTTGCTCTTATTTCTTAATGTCTCTCTTTCGCTCTTATTTAGTTCATCTCTCGTCCAACGAACGGGACTGGGACTAAACCATGACGAAGAGACTGATGACGACCTTGGGGAAAGAGTACAACCTGGAAAGAATAAGTACAAAATGCAAAGTAATTAAGATTTTACATAGTTTAATTTGCTGTAAATAGTCCTTTTGTTTGCCATTGTTGCAAATATTAATTAATTTGCTCTTATTTCTTACAGTCTCTCCTTCGCTCTTATTTAGTTCACCTCCCGTCGAACGAACGGGACTGGGACCAAACCATGACGAAGAGACTGATGACGACATTGGGGAGAGAGTACAACCAGGAATGAATAAGTACAAAATGCATAGTAATTAAGATTTTACATAGTTTAATTTGCTGTAAATAGTCCTTTTGTTTGCTATTGTTCCAAATATTAATTAATTTGCTCTTATTTCTTACAGTCTCTCCTTCGCTCTTATTTAGTTCACCTCTCGTCGAAAGAACGGGACTGGGACTAAATCAGGACGAAGAGACTGATGACGACCTTGGGAAGAGAGTACAACCAGGAAAGAATAAGTACAAAATGCATAGTAATTAAGATATTACATAGTTTAATTTGCTTTAAATAGTCTTATTGTTTGCCATTGTTCCATATATTAATTCATTTGCTCTTATTTCTTAATGTCTCTCCTTCTATCTTATTTAGTTCATCTCTCGTCCAACGAACGGGACTGGGACTAAACCATGACGAAGAGACTGATGACGACCTTGGGGAGAGAGTACAACCTGGAAAGAATAAGTACAAAATGCATAGCAATTAAAATTTTACATAGTCTAATTTGCTGTAAATAGTCCTTTTGTTTGCCATTGTTCCAAATATTAATTAATTTGCTCTTATTTCTTACAGTCTCTCCTTCGCTCTTATTTAGTTCACCTCTCGTCCAACGAACGGGACTGGGACTAAACCATGACGAAGAGACTGATGACGACCTTGGGGAGAGAGTACAACCAGGAAAGAATAAGTACAAAATGCATAGTAATTAAGATTTTACATAGTTTAATTTGCTGTAAATAGTCCTTTTGGTTGCCGTTGTTCCAAATATTAATTAATTTGCTCTTATTTCTTACAGTCTCTCCTTCGCTCCTATTTAGTTCACCTCTCGTCAAAGAACGGGACTTGACTAAATCATGACGAAGAGACTGATGACGACCTTGGGGAGAGAGTACAACCAGGAAAGAATAAGTACAAAATGCATAGTAATTAAGATTTTACATAGTTTAATTTGCTGTAAATAGTCCTATTGTTTGCCATTGTTCCAAATATTAATTAATTTGCTCTTATTTCTTACAGTCTCTCCTTCGCTCTTATTTAGTTCACCTCCCGTCGAACGAACGGGACTGGGACCAAACCATGACGAAGAGACTGATGACGACATTGGGGAGAGAGTACAACCAGGAAAGAATAAGTACAAAATGCATAGTAATTAAGATTTTACATAGTTTAATTTGCTGTAAATAGTCCTTTTGTTTGCTATTGTTCCAAATATTAATTAATTTGCTCTTATATCTTACAGTCTCTCCTTCGCTCTTATTTAGTTCACCTCTCGTCCAACGAACGGGACTGGGACTAAACCGTGACGAAGTGACTGATGACGACCTTGGGGAGAGAGTACAACCAGGAAAGAATAAGTACAAAATGCATAGTAATTAAGATTTTACATAGTTTAATTTGCTGTAAATAGTCCTTTTGTTTGCCATTGTTTCAAATATTAATTAATTTGCTCTTATTTCTTACAGTCTCTCCTTCGCTCTTATTTAGTTCACCTCTCGTCGAAAGAACGGGACTGGGACTAAATCATGACGAAGAGACTGATGACGACCTTGGGGTGATAGTACAACCAGGAAAGAATAAGTACAAAATGCATAGTAATTAAGATTTTACATAGTTTAGTTTGTTTAAATTGTCCTTTTGTTTGCCATTGTTCCAAATATTAATTAATTTGCTCTTATTTCTTACAGTCTCTCCTTCGCTTTTATTTAGTTCACCTCTCGTCGAAAGAACGGGACTGGGACTAAATCATGACGAAGAGACTGATGACGACCTTGGGGAGAGAGTACAACATGGAAAGAATAAGTACAAAATGCATAGTAATTAAGATTTTACATAGTTAATTTGCTGTAAATAGTCCTTTTGTTTGCCATTGTTCCAAATATTAATTAATTTGCTCTTATTTCTTACAGTCTCTCCTTCGCTCTTATTTAGTTCACCTCTCGTCGAAAGAACGGGCCTGGGACTAAATCATGACGAAGAGACTGATGACGACCTTGGGGAGAGAGTACAACCAGGAAAGAATAAGTACAAAATGCATAGTAATTAAGATTTTACATAGTTAATTTGCTGTAAATAGTCCTTTTGTTTGCCATTGTTCCAAATATTAATTAATTTGCTCTTATTTCTTACAGTCTCTCCTTCGCTCTTATTTAGTTCACCTCTCGTCGAAAGAACTGGACTGGGACTAAATCATGACGAAGAGACTGATGACGACCTTGGGGAGAGAGTACAACCAGGAAAGAATAAGTACAAAATGCATAGTAATTAAGATTTTACATAGTTAATTTGCTGTAAATAGTCCTTTTGTTTGCCATTGTTCCAAATATTAATTAATTTGCTCTTATTTCTTACAGTCTCTCCTTAGCTCTTATTTAGTTCACCTCTCGTCGAAAGAACGGGACTGGGACTAAATCAGGACGAAGAGACTGATGACGACCTTGGGAAGAGAGTACAACTAGGAAAGAATAAGTACAAAATGCATTGTAATTAAGATATTACATAGTTTAATTTGCTGTAAATAGTCTTATTGTTTGCCATTGTTCCATATATTAATTCATTTGCTCTTATTTTTTAATGTCTCTCCTTCTATCTTATTTAGTTCATCTCTCGTCCAACGAACGGGACTGGGACTAAACCATGACGAAGAGACTGATGACGACCTTGGGGAGAGAGTACAACCTGGAAAGAATAAGTACAAAATGCATAGCAATTAAAATTTTACATAGTTTAATTTGCTGTAAATAGTCCTTTTGTTTGCCATTGTTCCAAGTATTAATTAATTTGCTCTTATTTCTTACAGTCTCTCATTCGCTCTTATTTAGTTCACCACTCGTCGAAAGAGCGGGACTGGGACTAAATCATGACGAAGAGACTGATGACGACCTTGGGGAGAGAGTACAACCAGGAAAGAATAAGTACAAAATGCATAGTAATTAAGATTTTACATAGTTAATTTGCTGTAAATAGTCCTTTTGTTTGCCATTGTTCCAAATATTAATTAATTTGCTCTTATTTCTTACAGTCTCTCCTTCGGTCTTATTTAGTTCACCTCTCGTCGAAAGAACGGGACTGGGACTAAATCAGGACGAAGAGACTGATGACGACCTTGGGAAGAGAGTACAACCAGGAAAGAATAAGTACAAAATGCATAGTAATTAAGAAATTACATAGTTTAATTTGCTGTAAATAGTCTTATTCTTTGCCATTGTTCCATATATTAATTCATTTGCTCTTATTTCTTAATGTCTCTCCTTCTATCTTATTTAGTTCATCTCTCGTCCAACGAACGGGACTGGGACTAAACCATGACGAAGAGACTGATGACGACCTTGGGGAGATAGTACAACCTGGAAAGAATAAGTACAAAATGCATAGCAATTAAAATTTTACATAGTTTAATTTGCTGTAAATAGTCCTTTTGTGTGCCATTGTTGCAAATATTAATTAATTTGCTCTTATTTCTTACAGTCTCTCCTTCGCTCTTATTTAGTTCACCTCTCGTCCAACGAACGGGACTGGGACTAAACCATGACGAAGAGACTGATGACGAACTTGGGGAGAGAGTACAACCAGGAGAGAATAAGTACAAAATGCATAGTAATTAAGATTTTACATAGTTCAATTTGCTGTAAATAGTCCTTTTGTTTGCCATTGTTCCAAATATTAATTAATTTGCTCTTATTTCTTACAGTCTCTCCTTCGCTCCTATTTAGTTCACCTCGTGTCAAAGAACGGGACTTGACTAAATCATGACGAAGAGACTGATGACGACCTTGGGGAGAGTGTACAACCAGGAAAGAATAAGTACAAAATGCATAGTAATTAAGATTTTACATAGTTTAATTTGCTGTAAATAGTCCTATTGTTTGCCATTGTTCCAAATATTAATTAATTTGCTCTTATTTCTTACAGTCTCTCCTTCGCTCTTATTTAGTTCACCTCTCGTCGAACAAACGGGACTGGGACTAAACCAAGACGAAGAGACTGATGACGACCTTGGGGAGAGAGTACAACCAGGAAAGAATAAGTACAAATTGCATAGTAATTAAGATTTTACATAGTTTAATTTGCTGTAAATAGTCCTTTTGTTTGCCATTGTTCCAAATATTAATTAACTTGCTCTTATTTCTTACAGTTTCTCCTTCGCTCTTATTTTGTTCACCTCTCGTCGAAAGAACGGGACTGGGACTAAATCAGGACAAAGAGACTGATGACGACCTTGGGAAGAGAGTACAACCAGGAAAGAATAAGTACAAAATGCATAGTAATTAAGATATTACATAGTTTAATTTGCTGCAAATAGTCCTTTTGTTTGCCATTGTTCCAAATATTAATTCATTTGCTCTTATTTCTCAATGTCTCTCCTTTTATCTTATTTAGTTCATCTCTCGTCCAACGAACGGGACTGGGACTAAACCATGACGAAGAGACTGATGACGACCTTGGGGAGAGAGTACAACCAGGAAAGAATAAGTACAAAATGCATAGTAATTAAGATTTTACATAGTTTAATTTGCTGTAAATAGTCCTTTTGGTTGCCGTTGTTCCAAATATTAATTAATTTGCTCTTCTTTCTTACAGTCTCTCCTTCGCTCTTATTTAGTTCACCTCTCGTCGAACGAACGGGACTGGGACTAAACCAAGACGAAGAGACTGATGACGACCTTGGGGAGAGAGTACAACCAGTAAAGAATAAGTACAAATTGCATAGTAATTAAGATTTTACATAGTTTAATTTGCTGTAAATAGTCCTTTTGTTTGCCATTGTTGCAAATATTAATTAATTTGCTCTTATTTCTTACAGTCTCTCCTTCGCTCTTATTTCGTTCACCTCCCGTCGAACGAACGGGACTGGGACCAAACCATGACGAAGAGACTGATGACGACATTGGGGAGAGAGTACAACCAGGAAAGAATAAGTACAAAATGCATAGTAATTAAGATTTTACATAGTTTAATTTGCTGTAAATAGTCCTTTTGTTTGCTATTGTTCCAAATATTAATTAATTTGCTCTTATTTCTTACAGTCTCTCCTTCCCTCTTATTTAGTTCACCTCTCGTCCAACGAACGGGACTGGGACTAAACCGTGACGAAGAGACTGATGACGACCTTGGGGAGAGAGTACAACCAGGAAAGAATAAGTACAAAATGCATAGTAATTAAGATTTTACATAGTTTAATTTGCTGTAAATAGTCCTTTTGTTTGCCATTGTTTCAAATATTAATTAATTTGCTCTTATTTCTTACAGTCTCTCCTTCGCTCCTATTTAGTTCACCTCTCGTCGAAAGAACGGGACTGGGACTAAATCATGACGAAGAGACTGATGACGACCTTGGGGTGATAGTACAACCAGGAAAGAATAAGTACAAAATGCATAGTAATTAAGATTTTACATAGTTTAGTTTGTAAAAATTGTCCTTTTGTTTGCCATTGTTCCATATATTAATTCATTTGCTCTTATTTCTTACTGTCTCTCCTTCGCTTTTATTTAGTACACCTCTCGTCGAACGAACGGGACTGGGACCAAACCATGACGAAGAGACTGATGACGACCTTGGGGAAAGAGTACAACCAGGAAAGAATAAGTACAAAATGCATAGTAATTAAGATTTTACATAGTTTAGTTTGTTTAAATTGTCCTTTTGTTTGCCATTGTTCCATATATTAATTCATTTGCTCTTATTTTTTTCTGTCTCTCCATCGCTCTTATTTAGTTCACCTCTCGTCGAAAGAACGGGACTGGGACCAAACCATGACGAAGAGACTGATGACGACCTTTGGGAGAGAGTACAACCAGGAAAGAATAAGTACAAATTGCATAGTAATTAAGATTTTTCATAGTTTAATTTGGTCTAAATAGTCCTTTTGTTTGCCATTGTTCCAAATATTAATTAATTTGCTCTTATTTCTTACAGTCTCTCCTTCGCTCTTATTTAGTTCACCTCTCGTCGAAAGAACGGGACTGGGACTAAATCATGATGAAGAGACTGATGACGACCTTGGGGAGAGAGTACAACCAGGAAAGAATAAGTACAAAATGCATAGTAATTAAGATTTTACATAGTTAATTTGCTGTAAATAGTCCTTTTGTTTGCCATTGTTCCAAATATTAATTAATTTGCTCTTATTTCTTACAGTCTCTCCTTGGCTCTTATTTAGTTCACCTCTCGTCGAAAGAACGGGACTGGGACTAAATCATGACGAAGAGACTGATGACGACCTTGGGGAGAGAGTACAACATGGAAAGAATAAGTACAAAATGCATAGTAATTAAGATTTTACATAGTTAATTTGCTGTAAATAGTCCTTTTGTTTGCCATTGTTCCAAGTATTTATTAATTTGCTCTTATTTCTTACAGTCTCTCCTTCGCTCTTATTTAGTTCACCTCTCGTCGAAAGAACGGGACTGGGACTAAATCATGACGAAGAGACTGATGACGACCTTGGGGAGAGAGTACAACCAGGAAAGAATAAGTACAAAATGCATAGTAATTAAGATTTTACATGATTAATTAGCTGTAAATAGTCCTTTTGTTTGCCATTGTTCCAAATATTAATTAATTTGCTCTTATTTCTTACAGTCTCTCCTTCGCTCTTATTTAGTTCACCTCTCGTCGAAAGAACGGGACTGGGACTAAATCAGGACGAAGAGACTGATGACGACCTTGGAAAGAGAGAGTACAACCAGGAAAGAATAAGTACAAAATGCATAGTAATTAAGATATTACATAGTTTAATTTGCTTTAAATAGTCTTATTGTTTGCCATTGTTCCATATATTAATTCATTTGCTCTTATTTCTTAATGTCTCTCCTTCTATCTTATTTAGTTCATCTCTCGTCCAACGAACGGGACTGGGACTAAACCATGACGAAGAGACTGATGACGACCTTGGGGAGAGAGTACAACCTGGAAAGAATAAGTACAAAATGCATAGTAATTAAAATTTTACATAGTCTTATTTGCTGTAAATAGTCCTTTTTTTGCCATTGTTCCAAATATTAATTAATTTGCTCTTATTTCTTACAGTCTCTCCTTCGCTCTTATTTAGTTCACCTCTCGTCCAACGAACGGGACTGGGACTAAACCATGACGAAGAGACTGATGACGACCTTGGGGAGAGAGTACAACCAGGAAAGAATAAGTACAAAATGCATAGTAATTAAGATTTTACATAGTTTAATTTGCTGTAAATAGTCCTTTTGGTTGCCGTTGTTCCAAATATTAATTAATTTGCTCTTATTTCTTACAGTCTCTCCTTCGCTCCTATATAGTTCACCTCTCGTCAAAGAACGGGACTTGACTAAATCATGACGAAGAGACTGATGACGACCTTGGGGAGAGAGTACAACCAGGAAAGAATAAGTACAAAATGCATAGTAATTAAGATTTTACATAGTTTAATTTGCTGTAAATAGTCCTTTTGGTTGCCGTTGTTCCAAATATTAATTAATTTGCTCTTATTTCTTACAGTCTCTCCTTCGCTCTTATTTAGTTCACCTCTCGTCGAACGAACGGGACTGGGACTAAACCAAGACGAAGAGACTGATGACGACCTTGGGGAGAGAGTACAACCAGTAAAGAATAAGTACAAAATGCATAGTAATTAAGATTTTACATAGTTTAATTTGCTGTAAATAGTCCTTTTGTTTGCCATTGTTCCAAATATTAATTAATTTGCTCTTATTTCTTACAGTCTCTCCTTCGCTCTTATTTAGTTCACCTCTCGTCGAAAGAACAGGACTGGGACTAAACCATGACGAAGAGACTGATGACGACCTTGGGGAGAGAGTACAACCTGGAAAGAATAAGTACAAAATGCAAAGTAATTAAGATTTTACATAGTTTAATTTGCTGTAAATAGTCCTTTGTTTGCAATTGTTGCAAATATTAATTAATTTGCTCTTATTTCTTACAGTCTCTCCTTCGCTCTTATTTAGTTCACCTCCCGTCGAACGAACGGGACTGGGACCAAACCATGACGAAGAGACTGATGACGACATTGGGGAGAGAGTACAACCAGGAAAGAATAAGAACAAAATGCATTATAATTAAGATTTTACATAGTTTAATTTGCTATAAATAGTCCTTTTGTTTGCTATTGTTCCAAATATTAATTAATTTGCTCTTATTTCTTACAGTCTCTCCTTCGCTCTTATTTAGTTCACCTCTCGTCCAACGAACGGGACTGGGACTAAACCGTGACGAAGAGACTGATGACGACCTTGGGGAGAGAGTACAACCAGGAAAGAATAAGTACAAAATGCATAGTAATTAAGATTTTACATAGTTTAATTTGCTGTAAATAGTCCTTTTGTTTGCCATTGTTTCAAATATTAATTAATTTGCTCTTATTTCTTACAGTCTCTCCTTCGCTCTTATTTAGTTCACCTCTCGTCGAAAGAACGGGACTGGGACTAAATCATGACGAAGAGACTGATGACGACCTTGGGGAGAGAGTATAACCAGGAAAGAATAAGTACAAAATGCATAGTAATTAAGATTTTACATAGTTTAGTTTGTAAAAATTGTCCTTTTGTTTGCCATTGTCCATATATTAATTCATTTGCTCTTATTTCTTACTGTCTCTCCTTCGCTTTTATTTAGTTCACCTCTCGTCGAACGAACGGGACTGGGACCAAACCATGACGAAGAGACTGATGACGACCTTGGGGAGAGAGTACAACCAGGAAAGAATAAGTACAAATTGCATAGTAATTAAGATTTTCATAGTTTAATTTGGTCTAAATAGTCCTTTTGTTTGCCATTGTTCCAAGTATTTATTAATTTGCTCTTATTTCTTACAGTCTCTCCTTCGCTCTTATTTAGTTCACCTCTCGTCGAAAGAACGGGACTGGGACTAAATCATGACGAAGAGACTGATGACGACCTTTGGGAGAGAGTACAACCAGGAAAGAATAAGTACAAATGCATAGTAATTAAGATTTTACATAGTTAATTTGCTGTAAATAGTCCTTTTGTTTGCCATTGTTCCAAATATTAATTAATTTGCTCTTATTTCTTACAGTCTCTCCTTCGCTCTTATTTAGTTCACCTCTCGTCGAAAGAACGGGACTGGGACTAAATCATGACGAAGAGACTGATGACGACCTTGGGGAGAGAGTACAACCAGGAAAGAATATGTACAAAATGCATAGTAATTAAGATTTTACATAGTTAATTTGCTGTAAATAGTCCTTTTGTTTGCCATTGTTCCAAATATTAATTAATTTGCTCTTATTTCTTACAGTCTCTCCTTCGCTCTTATTTAGTTCACCTCTCGTCGAAAGAACGGGACTGGGACTAAATCATGACGAAGAGACTGATGACGACCTTGGGGAGAGAGTACAACCAGGAAAGAATAAGTACAAAATGCATAGTAATTAAGATCTTACATAGTTAATTTGCTGTAAATAGTCCTTTTGTTTGCCATTGTTCCAAATATTAATTAATTTGCTCTTATTTCTTACAGTCTCTCCTTCGCTCTTATTTAGTTCACCTCTCGTCGAAAGAACGGGACTGGGATTAAACCGTGACGAAGAGACTGATGACGACCTTGGGAAGAGAGTACAACCAGGAAAGAATAAGTACAAAATGCATAGTAATTAAGATATTACATAGTTTAATTTGCTGTAAATAGTCTTATTGTTTGCCATTGTTCCATATATTAATTCATTTGCTCTTATTTCTTAATGTCTCTCCTTCTATCTTATTTAGTTCATCTCTCGTCCAACGAACGGGACTGGGACTAAACCATGACGAAGAGACTGATGACGACCTTGGGGAGAGAGTACAACCTGGAAAGAATAAGTACAAAATGCATAGCAATTAAAATTTTACATAGTTTAATTTGCTGTAAATAGTCCTTTTGTTTGCCATTGTTCCAAATATTAATTAATTTGCTCTTATTTCTTACAGTCTCTCCTTCGCTCTTATTTAGTTCACCTCTCGTCCAACCAACGGGACTGGGACTAAACCATGACGAAGAGACTGATGACGACCTTGGGGAGAGAGTACAACCAGGAAAGAATAAGTACAAAATGCATAGTAATTAAGATTTTACATAGTTTAATTAGCTGTAAATAGTCCTTTTGGTTGCCGTTGTTCCAAATATTAATTAATTTTCTCTTATTTCTTACAGTCTCTCCTTCGCTCCTATTTAGTTCACCTCTCGTCAAAGAACGGGACTGGGACTAAATCATGACGAAGAGACTGATGACGACCTTGGGGAGAGAGTAAACCCAGGAAAGAATAAGTACAAAATGCATAGTAATTAAGATTTTACATAGTTTAATTTGCTGTAAATAGTCCTATTGTTTGCCATTGTTCCAAATATTAATTAATTTGCTCTTATTTCTTACAGTCTCTCCTTCGCTCTTATTTAGTTCACCTCTGGTCGAACGAACGGGACTGGGACTAAACCAAGACGAAGAGACTGATGACGACCTTGGGGAGAGAGTACAACCAGGAAAGAATAAGTACAAATTGCATAGTAATTAAGATTTTACATAGTTTAATTTGCTGTAAATAGTCCTTTTGTTTGCCATTGTTCCAAATATTAATTAATTTGCTCTTATTTCTTACAGTCTCTCCTTCGCTCTTATTTTGTTCACCTCTCGTCGAAAGAACGGGACTGGGACTAAATCAGGACGAAGAGACTGATGACGACCTTGGGAAGAGAGTACAACCAGGAAAGAATAAGTACAAAATGCATAGTAATTAAGATATTACATAGTTTAATTTGCTGTAAATAGTCCTTTTGTTTGCCATTGTTCCAAATATTAATTCATTTGCTCTTATTTCTTAATGTCTCTCCTTCTATCTTATTTAGTTCATCTCTCGTCCAACGAACGGGACTGGGACTAAACCATGACGAAGAGACTGATGAAGACCTTGGGGAGAGAGTACAACCAGGAAAGAATAAGTACAAAATGCATAGTAATTAAGATTTTACATAGTTTAATTTGCTGTAAATAGTCCTTTTGGTTGCCGTTGTTCCAAATATTAATTAATTTGCTCTTATTTCTTACAGTCTCTCCTTCGCTCTTATTTAGTTCACCTCTCGTCGAACGAACGGGACTGGGACTAAACCAAGACGAAGAGACTGATGACGACCTTGGGGAGAGAGTACAACCAGTAAAGAATAAGTACAAATTGCATAGTAATTAAGATTTTACATAGTTTAATTTGCTGTAAATAGTCCTTTTGTTTGCCATTGTTCCAAATATTAATTAATTTGCTCTTATTTCTTACAGTCTCTCTTTCGCTCTTATTTAGTTCACCTCTCGTCGAAAGAACAGGACTGGGACTAAATCATGACGAAGAGACTGATGACGACCTTGAGGAGAGAGTACAACCAGGAAAGAATAAGTACAAAATGCATAGTAATTAAGATTTTACATAGTTTAATTTGCTGTAAATAGTCCTTTTGTTTGCCATTGTTCCATATATTAATTCATTTGCTCTTATTTCTTAATGTCTCTCTTTCGCTCTTATTTAGTTCATCTCTCGTCCAACGAACGGGACTGGGACTAAACCATGACGAAGAGACTGATGACGACCTTGGGGAGAGAGTACAACCTGGAAAGAATAAGTACAAAATGCAAAGTAATTAAGATTTTACATAGTTTAATTTGCTGTAAATAGTCCTTTGTTTGCAATTGTTGCAAATATTAATTAATTTGCTCTTATTTCTTACAGTCTCTCCTTCGCTCTTATTTAGTTCACCTCCCGTCGAACGAACGGGACTGGGACCAAACCATGACGAAGAGACTGATGACGACATTGGGGAGAGAGTACAACCAGGAAAGAATAAGAACAAAATGCATAGTAATTAAGATTTTACATAGTTTAATTTGCTGTAAATAGTCCTTTTGTTTGCCATTGTTTCAAATATTAATTAATTTGCTCTTATTTCTTACAGTCTCTCCTTCGCTCTTATTTAGTTCACCTCTCGTCGAAAGAACGGGACTGGGACTAAATCATGACGAAGAGACTGATGACGACCTTGGGGAGAGAGTACAACAAGGAAAGAATAAGTACAAAATGCATAGTAATTAAGATTTTACATAGTTTAGTTTGTAAAAATTGTCCTTTTGTTTGCCATTGTTCCATATATTAATTCATTTGCTCTTATTTCTTACTGTCTCTCCTTCGCTTTTATTTAGTTCACCTCTCGTCGAACGAACGGGACTGGGACCAAACCATGACGAAGAGACTGATGACGACCTTGGGGAGAGAGTACAACCAGGAAAGAATAAGTACAAATTGCATAGTAATTAAGATTTTCATAGTTTAATTTGGTCTAAATAGTCCTTTTGTTTGCCATTGTTCCAAGTATTTATTAATTTGCTCTTATTTCTTACAGTCTCTCCTTCGCTCTTATTTAGTTCACCTCTCGTCGAAAGAACGGGACTGGGACTAAATCATGACGAAGAGACTGATGACGACCTTGGGGAGAGAGTACAACCAGGAAAGAATAAGTACAAATGCATAGTAATTAAGATTTTACATAGTTAATTTGCTGTAAATAGTCCTTTTGTTTGCCATTGTTCCAAATATTAATTAATTTGCTCTTATTTCTTACAGTCTCTCCTTCGCTCTTATTTAGTTCACCTCTCGTCGAAAGAACGGGACTGGGACTAAATCATGACGAAGAGACTGATGACGACCTTGGGGAGAGAGTAAACCCAGGAAAGAATAAGTACAAAATGCATAGTAATTAAGATTTTACATAGTTTAATTTGCTGTAAATAGTCCTATTGTTTGCCATTGTTCCAAATATTAATTAATTTGCTCTTATTTCTTACAGTCTCTCCTTCGCTCTTATTTAGTTCACCTCTGGTCGAACGAACGGGACTGGGACTAAACCAAGACGAAGAGACTGATGACGACCTTGGGGAGAGAGTACAACCAGGAAAGAATAAGTACAAATTGCATAGTAATTAAGATTTTACATAGTTTAATTTGCTGTAAATAGTCCTTTTGTTTGCCATTGTTCCAAATATTAATTAATTTGCTCTTATTTCTTACAGTCTCTCCTTCGCTCTTATTTTGTTCACCTCTCGTCGAAAGAACGGGACTGGGACTAAATCAGGACGAAGAGACTGATGACGACCTTGGGAAGAGAGTACAACCAGGAAAGAATAAGTACAAAATGCATAGTAATTAAGATATTACATAGTTTAATTTGCTGTAAATAGTCCTTTTGTTTGCCATTGTTCCAAATATTAATTCATTTGCTCTTATTTCTTAATGTCTCTCCTTCTATCTTATTTAGTTCATCTCTCGTCCAACGAACGGGACTGGGACTAAACCATGACGAAGAGACTGATGAAGACCTTGGGGAGAGAGTACAACCAGGAAAGAATAAGTACAAAATGCATAGTAATTAAGATTTTACATAGTTTAATTTGCTGTAAATAGTCCTTTTGGTTGCCGTTGTTCCAAATATTAATTAATTTGCTCTTATTTCTTACAGTCTCTCCTTCGCTCTTATTTAGTTCACCTCTCGTCGAACGAACGGGACTGGGACTAAACCAAGACGAAGAGACTGATGACGACCTTGGGGAGAGAGTACAACCAGTAAAGAATAAGTACAAATTGCATAGTAATTAAGATTTTACATAGTTTAATTTGCTGTAAATAGTCCTTTTGTTTGCCATTGTTCCAAATATTAATTAATTTGCTCTTATTTCTTACAGTCTCTCTTTCGCTCTTATTTAGTTCACCTCTCGTCGAAAGAACAGGACTGGGACTAAATCATGACGAAGAGACTGATGACGACCTTGAGGAGAGAGTACAACCAGGAAAGAATAAGTACAAAATGCATAGTAATTAAGATTTTACATAGTTTAATTTGCTGTAAATAGTCCTTTTGTTTGCCATTGTTCCATATATTAATTCATTTGCTCTTATTTCTTAATGTCTCTCTTTCGCTCTTATTTAGTTCATCTCTCGTCCAACGAACGGGACTGGGACTAAACCATGACGAAGAGACTGATGACGACCTTGGGGAGAGAGTACAACCTGGAAAGAATAAGTACAAAATGCAAAGTAATTAAGATTTTACATAGTTTAATTTGCTGTAAATAGTCCTTTGTTTGCAATTGTTGCAAATATTAATTAATTTGCTCTTATTTCTTACAGTCTCTCCTTCGCTCTTATTTAGTTCACCTCCCGTCGAACGAACGGGACTGGGACCAAACCATGACGAAGAGACTGATGACGACATTGGGGAGAGAGTACAACCAGGAAAGAATAAGAACAAAATGCATAGTAATTAAGATTTTACATAGTTTAATTTGCTGTAAATAGTCCTTTTGTTTGCCATTGTTTCAAATATTAATTAATTTGCTCTTATTTCTTACAGTCTCTCCTTCGCTCTTATTTAGTTCACCTCTCGTCGAAAGAACGGGACTGGGACTAAATCATGACGAAGAGACTGATGACGACCTTGGGGAGAGAGTACAACAAGGAAAGAATAAGTACAAAATGCATAGTAATTAAGATTTTACATAGTTTAGTTTGTAAAAATTGTCCTTTTGTTTGCCATTGTTCCATATATTAATTCATTTGCTCTTATTTCTTACTGTCTCTCCTTCGCTTTTATTTAGTTCACCTCTCGTCGAACGAACGGGACTGGGACCAAACCATGACGAAGAGACTGATGACGACCTTGGGGAGAGAGTACAACCAGGAAAGAATAAGTACAAATTGCATAGTAATTAAGATTTTCATAGTTTAATTTGGTCTAAATAGTCCTTTTGTTTGCCATTGTTCCAAGTATTTATTAATTTGCTCTTATTTCTTACAGTCTCTCCTTCGCTCTTATTTAGTTCACCTCTCGTCGAAAGAACGGGACTGGGACTAAATCATGACGAAGAGACTGATGACGACCTTGGGGAGAGAGTACAACCAGGAAAGAATAAGTACAAATGCATAGTAATTAAGATTTTACATAGTTAATTTGCTGTAAATAGTCCTTTTGTTTGCCATTGTTCCAAATATTAATTAATTTGCTCTTATTTCTTACAGTCTCTCCTTCGCTCTTATTTAGTTCACCTCTCGTCGAAAGAACGGGACTGGGACTAAATCATGATGAAGAGACTGATGACGACCTTGGGGAGAGAGTACAACCAGGAAAGAATATGTACAAAATGCATAGTAATTAAGATTTTATATAGTTAATTTGCTGTAAATAGTCCTTTTGTTTGCCATTGTTCCAAATATTAATTAATTTGCTCTTATTTCTTACAGTCTCTCCTTCGCTCTTATTTAGTTCACCTCTCGTCAAAAGAACGGGACTGGGACTAAATCATGACGAAGAGACTGATGACGACCTTGGGGAGAGAGTACAACCAGGAAAGAATAAGTACAAAATGCATAGTAATTATGATCTTACATAGTTAATTTGCTGTAAATAGTCCTTTTGTTTGCCATTGTTCCAAATATTAATTAATTTGCTCTTATTTCTTACAGTCTCTCCTTCGCTCTTATTTAGTTCACCTCTCGTCGAAAGAACGGGACTGGGACTAAATCAGGACGAAGAGACTGATGACGACCTTGGGAAGAGAGTACAACCAGGAAAGAATAAGTACAAAATGCATAGTAATTAAGATATTACATAGTTTAATTTGCTGTAAGATGTCCTTTTGTTTGCCATTGTTCCAAATATTACTTAATTTGCTCTTATTTCTTACAGTCTCTCCTTCGCTCTTATTTAGTTCACCTCCCGTCGAAAGAACGGGACTGGGACTAAATCATGACGAGGAGACTGATGACGACCTTGGGGAGAGAGTACAACCAGGAAAGAATAATTACAAAATGCATAGTAATTAAGATTTTACATAGTTTAGTTTGTTTAAATTGTCCTTTTGTTTGCCATTGTTCCATATATTAATTCATTTGCTCTTATTTTTTTCTGTCTCTCCTTCGCTTTTATTTAGTTCACCTCTCGTCGAACGAACGGGACTGTGAACAAACCATGACGAAGAGACTGATGACGACCTTGGGGAGAGAGTACAACCAGGAAAGAATAAGTACAAATTGCATAGTAATTAAGATTTTCATAGTTTAATTTGGTCTAAATAGTCCTTTTGTTTGCCATTGTTCCAAGTATTTATTAATTTGCTCTTATTTCTTACAGTCTCTCCTTCGCTCTTATTTAGTTCACCTCTCGTCGAAAGAACGGGACTGGGACTAAATCATGACGAAGAGACTGATGACGACCTTGGGGAGAGAGTACAACCAGGAAAGAATAAGTACAAATGCATAGTAATTAAGATTTTACATAGTTAATTTGCTGTAAATAGTCCTTTTGTTTGCCATTGTTCCAAATATTAATTAATTTGCTCTTATTTCTTACAGTCTCTCCTTCGCTCTTATTTAGTTCACCTCTCGTCGAAAGAACGGGACTGGGACTAAATCATGATGAAGAGACTGATGACGACCTTGGGGAGAGAGTACAACCAGGAAAGAATATGTACAAAATGCATAGTAATTAAGATTTTATATAGTTAATTTGCTGTAAATAGTCCTTTTGTTTGCCATTGTTCCAAATATTAATTAATTTGCTCTTATTTCTTACAGTCTCTCCTTCGCTCTTATTTAGTTCACCTCTCGTCAAAAGAACGGGACTGGGACTAAATCATGACGAAGAGACTGATGACGACCTTGGGGAGAGAGTACAACCAGGAAAGAATAAGTACAAAATGCATAGTAATTATGATCTTACATAGTTAATTTGCTGTAAATAGTCCTTTTGTTTGCCATTGTTCCAAATATTAATTAATTTGCTCTTATTTCTTACAGTCTCTCCTTCGCTCTTATTTAGTTCACCTCTCGTCGAAAGAACGGGACTGGGACTAAATCAGGACGAAGAGACTGATGACGACCTTGGGAAGAGAGTACAACCAGGAAAGAATAAGTACAAAATGCATAGTAATTAAGATATTACATAGTTTAATTTGCTGTAAGATGTCCTTTTGTTTGCCATTGTTCCAAATATTACTTAATTTGCTCTTATTTCTTACAGTCTCTCCTTCGCTCTTATTTAGTTCACCTCCCGTCGAAAGAACGGGACTGGGACTAAATCATGACGAGGAGACTGATGACGACCTTGGGGAGAGAGTACAACCAGGAAAGAATAATTACAAAATGCATAGTAATTAAGATTTTACATAGTTTAGTTTGTTTAAATTGTCCTTTTGTTTGCCATTGTTCCATATATTAATTCATTTGCTCTTATTTTTTTCTGTCTCTCCTTCGCTTTTATTTAGTTCACCTCTCGTCGAACGAACGGGACTGTGAACAAACCATGACGAAGAGACTGATGACGACCTTGGGGAGAGAGTACAACCAGGAAAGAATAAGTACAAATTGCATAGTAATTAAGATTTTCATAGTTTAATTTGGTCTAAATAGTCCTTTTGTTTGCCATTGTTCCAAGTATTTATTAATTTGCTCTTATTTCTTACAGTCTCTCCTTCGCTCTTATTTAGTTCACCTCTCGTCGAAAGAACGGGACTGGGACTAAATCATGACGAAGAGACTGATGACGACCTTGGGGAGAGAGTACAACCAGGAAAGAATAAGTACAAATGCATAGTAATTAAGATTTTACATAGTTAATTTGCTGTAAATAGTCCTTTTGTTTGCCATTCTTCCAAATATTAATTAATTTGCTCTTATTTCTTACAGTCTCTCCTTCGCTCTTATTTAGTTCACCTCTCGTCGAAAGAACGGGACTGGGACTAAATCATGACGAAGAGACTGATGACGACCTTGGGGAGAGAGTACAACCAGGAAAGAATAAGTACAAAATGCATAGTAATTAAGATTTTACATAGTTAATTTGCTGTAAATAGTCCTTTTGTTTGCCATTGTTCCAAATATTAATTAATTTGCTCTTATTTCTTACAGTCTCTCCTTCGCTCTTATTTAGTTCACCTCTCGTCGAAAGAACGGGACTGGGACTAAATCAGGACGAAGAGACTGATGACGACCTTGGGAAGAGAGTACAACCAGGAAAGAATAAGTACAAAATGCATAGTAATTAAGATATTACATAGTTTAATTTGCTGTAAATAGTCTTATTGTTTGCCATTGTTCCATATATTAATTCATTTGCTCTTATTTCTTAATGTCTCTCCTTCTATCTTATTTAATTCATCTCTCGTCCAACGAACGGGACTGGGACTAAACCATGACGAAGAGACTGATGACGACCTTGGGGAGAGAGTACAACCTGGAAAGAATAAGTACAAAATGCATAGCAATTAAAATTTTACATAGTTTAATTTGCTGTAAATAGTCCTTTTGTTTGCCATTGTTCCAAATATTAATTAATTTGCTCTTATTTCTTACAGTCTCTCCTTCGCTCTTATTTAGTTCACCTCTCGTCGAACGAACGGGACTGGGACTAAACCAAGACGAAGAGACTGATGACGACCTTGGGGAGAGAGTACAACATGGAAAGAATAAGTACAAAATGCATAGTAATTAAGATTTTATTTAGTTTAGTTTTTGGTAAATAGTCCTTTTGTTTGCCATTGTTCCAAATATTAATTCATTTGCTCTTATTTCTTACTTTCTCTCCTTCGCTCTTATTTAGTTCATCTCTCGTCGAACGAACGGGACTGGGACCAAACCATGACGAAGAGACTGACGACGACCTTGAGGAGAGAGTGCAACCAGGAAAGAATAAGTACAAAATGCATAGTAATTAAGATTTTATATAGTATAGTTTTTGGTAAATAGTCCTTTTGTTTGCCATTGTTCCAAATATTAATTCATTTGCTCTTATTTCTTACTGTCAATCCTTCGCTCTTATTTAGTTCATCTCTCGTCGAACGAAAGGGACTGGGACCAAACCGTAACGAAGAGACTGATGACGACCTTGGGGAAAGAGTACAACCAGGAAAGAATAAGTACAAAATGCATAGTAATTAAGATTTTACATAGTTTAATTTGCTGTAAATAGTCCTTTTGTTTGCCATTGTTCCAAATATTAATTAATTTGCTCTTATTTCTTACAGTCTCTCCTTCGCTCTTATTTAGTTCACCTCTCGTCGAAAGAACGGGACTGGGACTAAATCATGACGAAGAGACTGATGACGACCTTATGGAGAGAGTACAACCAGGAAAGAATAAGTACAAAATGCATAGTTATTAAGATTTTACATAGTTTAATTTGATGTAAATAGACCTTTTGTTTGCCATTGTTCCAAAAATTAATTCATTTGCTCTTATTTCTTACAGTCTCTCCTTCGCTCTTATTTAGTTCACCTCTCGTCCAACGAACGGGACTGGGACTAAATCATGACGAAGAGACTGATGACGACCTTGGGGAGAGAGTACAACCAGGAAAGAATAAGTACAAAATGCATAGTAATTAAGATTTTACATAGTTTAATTTGCTGTAAATAGTCCTTTTGTTTGCCATTGTTCCAAATAAAAATTAATTTGCTCTTATTTCTTACAGTCTCTCCTTCGCTCTTATTTAGTTCACCTCTCGTCAAAAGAACGGGACTGGGACTAAATCATGACGAAGAGACTGATGACGACCTTGGGGAGAGAGTACAACCAGGAAAGAATAAGTACAAAATGCATAGTAATTAAGATTTTACATAGTTTAATTTGATGTAAATAGACCTCTTGTTTGCCATTGTTCCAAATATTAATTAATTTGCTCTTATTGCTTACAGTCTCTCCTTCGCTCTTATTTAGTTCACCTCTCGTCGAAAGAACGGGACTGGGACCAAACCATGACGAAGAGACTGATGACGACCTTGGGGAAAGAGTACAACCAGGAAAGAATATGTACAAAATGCATAGTAATTAAGATTTTACATAGTTTAATTTGCTGTAAATAGTCCTTTTGTTTGCCATTGTTCCAAATATTAATTAATTTGCTCTTATTTCTTACAGTCTCTCCTTCGCTCTTATTTAGTTCACCTCTCGTCGAAAGAACGGGACTGGGACTAAATCATGACGAAGAGACTGATGACGACCTTGGGGAGAGAGTACAACCAGGAAAGAATAAGTACAAAATGCATAGTTATTAAGATTTTACATAGTTTAATTTGATGTAAATAGACCTTTTGTTTGCCATTGTTCCAAAAATTAATTCATTTGCTCTTATTTCTTACAGTCTCTCCTTCGCTCTTATTTAGTTCACCTCTCGTCCAACGAACGGGACTGGGACTAAATCATGACGAAGAGACTGTTGACGACCTTGGGGAGAGAGTACAACCAGGAAAGAATAAGTACAAAATGCATAGTAATTAAGATTTTACATAGTTTAATTTGCTGTAAATAGTCCTTTTGTTTGCCATTGTTCCAAATATTAATTAATTTGCTCTTATTTCTTACAGTCTCTCCTTCGCTCTTATTTAGTTCACCTCTCGTCGAAAGAACGGGACTGGGACTAAATCATGACGAAGAGACTGATGACGACCTTGGGGAGAGAGTACAACCAGGAAAGAATAAGTACAAAATGCATAGTAATTAAGATTTTACATAGTTTAATTTGATGTAAATAGACCTCTTGTTTGCCATTGTTCCAAATATTAATTAATTTGCTCTTATTTCTTACAGCCTCTCCTTCGCTCTTATTTAGTTCACCTCTCGTCGAACGAACGGGACTGGGACCAAACCATGACGAAGAGACTGATGACGACCTTGGGGAAAGAGTACAACCAGGAAAGAATAAGTACAAAATGCATAGTAATTAAGATTTTACATAGTTTAATTTGCTGTAATTAGTCCTTTTGTTTGCCATTGTTCCAAATATTAATTAATTTGCTCTTATTTCTTACAGTCTCTCCTTCGCTCTTATTTAGTTCACCTCTCGTCGAAAGAACGGGACTGGGACTAAATCATGACGAAGAGACTGATGACGACCTTGGCGAGAGAGTACAACCAGGAAAGAATAAGTACAAAATGCATAGTAATTAAGATTTTACATAGTTTAATTTGATGTAAATAGACCTCTTGTTTGCCATTGTTCCAAATATTAATTAATTTGCTCTTATTGCTTACAGTCTCTCCTTCGCTCTTATCTAGTTCACCTCTCGTCGAAAGAACGGGACTGGGACCAAACCATGACGAAGAGACTGATGACGACCTTGGGGAAAGAGTACAACCAGGAAAGAATAAGTACAAAATGCATAGTAATTAAGATTTTACATAGTTTAATTTGCTGTAATTAGTCCTTTTGTTTGCCATTGTTCCAAATATTAATTAATTTGCTCTTATTTCTTACAGTCTCTCCTTCGCTCTTATTTAGTTCACCTCTCGTCCAACGAACGGGACTGGGACTAAATCATGACGAAGAGACTGATGACGACCTTGGGGAGAGAGTACAACCAGGAAAGAATAAGTACAAAATGCATAGTAATTAAGATTTTACATAGTTTAATTTGCTGTAAATAGTCCTTTTGTTTGCCATTGTTCCAAATAAAAATTAATTTGCTCTTATTTCTTACAGTCTCTCCTTCGCTCTTATTTAGTTCACCTCTCGTCAAAAGAACGGGACTGGGACTAAATCATGACGAAGAGACTGATGACGACCTTGGGGAGAGAGTACAACCAGGAAAGAATAAGTACAAAATGCATAGTAATTAAGATTTTACATAGTTTAATTTGATGTAAATAGACCTTTTGTTTGCCATTGTTCCAAATATTAATTAATTTGCTCTTATTTCTTACAGTCTCTCCTTCGCTCTTATTTAGTTCACCTCTCGTCGAAAGAACGGGACTGGGACTAAATCATGACGAAGAGACTGATGACGACCTTGGGGAGAGAGTACAACCAGGAAAGAATAAGTACAAAATGCATAGTTATTAAGATTTTACATAGTTTAATTTGATGTAAATAGACCTTTTGTTTGCCATTGTTCCAAAAATTAATTCATTTGCTCTTATTTCTTACAGTCTCTCCTTCGCTCTTATTTAGTTCACCTCTCGTCCAACGAACGGGACTGGGACTAAATCATGACGAAGAGACTGTTGACGACCTTGGGGAGAGAGTACAACCAGGAAAGAATAAGTACAAAATGCATAGTAATTAAGATTTTACATAGTTTAATTTGCTGTAAATAGTCCTTTTGTTTGCCATTGTTCCAAATATTAATTAATTTGCTCTTATTTCTTACAGTCTCTCCTTCGCTCTTATTTAGTTCACCTCTCGTCGAAAGAACGGGACTGGGACTAAATCATGACGAAGAGACTGATGACGACCTTGGGGAGAGAGTACAACCAGGAAAGAATAAGTACAAAATGCATAGTAATTAAGATTTAACATAGTTTAATTTGCTGTAAATAGTCCTTTTGTTTGCCATTGTTCCAAATATTAATTAATTTGCTCTTATTTCTTACAGTCTCTCCTTCGCTCTTATTTAGTTCACCTCTCGTCGAAAGAACGGGACTGGGACTAAATCATGACGAAGAGACTGATGACGACCTTGGGGAGAGAGTACAACTAGGAAAGAATAAGTACAAAATGCATAGTTATTAAGATTTTACATAGTTTAATTTGATGTAAATAGACCTTTTGTTTGCCATTGTTCCAAAAATTAATTCATTTGCTCTTATTTCTTACAGTCTCTCCTTCGCTCTTATTTAGTTCACCTCTCGTCCAACGAACGGGACTGGGACTAAATCATGACGAAGAGACTGATGACGACCTTGGGGAGAGAGTACAACCAGGAAAGAATAAGTACAAAATGCATAGTTATTAAGATTTTACATAGTTTAATTTGATGTAAATAGACCTTTTGTTTGCCATTGTTCCAAAAATTAATTCATTTGCTCTTATTTCTTACAGTCTCTCCTTCGCTCTTATTTAGTTCACCTCTCGTCCAACGAACGGGACTGGGACTAAATCATGACGAAGAGACTGTTGACGACCTTGGGGAGAGAGTACAACCAGGAAAGAATAAGTACAAAATGCATAGTAATTAAGATTTTACATAGTTTAATTTGCTGTAAATAGTCCTTTTGTTTGCCATTGTTCCAAATATTAATTAATTTGCTCTTATTTCTTACAGTCTCTCCTTCGCTCTTATTTAGTTCACCTCTCGTCGAAAGAACGGGACTGGGACTAAATCATGACGAAGAGACTGATGACGACCTTGGGGAGAGAGTACAACCAGGAAAGAATAAGTACAAAATGCATAGTAATTAAGATTTAACATAGTTTAATTTGCTGTAAATAGTCCTTTTGTTTGCCATTGTTCCAAATATTAATTAATTTGCTCTTATTTCTTACAGTCTCTCCTTCGCTCTTATTTAGTTCACCTCTCGTCGAAAGAACGGGACTGGGACTAAATCATGACGAAGAGACTGATGACGACCTTGGGGAGAGAGTACAACTAGGAAAGAATAAGTACAAAATGCATAGTTATTAAGATTTTACATAGTTTAATTTGATGTAAATAGACCTTTTGTTTGCCATTGTTCCAAAAATTAATTCATTTGCTCTTATTTCTTACAGTCTCTCCTTCGCTCTTATTTAGTTCACCTCTCGTCCAACGAACGGGACTGGGACTAAATCATGACGAAGAGACTGATGACGACCTTGGGGAGAGAGTACAACCAGGAAAGAATAAGTACAAAATGCATAGTAATTAAGATTTTACATAGTTTAATTTGCTGTAAATAGTCCTTTTGTTTGCCATTGTTCCAAATATTAATTAATTTGCTCTTATTTCTTACAGTCTCTCCTTCGCTCTTATTTAGTTCACCTCTCGTCGAAAGAACGGGACTGGGACTAAATCATGACGAAGAGACTGATGACGACCTTGGGGAGAGAGTACAACCAGGAAAGAATAAGTACAAAATGCATAGTAATTAAGATTTTACATAGTTTAATTTGATGTAAATAGACCTCTTGTTTGCCATTGTTCCAAATATTAATTAATTTGCTCTTATTGCTTACAGTCTCTCCTTCGCTCTTATTTAGTTCACCTCTCGTCGAAAGAACGGGACTGGGACCAAACCATGACGAAGAGACTGATGACGACCTTGGGGAAAGAGTACAACCAGGAAAGAATAAGTACAAAATGCATAGTAATTAAGATTTTACATAGTTTAATTTGCTGTAAATAGTCCTTTTATTTGCCATTGTTCCAAATATTAATTAATTTGCTCTTATTTCTTACAGTCTCTCCTTCGCTCTTATTTAGTTCACCTCTCGTCGAAAGTACGGGACTGGGACTAAATCATGACGAAGAGACTGATGACAACCTTGGGGAGAGAGTACAACCAGGAAAGAATAAGTACAAAATGCATAGTTATTAAGATATTACATAGTTTAATTTGATGTAAATAGACCTTTTGTTTGCCATTGTTCCAAAAATTATTCATTTGCTCTTATTTCTTACATTCTCTCCTTCGCTCTTATTTAGTTCACCTCTCGTCCAACGAACGGGACTGGGACTAAATCATGACGAAGAGACTGATGACGACCTTGGGGAGAGAGTACAACCAGGAAAGAATAAGTACAAAATGCATAGTAATTAAGATTTTACATAGTTTAAATTGCTGTAAATAGTCCTTTTGTTTGCCATTGTTCCAAATATTAATTAATTTGCTCTTATTTCTTACAGTCTCTCCTTCGCTCTTATTTAGTTCACCTCTCGTCGAAAGAACGGGACTGGGACTAAATCATGACGAAGAGACTGATGACGACCTTGGGGAGAGAGTACAACCAGGAAAGAATAAGTACAAAATGCATAGTAATTAAGATTTTACATAGTTTAATTTGCTGTAAATAGTCCTTTTGTTTGCCATTGTTCCAAATATTAATTAATTTTCTCTTATTTCTTACAGTCTCTCCTTCGCTCTTATTTAGTTCACCTCTCGTCGAAAGAACGGGACAAGGACTAAATCATGACGAAGATACTGATGACGACCTTAGGGAGAGAGTACAACCAGGAAAGAATAAGTACAAAATGCATAGTAATTAAGATTTTACATAGTTTAATTTGCTGTAAATAGTCCTTTTGATTGCCATTGTTCCAAATATTAATTAATTTGCTCTTATTTCTTACAGTCTCTCCTTCGCTCTTATTTAGTTCACCTCTCGTCGAAAGAACAGGACTGGGACCGATCCATGAAGAAGAGACTGATGACGACCTTGGGGAAAGAGTACAACCAGGAAAGAATAAGTACAAAATACATAGTAATTAAGATTTTATATAGTTTAATTTGCTGTAAATAGTCCTTTTGTTTGCCATTGTTCCAAATATTAATGAATTTGCTCTTATTTCTTACAGTCTCTCCTTCGCTCTTATTTAGTTCACCTCTCCTCGAAAGAACGGGACTGGGACCAAACCATGACGAAGAGGCTGATGACGACCTTGGGGAAAGAGTACAACCAGGAAAGTATAAGTACAAAATGCATAGTAATTAAGATTTTACATAGTTTAATTTGCTGTATATAGTCCTTTTGTTTACCATTGTTCAAAATATTAATTAATTTGCTCTTATTTCTTACAGTCTCTCCTTCGCTCTTATTTAGTTCACCTCTCGTCGAAAGAACGGGCCTGGGACTAAATCATGACGAAGAGACTGATGACGACCTTTGGGAAAGAGTACAAGCAGGAAAGAATAAGTACAAAATGCATAGTAATTAAGATTTTACATAGTTTAATTTGCTGTAATTAGTCCTTTTGTTTGCCATTGTTCCAAATATTAATTAATTTGCTCTTATTTCTTACAGTCTCTCCTTCGCTCTTATTTAGTTCACCTCTCGTCGAAAGGACGGGACTGGGACTAAATCATGACGAAGAGACTGATGACGACCTTGGGGAGAGAGTACAACCAGGAAAGAATAAGTACAAAATCCATAGTAATTAAGATTTTACATAGTTAAATTTCATGTAAATAGACCTTTTGTTTGCCATTGTTCCAAATATTAATTAATTTGCTCTTATTACTTACAGTCTCTCCTTCGCTCTTATTTAGTTCACCTCTCGTGGAAAGAACGGGACTGGGACCAAACCATGACGAAGAGACTGATGACGACCTTGGGGAAAGAGTACAACCAGGAAAGAATAAGTACAAAATGCATAGTAATTAAGATTTTACATAGTTTAATTTGCTGTAAATAGTCCTTTTGTTTGCCATTGTTCCAGATATTAATTAATTTGCTCTTATTTCTTACAGTCTATCCTTCGCTATTATTTAGTTCACCTCTCATCGAAAGAACGGGACTGGGACTTAATCATGACGAAGAGACTGATGACGACCTTGGGGAAAGAGTACAACCAGGAAAGAATAAGTACAAAATGCATAGTAATTAAGATTTTACATAGTTTAATTTGCTGTAAATAGTCCTTTTGTTTGCCATTGTTCCAAATATTAATTAATTTGCTCTTATTTCTTACAGTCTCTCCTTCGCTCTTATTTGGTTCACCTCTCGTCGAAAGAACGGGACTGGGACTAAATCATGACGAAGAGACTGATGACGACCTTGGGGAGAGAGTACAACCAGGAAAGAATAAGTACAAAATGCATAGTAATTAAGATTTTACATAGTTTAATTTGATGTAAATAGACCTTTTGTTTGCCATTGTTCCAAATATTAATTCATTTGCTCTTATTTCTTAATGTCTCTCCTTCGCTCTTATTTAGTTCACCTCTCGTCCAACGAACGGGACTGGGACTAAATCATGACGATGAGACTGATGACGACCTTGGGAAGAGAGTACAACCAGGAAAGAATAAGTACAAAATGCATAGTTATTAAGATTTTATTTAGTTTAGTTTTTGGTAAATAGTCCTTTTGTTTGCCATTGTTCAAAATATTAATTCATTTGCTCTTATTTCTTACTGTCTCTCCTTCGCTCTTATTTAGTTCACCTCTCGTCGAACGAACGGGACTGGGACCAAACCATGACGAAGAGACTGACGACGACCTTGAGGAGAGAGTGCAACCAGGAAAGAATAAGTACAAAATGCATAGTAATTAAGATTTTATATAGTTTAGTTTTTGGTAAATAGTCCTTTTGTTTGCCATTGTTCCAAATATTAATTCATTTGCTCTTATTTCTTACTGTCTCTCCTTCGCTCTTATTTAGTTCACCTCTCGTCGAACGAACGGGACTGGGACCAAACCATGACGAAGAGACTGATGACGACCTTTGGGAGAGAGTACAACCAGGAAAGAATAAGTACAAAATGCATAGTAATTAAGATTTTATTTAGTTTAGTTTGTTGTAAATAGTCCTTTTGTTTGCCATTGTTCCAAATATTAATTCATTTGCTCTTATTACTTATTGTCTCTCCTTCGCTATTATTTAGTTCACCTCTCGTCGAACTAACGGGACTGGGACCAAACCATGACGAAGAGACTGATGACGACCTTAGGGATAGACTACAACCAGGAAAGAATAAGTACAAAATGCATAGTAATTAAGATTTTACATAGTTTAATTTGCTGTAATTAGTCCTTTTGTTTGCCATTGTTCCAAATATTAATTAATTTGCTCTTATTTCTTACAGTCTCTCCTTCGCTCTTATTTAGTTCACCTCTCGTCGAAAAAACGGGACTGGGACTAAATCATGACGAAGAGACTGATGACGACCTTGGGGAGAGAGTACAACCAGGAAAGAATAAGTACAAAATGCATAGTAATTAAGATTTTACATAGTTTAATTTGCTGTAAGTAGTCCTTTTGTTTGCCATTGTTCCAAATATTAATTAATTTGCTCTTATTTCTTACAGTCTCTCCATCGCTCTTATTTAGTTCACCTCTCGTCGAAAGAACGGGACTGGGACCAAACCATGACGAAGAGACTGATGACGACCTTGGGGAGAGAGTACAACCAGGAAAGAATAAGTACAAAATGCATAGTAATTAAGATTTTGCATAGTTTAATTTGCTGTAAAGAGTCCTTTTGTTCGCCATTGTTCCAAATATTAATTAATTTGCTCATATTTCTTACATTCTCTCCTTCGCTCTTATTTAGTTCACCTCTCGTCGAAAGAACGGGACTGGGACTAAATCATGACGAAGAGACTGATGACGACCTTGGGGAGAGAGTACAACCAGGAAAGAATAAGTACAAAATGCATAGTAATTAAGATTTTACATAGTTTAATTTGCTGTAAATAGTCCTTTTGTTTGCCATTGTTCCAAATATTAATTAATTTGCTCTTATTTCTTACAGTCTCTCCTTCGCTCTTATTTAGTTCACCTCTCGTCGAAAGAACGGGACTGGGACCAAACCATGACGAAGAGACTGATGACGACCTTGGGGAGAGAGTACAACCTGGAAAGAATAAGTACAAAATGCATAGTTATTAAGATTTTGCATAGTTTAATTTGCTGTAAAGAGTCCTTTTGTTCGCCATTGTTCCAAATATTAATTAATTTGCTCATATTTCTTACATTCTCTCCTTCGCTCTTATTTAGTTCACCTCTCGTCGAAAGAACGGGACTGGGACTAAACCATGACGAAGAGACTGATGACGACCTTGGGGAGAGAGTACAACCAGGAAAGAATAAGTACAAAATGCATAGTAATTAAGATTTTACATAGTTTAATTTGCTCTAAATTATCCTTTTGTTTGCCATTGTTCCAAATATTAATTAATTTGCTCTTATTTCTTACAGTCTATCCTTCGCTCTTATTTAGTTCACCTCTCGTCGAACTAACGGGACTGGGACTAAACCAAGACGAAGAGACTGATGACGACCTTTGAAAGAGAGTACATCCAGGAAAGAATAAGTACAATATGCATAGTAATTAGGATTTTACATAGATTAATTTGCGTTAAATACTCCTTTTGTTTGCCATTGTTCCAAATATATAATTCATTTGCTCTTATTTCTTACAGTCTCTCCTTCGCTCTTATTTACTTCACCTCTCGTCAAACGAACGGGACTGGGACCAAACCATGACGAAGAGACTGATGACGAACTTGCGGAGAGAGTACAACCAGGAAAGAATAAGTACAAAATGCATAGTAATTAAGATTTTGCATAGTTTAATTTGCTGTAAATAGTCCTTTTGTTCGCCATTGTTCCAAATATTAATTAATTTGCTCTTATTTCTTACAGTCTCTCCTTTGCTCTTATTTAGTTCACCTCACGTCGAACAAACGGGACTGGGACCAAACCATGACGAAGAGACTGATGACGACCTTGGGGAGAGAGTACAACCAGGAAAGAATAAGTACAAAATGCATAGTAATTAAGATTTTACATAGTTTAATTTGCTGTAAATAGTCCTTTTGTTTTCCATTGTTCCAAATATGAATTAATTTGCTCTTATTTCTTACAGTCTCTCCTTCGCTCTTATTTAGTTCACCTCTCGTCCAACGAAAGGGACTGGGACTAAACCATGACGAAGAGACTGATAACGACCTTGGGGAGAGAGTACAACCAGGAAAGAATAAGTACAAAATGCATAGTAATTAAGATTTTGCATAGTTTAATTTGCTGTAAATAGTCCTTTTGTTTGCCATTGTCCAAATATTAATTAATTTGCTCTTATTTCTTACAGTCTCTCCTTCGCTCTTATTTAGTTCACCTCTCGTCGAAAGAACGGGACTGGGACTAAACCATGACGAAGAGACTGATGACGACCTTGGAAAGAGAGTACAACCAGGAAAGAATAACTACAAAATGCATAATAATTAAACTTTTACATAGATTAATTTGCTGTAAATAGTCCTTTTGTTTGCCATAATTCCAAATATTAATTCATTTGCTCTTAGTTCTTACAGTCTCTCCTTCACTCTTATTTAGTTCACCTCTAGTCGAACGAATGGGACTGGGACCAAACCATGACGAAGAGACTAATGACGACCTTGGGGAGAGAGTACAACCAGAAATGAATAAGTACAAAATGCATAGTAATTAAGATTTTACATAGTTTAATTTGCTGTAAATAGTCCTTTTGCTTGCCATTGTTCCAAATATTAATTAATTTGCTCTTATTTCTTACAGTCTTTCCTTCGCTCTTATTTAGTTCACCTCTTGTCGAAAGAACGGGACTGGGACTAAATCATGACGAAGAGACTGATGACGACCTTGGGGAGAGAGTGCAACCAGGAAAGAATAAGTACAAAATGCATAGTAGTTAAGATTTAACATAGTTTAATTTGCTGTAAATAGTCCTTTTGTTTGCCATTGTTCCATATATTAATTCATTTGCTCTTATTTCTTAATGTCTCTCTTTCGCTCTTATTTAGTTCATCTCTCGTCCAACGAACTGGACTGGGACTAAACCATGACGAAGAGACTGATGACGACCTTGGGGAGAGAGTACAACCAGGAAAGAATAAGTACAAAATGCATAGTAATTAAGATTTTGCATAGGTTAATTTGCTGTAAATAGTCCTTTTGTTCGCCATTGTTCCAAATATTAATTAATTTGCTCTTATTTCTTACAGTCTCTCCTTCGCTCTTATTTAGTTCACCTCTCGTCGAAAGAACGGGACTTGGACTAAACCATGACGAAGAGACTGATGACGACCTTGGGGAGAGAGTACAACCTGGAAAGAATAAGTACAAAATGCATAGTAATTAAGATTTTACATAGTTTAATTTGCTGTAAATAGTCCTTTTGTTTGCCATATTTCCAAATATTAATTAATTTGCTCTTATTTCTTACAGTCTCTCCTTCGCTCTTATTTAGTTCACCTCTCGTCGAAAGAGCATGACTGGGACTAAATCAAGACGAAGAGACTGATGACTACCTTTGGGAGAGAGTACAACCAGGAAAGAATATGTACAAAATGCATAGTAATTAAGATTTTACATAGTTTAATTTGCTGTAAATAGGCCTTTTTTTTGCCATTGTTCCAAATATTAATTAATTTGCTCTTATTTCTTACAGTCTCTCCTTCGCTCTTATTTAGTTCACCTCTCGTCCAACGAACGGGACTGGGACTAAACCATGACGAAGAGACTGATGACTACCTTTGGGAGAGAGTACAACCAGGAAAGAATATGTACAAAATGCATAGTAATTAAGATTTTACATCGCTTAATTTGCTGTAAATAGTCCTTTTGTTTGCCATTGTCCAAATATTAATTAATTTGTTCTTATTTCTTACAGTCTCTCCATCGCTCTTATTTAGTTCACCTCTCGTCGTAAGAAAGGAACTGGGACTAAATCATGACGAAGAGACTGATGACGACCTTGGGGAGAGAGTACAACATGGAAAGAATAAGTACAAAATGCATAGTATTTAAGATTTTGCATAGGTTAATTTGCTGTAAATAGTCCTTTTGTTCGCCATTGTTCCAAATATTAATTAATTTGCTCTTATTTCTTACAGTCTCTCCTTCGCTCTTATTTAGTTCACCTCTCGTCGAAAGAACGGGACTTGGACTAAACCATGACGAAGAGACTGATGACGACCTTGGGGAGAGAGTACAACCAGGAAAGAATAAGTACAAAATGCATAGTAATTAAGATTTTACATAGTTTAATTTGCTGTAAATAGTCCTTTTGTTTGCCATTGTTCCAAATATTAATTAATTTGCTCTTATTTCTTACAGTCTCTCCTTCGCTCTTATTTAGTTCACCTCTCGTCAAATGAACGGGACTGGGACCAAACCATGACGAAGAGACTGATGACGAACTTGGGGAGAGAGTACAACCAGGAAAGAATAAGTACAAAATGCATAGTAATTAAGATTTTGCATAGTTTAATTTGCTGTAAATAGTCCTTTTGTTCGCCATTGTTCCAAATAATAATTAATTTGGTCTTATTTCTTACAGTCTCTCCTTCCCTCTTATTTAGTTCACCTCACGTCGAACAAACGGGACTGGGACCAAACCATGACGAAGAGACTGATGACGACCTTGGGGAGAGAGTACAACCAGGAAAGAATAAGTACAAAATGCATAGTAATTAAGATTTTACATAGTTTAATTTTCTGTAAATAGTCCTTTTGTTTGCCATTGTTCCAAATATTATTTAATTTGCTCTTATTTCTTACAGTCTCTCCTTCGCTCTTATTTAGTTCACCTCTCGTCGAAAGAGCATGACTGGGACTAAATCATGACGAAGAGACTGATGACGACCTTGGGGAGAGAGTACAACCAGGAAAGAATAAGTACAAAATGCATAGTAATTAAGATTTTACATAGTTTAATTTGCTGTAAATAGTCCTTTTGTTTGCCATTGTTCCAAATATTAATTAATTTGCTCTTATTTCTTACAGTCTCTCCTTCGCTCTTATTTAGTTCACCTCACGTCGAACAAACGCGACTGGGACCAAACCATGACGAAGAGACTGATGACGACCTTGGGGAGAGTACAACCAGGAAAGAATAAGTACAAAATGCATAGTAATTAAGATTTTAAATAGTTTAATTTTCTGTAAATAGTCCTTTTGTTTGCCATTGTTCCAAATATTAATTAATTTGCTCTTATTTCTTACAGTCTCTCCTTCGCTCTTATTTAGTTCACCTCTCGTCCAACGAAAGGGACTGGTACTAAACCATGACGAAGAGACTGATAACGACCTTGGGGAGAGAGTACAACCAGGAAAGAATAAGTACAAAATGCATAGTAATTAAGATTTTGCATAGTTTAATTTGCTGTAAATAGTCCTTTTGTTTGCCATTGTCCAAATATTAATTAATTTGCTCTTATTTCTTACAGTCTCTCCATCGCTCTTATTTAGTTCACCTCTCGTCGAAAGAAAGGAACTGGGACTAAATCATGACGAAGAGACTGATGACGACCTTGGGGAGAGAGTACAGCCAGGAAAGAATAAGTACAATATGCATAGTAATTAAGATTTTGCATAGTTTAATTTGCTGTAAATAGTCCTTTTGTTCGCCATTGTTCCAAATATTAATTCATTTGCTCTTATTTCTTACAGTCTCTCCATCGCTCTTATTTAGTTCACCTCTCGTCGAAAGAAAGGAACTGGGACTAAATCATGACGAAGAGACTGATGACGACCTTGGGGAGAGAGTACAACCAGGAAAGAATAAGTACAAAATGCATAGTAATTAAGATTTTGCATAGTTTAATTTGCTGTAAATAGTCCTTTTGTTCGCCATTGTTCCAAATATTAATTAATTTGCTCTTATTTCTTACAGTCTCTCCTTCGCTCTTATTTAGTTCACCTCTCGTCGAAAGAACGGGACTTGGACTAAACCATGACGAAGAGACTGATGACGACCTTGGGGAGAGAGTACAACCAGGAAAGAATAAGTACAAAATGCATAGTAATTAAGATTTTACATAGTTTAATTTGCTGTAAATAGTCCTTTTGTTTGCCATTGTTCCAAATATTAATTAATTTGCTCTTATTTCTTACAGTCTCTCCTTCGCTCTTATTTAGTTCACCTCTCGTCAAACGAACGGGACTGGGACCAAACCATGACGAAGAGACTGATGACGAACTTGGGGAGAGAGTACAACCAGGAAAGAATAAGTACAAAATGCATAGTAATTAAGATTTTGCATAGTTTAATTTGCTGTAAATAGTCCTTTTGTACGCCATTGTTCCAAATATTAATTAATTTGCTCTTATTTTTTACAGTCTCTCCTTCGCTCTTATTTAGTTCACCTCTCGTCAAACGAACGGGACTGGGACCAAACCATGACGAAGAGACTGATGACGAACTTGGGGAGAGAGTACAACCAGGAAAGAATAAGTACAAAATGCATAGTAATTAAGATTTTGCATAGTTTAATTTGCTGTAAATAGTCCTTTTGGTCGCCATTGTTCCAAATATTAAAAATTTGCTTTATTTCTTACAGTCTCTCCTTCGCTCTTATTTAGTTCACCTCTCGTCGAACTAACGGGACTGGGACTAAACCAAGACGAAGAGACTGATGACGACCTTGGGGAGAGAGTACAACCAGGAAAGAATTCGTACAAAATGGATAATATTTAAGATTTTATATAGTTTAGTTTGTTGTAAAAAGTCCTTTTGTTTGCCATTGTTCCAAATATTAATTCATTTGCTCTTTTTTCATTATGTCTCTCCTTAGCTCTTATTTAGTTCACCTCCCGTCGAACGAACGGGACTGGGACCATACCATGACGAAGAGACTGATGACGACCTTGGGTTGAGAGTACAACCAGGAAAGAATAAGTACAAAATGCATAGTAATAAAGATTTTATGTAGTTTAGTTTGTTGTAAATAGTCTTTTTGTTTGCTATTGTTTATAATAGTAATTCATTTGCTCCCATTTCTTACTGCCTCTCCTTCGCTCTTATTTAGTTCACCTCTCGTCGAACAAACGGGACTGGGACCAAACCATGACGAAGATACTGATGACGACCTTGGGGAGAGAGTACAACCAGGATGGAATAAGTACAAAATACATAGTAATTAAGATTTTACATAGTGTAATTTGCTGTAAATAGTCCTTTTGTTCGCCATTGTTCCAAATATTAATTAATTTGCTCTTATTTCTTACTGTCTCTCCTTCGGTTTTATTTTGTTCACCTCTCGTCGAACGAACGGGACTGGGACCAAACCATGACGAAGAGACTGATGACGACCTTGGGGAGAGAGTACAACAAGAAAGAATAAGTACAAAATGCATAGTATTTAAGATTTTTCATAGTTTAATTTGCTGTAAATAGTCCTTTTGTTTGCCATTGTTCCAAATATTAATTAATTTGCTCTTATTTCTTACAGTCTCTCCTTCTCTCTTATTTAGTTCAACCTCTCGTCGAAAGAACGGGACTGGGACTAAATCATGACGAAGAGACTGATGACCACCTTGGGGAGAAAGTACAACCAGGAAAGAATAAGTACAAAATGCATAGTAATTAAGATTTTACATAGTTTAATTTGCTGTAAATAGTCCTTTTGTTTGCCATTATTCCATATATCAATTCATTTGCTCTTATTTCATAATGTCTCTCCTTCGCTCTTATTTAGTTCATCTCTCGTCCAACGAACGGGACTGGGACTAAACCATGACGAAGAGACTGATGACGACCTTGGGGAGAGAGTACAACCTGGAAAGATAAAGTACAAAATGCATAGTAATTAAGATTTTACATAGTTTAATTTGCTGTAAATAGTCCTTTAGTTTGCCATTGTTCCAAATATTAATTAATTTGCTCTTATTTCTTACAGTCTCTCCTTTGCTCTTATTTAGTTCACCTCTCGTCGAACGAACGGGACTGGGACCAAACCATGACCAAGAGACTGATGACGACATTGGGGAGACAGTACAACCAGGAAAGAATAAGTACAAAATGCAGAGTAATTAAGATTTTACATAGTTTAAATTGCTGTATATAGTCCTTTTGTTTGTCATTGTTCCAAATATTAATTAATTTGCTCTTATTTCTTACAGTCTCTCCTTCGCACTTATTTAGTTCACCTCTCGTCGAACGAACGGGACTGGGACCAAACCATGACGAAGAGACTGATGACGACCTTGGGGAGAGAGTACAACCAGGAAGGAATAAGTACAAAATGCATAGTAATTAAGATTTTACATAGTTTAATTTGCTGTAAATAGTCCTTTTGTTTGCCATTGTTCCAAATATTAATTAATTTGCTCTTATTTCTTACATTCTCTCCTTCGCTCTTATTTAGTTCACCTCTCGTCGAACGAACGGGACTGGGACCAAACCATGACCAAGAGACTGATGACGACCTTGGGGAGAGAGTACAACCAGGAAAGAATAAGTACAAAATGCATAGTAATTAAGATTTTACATAGTTCAATTTGCTGTAAATAGTCCTATTGTTTGCCATTGTTCCAAATATTAATTAATTTGCTCTTATTTCTTACAGTCTCTCCTTCGCTCTTATTTAGTTCACCTCTCGTCGAACTAACGGGACTGGGACTAAACCAAGACAAAGAGACTGATGACGACCTTGGAAAGAGAGTACAACCAGGAAAGAATAAGTACAAAATGCATAGTAATTAAGATTTTACATAGATTAATTTGCTGTAAATAGTCCTATTGTTTGCCATTGTTCCAAATATTAATTCATTTGCTCTTTTTTCATACTGCCTCTCCTTCGCTCTTATTTAGTTCACCTCTCGTAGAACGAACGGGACTTGGACCATACCATGACGAAGAGACTGATGACGACCTTGGGGTGAGAGTACAACCAGGAAAGAATAAGTACAAATTGCATAGAAATAAAGATTTTATGTAGTTTAGTTTGTTGTAAATAGTATTTTTGTTTGCTATTGTTTAAAATAGTAATTCATTTGCTCCCATTTCTTACTGCCTCTCCTTCGCTCTTATTTAGTTCACCTCTCGTCGAACGAACGGGACTGGGACAAACCATGACGAAGATACTGATGACGACCTTGGGGAGAGAGTACAACCAGGAAGGAATAAGTACAAAATGCATAGTAATTAAGATTTTACATAGTTTTATTTGCTGTAAATAGTCCTATTGTTTGCCATTGTTCCAAATATTAAATAATTTGCTCTTATTTCTTACAGTCTCTCCTTCGCTCTTATTTAGTTCACCTCTCGTCGAAAGAACGGGACTTGGACTAAACCATGACGAAGAGACTGATGACGACCTTGGGGAGAGAGTACAACCAGGAAAGAATAAGTACAAAATGCATAGTAATTAAGATTTTACATAGATTAATTTGCTGTAAATAGTCCTTTTGTTTGCCATTGTTCCAAATATTAATTCATTTGCTCTTATTTCTTACAGTCTCTCCTTCGCTCTTATTTAGTTCACCTCTCGTCAAACGAACGGGACTGGGACCAAACCATGACGAAGAGACTGATGATGAACTTGGGGAGAGAGTACAACCAGGAATGAATAAGTACAAAATGCATAGTAATTAAGATTTTACATAGATTAATTTGCTGTAAATAGTTCTTTTGTTTGCCTTTGTTCCAAATATTAATTAATTTGCTCTTATTTCTTACAGTCTCTCCTTCGCTCTTATTTAGTTCACCTCTCGTCGAACGAACGGGACTGGGACCAAACCATGACCAAGAGACTGATGACGACCTTGGGGAGAGAGTACAACCAGGAAAGAATAAGTAAAAAATGCTTAGAATTTAAGATTTTATTTAGTTTAGTTTGTTTTAAAAAGTCCTTTTGTTTGCAATTGTTCCAAATTTTAATTCATTTGCTCTTTTTTCATACTGTCTCTCCTTGGCTCTTATTTAGTTTACCTCTCGTCGAACGAACGGGACTGGGACCAAACCATGACGAAGAGACTGATGACGACCTTGGGGAGAGAGTACAACCAGGAAAGAATTCGTACAAAATGGATAGTATTTAAGATTTTATATAGTTTAGTTTGTTGTAAAAAGTCCTTTTGTTTGCCATTGTTCCAAATATTAATTCATTTGCTCTTTTTTCATTATGTCTCTCCTTAGCTCTTATTTAGTTCACCTTCCGTCGAACGAACGGGACTGGGACCATACCATGACGAAGAGACTGATGACGACCTTGGGTTGAGAGTACAACCAGGAAAGAATAAGTACAAAATGCATAGTAATAAAGATTTTATGTAGTTTAGTTTGTTGTAAATAGTCTTTTTGTTTGCTATTGTTTATAATAGTAATTCATTTGCTCCCATTTCTTACTGCCTCTCCTTCGCTCTTATTTAGTTCACCTCTCGTCGAACAAACGGGACTGGGACCAAACCATGACGAAGATACTGATGACGACCTTGGGGAGAGAGTACAACCAGGAAGGAATACGTACAAAATATATAGTAATTAAGATTTTACATAGTGTAATTTGCTGTAAATAGTCCTTTTGTTCGCCATTGTTCCAAATATTAATTAATTTGCTCTTATTTCTTACAGTCTATCCTTCGCTCTTATTTAGTTCACCTCTCGTCGAAAGAACGGGACTTGGACTATACCATGACGAAGAGACTGATGACGACCTTTGAAAGAGAGTACATCCAGGAAAGAATAAGTACAAAATGCATAGTAATTAAGATTTTACATAGATTAATTTGCGTTAAATACTCCTTTTGTTTGCCATTGTTCCAAATATATAATTCATTTGCTCTTATATCTTACAGTCTCTCCTTCGCTCTTATTTAGTTCACCTCTCGTCAAACGAACGGGACTGGGACCAAACCATGACGAAGAGACTGATGACGAACTTGGGGAGAGAGTACAACCAGGAAAGAATAAGTACAAAATGCATAGTAATTAAGATTTTGCATAGTTTAATTTGCTGTAAATAGTCCTTTTGTTCGCCATTGTTCCAAATATTAATTAATTTGCTCTTATTTCTTACAGTCTCTCCTTCGCTCTTCTTTAGTTCACCTCACGTCGAACAAACGGGACTGGGACCAAACCATGACGAAGAGACTGATGACGATCTTGGGGAGAGAGTACAACCAGGAAAGAATAAGTACAAAATGCATAGTAATTAAGATTTTACATAGTTTAATTTTCTGTAAATAGTCCTTTTGTTTGCCATTGTTCCAAATATTAATTAATTTGCTCTTATTTCTTACAGTCTCTCCTTCGCTCTTATTTAGTTCACCTCTCGTCGAAAGAACGGGACTGGGACCAAACCATGAAAAAGAGACTGATGACGACCTTGGGGAGAGAGTACAACCAGGAAAGAATAAGTACAAAATGCATAGTATTTAAGATTTTACATAGTTTAATTTGCTGTAAATAGTCCTTTTGTTTGCCATTGTTCCAAATATTAATTAATTTGCTCTTATTTCTTACAGTCTCTCCTTCGCTCTTATTTAGTTCACCTCTCGTCCAACGAAAGGGACTGGGACTAAACCATGACGAAGAGACTGATAACGACCTTGGGGAGAGAGTACAACCAGGAAAGAATAAGTACAAAATGCATAGTAATTCAGATTTTGCATAGTTTAATTTGCTGTAAATAGTCCTTTTGTTTGCCATTGTCCAAATATTAATTAATTTGCTCTTATTTCTTACAGTCTCTCCATCGCTCTTATTTAGTTCACCTCTCGTCGAAAGAAAGGAACTAGGACTAAATCATGACGAAGAGACTGATGACGACCTTGGGGAGAGAGTACAACCAGGAAAGAATAAGTACAATATGCATAGTAATTAAGATTTTGCATAGTTTAATTTGCTGTAAATAGTCCTTTTGTTCGCCATTGTTCCAAATATTAATTAATTTGCTCTTATTTCTTACAGTCTCTCCATCGCTCTTATTTAGTTCACCTCTCGTCGAAAGAAAGGAACTGGGACTAAATCATGACGAAGAGACTGATGACGACCTTGGGGAGAGAGTACAACCAGGAAGGAATAAGTACAAAATGCATAGTAATTAAGATTTTGCATAGTTTAATTTGCTGTAAATAGTTCTTTTGTTCGCCATTGTTCCAAATATTAATTAATTTGCTCTTATTTCTTACAGTCTCTCCTTTGCTCTTATTTAGTTCACCTCTCGTCGAAAGAACGGGACTTTGACTAAACCATGACGAAGAGACTGATGACGACCTTGGGGAGAGAGTACAACCAGGAAAGAATAAGTACAAAATGCATAGTTATTATGATTTTACATAGTTTAATTTGCTGTAAATAGTCCTTTTGTTAGCCATTGTTCCAAATATTAATTAATTTGCTATTATTTCTTACAGTCTCTCCTTCGCTCTTATTTAGTTCACCTCTCGTCGAACGAACGGGACTTGGACTAAACCAAGACGAAGAGACTGATGACGACCTTGGAAAGAGAGTACTACCAGGAAAGAATAACTACAAAAGGCATAGTAATTAAACTTTTACATAGATTAATATGCTGTAAATAGTCCTTTTGTTTGCCATTGTTCCAAATATTAATTCATTTGCTCTTAGTTCTTACAGTCTCTCCTTCACTCTTATTTAGTTCACCTCTAGTCGAACGAATGGGACTGGGACCAAACCATGACGAAGAGACTAATGACGACCTTGGGGAGAGAGTACAACCAGAAATGAATAAGTACAAAATGCATAGTAATTAAGATTTTACATAGATTAATTTGCTGTAAATAGTCCTTTTGTTTGCCATTGTTCCAAATATTATTTAATTTGCTCTTATTTCTTACAGTCTCTCCTTCGCTCTTATTTAGTTCACCTCTCGTCGAATGAACGGGACTGGGACTAAATCATGACGAAGAGACTGATGACGACCTTGGGGAGAAAGTACAACCAGGAAAGAATAAGTACAAAATGCATAGTAATTAAGATTTTACATATTTAATTTGCTGTAAATAGTCCTTTTGTTTGCCATTGTTCCATATATTAATTCATTTGCTCTTATTTCTTAATGTCTCTCCTTCGCTCTTATTTAGTTCATCTCTCGTCCAACGAACTGGACTGGGACTAAACCATGACGAAGAGACTGATGACGACCTTGGGGAGAGAGTACAACCAGGAAAGAATAAGTACAAAATGCATAGTAATTAAGATTTTACATAGTTTAATTTGCTGTAAATAGTCCTTTTGCTTGCCATTGCTCCAAATATTAATTATTTTGCTCTTATTTCTTACAGTCTCTCCTTCGCTCTTATTTAGTTCACCTCTCGTCGAAAGAACGGGACTGGGACTAAATCATGACGAAGAGACTGATGACGACCTTGGGGAGAGAGTGCAACCAGGAAAGAATAAGTACAAAATGCATAGTAGTTAAGATTTAACATAGTTTAATTTGCTGTAAATAGTCCTTTTGTTTGCCATTGTTCCATATATTAATTCATTTGCTCTTATTTCTTAATGTCTCTCTTTCGCTCTTATTTAGTTCATCTCTCGTCCAACGAACTGGACTGGGACTAAACCATGACGAAGAGACTGATGACGACCTTGGGGAGAGAGTACAACCTGGAAAGAATAAGTACAAAATGCATAGTAATTAAGATTTTACATAGTTTAATTTGCTGTAAATAGTCCTTTTGTTTGCCATATTTCCAAATATTAATTAATTTGCTCTTATTTCTTACAGTCTCTCCTTCGCTCTTATTTAGTTCACCTCTCGTCGAAAGAGCATGACTGGGACTAAATCAAGACGAAGAGACTGATGACGACCTTGGGGAGAGAGTACAACTAGGAAAGAATAAGTACAAAATGCATAGTAATTAAGATTTTACATAGTTTAATTTGCTGTAAATAGTCCTTTTGTTTGCCATTGTTCCAAATATTAATTAATTTGCTCTTATTTCTTACAGTCTCTCCTTCGCTCTTATTTAGTTCACCTCTCATCCAACGAACGGGACTGGGACTAAACCATGACGAAGAGACTGATGACGACCTTTGGGAGAGAGTACAACCAGGAAAGAATAAGTACAAAATGCATAGTAATTAAGATTTTACATAGTTTAATTTGCTGTAAATAGTCCTTTTGTTCGCCATTGTTCCAAATATTAATTAATTTGCTCTTATTTCTTACAGTCTCTCCTTCGCTCTTATTTAGTTCACCTCTCGTCGAAAGAACGGGACTTGGACTAAACCATGACGAAGAGACTGATGACGACCTTGGGCAGAGAGTACAACCAGGAAAGAATAAGTACAAAATGCATAGTAATTAAGATTTTACATAGTTTAATTTGCTGTAAATAGTCCTTTTGTTTGCCATTGTTCCAAATATTAATTAATTTGCTCTTATTTCTTACAGTCTCTCCTAGGCTCTTATTTAGTTCTACTCTCGTCGAACTAACGGGACTGGGACTAAACCAAGACGAAGAGACTGATGACGACCTTGGAAAGAGAGTACAACCAGGAATGAATAAGTACAAAATGCATAGTAATTAAGATTTTACATAGATTAATTTGCTGTAAATAGTCCTTTTGTTTGCCATTGTTCCAAATATTAATTCATTTGCTCTTATTTCTTACAGTCTCTCCTTCGCTCTTATTTAGTTCACCTCTCGTCAAACGAACGGGACTGGGACCAAACCATGACGAAGAGACTGATGATGAACTTGGGGGAGAGTACAACCAGGAATGATTAAGTACAAAATGCATAGTAATTAAGATTTTACATAGATTAATTTGCTGTAAATAGTTCTTTTGTTTGCCATTGTTCCAAATATTAATTAATTTGCTCTTATTTCTTACAGTCTCTCCTTCGCTCTTATTTAGTTCACCTCACGTCGAACAAACGGGACTGGGACCAAACCATGACGAAGAGACTGATGACGACCTTGGGGAGGGAGTACAACCAGGAAAGAATAAGTACAAAATGCATAGTAATTAAGATTTTACATAGTTTAATTTGCTGTAAATAGTCCTTTTGTTTGCCATTGTCCAAATATTAATTAATTTGCTCTTATTTCTTACAGTCTCTCCATCGCTCTTATTTAGTTCACCTCTCGTCGAAAGAAAGGAACTGGGACTAAATCATGACGAAGAGACTGATGACGACCTTGGGGAGAGAGTACAACCAGGAATGAATAAGTACAAAATGCATAGTAATTAAGATTTTACATAGATTAATTTGCTGTAAATAGTTCTTTTGTTTGCCATTGTTCCAAATATTAATTAATTTGCTCTTATTTCTTACAGTCTCTCCTTCGCTCTTATTTAGTTCACCTCTCGTCGAACTAACGGGACTGGGACTAAACCAAGACGAAGAGACTGATGACGACCTTGGAAAGAGAGTACAACCAGGAAGGAATAAGTACAAAATGCATAGTAATTAAGATTTTACATAGTTTAATTTGCTGTAAATAGTCCTTTTGTTTGCCATTGTTCCAAATATTAATTAATATTCTCTTATTCCTTACAGTCTCTCCTTCGCTCTTATTTAGTTCACCTCTCGTCGAACGAACGGGACTGGGACCAAACAATGACGAAGAGACTGATGACGACCTTGGGGAGAGAGTACAACCAGGAATGAATTCGTACAAAATGGATAGTATTTAATATTTTATATAGTTTAGTTTGTTGTAAAAAGTCCTTTTGTTTGCCATTGTTCCAAATATTAATTCATTTGCTCTTTTTTCATTATGTCTCTCCTTAGCTCTTATTTAGTTCACCTCCCGTCGAACGAACGGGACTGGGACCATACCATGACGAAGAGACTGATGACGACCTTGGGTTGAGAGTACAACCAGGAAAGAATAAGTACAAAATGCATAGTAATAAAGATTTTATGTAGTTTAGTTTGTTGTAAATAGTCTTTTTGTTTGCTATTGTTTATAATAGTAATTCATTTGCTCCCATTTCTTACTGCCTCTCCTTCGCACTTATTTAGTTCACCTCTCGTCGAAAAAACGGGACTGGGACCAAACCATGACGAAGATACTGATGACGACCTTGGGGAGAGAGTACAACCAGGAAGGAATAAGTACAAAATACATAGTAATTAAGATTTTACATAGTGTAATTTGCTGTAAATAGTCCTTTTGTTCACCATTGTTCCAAATATTAATTAATTTGCTCTTATTTCTTACAGTCTCTCCTTCTCTCTTATTTAGTTCAACCTCTTGTCGAAAGAACGGGACTGGGACTAAATCATGACGAAGAGACTGATGACAACCTTGGGGAGAAAGTACAACCAGGAAAGAATAAGTACAAAATGCATAGTAATTAAGATTTTACATAGTTTAATTTGCTGTAAATAGTTCTTTTGTTTGCCATTATTCCATATATCAATTCATTTGCTCTTATTTCATAATGTCCCTCCTTCGCTCTTATTTAGTTCATCTCTCGTCCAACGAACGGGACTGGGACTAAACCATGACGAAGAGACTGATGACGACCTTGGGGAGAGAGTACAACCTGGAAAGATAAAGTACAAAATGCATAGTAATTAAGATTTTACATAGTTTAATTTGCTGTAAATAGTCCTTTTGTTTGCCATTGTTCCAAATATTAATTAATTTGCTCTTATTTCTAACAGTCTCTCCTTTGCTCTTATTTAGTTTACCTCTCGTCGAACGAACGGGACTGGGACCAAACCATGACCAAGAGACTGATGACGACATTAGGGAGACAGTACAACCAGGAAAGAATAAGTACAAAATGCATAGTAATTAAGATTTTACATAGTTTAAATTGCTGTATATAGTCCTTTTGTTTGTCATTGTTCCAAATATTAATTAATTTGCTCTTATTTCTTACAGTCTCTCCTTCGCTCTTATTTAGTTCACCTCTCGTCGAACGAACGGGACTGGGACCAAACCATGACGAAGAGACTGATGACGACCTTGGGGAGAGAGTACAACCAGGAAGGAATAAGTACAAAATGCATAGTAATTAAGATTTTACATAGTTTAATTTGCTGTAAATAGTCCTTTTGTTTGCCATTGTTCCAAATATTAATTAATTTGCTCTAATTTCTTACAGTCTCTCCTTCGCTCTTATTTAGTTCACCTCTCGTCGAACGAACGGGACTGGGACCAAACCATGACCAAGAGACTGATGACGACCTTGGGGAGAGAGTACAACCAGGAAAGAATAAGTACAAAATGCATAGTAATTAAGATTTTACATAGTTCCATTTGCTGTAAATAGTCCTATTGTTTGCCATTGTTCCAAATATTAATTAATTTGCTCTTATTTCTTACAGTCTCTCCTTCGCTCTTATTTAGTTCACCTCTCGTCGAACTAACGGGACTGGGACTAAACCAAGACAAAGAGACTGATGACGACCTTGGAAAGAGAGTACAACCAGGAAAGAATAAGTAAAAAATGCATAGTAATTAAGATTTTACATAGATTAATTTGCTGTGAATAGTCCTATTGTTTGCCATTGTTCCAAATATTAATTCATTTGCTCTTTTTTCATACTGCCTCTCCTTCGCTCTTATTTAGTTCACCTCTCGTCGAACGAATGGGACTGGGACCATACCATGACGAAGAGACTGATGACGACCTTGGGGTGAGAGTACAACCAGGAAAGAATAAGTACAAATTGCATAGAAATAAAGATTTTATGTAGTTTAGTTTGTTGTAAATAGTCTTTTTGTTTGCTATTGTTTAAAATAGTAATTCATTTGCTCCCATTTCTTACTGCCTCTCCTTCGCTCTTATTTAGTTCACCTCTCGTCGAACGAACGGGACTGGGACCAAACCATGACGAAGAGACTGATGACGATCTTGGGGAAAGAGTACAACCAGGAAAGAATAAGTACAAAATGCATAGTAATTAAGATTTTATATAGTTTAGTTTGTTTAAATTGTCCTTTTGTTTGCCATTGTTCCATATATTAATTCATTTGCTCTTATTTCTTACTGACTCTCCTTCACTCTTATTTAGTTCACCTCTCGTCGAACGAACGGGACTGGGACCAAACCATGACGAAGATACTGATGACGACCTTGGGGAGAGAGTACAACCAGGAAGGAATAAGTACAAAATGCATAGTAATTATGATTTTACATAGTTTAATTTGCTGTAAATAGTCCTTTTGTTTGCCATTGTTCAAAATATTAATTAATTTGCTCTTATTTCTTACAGTCTTTCCTTCGCTCTTATTTAGTTCACCTCTCGTCGAAAGAACGGGACTGGGACTAAATCATGACGAAGAGACTGATTACGACCTAGGGGAGAGAGTACAACCTGGAAGGAATAAGTACAAAATGCATAGTAATTAAGATTTTTCATAGTTTAATTTGCTGTAAATAGTCCTTTTGTTTGCCATTGTTCCATATATTAATTCATTTGCTCTTATTTCTTAATGTCTCTCTTTCGCTCTTATTTAGTTCATCTCTAGTCCAACGAACGGGACTGGGACTAAACCATGACGAAGAGACTGATGACGACCTTGGGGAGAGAGTACAACCTGGAAAGAATAAGTACAAAATGCATAGTAATTAAGATTTTACATAGTTTAATTTGCTGTAAATAATCCTTTTTTTTGCCATAGTTCCAAATATTAATTAATTTGCTCTTATTTCTTACAGTCTCTCCTTCGCTCTTATTTAGTTCACCTCTCGTCCAACGAAAGGGCCTGGGACTAAACCATGACGAAGAGACTGATAACGACCTTGGTGAGAGAGTACAACCAGGAAAGAATAAGTACAAAATGCATAGGAATTAAGATTTTACATAGTTTAATTTGCTGAAAATAGTCCTTTAGTTTGCCATTGTTCCAAATATTAAATTAATTTGCTCTTATTTCTTACAGTCTCTCCATCGCTCTTATTTAGTTCACCTCTCGTCCAACGAACGGGTCTGGGACTAAACCATGACGAAGAGACTGATGACGACCTTGGGGAGAGAGTACAACCAGGAAAGAAAAAGTACAAAATGCATAGTAATTAGGATTTTACTTAGTTTAATTTGCTGTAAATAGTCCTTTTGTTTGCCATTGTCCAAATATTAATTAATTTCTCTTATTTCTTACAGTCTCTCCATCGCTCTTATTTAGTTCGCCTCTCGTCGAAAGAAAGGAACTGGGACTAAATCATAACGAAGAGACTTATGACGACCTTGGGGAGAGAGTACAACCAGGAAAGAATAAGTACAAAATGCATAGTAATTAAGATTTTGCATAGTTTAATTTGCTGTAAATAGTCCTTTTGTTCGCCATTGTTCCAAATATTAATTAATTTGCTCTTATTTCTTACAGTCTCTCCTTCGCTCTTATTTAGTTCACCTCACGTCGAACAAACGGGACTGGGACCAAACCATGACGAAGAGACTGATGACGACCTTGGGGAGAGAGTACAACCAGGAAAGAATAAGTACAAAATGCATAGTAATTAAGATTTTACATAGTTTAATTTTCTGTAAATAGTCCTTTTGTTTGCCATTGTTCCAAATATTAATTAATTTGCTCTTATTTCTTACAGTCTCTCCTTCGCTCTTATTTAGTTCACCTCTCGTCGAAAGAGCATGACTGGGACTAAATCATGACGAAGAGACTGATGACGACCTTGGGGAGAGAGTACAACCAGGAAAGAATAAGTACAAAATGCATAGTAATTAAGATTTTACATAGTTTAATTTGCTGTAAAAAGTCCTTTTGTTTGCCATTATCCAAATATTAATAAATTTGTTCTTATTTCTTACAGTCTCTCCATCGCTCTTATTTATTTCACCTCTCGTCGAAAGTAAGGAACTGGGACTAAATCATGACGAAGAGACTGATGACGACCTTGGGGAGAGAGTACAACCAGAAAAAAATAAGTACAAAATGCATAGTAATTAAGATTTTGCGTAGTTTAATTTGCTGTAAATAGTCCTTTTGTTCGCCATTATTCCAAATATTAATTAATTTGCTTTTATTTCTGACAGTCTCTCCTTCGCTCTTATTTAGTTCACCTCACGTCGAACAAACGGGACTGGGACCAAACCATGACGAAGAGACTGATGACGACCTTGGGGAGAGAGTACAACCAGAAAAGAATAAGTACAAAATGCATAGTAATTAAGATTTTACATAGTTTAATTTTCTGTAAATAGTCCTTTTGTTTGCCATTGTTCCAAATATTAATTAATTTGCTCTTATTTCTTACAGTCTCTCCTTCGCTCTTATTTAGTTCACCTCTCGTCCAACGAAAGGGACTGCGACTAAACCATGACGAAGAGACTGATAACGACCTTGGGGAGAGAGTACAACCAGGAAAGAATAAGTACAAAATGCATAGTAATTAAGATTTTGCATAGTTTAATTTGCTGTAAATAGTCCTTTTGTTTGCCATTGTCCAAATATTAATTAATTTGCTCTTATTTCTTACAGTCTCTCCATCGCTCTTATTTAGTTCAACTCTCGTCGAAAGAAAGGAACTGGGACTAAATCATGACGAAGAGACTGATGACGACCTTGGGGAGAGAGTACAACCAGGAAAGAATAAGTACAATATGCATAGTAATTAAGATTTTGCATAGTTTAATATGCTGTAAATAGTCCTTTTGTTCGCCATTGTTCCAAATATTAATTAATTTGCTCTTATTTCTTACAGTCCCTCCAACGCTCTTATTTAGTTCACCTCTCGTCGAAAGAAAGGATCTGGGACTAAATCATGACGAAGAGACTGATGAAGACCTTGGGGAGAGAGTACAACCAGGAAAGAATAAGTACAAAATGCATAGTAATTAAGATTTTGCATAGTTTAATTTGCTGTAAATAGTCCTTTTGTTTGCCATTGTTCCAAATATTAATTAATTTGCTCTTATTTCTTATAGTCTCTCCTTCGCTCTTATTTAGTTCACCTCTCGTCGAATGAACGGGACTGGGACCAAACCATGACCAAGAGACTGATGACGACCTTGGGGAGAGAGTACAACCAGGAAAGAATAAGTAAAAAATGCTTAGTATTTAAGATTTTATTTAGTTTAGTTTGTTTTAAAAAGTCCTTTTGTTTGCCATTGTTCCAAATATTAATTCATTTGCTCTTTTTTCATACTGTCTCTCCTTCGCTCTTATTTAGTTCACCTCTCGTCGAACGAACGGGACTGGGACCAAACCATGACGAAGAGACTGATGACGACCTTGGGTTGAGAGTACAACCAGGAAAGAATTCGTACAAAATGGATAGTATTTAAGATTTTATATAGTTTAGTTTGTTGTAAAAAGTCCTTTTGTTTGCCATTGTTCCAAATATTAATTCATTTGCTCTTTTTTCATTATGTCTCTCCTTAGCTCTTATTTAGTTCACCTCCCGTCGAACGAACGGGACTGGGACCATACGATGACGAAGAGACTGATGACGACCTTGGGTTGAGAGTACAACCAGGAAAGAATAAGTACAAAATGCATAGTAATAAAGATTTTATGTAGTTTAGTTTGTTGTAAATAGTCTTTTTGTTTGCTATTGTTTATAATAGTAATTCATTTGCTCCCATTTCTTACTGCCTCTCCTTCGCTCTTATTTAGTTCACCTCTCGTCGAACAAACGGGACTGGGACCAAACCATGACGAAGATACTGATGACGACCTTGGGGAGAGAGTACAACCAGGAAGGAATAAGTACAAAATATATAGTAATTAAGATTTTACATAGTGTAATTTGCTGTAAATAGTCCTTTTGTTCCCCATTGTTCCAAATATTAATTAATTTGCTCTTATTTCTTACTGTCTCTCCTTCGCTTTTATTTAGTTCACCTCTCGTCGAACGAACGGGACTGGGACCAAACCATGACGAAGACACTGATGACGACCTTGGGGAGAGAGTACAACCAGGAAAGAATAAGTACAAAATGCATAGTATTTAAGATTTTTCATAGTTTAATTTGCTGTAAATAGTCCTTTTGTTTGCCATTGTTCCAAATATTAATTAATTTGCTCTTATTTCTTACAGTCTCTCCTTCTCTCTTATTTAGTTCAACCTCTCGTCGAAAGAACGGGACTGGGACTAAATCATGACGAAGAGACTGATGACCACCTTGGGGAGAAAGTACAACCAGGAAAGAATCAGTACAAAATGCATAGTAATTAAGATTTTACATAGTTTAAATTGCTGTAAATAGTCCTTTTGTTTGCCATTATTCCATATATCAATTCATTTGCTCTTATTTCTAAATGTCTCTCCTTCGCTCTTATTTAGTTCATCTCTCGTCCAACGAACGGGACTGGGACTAAACCATGACGAAGAGACTGATGACGACCTTGGGGAGAGAGTACAACCTGGAAAGATAAAGTACAAAATGCATAGTAATTAAGATTTTACATAGTTTAATTTGCTGTAAATAGTCCTATTGTTTGCCATTGTTCCAAATATTAATTAATTTGCTCTTATTTCTTACAGTCTCTCCTTTGCTCTTATTTAGTTCACCTCTCGTCGAACGAACGGGACTGGGACCAAACTATGACCAAGAGACTGATGACGACATTGGGGAGACAGTACAACCAGGAAAGAATAAGTACAAAATGCATAGTAATTAAGATTTTACATAGTTTAAATTGCTGTATATAGTCCTTTTGTTTGTCATTGTTCCAAATATTAATTAATTTGCTCTTATTTCTTACAGTCTCTCCTTCGCTCTTATTTAGTTCACCTCTCGTCGAACGAACGGGACTGGGACCAAACCATGACGAAGAGACTGATGACGACCTTGGGGAGAGAGTACAACCAGGAAGGAATAAGTACAAAATGCATAGTAATTAAGATTTTACATAGTTTAATTTGCTGTAAATAGTCCTTTTGTTTGCCATTGTTCCAAATATTAATAAATTTGCTCTTATTTCTTACAGTCTCTCCTTCGCTCTTATTTAGTTCACCTCTCGTCGAACGAACGGGACTGGGACCAAACCATGACCAAGAGACTGATGACGACCTTGGGGAGAGAGTACAACCAGGAAAGAATAAGTACAAAATGCATAGTAATTAAGATTTTACATAGTTCAATTTGCTGTAAATAGTCCTATTGTTTGCCATTGTTCCAAATATTAATTAATTTGCTCTTATTTCTTACAGTCTCTCCTTTGCTCTTATTTAGTTCACCTCTCGTCGAACTAACGGGACTGGGACTAATCCAAGACAAAGAGACTGATGACGACCTTGGAAAGAGAGTACAACCAGGAAAGAATAAGTACAAAATGCATAGTAATTAAGATTTTACATAGATTAATTTGCTGTAAATATTCCTATTGTTTGCCATTGTTCCAAATATTAATTCATTTGCTCTTATTTCATACTGCCTCTCCTTCGCTCTTATTTAGTTCACCTCTCGTCGAACGAACGGGACTGGGACCATACCATGACGAAGAGACTGATGACGACCTTGGGGTGAGAGTACAACCAGGAAAGAATAAGTACAAATTGCATAGAAATAAAGATTTTATGTAGTTTAGTTTGTTGTAAATAGTCTTTTTGTTTGCTATTGTTTAAAATAGTAATTCATTTGCTCCCATTTCTTACTGCCTCTCCTTCGCTCTTATTTAGTTCACCTCTCGTCGAACGAACGGGACTGGGACCAAACCATGACAAAGAGACTGATGACGATCTTGGGGAAAGAGTGCAACTAGGAAAGAATAAGTACAAAATGCATAGTAATTAAGATTTTACATAGTTTAGTTTGTTTAAATTGTCCTTTTGTTTGCCATTGTTCCATATATTAATTCATTTGCTCTTATTTCTTACTGACTCTCCTTCGCTCTTATTTAGTTCACCTCTCGTCGAACGAACGGGACTGGGACCAAACCATGACGAAGATACTGATGACGACCTTGGGGAGAGAGTACAACCAGGAAGGAATAAGTACAAAATGCATAGTAATTAAGATTTTACATAGTTTAATTTGCTGTAAATAGTCCTTTTGTTTGCCATTGTTCAAAATATTAATTAATTTGCTCTTATTTCTTACAGTCATTCCTTCGCTCTTATTTAGTTCACCTCTCGTCGAAAGAACGGGACTGGGACTAAATCATGACGAAGAGACTGATGACGACCTTGGGGAGAGAGTACAACCTGGAAAGAATAAGTACAAAATGCATAGTAATTAAGATTTTTCATAGTTTAATTTGCTGTAAATAGTCCTTTTGTTTGCCATTGTTCCAAATATTAATTAATTTGCTCTTATTTCTTACAGTCTCTCCTTCGCTCTTATTTAGTTCACCTCTCGTCCAACGAAAGGGCCTGGGACTAAACCATGACGAAGAGACTGATAACGACCTTGGGGAGAGAGTACAACCAGGAAAGAATAAGTACAAAATGCATTGTAATTAAGATTTTACATAGTTTAATTTGCTGAAAATAGTCCTTTTGTTTGCCATTGTTCCAAATATTAATTAATTTGCTCTTATTTCTTACAGTCTCTCCTTCGCTCTTATTTAGTTCACCTCTCGTCCAACGAACGGGTCTGGGACTAAACCATGACGAAGAGACTGATGACGACCTTGGGGAGAGAGTACAACCAGGAAAGAATAAGTACAAAATGCATAGTTATTAAGATTTTACTTAGTTTAATTTGCTGTAAATAGTCCTTTTGTTTGCCATTGTCTAAATATTAATTAATTTCTCTTATTTCTTACAGTCTCTCCATCGCTCTTATTTAGTTTGCCTCTCGTCGAAAGAAAGGAACTGGGACTAAATCATAACGAAGAGACTGATGACGACCTTGGGGAGAGAGTACAACCAGGAAAGAATAAGTACAAAATGCATAGTAATTAAGATTTTACATAGTTTAATTTGCTGTAAATAGTCCTTTTGTTTGCCATATTTCCAAATATTAATTAATTTGCTCTTATTTCTTACAGTCTCTCCTTCGCTCTTATTTAGTTCACCTCTCGTCGAAAGAGCATGACTGGGACTAAATCAAGACGAAGAGACTGATGACGACCTTGGGGAGAGAGTACAACCAGGAAAGAATAAGTACAAAATGCATAGTAATTAAGATTTTACATAGTTTAATTTGCTGTAAATAGTCCTTTTGTTTGCCATTGTTCCAAATATTAATTAATTTGCTCTTATTTCTTACAGTCTCTCCTTCGCTCTTATTTAGTTCACCTCTCATCCAACGAACGGGACTGTGACTAAACCATGACGAAGAGACTGATGACGACCTTTGGGAGAGAGTACAACCAGGAAAGAATAAGTACAAAATGCATAGTAATTAAGATTTTACATAGTTTAATTTGCTGTAAATAGTCCTTTTGTTTGCCATTGTCCAAATATTAATTAATTTGTTCTTATTTCTTACAGTCTCTCCATCGCTCTTATTTAGTTCACCTCTCGTCGAAAGAAAGGAACTGGGACTAAATCATGACGAAGAGACTGATGACGACCTTGGGGAGAGAGTACAACCAGGAAAGAATAAGTACAAAATGCATAGTAATTAAGATTTTGCATAGGTTAATTTGCTGTAAATAGTCCTTGTGTTCGCCATTGTTCCAAATATTAATTAATTTGCTCTTATTTCTTACAGTCTCTCCTTCGCTCTTATTTAGTTCACCTCTCGTCGAAAGAACGGGTCTTGGACTAAACCATGACGAAGAGACTGATGACGACCTTGGGGAGAGAGTACAACCAGGAAAGAATAAGTACAAAATGCATAGTAATTAAGATTTTACATAGTTTAATTTGCTGTAAATAGTCCTTTTGTTTGCCATTGTTCCAAATATATAATTCATTTGCTCTTATTTCTTACAGTCTCTCCTTCGCTCTTATTTAGTTCACCTCTCGTCAAACGAACGGGACTGGGACCAAACCATGACGAAGAGACTGATGACGAACTTGGGGAGAGAGTACAACCAGGAAAGAATAAGTACAAAATGCATAGTAATTAAGATTTTGCATAGTTTAATTTGCTGTAAGTAGTCCTTTTGTTCGCCATTGTTCCAAATATTAATTAATTTGCTCTTATTTCTTACAGTCTCTCCTTCGCTCTTATTTAGTTCACCTCACGTCGAACAAACGGGACTGGGACCAAACCATGACGAAGAGACTGATGACGACCTTGGGGAGAGAGTACAACCAGGAAAGAATAAGTACAAAATGCATAGTAATTAAGATTTTACATAGTTTAATTTTCTGTAAATAGTCCTTTTGTTTGCCAATGTTCCAAATATTAATTAATTTGCTCTTATTTCTTACAGTCTCTCCTTCGCTCTTATTTAGTTCACCTCTCGTCGAAAGAGCATGACTGGGACTAAATCATGACGAAGAGACTGATGACGACCTTGGGGAGAGAGTACAACCAGGAAAGAATAAGTACAAAATGCATAGTAATTAAGATTTTACATAGTTTAATTTGCTGTAAATAGTCCTTTTGTTTGCCATTGTCCAAATATTAATTAATTTGTTCTTATTTCTTACAGTCTCTCCATCGCTCTTATTTATTTCACCTCTCGTCCAAAGAAAGGAACTGGGACTAAATCATGACGAAGAGACTGATGACGACCTTGGTGAGAGAGTACAACCAGAAAAGAATAAGTACAAAATGCATAGTAATTAAGATTTTGCATAGTTTAATTTGCTGTAAATAGTCCTTTTGTTCGCCATTGTTCCAAATATTAATTAATTTGCTCTTATTTCTTACAGTCTCTCCTTCGCTCTTATTTAGTTCACCTCACGTCGAACAAACGGGACTGGGACCAAACCATGACGAATAGACTGATGACGACCTTGGGGAGAGTACAACCAGGAAAGAATAAGTAAAAAATGCATAGTAATTAAGATTTTACATAGGTTAATTTTCTGTAAATAGTCCTTTTGTTTGCCATTGTTCCAAATATTAATTAATTTGCTCTTATTTCTTACAGTCTCTCCTTCGCTCTTATTTAGTTCACCTCTCGTCCAACGAAAGGGACTGGGACTAAACCATGACGAAGAGACTGATAACGACCTTGGGGAGAGAGTACAACCAGGAAAGAATAAGTACAAAATGCATAGTAATTAAGATTTTGCATAGTTTAATTTGCTGTAAATAGTCCTTTTGTTTGCCATTGTCCAAATATTAATTAATTTGCTCTTATTTCTTACAGTCTCTCCATCGCTCTTATTTAGTTCACCTCTCGTCGAAAGAAAGGAACTGGGACTAAATCATGACGAAGAGACTGATGACGACCTTGGGGAGAGAGTACAACCAGGAAAGAATAAGTACAATATGCATAGTAATTAAGATTTTGCATAGTTTAATTTGCTGTAAATAGTCCTTTTGTTCGCCATTGTTCCAAATATTAATTAATTTGCTCTTATTTCTTACAGTCTCTCCATCGCTCTTATTTAGTTCACCTCTCGTCGAAAGAAAGGATCTGGGACTAAATCATGACGAAGAGACTGATGACGACCTTGGGGAGAGAGTACAACCAGGAAGGAATAAGTACAAAATGCATAGTAATTAAGATTTTGCATAGTTTAATTTGCTGTAAATAGTCCTTTTGTTCGCCATTGTTCCAAATATTAATTAATTTGCTCTTATTTCTTACAGTCTCTCCTTCGCTCTTATTTAGTTCACCTCTCCTCGAAAGAACGGGACTTGGACTAAACCATGACGAAGAGACTGATGACGACCTTGGGCAGAGAGTACAACCAGGAAAGAATAAGTACAAAATGCATAGTAATTAAGATTTTACATAGTTTAATTTGCTGTAAATAGTCCTTTTGTTTGCCATTGTTCCAAATATTAATTAATTTGCTCTTATTTCTTACAGTCTCTCCTTCGCTCTTATTTAGTTCTACTCTCGTCGAACTAACGGGACTGGGACTAAACCAAGACGAAGAGACTGATGACGACCTTGGAAAGAGAGTACAACCAGGAAAGAATAAGTACAAAATGCATAGTAATTAAGATTTTACATAGATTAATTTGCTGTAAATAGTCCTTTTGTTTGCCATTGTTCCAAATATTAATTCATTTGCTCTTATTTCTTACAGTCTCTCCTTCGCTCTTATTTAGTTCACCTCTCGTCAAACGAACGGGACTGGGACCAAACCATGACGAAGAGACTGATGATGAACATGGGGGAGAGTACAACCAGGAATGATTAAGTACAAAATGCATAGTAATTAAGATTTTACATAGATTAATTTGCTGTAAATAGTTCTTTTGTTTGCCATTGTTCCAAATATTAATTAATTTGCTCTTATTTCTTACAGTCTCTCCTTCGCTCTTATTTAGTTCACCTCACGTCGAACAAACGGGACTGGGACCAAACCATGACGAAGAGACTGATGACGACCTTGGGGAGGGAGTACAACCAGGAAAGAATAAGTACAAAATGCATAGTAATTAAGATTTTACATAGTTTAATTTGCTGTAAATAGTCCTTTTGTTTGCCATTGTCCAAATATTAATTAATTTGCTCTTATTTCTTACAGTCTCTCCATCGCTCTTATTTAGTTCACCTCTCGTCGAAAGAAAGGAACTGGGACTAAATCATGACGAAGAGACTGATGACGACCTTGGGGAGAGAGTACAACCAGGAATGAATAAGTACAAAATGCATAGTAATTAAGATTTTACATAGATTAATTTGCTGTAAATAGTTCTTTTGTTTGCCATTGTTCCAAATATTAATTAATTTGCTCTTATTTCTTACAGTCTCTCCTTCGCTCTTATTTAGTTCACCTCTCGTCGAACTAACGGGACTGGGACTAAACCAAGACGAAGAGACTGATGACGACCTTGGAAAGAGAGTACAACCAGGAAGGAATAAGTACAAAATGCATAGTAATTAAGATTTTACATAGTTTAATTTGCTGTAAATAGTCCTTTTGTTTGCCATTGTTCCAAATATTAATTAATTTGCTCTTATTCCTTACAGTCTCTCTTTCGCTCTTATTTAGTTCACCTCTCGTCGAACGAACGGGACTGGGACCAAACCATGACGAAGAGACTGATGACGACCTTGGGGAGAGAGTACAACCAGGAAAGAATTCGTACAAAATGGATAGTATTTAAGATTTTATATAGTTTAGTTTGTTGTAAAAAGTCCTTTTGTTTGCCATTGTTCCAAATATTAATTCATTTGCTCTTTTTTCATTATGTCTCTCCTTAGCTCTTATTTAGTTCACCTCCCGTCGAACGAACGGGACTGGGACCATACCATGACGAAGAGACTGATGACGACCTTGGGTTGAGAGTACAACCAGGAAAGAATAAGTACAAAATGCATAGTAATAAAGATTTTATGTAGTTTAGTTTGTTGTAAATAGTCTTTTTGTTTGCTATTGTTTATAATAGTAATTCATTTGCTCCCATTTCTTACTGCCTCTCCTTCGCTCTTATTTAGTTCACCTCTCGTCGAAAAAACGGGACTGGGACCAAACCATGACGAAGATACTGATGACGACCTTGGGGAGAGAGTACAACCAGGAAGGAATAAGTACAAAATACATAGTAATTAAGATTTTACATAGTGTAATTTGCTGTAAATAGTCCTTTTGTTCACCATTGTTCCAAATATTAATTAATTTGCTCTTATTTCTTACAGTCTCTCCTTTGCTCTTATTTAGTTCACCTCTCGTCGAACGAACGGGACTGGGACCAAACCATGACCAAGAGACTGATGACGACATTGGGGAGACAGTACAACCAGGAAAGAATAAGTACAAAATGCATAGTAATTAAGATTTTACATAGTTTAAATTGCTGTATATAGTCCTTTTGTTTGTCATTGTTCCAAATATTAATTAATTTGCTCTTATTTCTTACAGTCTCTCCTTCGCTCTTATTTAGTTCACCTCTCGTCGAACGAACGGGACTGGGACCAAACCATGACGAAGAGACTGATGACGACCTTGGGGAGAGAGTACAACCAGGAAGGAATAAGTACAAAATGCATAGTAATTAAGATTTTACATAGTTTAATTTGCTGTAAATAGTCCTTTTGTTTGCCATTGTTCCAAATATTAATTAATTTGCTCTAATTTCTTACAGTCTCTCCTTCGCTCTTATTTAGTTCACCTCTCGTCGAACGAACGGGACTGGGACCAAACCATGACCAAGAGACTGATGACGACCTTGGTGAGAGAGTACAACCAGGAAAGAATAAGTACAAAATGCATAGTAATTAAGATTTTACATAGTTCCATTTGCTGTAAATAGTCCTATTGTTTGCCATTGTTCCAAATATTAATTAATTTGCTCTTATTTCTTACAGTCCCTCCTTCGCTCTTATTTAGTTCACCTCTCGTCGAACTAACGGGACTGGGACTAAACCAAGACAAAGAGACTGATGACGACCTTGGAAAGAGAGTACAACCAGGAAAGAATAAGTAAAAAATGCATAGTAATTAAGATTTTACATAGATTAATTTGCTGTAAATAGTCCTATTGTTTGCCATTGTTCCAAATATTAATTCATTTGCTCTTTCTTCATACTGCCTCTCCTTCGCTCTTATTTAGTTCACCTCTCGTCGAACGAACGGGACTTGGACCATACCATGACGAAGAGACTGATGACGACCTTGGGGTGAGAGTACAACCAGGAAAGAATAAGTACAATTTGCATAGAAATAAAGATTTTATGTAGTTTAGTTTGTTGTAAATTGTCTTTTTGTTTGCTATTGTTTAAAATAGTAATTCATTTGCTCCCATTTCTTACTGCCTCTCCTTCGCTCTTATTTAGTTCACCTCTCGTCGAACGAACGGGACTTGGACCAAACCATGACGAAGAGACTGATGACGATCTTGGGGAAAGAGTACAACCAGGAAAGAATAAGTACAAAATGCATAGTAATTAAGATTTTACATAGTTTAGTTTGTTTAAATTGTCCTTTTGTTTGCCATTGTTCCATATATTAATTCATTTGCTCTTATTTCTTACTGACTCTCCTTCACTCTTATTTTGTTCACCTCTCGTCGAACGAACGGGACTGGGACCAAACCATGACGAAGATACTGATGACGACCTTGGGGAGAGAGTACAACCAGGAAGGAATAAGTACAAAATGCATAGCAATTATGATTTTACATAGATTAATTTGCTGTAAATAGTCCTATTGTTTGCCATTGTTCAAAATATTAATTAATTTGCTCTTATTTCTTACAGTCTTTCCTTCGCTCTTATTTAGTTCACCTCTCGTCGAAAGAACGGGACTGGGACTAAATCATGACGAAGAGACTGATTACGACCTAGGGGAGAGAGTACAACCTGGAAGGAATAAGTACAAAATGCATAGTAATTAAGATTTTTCATAGTTTAATTTGCTGTAAATAGTCCTTTTGTTTGCCATTGTTCCATATATTAATTCATTTGCTCTTATTTCTTAATGTCTCTCTTTCGCTCTTATTTAGTTCATCTCTAGACCAACGAACGGGACTGGGACTAAACCATGACGAAGAGACTGATGACGACCTTGGGGAGAGAGTACAACCTGGAAAGAATAAGTACAAAATGCATAGTAATTAAGATTTTACATAGTTTAATTTGCTGTAAATAATCCTTTTTTTGCCATTGTTCCAAATATTAATTAATTTGCTCTTATTTCTTACAGTCTCTCCTTCGCTCTTATTTAGTTCACCTCTCGTCCAACGAAAGGGCCTGGGACTAAACCATGACGAAGAGACTGATAACGACCTTGGGGAGAGAGTACAACCAGGAAAGAATAAGTACAAAATGCATAGGAATTAAGATTTTACATAGTTTAATTTGCTGAAAATAGTCCTTTTGTTTGCCATTGTTCCAAATATAAATTAATTTGCTCTTATTTCTTACAGTCTCTCCTTCGCTCTTATTTAGTTCACCTCTCGTCCAACGAACGGGTCTGGGACTAAACCATGACGAAGAGACTGATGACGACCTTGGGGAGAGAGTACAACCAGGAAAGAAAAAGTACAAAATGCATAGTAATTAAGATTTTACTTAGTTTAATTTGCTGTAAATAGTCCTTTTGTTTGCCATTGTCCAAATATTAATTAATTTCTCTTATTTCTTACAGTCTCTCCATCGCTCTCATTTAGTTCGCCTCTCGTCGAAAGAAAGGAACTGGGACTAAATCATAACGAAGAGACTGTTGACGACCTTGGGAAGAGAGTACAACCAGGAAAGAATAAGTACAAAATGCATAGTAATTAAGATTTTGCATAGTTTAATTTGCTGTAAATAGTCCTTTTGTTCGCCATTGTTCCAAATATTAATTAATTTGCTCTTATTTCTTACAGTCTCTCCTTCGCTCTTATTTAGTTCACCTCACGTCGAACAAATGGGACTGGGACCAAACCATGACGAAGAGACTGATGACGACCTTGGGGAGAGAGTACAACCAGGAAAGAATAAGTACAAAATGCATAGTAATTAAGATTTTACATAGTTTAATTTTCTGTAAATAGTCCTTTTGTTTCCCATTGTTCCAAATATTAATTAATTTGCTCTTATTTCTTACAGTCTCTCCTTCGCTCTTATTTAGTTCACCTCTCGTCGAAAGAGCATGACTGGGACTAAATCATGACGAAGAGACTGATGACGACCTTGGGGAGAGAGTACAACCAGGAAAGAATAAGTACAAAATGCATAGTAATTAAGATTTTACATAGTTTGATTTGCTGTAAATAGTCCTTTTGTTTGCCATTGTCCAAATATTAATTAATTTGTTCTTATTTCTTACAGTCTCTCCATCGCTCTTATTTATTTCACCTCTCGTCGAAAGTAAGGAACTGGGACTAAATCATGACGAAGAGACTGATGACAACCTTGGGGAGAGAGTACAACCAGAAAAGAATAAGTACAAAATGCATAGTAATTAAGATTTTGCATAGTTTAATTTGCTGTAAATAGTCCTTTTGTTCGCCATTGTTCCAAATATTAATTAATTTGCTCTTATTTCTTACAGTCTCTCCTTCGCTCTTATTTAGTTCACCTCACGTCGAACAAACGGGACTGGGACCAAACCATGACGAAGAGACTGATGACGACCTTGGGGAGAGAGTACAACCAGGAAAGAATAAGTACAAAATGCATAGTAATTAAGATTTTACATAGTTTAATTTTCTGTAAATAGTCCTTTTGTTTGCCATTGTTCCAAATATTAATTAATTTGCTCTTATTTCTTACAGTCTCTCCTTCGCTCTTATTTAGTTCACCTCTCGTCCAACGAAAGGGACTGCGACTAAACCATGACGAAGAGACTGATAACGACCTTGGGGAGAGAGTACAACCAGGAAAGAATAAGTACAAAATGCATAGTAATTAAGATTTTGCATAGTTTAATTTGCTGTAAATAGTCCTTTTGTTTGCCATTGTCCAAATATTAATTAATTTGCTCTTATTTCTTACAGTCTCTCCATCGCTCTTATTTAGTTCACCTCTCGTCGAAAGAAAGGAACTGGGACTAAATCATGACGAAGAGACTGATGACGACCTTGGGGAGAGAGTACAACCAGGAAAGAATAAGTACAATATGCATAGTAATTAAGATTTTGCATAGTTTAATATGCTGTAAATAGTCCTTTTGTTCGCCATTGTTCCAAATATTAATTAATTTGCTCTTATTTCTTACAGTCTCTCCATCGCTCTTATTTAGTTCACCTCTCGTCGAAAGAAAGGAACTGGGACTAAATCATGACGAAGAGACTGATGACGACCTTGGGGAGAGAGTACAACCAGGAATGAATAAGTACAAAATGCATAGTAATTAAGATTTTACATAGATTAATTTGCTGTAAATAGTTCTTTTGTTTGCCATTGTTCCAAATATTAATTAATTTGCTCTTATTTCTTACAGTCTCTCCTTCGCTCTTATTTAGTTCACCTCTCGTCGAACTAACGGGACTGGGACTAAACCAAGACGAAGAGACTGATGACGACCTTGGAAAGAGAGTACAACCAGGAAGGAATAAGTACAAAATGCATAGTAATTAAGATTTTACATAGTTTAATTTGCTGTAAATAGTCCTTTTGTTTGCCATTGTTCCAAATATTAATTAATTTGCTCTTATTCCTTACAGTCTCTCTTTCGCTCTTATTTAGTTCACCTCTCGTCGAACGAACGGGACTGGGACCAAACCATGACGAAGAGACTGATGACGACCTTGGGGAGAGAGTACAACCAGGAAAGAATTCGTACAAAATGGATAGTATTTAAGATTTTATATAGTTTAGTTTGTTGTAAAAAGTCCTTTTGTTTGCCATTGTTCCAAATATTAATTCATTTGCTCTTTTTTCATTATGTCTCTCCTTAGCTCTTATTTAGTTCACCTCCCGTCGAACGAACGGGACTGGGACCATACCATGACGAAGAGACTGATGACGACCTTGGGTTGAGAGTACAACCAGGAAAGAATAAGTACAAAATGCATAGTAATAAAGATTTTATGTAGTTTAGTTTGTTGTAAATAGTCTTTTTGTTTGCTATTGTTTATAATAGTAATTCATTTGCTCCCATTTCTTACTGCCTCTCCTTCGCTCTTATTTAGTTCACCTCTCGTCGAAAAAACGGGACTGGGACCAAACCATGACGAAGATACTGATGACGACCTTGGGGAGAGAGTACAACCAGGAAGGAATAAGTACAAAATACATAGTAATTAAGATTTTACATAGTGTAATTTGCTGTAAATAGTCCTTTTGTTCACCATTGTTCCAAATATTAATTAATTTGCTCTTATTTCTTACAGTCTCTCCTTTGCTCTTATTTAGTTCACCTCTCGTCGAACGAACGGGACTGGGACCAAACCATGACCAAGAGACTGATGACGACATTGGGGAGACAGTACAACCAGGAAAGAATAAGTACAAAATGCATAGTAATTAAGATTTTACATAGTTTAAATTGCTGTATATAGTCCTTTTGTTTGTCATTGTTCCAAATATTAATTAATTTGCTCTTATTTCTTACAGTCTCTCCTTCGCTCTTATTTAGTTCACCTCTCGTCGAACGAACGGGACTGGGACCAAACCATGACGAAGAGACTGATGACGACCTTGGGGAGAGAGTACAACCAGGAAGGAATAAGTACAAAATGCATAGTAATTAAGATTTTACATAGTTTAATTTGCTGTAAATAGTCCTTTTGTTTGCCATTGTTCCAAATATTAATTAATTTGCTCTAATTTCTTACAGTCTCTCCTTCGCTCTTATTTAGTTCACCTCTCGTCGAACGAACGGGACTGGGACCAAACCATGACCAAGAGACTGATGACGACCTTGGTGAGAGAGTACAACCAGGAAAGAATAAGTACAAAATGCATAGTAATTAAGATTTTACATAGTTCCATTTGCTGTAAATAGTCCTATTGTTTGCCATTGTTCCAAATATTAATTAATTTGCTCTTATTTCTTACAGTCCCTCCTTCGCTCTTATTTAGTTCACCTCTCGTCGAACTAACGGGACTGGGACTAAACCAAGACAAAGAGACTGATGACGACCTTGGAAAGAGAGTACAACCAGGAAAGAATAAGTAAAAAATGCATAGTAATTAAGATTTTACATAGATTAATTTGCTGTAAATAGTCCTATTGTTTGCCATTGTTCCAAATATTAATTCATTTGCTCTTTCTTCATACTGCCTCTCCTTCGCTCTTATTTAGTTCACCTCTCGTCGAACGAACGGGACTTGGACCATACCATGACGAAGAGACTGATGACGACCTTGGGGTGAGAGTACAACCAGGAAAGAATAAGTACAATTTGCATAGAAATAAAGATTTTATGTAGTTTAGTTTGTTGTAAATTGTCTTTTTGTTTGCTATTGTTTAAAATAGTAATTCATTTGCTCCCATTTCTTACTGCCTCTCCTTCGCTCTTATTTAGTTCACCTCTCGTCGAACGAACGGGACTTGGACCAAACCATGACGAAGAGACTGATGACGATCTTGGGGAAAGAGTACAACCAGGAAAGAATAAGTACAAAATGCATAGTAATTAAGATTTTACATAGTTTAGTTTGTTTAAATTGTCCTTTTGTTTGCCATTGTTCCATATATTAATTCATTTGCTCTTATTTCTTACTGACTCTCCTTCACTCTTATTTTGTTCACCTCTCGTCGAACGAACGGGACTGGGACCAAACCATGACGAAGATACTGATGACGACCTTGGGGAGAGAGTACAACCAGGAAGGAATAAGTACAAAATGCATAGCAATTATGATTTTACATAGATTAATTTGCTGTAAATAGTCCTATTGTTTGCCATTGTTCAAAATATTAATTAATTTGCTCTTATTTCTTACAGTCTTTCCTTCGCTCTTATTTAGTTCACCTCTCGTCGAAAGAACGGGACTGGGACTAAATCATGACGAAGAGACTGATTACGACCTAGGGGAGAGAGTACAACCTGGAAGGAATAAGTACAAAATGCATAGTAATTAAGATTTTTCATAGTTTAATTTGCTGTAAATAGTCCTTTTGTTTGCCATTGTTCCATATATTAATTCATTTGCTCTTATTTCTTAATGTCTCTCTTTCGCTCTTATTTAGTTCATCTCTAGACCAACGAACGGGACTGGGACTAAACCATGACGAAGAGACTGATGACGACCTTGGGGAGAGAGTACAACCTGGAAAGAATAAGTACAAAATGCATAGTAATTAAGATTTTACATAGTTTAATTTGCTGTAAATAATCCTTTTTTTGCCATTGTTCCAAATATTAATTAATTTGCTCTTATTTCTTACAGTCTCTCCTTCGCTCTTATTTAGTTCACCTCTCGTCCAACGAAAGGGCCTGGGACTAAACCATGACGAAGAGACTGATAACGACCTTGGGGAGAGAGTACAACCAGGAAAGAATAAGTACAAAATGCATAGGAATTAAGATTTTACATAGTTTAATTTGCTGAAAATAGTCCTTTTGTTTGCCATTGTTCCAAATATAAATTAATTTGCTCTTATTTCTTACAGTCTCTCCTTCGCTCTTATTTAGTTCACCTCTCGTCCAACGAACGGGTCTGGGACTAAACCATGACGAAGAGACTGATGACGACCTTGGGGAGAGAGTACAACCAGGAAAGAAAAAGTACAAAATGCATAGTAATTAAGATTTTACTTAGTTTAATTTGCTGTAAATAGTCCTTTTGTTTGCCATTGTCCAAATATTAATTAATTTCTCTTATTTCTTACAGTCTCTCCATTGCTCTCATTTAGTTCGCCTCTCGTCGAAAGAAAGGAACTGGGACTAAATCATAACGAAGAGACTGTTGACGACCTTGGGAAGAGAGTACAACCAGGAAAGAATAAGTACAAAATGCATAGTAATTAAGATTTTGCATAGTTTAATTTGCTGTAAATAGTCCTTTTGTTCGCCATTGTTCCAAATATTAATTAATTTGCTCTTATTTCTTACAGTCTCTCCTTCGCTCTTATTTAGTTCACCTCACGTCGAACAAATGGGACTGGGACCAAACCATGACGAAGAGACTGATGACGACCTTGGGGAGAGAGTACAACCAGGAAAGAATAAGTACAAAATGCATAGTAATTAAGATTTTACATAGTTTAATTTTCTGTAAATAGTCCTTTTGTTTCCCATTGTTCCAAATATTAATTAATTTGCTCTTATTTCTTACAGTCTCTCCTTCGCTCTTATTTAGTTCACCTCTCGTCGAAAGAGCATGACTGGGACTAAATCATGACGAAGAGACTGATGACGACCTTGGGGAGAGAGTACAACCAGGAAAGAATAAGTACAAAATGCATAGTAATTAAGATTTTACATAGTTTGATTTGCTGTAAATAGTCCTTTTGTTTGCCATTGTCCAAATATTAATTAATTTGTTCTTATTTCTTACAGTCTCTCCATCGCTCTTATTTATTTCACCTCTCGTCGAAAGTAAGGAACTGGGACTAAATCATGACGAAGAGACTGATGACAACCTTGGGGAGAGAGTACAACCAGAAAAGAATAAGTACAAAATGCATAGTAATTAAGATTTTGCATAGTTTAATTTGCTGTAAATAGTCCTTTTGTTCGCCATTGTTCCAAATATTAATTAATTTGCTCTTATTTCTTACAGTCTCTCCTTCGCTCTTATTTAGTTCACCTCACGTCGAACAAACGGGACTGGGACCAAACCATGACGAAGAGACTGATGACGACCTTGGGGAGAGAGTACAACCAGGAAAGAATAAGTACAAAATGCATAGTAATTAAGATTTTACATAGTTTAATTTTCTGTAAATAGTCCTTTTGTTTGCCATTGTTCCAAATATTAATTAATTTGCTCTTATTTCTTACAGTCTCTCCTTCGCTCTTATTTAGTTCACCTCTCGTCCAACGAAAGGGACTGCGACTAAACCATGACGAAGAGACTGATAACGACCTTGGGGAGAGAGTACAACCAGGAAAGAATAAGTACAAAATGCATAGTAATTAAGATTTTGCATAGTTTAATTTGCTGTAAATAGTCCTTTTGTTTGCCATTGTCCAAATATTAATTAATTTGCTCTTATTTCTTACAGTCTCTCCATCGCTCTTATTTAGTTCACCTCTCGTCGAAAGAAAGGAACTGGGACTAAATCATGACGAAGAGACTGATGACGACCTTGGGGAGAGAGTACAACCAGGAAAGAATAAGTACAATATGCATAGTAATTAAGATTTTGCATAGTTTAATATGCTGTAAATAGTCCTTTTGTTCGCCATTGTTCCAAATATTAATTAATTTGCTCTTATTTCTTACAGTCTCTCCATCGCTCTTATTTAGTTCACCTCTCGTCGAAAGAAAGGAACTGGGACTAAATCATGACGAAGAGACTGATGACGACCTTGGGGAGAGAGTACAACCAGGAAAGAATAAGTAAAAAATGCTTAGTGTTTAAGATTTTATTTAGTTTAGTTTGTTTTAAAAAGTCCTTTTGTTTGCCATTGTTCCAAATATGAATTCATTTGCTCTTTTTTCATACTGTCTCTCCTTCGCTCTTATTTAGTTCACCTCTTGTCGAACGAACGGGACTGGGACCAAACCATGACGAAGAGACTGATGACGACCTTGGGTTGAGAGTACAACCAGGAAAGAATTTGTACAAAATGGATAGTATTTAAGATTTTATATAGTTTAGTTTGTTGTAAAAAGTCCTTTTGTTTGCCATTGTTCTAAATATTAATTCATTTGCTCTTTTTTCATTATGTCTCTCCTTAGCTCTTATTTAGTTCACCTCCCGTCGAACGAACGGGACTGGGACCATACCATGACGAAGAGACTGATGACGACCTTGGGTTGAGAGTACAACCAGGAAAGAATAAGTACAAAATGCATAGTAATAAAGATTTTATGTAGTTTAGTTTGTTGTAAATAGTCTTTTTGTTTGCTATTGTTTATAATAGTAATTCATTTGCTCCCATTTCTTACTGCCTCTCCTTCGCTCTTATTTAGTTCACCTCTCGTCGAACAAACGGGACTGGGACCAAACCATGACGAAGATACTGATGACGACCTTGGGGAGAGAGTACAACCAGGAAGGAATAAGTACAAAATATATAGTAATTAAGATTTTACATAGTGTAATTTGCTGTAAATAGTCCTTTTGTTCGCCATTGGTCCAAATATTAATTAATTTGCTCTTATTTCTTACTGTCTCTCCTTCGCTTTTATTTAGTTCACCTCTCGTCGAACGAACGGGACTGGGACCAAACCATGACGAAGAGACTGATGACGACCTTGGGGAGAGAGTACAACCAGGAAGGAATAAGTACAAAATGCATAGTAATTAAGATTTTACATAGTTTAATTTGCTGTAAATAGTCCTTTTGTTTGCCATTGTTCCAAATATTAATTAATTTGCTCTTATTTCTTACAGTCTCTCCTTTGCTCTTATTTAGTTCACCTCTCGTCGAACGAACGGGACTGGGACCAAACTATGACCAAGAGACTGATGACGACATTGGGGAGACAGTACAACCAGGAAAGAATAAGTACAAAATGCATAGTAATTAAGATTTTACATAGTTTAAATTGCTGTATATAGTCCTCTTGTTTGTCATTGTTCCAAATATTAATTAATTTGCTCTTATTTCTTACAGTCTCTCCTTCGCTCTTATTTAGTTCACCTCTCGTCGAACGAACGGGACTGGGACCAAACCATGACGAAGAGACTGATGACGACCTTGGGGAGAGAGTACAACCAGGAAGGAATAAGTACAAAATGCATAGTAATTAAGATTTTACATAGTTTAATTTGCTGTAAATAGTCCTTTTGTTTGCCATTGTTCCAAATATTAATTAATTTGCTCTTATTTCTTACAGTCTCTCCTTCGCTCTTATTTAGTTCACCTCTCGTCGAACGAACGGGACTGGGACCAAACCATGACCAAGAGACTGATGACGACCTTGGGGAGAGAGTACAACCAGGAAAGAATAAGTACAAAATGCATAGTAATTAAGATTTTACATAGTTCAATTTGCTGTAAATAGTCCTATTGTTTGCCATTGTTCCAAATATTAATTAATTTGCTCTTATTTCTTACAGTCTCTCCTTCGCTCTTATTTAGTTCACCTCTCGTCGAACTAACGGGACTGGGACTAATCCAAGACAAAGAGACTGATGACGACCTTGGAAAGAGAGTACAACCAGGAAAGAATAAGTACAAAATGCATAGTAATTAAGATTTTACATAGATTAATTTGCTGTAAATATTCCTATTGTTTGCCATTGTTCCAAATATTAATTCATTTGCTCTTTTTTCATACTGCCTCTCCTTCGCTCTTATTTAGTTCACCTCTCGTCGAACGAACGGGACTGGGACCATACCATGACGAAGAGACTGATGACGACCTTGGGGTGAGAGTACAACCAGGAAAGAATAAGTACAAATTGCATAGAAATAAAGATTTTATGTAGTTTAGTTTGTTGTAAATAGTCTTTTTGTTTGCTATTGTTTAAAATAGTAATTCATTTGCTCCCATTTCTTACTGCCTCTCCTTCGCTCTTATTTAGTTCACCTCTCGTCGAACGAACGGGACTGGGACCAAACCATGAAGAAGAGACTGATGACGATCTTGGGGAAAGAGTGCAACTAGGAAAGAATAAGTACAAAATGCATAGTAATTAAGATTTTACATAGTTTAGTTTGTTTAAATTGTCCTTTTTTTGCCATTGTTCCATATATTAATTCATTTGCTCTTATTTCTTACTGACTCTCCTTCGCTCTTATTTAGTTCACCTCTCGTCGAACAAACGGGACTGGGACCAAACCATGACGAAGATACTGATGACGACCTTGGGGAGAGAGTACAACCAGGAAGGAATATGTACAAAATGCATAGTAATTAAGATTTTACATAGTTTAATTTGCTGTAAATAGTCCTTTTGTTTGCCATTGTTCAAAATATTAATTAATTTGCTCTTATTTCTTACAGTCTTTCCTTCGCTCTTATTTAGTTCACCTCTCGTCGAAAGAACGGGACTGGGACTAAATCATGACGAAGAGACTGATGACGACCTTGGGGAGAGAGTACAACCTGGAAAGAATAAGTACAAAATGCATAGTAATTAAGATTTTTCATAGTTTAATTTGCTGTAAATAGTCCTTTTGTTTGCCATTGTTCCAAATATTAATTAATTTGCTCTTATTTCTTACAGTCTCTCCTTCGCTCTTATTTAGTTCACCTCTCGTCCAACGAAAGGGCCTGGGACTAAACCATGACGAAGAGACTGATAACGACCTTGGGGAGAGAGTACAACCAGGAAAGAATAAGTACAAAATGCATTGTAATTAAGATTTTACATAGTTTAATTTGCTGTAAATAGTCCTTTTGTTTGCCATTGTTCCAAATATTAATTAATTTGCTCTTATTTCTTACAGTCTCTCCTTCGCTCTTATTTAGTTCAACTCTCGTCGAACTAACGGGACTGGGACTAAACCAAGACGAAGAGACTGATGACGACCTTGGAAAGAGAGTACAACCAGGAAAGAATAAGTACAAAGTGCATAGTAATTAAGATTTTACGTAGATTAATTTGCTGTAAATAGTCCTTTTGTTTGCCATTGTTCCAAATATTAATTCATTTGCTCTTATTTCTTACAGTCTCTCCTTCGCTCTTATTTAGTTCACCTCTCGTCAAACGAACGGGACTGGGACCAAACCATGACGAAGAGACTGATGATGAACTTGGGGAGAGAGTACAACCAGGAATGAATAAGTACAAAATGCATAGTAATTAAGATTTTACATAGATTAATTTGCTGTAAATAGTTCTTTTGTTTGCCATTGTTCCAAATATTAATTAATTTGCTCTTATTTCTTACAGTCTCTCCTTCGCTCTTATTTAGTTCACCTCTCGTCGAACGAACGGGACTGGGACCAAACCATGACCAAGAGACTGATGACGACCTTGGGGAGAGAGTACAACCAGGAAAGAATAAGTACAAAATGCATAGTTATTAAGATTTTGCATAGTTTAATTTGCTGTAAATAGTCCTTTTGTTTGCCATTGTCCAAATATTAATTAATTTGCTCTTATTTCTTACAGTCTTTCCTTCGCTCTTATTTAGTTCACCTCTCGTCGAAAGAACGGGACTGGGACTAAATCATGACGAAGAGACTGATGACGACCTTGGGGAGAGAGTACAACCTGGAAAGAATAAGTACAAAATGCATAGTAATTAAGATTTTTCATAGTTTAATTTGCTGTAAATAGTCCTTTTGTTTGCCATTGTTCCAAATATTAATTAATTTGCTCTTATTTCTTACAGTCTCTCCTTCGCTCTTATTTAGTTCACCTCTCGTCCAACGAAAGGGCCTGGGACTAAACCATGACGAAGAGACTGATAACGACCTTGGGGAGAGAGTACAACCAGGAAAGAATAAGTACAAAATGCATTGTAATTAAGATTTTACATAGTTTAATTTGCTGAAAATAGTCCTTTTGTTTGCCATTGTTCCAAATATTAATTAATTTGCTCTTATTTCTTACAGTCTCTCCTTCGCTCTTATTTAGTTCACCTCTCGTCCAACGAACGGGTCTGGGACAAAACCATGACGAAGAGACTGATGACGACCTTGGGGAGAGAGTACAACCAGGAAAGAATAAGTACAAAATGCATAGTAATTAAGATTTTACTTAGTTTAATTTGCTGTAAATAGTCCTTTTGTTTGCCATTGTCTAAATATTAATTAATTTCTCTTATTTCTTACAGTCTCTCCATCGCTCTTATTTAGTTTGCCTCTCGTCGAAAGAAAGGAACTGGGACTAAATCATAACGAAGAGACTGATGACGACCTTGGGGAGAGAGTACAACCAGGAAAGAATAAGTACAAAATGCATAGTAATTAAGATTTTGCATAGTTTAATTTGCTGTAAATAGTCCTTTTGTTTGCCATTGTTCCAAATATTAATTAATTTGCTCTTATTTCTTACAGTCTCTCTTTCGCTCTTATTTAGTTCACCTCTCGTCGAACGAACGGGACTGGGACCAAACCATGACCAAGAGACTGATGACGAACTTGGGGAGAGAGTACAACCACGAAAGAATAAGTAAAAAATGCTTAGTATTTAAGATTTTATTTAGTTTAGTTTGTTGTAAAAAGTCCTTTTGTTTGCCATTGTTCCAAATATTAATTCATTGCTCTTTTTTCATTATGTCTCTCCTTAGCTCTTATTTAGTTCACCTCCCGTCGAACGAACGGGACTGGGACCATACCATGACGAAGAGACTGATGACGACCTTGGGGAGAGAGTACATCCAGGAAAGAATAAGTACAAAATGCATAGTAATTAAGATTTTGCATAGTTTAATTTTCTGTAAATAGTCCTTTTGTTCGCCATTGTTCCAAATATTAATTAATTTGCTCTTATTTCTTACAGTCTCTCCTTCGCTCTTATTTAGTTCACCTCACGTCGAACAAACGGGACTGGGACCAAATAATGACGAAGAGACTGATGACGACCTTTGGGAGAGAGTACAACCAGGAAAGAATAAGTACAAAATGCATAGTAATTAAGATTTTACATAGTTTAATTTTCTGTAAATAGTCCTTTTGTTTGCCATTGTTCCAAATATTAATTAATTTGCTCTTATTTCTTACAGTCTCTCCTTCGCTCTTATTTAGTTCACCTCTCGTCGAAAGAGCATGACTGGGACTAAATCATGACGAAGAGACTGATGACGACCTTGGGGAGAGAGTACAACCAGGAAGGAATAAGTACAAAATGCATAGTAATTAAGATTTTACATAGTTTAATTTGCTGTAAATAGTCCTTTTGTTTGCCATTGTTCCAAATATTAATTAATTTGCTCTTATTTCTTACAGTCTCTCCTTTGCTCTTATTTAGTTCACCTCTCGTCGAACGAACGGGACTGGGACCAAACTATGACCAAGAGACTGATGACGACATTGGGGAGACAGTACAACCAGGAAAGAATAAGTACAAAATGCATAGTAATTAAGATTTTACATAGTTTAAATTGCTGTATATAGTCCTCTTGTTTGTCATTGTTCCAAATATTAATTAATTTGCTCTTATTTCTTACAGTCTCTCCTTCGCTCTTATTTAGTTCACCTCTCGTCGAACGAACGGGACTGGGACCAAACCATGACGAAGAGACTGATGACGACCTTGGGGAGAGAGTACAACCAGGAAGGAATAAGTACAAAATGCATAGTAATTAAGATTTTACATAGTTTAATTTGCTGTAAATAGTCCTTTTGTTTGCCATTGTTCCAAATATTAATTAATTTGCTCTTATTTCTTACAGTCTCTCCTTCGCTCTTATTTAGTTCACCTCTCGTCGAACGAACGGGACTGGGACCAAACCATGACCAAGAGACTGATGACGACCTTGGGGAGAGAGTACAACCAGGAAAGAATAAGTACAAAATGCATAGTAATTAAGATTTTACATAGTTCAATTTGCTGTAAATAGTCCTATTGTTTGCCATTGTTCCAAATATTAATTAATTTGCTCTTATTTCTTACAGTCTCTCCTTCGCTCTTATTTAGTTCACCTCTCGTCGAACTAACGGGACTGGGACTAATCCAAGACAAAGAGACTGATGACGACCTTGGAAAGAGAGTACAACCAGGAAAGAATAAGTACAAAATGCATAGTAATTAAGATTTTACATAGATTAATTTGCTGTAAATATTCCTATTGTTTGCCATTGTTCCAAATATTAATTCATTTGCTCTTTTTTCATACTGCCTCTCCTTCGCTCTTATTTAGTTCACCTCTCGTCGAACGAACGGGACTGGGACCATACCATGACGAAGAGACTGATGACGACCTTGGGGTGAGAGTACAACCAGGAAAGAATAAGTACAAATTGCATAGAAATAAAGATTTTATGTAGTTTAGTTTGTTGTAAATAGTCTTTTTGTTTGCTATTGTTTAAAATAGTAATTCATTTGCTCCCATTTCTTACTGCCTCTCCTTCGCTCTTATTTAGTTCACCTCTCGTCGAACGAACGGGACTGGGACCAAACCATGAAGAAGAGACTGATGACGATCTTGGGGAAAGAGTGCAACTAGGAAAGAATAAGTACAAAATGCATAGTAATTAAGATTTTACATAGTTTAGTTTGTTTAAATTGTCCTTTTTTTGCCATTGTTCCATATATTAATTCATTTGCTCTTATTTCTTACTGACTCTCCTTCGCTCTTATTTAGTTCACCTCTCGTCGAACAAACGGGACTGGGACCAAACCATGACGAAGATACTGATGACGACCTTGGGGAGAGAGTACAACCAGGAAGGAATATGTACAAAATGCATAGTAATTAAGATTTTACATAGTTTAATTTGCTGTAAATAGTCCTTTTGTTTGCCATTGTTCAAAATATTAATTAATTTGCTCTTATTTCTTACAGTCTTTCCTTCGCTCTTATTTAGTTCACCTCTCGTCGAAAGAACGGGACTGGGACTAAATCATGACGAAGAGACTGATGACGACCTTGGGGAGAGAGTACAACCTGGAAAGAATAAGTACAAAATGCATAGTAATTAAGATTTTTCATAGTTTAATTTGCTGTAAATAGTCCTTTTGTTTGCCATTGTTCCAAATATTAATTAATTTGCTCTTATTTCTTACAGTCTCTCCTTCGCTCTTATTTAGTTCACCTCTCGTCCAACGAAAGGGCCTGGGACTAAACCATGACGAAGAGACTGATAACGACCTTGGGGAGAGAGTACAACCAGGAAAGAATAAGTACAAAATGCATTGTAATTAAGATTTTACATAGTTTAATTTGCTGTAAATAGTCCTTTTGTTTGCCATTGTTCCAAATATTAATTAATTTGCTCTTATTTCTTACAGTCTCTCCTTCGCTCTTATTTAGTTCAACTCTCGTCGAACTAACGGGACTGGGACTAAACCAAGACGAAGAGACTGATGACGACCTTGGAAAGAGAGTACAACCAGGAAAGAATAAGTACAAAGTGCATAGTAATTAAGATTTTACGTAGATTAATTTGCTGTAAATAGTCCTTTTGTTTGCCATTGTTCCAAATATTAATTCATTTGCTCTTATTTCTTACAGTCTCTCCTTCGCTCTTATTTAGTTCACCTCTCGTCAAACGAACGGGACTGGGACCAAACCATGACGAAGAGACTGATGATGAACTTGGGGAGAGAGTACAACCAGGAATGAATAAGTACAAAATGCATAGTAATTAAGATTTTACATAGATTAATTTGCTGTAAATAGTTCTTTTGTTTGCCATTGTTCCAAATATTAATTAATTTGCTCTTATTTCTTACAGTCTCTCCTTCGCTCTTATTTAGTTCACCTCTCGTCGAACGAACGGGACTGGGACCAAACCATGACCAAGAGACTGATGACGACCTTGGGGAGAGAGTACAACCAGGAAAGAATAAGTACAAAATGCATAGTTATTAAGATTTTGCATAGTTTAATTTGCTGTAAATAGTCCTTTTGTTTGCCATTGTCCAAATATTAATTAATTTGCTCTTATTTCTTACAGTCTTTCCTTCGCTCTTATTTAGTTCACCTCTCGTCGAAAGAACGGGACTGGGACTAAATCATGACGAAGAGACTGATGACGACCTTGGGGAGAGAGTACAACCTGGAAAGAATAAGTACAAAATGCATAGTAATTAAGATTTTTCATAGTTTAATTTGCTGTAAATAGTCCTTTTGTTTGCCATTGTTCCAAATATTAATTAATTTGCTCTTATTTCTTACAGTCTCTCCTTCGCTCTTATTTAGTTCACCTCTCGTCCAACGAAAGGGCCTGGGACTAAACCATGACGAAGAGACTGATAACGACCTTGGGGAGAGAGTACAACCAGGAAAGAATAAGTACAAAATGCATTGTAATTAAGATTTTACATAGTTTAATTTGCTGAAAATAGTCCTTTTGTTTGCCATTGTTCCAAATATTAATTAATTTGCTCTTATTTCTTACAGTCTCTCCTTCGCTCTTATTTAGTTCACCTCTCGTCCAACGAACGGGTCTGGGACAAAACCATGACGAAGAGACTGATGACGACCTTGGGGAGAGAGTACAACCAGGAAAGAATAAGTACAAAATGCATAGTAATTAAGATTTTACTTAGTTTAATTTGCTGTAAATAGTCCTTTTGTTTGCCATTGTCTAAATATTAATTAATTTCTCTTATTTCTTACAGTCTCTCCATCGCTCTTATTTAGTTTGCCTCTCGTCGAAAGAAAGGAACTGGGACTAAATCATAACGAAGAGACTGATGACGACCTTGGGGAGAGAGTACAACCAGGAAAGAATAAGTACAAAATGCATAGTAATTAAGATTTTGCATAGTTTAATTTGCTGTAAATAGTCCTTTTGTTTGCCATTGTTCCAAATATTAATTAATTTGCTCTTATTTCTTACAGTCTCTCTTTCGCTCTTATTTAGTTCACCTCTCGTCGAACGAACGGGACTGGGACCAAACCATGACCAAGAGACTGATGACGAACTTGGGGAGAGAGTACAACCACGAAAGAATAAGTAAAAAATGCTTAGTATTTAAGATTTTATTTAGTTTAGTTTGTTGTAAAAAGTCCTTTTGTTTGCCATTGTTCCAAATATTAATTCATTGCTCTTTTTTCATTATGTCTCTCCTTAGCTCTTATTTAGTTCACCTCCCGTCGAACGAACGGGACTGGGACCATACCATGACGAAGAGACTGATGACGACCTTGGGGAGAGAGTACATCCAGGAAAGAATAAGTACAAAATGCATAGTAATTAAGATTTTGCATAGTTTAATTTTCTGTAAATAGTCCTTTTGTTCGCCATTGTTCCAAATATTAATTAATTTGCTCTTATTTCTTACAGTCTCTCCTTCGCTCTTATTTAGTTCACCTCACGTCGAACAAACGGGACTGGGACCAAATAATGACGAAGAGACTGATGACGACCTTTGGGAGAGAGTACAACCAGGAAAGAATAAGTACAAAATGCATAGTAATTAAGATTTTACATAGTTTAATTTTCTGTAAATAGTCCTTTTGTTTGCCATTGTTCCAAATATTAATTAATTTGCTCTTATTTCTTACAGTCTCTCCTTCGCTCTTATTTAGTTCACCTCTCGTCGAAAGAGCATGACTGGGACTAAATCATGACGAAGAGACTGATGACGACCTTGGGGAGAGAGTACAACCAGGAAAGAATAAGTACAAAATGCATAGTAATTAAGATTTTACATAGTTTAATTTGCTGTAAATAGTCCTTTTGTTTGCCATTGTCCAAATATTAATTAATTTGTTCTTATTTCTTACAGTCTCTCCATCGCTCTTATTTATTTCACCTCTCGTCGAAAGAAAGGAACTGGGACTAAATCATGACGAAGAGACTGATGACGACCTTGGGGAGAGAGTACAACCAGAAAAGAATAAGTACAAAATGCATAGTAATTAAGATTTTGCATAGTTTAATTTGCTGTAAATAGTCCTTTTGTTCGCCATTGTTCCAAATATTAATTAATTTGCTCTTATTTCTTACAGTCTCTCCTTCGCTCTTATTTAGTTCACCTCACGTCGAACAAACGGGACTGGGACCAAACCATGACGAAGAGACTGATGACGACCTAGGGGAGGATGTACAACCAGGAAAGAATAAGTACAAAATGCATAGTAATTAAGATTTTACATAGTTTAATTTTCTGTAAATAGTCCTTTTGTTTGCCATTGTTCCAAATATTAATTAATTTGCTCTTATTTCTTACAGTCTCTCCTTCGCTCTTATTTAGTTCACCTCTCGTCCAACGAAAGGGACTGGGACTAAACCATGACGAAGAGACTGATGACGACCTTGGGGAGAGAGTACAACCAGGAAAGAATAAGTACAAAATGCATAGTAATTAAGATTTTACATAGTTTAATTTTCTGTAAATAGTCCTTTTGTTTGCCATTGTTCCAAATATTATTTATTTGCTCTTATATCTTACAGTCTCTCCTTCGCTCTTATTTAGTTCACCTCTCGTCCAACGAAAGGGACTGGGACTAAACCATGACGAAGAGACTGATAACGACCTTGGGGAGTGAGTACAACCAGGAAAGAATAAGTACAAAATGCATAGTTATTAAGATTTTGCATAGTTTAATTTGCTGTAAATATTCCTTTTGTTTGCCATTGTCCAAATATTAATTAATTTGCTCTTATTTCTTACAGTCTCTCCATCGCTCTTATTTAGTTCACCTCTCGTCGAAAGAAAGGAACTGGGACTAAATCATGACGAAGAGACTGATGACGACCTTGGGGAGAGAGTGCAACCAGGAAAGAATTAGTACAATATGCATAGTAATTAAGATTTTGCATAGTTTAATTTGCTGTAAATAGTCCTTTTGTTCGCCATTGTTCCAAATATTAATTAATTTGCTCTTATTTCTTACAGTCTCTCCATCGCTCTTATTTAGTTCACCTCTCGTCGAAAGAAAGGAACTGGGACTAAATCATGACGAAGAGACTGATGAAGACCTTTGGGAGAGAGTACAACCAGGAAAGAATAAGTACAAAATGCATAGTAATTAAGATTTTACATAGTTTAATTTGCTGTAAATAGTCCTTTTGTTTGCCATTGTTCCAAATATATAATTCATTTGCTCTTATTTCTTACAGTCTCTCCTTCGCTCTTATTTAGTTCACCTCTCGTCAAACGAACGGGACTGGGACCAAACCATGACGAAGAGACTGATGACGAACTTGGGGAGAGAGTACAACCAGGAAAGAATAAGTACAAAATGCATAGTAATTAAGATTTTGCATAGTTTAATTTGCTGTAAATAGTCCTTTTGTTCGCCATTGTTCCAAATATTAATTAATTTGCTCTTATTTCTTACAGTCTCTCCTTCGCTCTTATTTAGTTCACCTCACGTCGAACAAACGGGACTGGGACCAAACCATGACGAAGAGACTGATGAGGACCTTGGGGAGAGAGTACAACCAGGAAAGAATAAGTACAAAATGCATAGTAATTAAGATTTTACATAGTTAAATTTTCTGTAAATAGTCCTTTTGTTTGCCATTGTTCCAAATATTAATTAATTTGCTCTTATTTCTTACAGTCTCTCCTTCGCTCTTATTTAGTTCACCTCTCGTCGAAAGAGCATGACTGGGACTAAATCATGACGAAGAGACTGATGACGACCTTGGGGAGAGAGTACAACCAGGAAAGAATAAGTACAAAATGCATAGTAATTAAGATTTTACATAGTTAAATTTGCTGTAAATAGTCCTTTTGTTTGCCATTGTCCAAATATTAATTAATTTGTACTTATTTCTTACAGTCTCTCCATCGCTCTTATTTATTTCACCTCTCGTCCAAAGAAAGGAACTGGGACTAAATCATGACGAAGAGACTGATGACGACCTTGGGGAGAGAGTACAACCAGAAAAGAATAAGTACAAAATGCATAGTAATTAAGATTTTGCATAGTTTAATTTGCTGTAAATAGTCCTTTTGTTCGCCATTTTTCCAAATATTAATTAATTTGCTCTTATTTCTTACAGTCTCTCCTTCGCTCTTATTTAGTTCACCTCACGTCGAACAAACGGGACTGGGACCAAACCATGACGAAGAGACTGATGACGACCTTGGGGAGAGTACAACCAGGAAAGAATAAGTACCAAATGCATAGTAATTAAGATTTTAAATAGTTTAATTTTCTGTAAATAGTCCTTTTGTTTGCCATTGTTCCAAATATTAATTAATTTGCTCTTATTTCTTACAGTCTCTCCTTCGCTCTTATTTAGTTCACTTCTCCTCCAACGAAAGGGACTGGGACTAAACCATGACGAAGAGACTGATAACGACCTTGGGGAGAGAGTACAACCAGGAAAGAATAAGTACAAAATGCATAGTAATTAAGATTTTGCATAGTTTAATTTGCTGTAAATAGTCCTTTTGTTTGCCATTGTCCAAATATTAATTAATTTGCTCTTATTTCTTACAGTCTCTCCATCGCTCTTATTTAGTTCACCTCTCGTCGAAAGAAAGGAACTGGGACTAAATCATGACGAAGAGACTGATGACGACCTTGGGGAGAGAGTACAACCAGGAAAGAATAAGTACAATATGCATAGTAGTTAAGATTTTGCATAGTTTAATTTGCTGTAAATAGTCCTTTTGTTCGCCATTGTTCCAAATATTAATTAATTTGCTCTTATTTCTTACAGTCTCTCCATCGCTCTTATTTAGTTCACCTCTCGTCGAAAGAAAGGAACTGGGACTAAATCATGACGAAGAGACTGATGACGACCTTGGGGAGAGAGTACAACCAGGAAAGAATAAGTACAAAATGCATAGTAATTAAGATTTTACATAGTTTAATTTGCTGTAAATAGTCCTTTTGTTTGCCATTGTTCCAAATATTAATTAATTTGCTCTTATTTCTTACAGTCTCTCCTTCGCTCTTATTTAGTTCTACTCTCGTCGAACTAACGGGACTGGGACTAAACCAAGACGAAGAGACTTATGACGACCTTAGAAGGAGAGTACAACCAGGAAAGAATAAGTACAAAATGCATAGTAATTAAGATTTTACATAGATTAATTTGCTGTAAATAGTCCTTTTGTTTGCCATTGTTCCAAATATTAATTCATTTGCTCTTATTTCTTACAGTCTCTCCTTCGCTCTTATTTAGTTCACCTCTCGTCAAACGAACGGGACTGGGACCAAACCATGACGAAGAGACTGATGATGAACTTGGGGAGAGAGTACAACCAGGAATGAATAAGTACAAAATGCATAGTAATTAAGATTTTACATAGATTAATTTGCTGTAAATAGTTCTTTTGTTTGCCATTGTTCCAAATATTAATTAATTTGCTCTTATTTCTTACAGTCTCTCCTTCGCTCTTATTTAGTTCACCTCTCGTCGAACTAACGGGACTGGGACTAAACCAAGACGAAGAGACTGATGACGAGCTTGGAAAGAGAGTACAACCAGGAAGGAATAAGTACAAAATGCATAGTAATTAAGATTTTACATAGTTTAATTTGCTGTAAATAGTCCTTTTGTTTGCCATTGTTCCAAATATTAATAAATTTGGTCTTATTTCTTACAGTCTCTCCTTCGCTCTTATTTAGTTCACCTCTCGTCGAACGAACGGGACTGGGACCAAACCATGACGAAGAGACTGATGACGACCTTGGGGAGAGAGTACAACCAGGAAGGAATAAGTACAAAATACATAGTAATTAAGATTTTACATAGTGTAATTTGCTGTAAATAGTCCTTTTGTTCGCCATTGTTCCAAATATTAATTAATTTGCTCTTATTTCTTACTGTCTCTCCTTCGCTTTTATTTAGTTCACCTCTCGTCGAACGAACGGGACTGGGACCAAACCATGACGAAGAGACTGATGACGACCTTGGGGAGAGAGTACAACCAGGAAAGAATAAGTACAAAATGCATAGTATTTAAGATTTTTCATAGTTTAATTTGCTGTAAATAGTCCTTTTGTTTGCCATTGTTCCAAATATTAATTAATTTGCTCTTATTTCTTACAGTCTCTCCTTCTCTCTTATTTAGTTCAACCTCTCGTCGAAAGAACGGGACTGGGACTAAATCATGACGAAGAGACTGATGACCACCTTGGGGAGAAAGTACAACCAGGAAAGAATAAGTACAAAATGCATAGTAATTAAGATTTTACATAGTTTAATTTGCTGTAAATAGTCCTTTTGTTTGCCATTATTCCATATATCAATTCATTTGCTCTTATTTCATAATGTCTCTCCTTCGCTCTTATTTAGTTCATCTCTCGTCCAACGAACGGGACTGGGACTAAACCATGACGAAGAGACTGATGACGACCTTGGGGAGAGAGTACAACCTGGAAAGATAAAGTACAAAATGCATAGTAATTAAGATTTTACATAGTTTAATTTGCTGTAAATAGTCCTTTTGTTTGCCATTGTTCCAAATATTAATTAATTTGCTCTTATTTCTTACAGTCTCTCCTTTGCTCTTATTTAGTTCACCTCTTGTCGAACGAACGGGACTGGGACCAAACCATGACCAAGAGACTGATGACGACATTGGGGAGACAGTACAACCAGGAAAGAATAAGTACAAAATGCATAGTAATCAAGATTTTACATAGTTTAAATTGCTGTATATAGTCCTTTTGTTTGTCATTGTTCCAAATATTAATTAATTTGCTCTTATTTCTTACAGTCTCTCCTTCGCTCTTATTTAGTTCACCTCTCGTCGAACGAACGGGACTGGGACCAAACCATGACGAAGAGACTGATGACGACCTTGGGGAGAGAGTACAACCAGGAAGGAATAAGTACAAAATGCATAGTAATTAAGATTTTACATAGTTTAATTTGCTGTAAATAGTCCTTTTGTTTGCCATTGTTCCAAATATTAATTAATTTGCTCTAATTTCTTACAATCTCTCCTTCGCTCCTATTTAGTTCACCTCTCGTCGAACGAACGGGACTGGGACCAAACCATGACCAAGAGACTGATGACGACCTTGGGGAGAGAGTACAACCAGGAAAGAATAAGTACAAAATGCATAGTAATTAAGATTTTACATAGTTCCATTTGCTGTAAATAGTCCTATTGTTTGCCATTGTTCCAAATATTAATTAATTTGCTCTTATTTCTTACAGTCTCTCCATCGCTCTTATTTAGTTCACCTCTCGTCGAACTAACGGGACTGGGACTAAACCAAGACAAAGAGACTGATGACGACCTTGGAAAGAGAGTACAACCAGGAAAGAATAAGTAAAAAATGCATAGTAATTAAGATTTTACATAGATTAATTTGCTGTAAATAGTCCTATTGTTTGCCATTGTTCCAAATATTAATTCATTTGCTCTTTTTTCATACTGCCTCTCCTTCGCTCTTATTTAGTTCACCTCTCGTCGAACGAACGGGACTGGGACCATACCATGACGAAGAGACTGATGAAGACCTTGTGGTGAGAGTACAACCAGGAAAGATTAAGTACAAATTGCATAGAAATAAAGATTTTCTGTAGTTTAGTTTGTTGTAAATAGTCTTTTTGTTTGCTATTGTTTAAAATAGTAATTCATTTGCTCCCATTTCTTACTGCCTCTCCTTCGCTCTTATTTAGTTCACCTCTCGTCGAACGAACGGGACTGGGACCAAACCATGACGAAGAGACTGATGACGATCTTGGGGAAAGAGTTCAACCAGGAAAGAATAAGTACAAAATGCATAGTAATTAAGATTTTACATAGTTTAGTTTGTTTAAATTGTCCTTTTGTTTGCCATTGTTCCATATATTAATTCATTTGCTCTTATTTCTTACTGACTCTCCTTCACTCTTATTTAGTTCACCTCTCGTCGAACGAACGGGACTGGGACCAAACCATGACGAAGATACTGATGACGACCTTGGGGAGAGAGTACAACCAGGAAGGAATAAGTACAAAATGCATAGTAATTAAGATTTTACTTAGTTTAATTTGCTGTAAATAGTCCTTTTGTTTGCCATTGTCCAAATATTAATTAATTTCTCTTATATTTTACAGTCTCTCCGTCGCTCTTATTTAGTTCGCCTCTCGTCGAAAGAAAGGAACTGGGACTAAATCATAACGAAGAGACTGATGACGACCTTGGGGAGAGAGTACAACCAGGAAAGAATAAGTACAAAATGCATAGTAATTAAGATTTTGCATAGTTTAATTTGCTGTAAATAGTCCTTTTGTTCGCCATTGTTCCAAATATTAATTAATTTGCTCTTATTTCTTACAGTCTCTCCTTCGCTCTTATTTAGTTCACCTCACGTCGAACAAACGGGACTGGGACCAAACCATGACGAAGAGACTGATGACGACCTTGGGGAGAGAGTACAACAAGGAAAGAATAAGTACAAAATGCATAGTAATTAAGATTTTACATAGTTTAATTTTCTGTAAATAGTCCTTTTGTTTGCCATTGTTCCAAACATTAATTAATTTGCTCTTATTTCTTACAGTCTCTCCTTCGCTCTTATTTAGTTCACCTCTCGTCGAAAGAGCATGACTGGGACTAAATCATGACGAAGAGACTGATGACGACCTTGGGAAGAGAGTACAACCAGGAAAGAATAAGTACAAAATGCATAGTAATTAAGATTTTACACAGTTTAATTTGCTGTAAATAGTCCTTTTGTTTGCCATTGTCCAAATATTAATTAATTTGTTCTTATTTCTTACAGTCTCTCCATCGCTCTTATTTATTTCACCTCTCGTCGAAAGAAAGGAACTGGGACTAAATCATGACGAAGAGACTGATGACGACCTTGGGGAGAGAGTACAACCAGAAAAGAATAAGTACAAAATGCATAGTAATTAAGATTTTGCATAGTTTAATTTGCTGTAAATAGTCCTTTTGTTCGCCATTGTTCCAAATATTAATTAATTTGCTCTTATTTCTTACAGTCTCTCCTTCGCTCTTATTTAGTTCACCTCACGTGGAACAAACGGGACTGGGACCAAACCATGACGAAGAGACTGATTACGACCTTGGGGAGAGAGTACAACCAGGAAAGAATAAGTACAAAATGCATAGTAATTAAGATTTTACATAGTTTAATTTTCTGTAAATAGTCCTTTTGTTTGCCATTGTTCCAAATATTAATTAATTTGCTCTTAGTTCTTACAGTCTCTCCTTCGCTCTTATTTAGTTCACCTCTCGTCCAACGAAAGGGACTGCGACTAAACCATGACGAAGAGACTGATAACGACCTTGGGGAGAGAGTACAACCAGGAAAGAATAAGTACAAAATGCATAGTAATTAAGATTTTGCATAGTTTAATTTGCTGTAAATAGTCCTTTTGTTTGCCATTGTCCAAATATTAATTAATTTGCTCTTATTTCTTACAGTCTCTCCATCTCTCTTATTTAGTTCACCTCTCGTCGAAAGAAAGGAACTGGGACTAAAACATGACGAAGAGACTGATGACGACCTTGGGGAGAGAGTACAACCAGGAAAGAATAAGTACAATATGCATAGTAATTAAGATTTTGCATAGTTTAATATGCTGTAAATAGTCCTTTTGTTCGCCATTGTTCCAAATATTAATTAATTTGCTCTTATTTCTTACAGTCTCTCCATCGCTCTTATTTAGTTCACCTCTCGTCGAAAGAAAGGAACTGGGACTAAATCATGACGAAGAGACTGATGACGACCTTGGGGAGAGAGTACAACCAGGAAAGAATAAGTACAAAATGCATAGTAATTAAGATTTTGCATAGTTTAATTTGCTGTAAATAGTCCTTTTGTTCGCCATTGTTCCAAATATTAAAAATTTGCTCTTATTTCTTACAGTCTCTCCTTCGCTCTTATTTAGTTCACCTCTTGTCGAACTAACGGGACTGGGACTAAACCAAGACGAAGAGACTGATGACGACCTTGGAAAGAGAGTACAACCAGGAAGGAATAAGTACAAAATGCATAGTAATTAAGATTTTACATAGTTTAATTTGCTGTAAATAGTCCTTTTGTTTGCCATTGTTCCAAATATTAATTAATTTGCTCTTATTTCTTACAGTCTCTCCTTCGCTCTTATTTAGTTCACCTCTCGTCGAACGAACGGGACTGGGACCAAACCATGACCAAGAGACTGATGACGACCTTGGGGAGAGAGTACAACCAGGAAAGAATAAGTAAAAAATGCTTAGTATTTAAGATTTTATTTAGTTTAGTTTGTTTTAAAAAGTCCTTTTGTTTGCCATTGTTCCAAATATTAATTCATTTGCTCTTTTTTCATACTGTCTCTCCTTCGCTCTTATTTAGTTCACCTCTCGTCGAACGAACGGGACTGGGACCAAACCATGACGAAGAGACTGATGACGACCTTGGGTTGAGAGTACAACCAGGAAAGAATTCGTACAAAATGGATAGTATTTAAGATTTTATATAGTTTAGTTTGTTGTAAAAAGTCCTTTTGTTTGCCATTGTTCCAAATATTAATTCATTTGCTCTTTTTTCATTATGTCTCTCCTTAGCTCTTATTTAGTTCACCTCCCGTCAAACGAACGGGACTGGGACCATACCATGACGAAGAGACTGATGACGACCTTGGGTTGAGAGTACAACCAGGAAAGAATAAGTACAAAATGCATAGTAATAAAGATTTTATGTAGGTTAGTTTGTTGTAAATAGTCTTTTTGTTTGCTATTGTTTATAATAGTAATTCATTTGCTCCCATTTCTTACTGCCTCTCCTTCGCTCTTATTTAGTTCACCTCTCGTCGAACAAACGGGACTGGGACCAAACCATGACGAAGAGACTGATGACGACCTTGGGGAGAGAGTACAACCAGGAAAGAATAAGTACAAAATGCATAGTAATTAAGATTTTACATAGTTAAATTCGCTGTAAATAGTCCTATTGTTTGCCATTGTTCCAAATATTAATTAATTTGCTCTTATTTCTTACAGTCTCTCCTTCGCTCTTATTTAGTTCACCTCTCGTCGAACTAACGGGACTGGGATTAATCCAAGACAAAGAGACTGATAACGACCTTGCGGAGAGAGTACAACCAGGAAAGAATAAGTACAAAATGCATAGTAATTAAGATTTTACATAGTTTCATTTGCTGTAAATAGTCCTTTTGTTTGCCATTGTTCCAAATATTAATTAATTTGCTCTTATTTCTTACAGTCTCTCCTTCGCTCTTATTTAGTTCACCTCTCGTCCAACGAACGGGTCTGGGCCTAAACCATGACGAAGAGACTGATGACGACCTTGGGGAGAGAGTACAACCAGGATAGAATAAGTACAAAATGCATAGTAATTAAGATTTTACTTAGTTTAATTTGCTGTAAATAGTCCTTTTGTTTGCCATTGTCCAAATATTAATTAATTTCTCTTATTTCTTACAGTCTCTCCTTCGCTCTTATTTAGTTCACCTCTCGTCGAACGAACGGGACTGGGACCAAACCATGACCAAGAGACTGATGACGACCTTGGGGAGAGAGTACAACCAGGAAAGAATAAGTAAAAAATGCTTAGTATTTAAGATTTTATTTAGTTTAGTTTTTTTATAAAGTCCTTTTTTTTGCCATTGTTCCAAATATTAATTCATTTGCTCTTTTTTCATACTGTCTCTCCTTCGCTCTTATTTAGTTCACCTCTCGTCGAACGAACGGGACTGGGACTAAACCATGACGAAGAGACTGATGACGACCTTGGGGAGAGAGTACAACCAGGAATGAATAAGTACAAAATGCATAGTAATTCAGATTTTACATAGTTTAATTTGCCGTAAATAGTCCTTTTGTTTGCCATTGTTCCAAATATTAATTAATTTGCTCTTATTTCTTACTGTCTCTCCTTCGCTCTTATTTAGTTCACCTCTCGTCGAAAGAACGGGACTGGGACAAAATCATGACGAAGAGACTGATGATGACCTTGGGGAGAGAGTGCAACCAGGAAAGAATAAGTACAAAATGCATAGTGGTTAAGATTTTACATAGTTTAATTTGCTGTAAATAGTCCTTTTGTTTGCCATTGTTCCATATATTAATTAATTTGCTCTTATTTCTTAATGTCTCTCTTTCGCTCTTATTTAGTTCATCTCTCGTCCAACGAACGGGACTGGGACTAAACCATGACGATGAGACTGATGACGACCTTGGGGAGAGAGTACAACCAGGAAAGAATAAGTACAAAATGCATAGTAATTAAGATTTTACATAGTTTAATTTGCTGTAAATAGTCCTTTTGTTTGCCATTGTTCCAAATATTAATTAATTTGCTCTTATTTCTTACAGTCTCTCCTTCGCTCTTATTTAGTTCATCTCTCGTCCAACGAACGGGACTGGGACTAAACCATGACGAAGAGACTGATGACGACCTTGGGGAGAGAGTACAACCAGAAAAGAATAAGTACAAAATGCATAGTAATTAAGATTTTACATAGTTTAATTTGCTGTAAATAGTCCTTTTGTTTGCCATTGTTCCAAATATTAATTAATTTGCTCTTATTTCTTACAGTCTCTCCTTCGCTCTTATTTAGTTCATCTCTCGTCCAACGAAAGGGACTGGGACTAAACCATGACGAAGAGACTGATAACGACCTTGCGGAGAGAGTACAACCAGGAAAGAATAAGTACAAAATGCATAGTAATTAAGATTTTACATAGTTTCATTTGCTGTAAATAGTCCTTTTGTTTGCCATTGTTCCAAATATTAATTAATTTGCTCTTATTTCTTACAGTCTCTCCTTCGCTCTTATTTAGTTCACCTCTCGTCCAACGAACGGGTCTGGGACTAAACCATGACGAAGAGACTGATGACGACCTTGGGGAGAGAGTACAACCAGGAAAGAATAAGTAAAAAATGCTTAGTATTTAAGATTTTATTTAGTTTAGTTTTTTTTATAAAGTCCTTTTGTTTGCCATTGTTCCAAATATTAATTCATTTGCTCTTTTTTCATACTGTCTCTCCTTCTCTCTTATTTAGTTCACCTCTCGTCAAACGAACGGGACTGGGACTAAACCATGACGAAGAGACTGATGACGACCTTGGGGAGAGAGTACAACCAGGAAAGAATAAGTACAAAATGCATAGTAATTAAGATTTTACTTAGTTTAATTTGCTGTAAATAGTCCTTTTGTTTGCCATTGTCCAAATATTAATTAATTTCTCTTATTTCTTACAGTCTCTCCTTCGCTCTTATTTAGTTCACCTCTCGTCGAACGAACGGGACTGGGACCAAACCATGACCAAGAGACAGATGACGACCTTGGGGAGAGAGTACAATCAGGAAAGAATAAGTAAAAAATGCTTAGTATTTAAGATTTTATTTAGTTTAGTTTTTTTTATAAAGTCCTTTTGTTTGCCATTGTTCCAAATATTAATTCATTTGCTCTTTTTTCATACTGTCTCTCCTTCGCTCTTATTTAGTTCACCTCTCGTCGAACGAACGGGACTGGGACCATACCATGACGAAGAGACTGATGACGACCTTGGGGTGAGAGTACAAACAGGAAAGAATAAGTACAAAATGCATAGTAATAAAGATTTTATGTAGTTTAGTTTGTTGTAAATAGTCCTTTTGTTTGCCATTGTTCAAAATATTAATTAATTTGCTCTTATTTCTTACAGTCTTTCCTTCGCTCTTATTTAGTTCACCTCTCGTCGAAAGAACGGGACTGGGACTAAATCATGACGAAGAGACTGATGACTACCTTGGGGTGAGAATACAACCAGGAAAGAATAAATACATAATGCATAGTAATTAAGATTTTTTATAGTTTAATTTGCTGTAAATAGTCCTTTTGTTTGCCATTGTTCCAAATATTAATTAATTTGCTCTTATTTCTTACAGTCTCTCCTTCACTCTTAATTAGTTCACCTCTTGTCGAAAGAACGGGACTGGGACTAAATCAAGACGAAGAGACTGATGACGACCTTGGGGAGAGAGTACAACCAGGAAAGAATAAGTACAAAATGCATAGTAATTAAGATTTTACATAGTTTTATTTGCTGTAAATAGTCCTTTTGTTTGCCATTGATCCAAATATTAATTAATTTGCTCTTATTTCTTACAGTCTCTCCTTCGCTCTTATTTACTTCACCTCTCGTCGAAAGAACGGGACTGGGACTAAATCATGACGAAGAGACTGATGACGACCTTGGGGAGAGAGTACAACCAGGAAAGAATAAGTACAAAATGCATAGTAATTCAGATTTTACATAGTTTAATTTGCCGTAAATAGTCCTTTTGTTTGCCATTGTTCCAAATATTAATTCATTTGCTCTTAGTTCTTACAGTCTCTCCTTCACTCTTATTTAGTTCACCTCTAGTCGAACGAATGGGACTGGGACCAAACCATGACGAAGAGACTAATGACGACCTTGGGGAGAGAGTACAACCAGAAATGAATAAGTACAAAATGCATAGTAATTAAGATTTTACATTGATTAATTTGCTGTAAATAGTCCTTTTGTTTGCCATTGTTCCATATATTAATTCATTTGCTCTTATTTCTTAATGTCTCTCTTTCGCTCTTATTTAGTTCATCTCTCGTCCAACGAACGGGACTGGGACTAAACCATGACGAAGAGACTGATGACGACCTTGGGGAGAGAGTACAACCTGGAAAGAATAAGTACAAAATGCATAGTAATTAAGATTTTACATAGTTTAATTTGCTGTAAATAGTCCTTTTGTTTGCCATTGTTCCAAATATTAATTAATTTGCTCTTATTTCTTACAGTCTCTCCTTCGCTATTATTTAGTTCACCTCTCGTCCAACGAACGGGACTGGGACCATACCATGACGAAGAGACTGATAACGACCTTGGGGAGAGAGTACAACCAGGAAAGAATAAGTACAAAATGCATAGTAATTAAGATTTTACATAGTTTAATTTGCTGTAAATAGTCCTTTTGTTTGCCATTGTTCCAAATATTAATTAATTTGCTTTTATTTCTTACAGTCTCTCCTTCGCTCTTATTTAGTTCACCTCTCGTGGAAAGAACATGACTAGGACTAAATCATGACGAAGAGACTGATGACGACCTTGGGGTGAGAGTACAACCAGGAAAGAATAAGTACAAAGTGCATAGTAATTAACATTTTACATAGTTTAATTTGCTGTAAATAGTCCTTTTGTTTGCCATTGTTCCAAATATTAATTAATTTGCTCTTATTTCTTACAGTCTCTCCTTCGCTCTTATTTAGTTCACCTCTCGTCCAACAAACGGGACTGGGACTAAACCATGACGAAGAGACTGATGACGACCTTGGGGAGAGAGTACAACCAGGAAAGAATAAGTACAAAATGCATAGTTATTAAGATTTTACATAGTTTAATTTGCTGTAAATAGTCCTTTTGTTTGCCATTGTCCAAATATTAATTAATTTGCTCTTATTTCTTACAGTCTCTCCATCGCTCTTATTTAGTTCACCTCTCGTCGAAAGAAAGGAACTCGGACTAAATCATGACTAAGAAACTGATGACGACCTTGGGGAGAGAGTGCAACCAGGAAAGAATAAGTACAAAATGCATAGTAATTAAGATTTTTCATAGTTTAATTTGCTGTAAATAGTCCTTTTGTTCGCCATTGTTCCAAATATTAATTAAGTTGCTCTTATTTCTTACAGTCTCTCCTTCGCTCTTATTTAGTTCACCTCTCGTCGAAAGAACGGGACTTGGACAAAACCATGAGGAAGAGACTGATGACGACCTTGGGGAGAGAGTACAACCAGGAAAGAATAAGTACAAAATGCATAGTAATTAAGATTTTTCATAGTTTAATTTGCTGTAAATAGTCCTTTTGTTCGCCATTGTTCCAAATATTAATTAATTTGCTCTTATTTCTTACAGTCTCTCCATCGCTCTTACTTAGTTCACTTCTCGTCGAAAGAACGGGACTGGGACTAAATCATGACGAAGAGACTGATGACGACCTTGGGGAGAGAGTACAACCAGAAATAAATAAGTACAAAATGCATAGTAATTAAGATTTTACATTGATTAATTTGCTGTAAATAGTCCTTTTGTTTGCCATTGATCCATATATTAATTCATTTGCTCTTATTTCTTAATGTCTCTCTTTCGCTCTTATTTAGTTCATCTCTCGTCCAAAGAACGGGACTGGGACTAAACCATGACGAAGAGACTGATGACGACCTTGGGGAGAGAGTACAACCTGGAAAGAATAAGTACAAAATGCTTAGTATTTAAGATTTTATTTAGTTTAGTTTGTTGTAAAAAGTCCTTTTGTTTGCCATTGTTCCAAATATTAATTCATTTGCTCTTTTTTCATTATGTCTCTCCTTAGCTCTTATTTAGTTCACCTCCTGTCGAACGAACGGGACTGGGACCATACCATGACGATGAGACTGATGACGACCTTGTGGTGAGAGTACAACCAGGAAAGAATAAGTACAAAATGCATAGTTATAAAGATTTTATGTAGTTTAGTTTGTTGTAAATAGTCTTTTATTTTGCTATTGCTTAAAATAGTAATTCATTTGCTCCCATTTCTTACTGCCTCTCCTTCGCTCTTATTTAGTTCACCTCTCGTCGAACAAACGGGACTGTGACCAAACCATGACGAAGATACTGATGACGACCTTGGGGAGAGAGTACAACCAGGAAGGAATAAGTACAAAATACATAGAAATTAAGATTTTACATAGCTTAATTTGCTGTAAATAGTCCTTTTGTTTGCCATTGTTCCAAATATTAATTAATTTGCTCTTATTTCTTATAGTCTCTCCTTCTCTCTTATTTAGTTCAACCTCTCGTCGAAAGAACGGGACTGGGACTAAATCATGACGAAGAGACTGATGACCACCTTGGGGAGAAAGTACAACCAGGAAAGAATAAGTACAAAATGCATAGTAATTAAGATTTCACATAGTTTAATTTGCTGTAAATAGTCCTTTTGCTTGCCATTGTTCCAAATATTAATTAATTTGCTCTTATTTCTTACAGTCTCTCCTTCGCTCTTATTTAGTTCACCTCTCGTCGAAAGAACGGGACTGGGACAAAATCATGACGAAGAGACTGATGACGACCTTGGGGAGAGAGTGCAACCAGGAAAGAATAAGTACAAAATGCATAGTGGTTAAGATTTAACATAGTTTAATTTGCTGTAAATAGTCCTTTTGTTTGCCATTGTTCCATATATTAATTCATTTGCTCTTATTTCTTAATGTCTCTCTTTCGCTCTTATTTAGTTCATCTCTCGTCCAACGAACGGGACTGGGACTTAACCATGACGAAGAGACTGATGACGACCTTGGGGAGAGAGTACAACCTGGAAAGAATAAGTACAAAATGCATAGTAATTAAGATTTTACATAGTTTAATTTGCTGTAAATAGTCCTTTTGTTTGCCATTGTTCCAAATATTAATTAATTTGCTCTTATTTCTTACAGTCTCTCCTTCGCTCTTATTTAGTTCACCTCTCGCCCAACGAACGGGTCTGGGACTAAACCATGACGAAGAGACTGATGACGACCTTGGGGAGAGAGTACAACCAGGAAAGAATAAGTACAAAATGCATAGTAATTAAGATTTTACTTAGTTTAATTTGCTGTAAATAGTCCTTTTGTTTGCCATTGTCCAAATATTAATTAATTTCTCTTATTTCTTACAGTCTCTCCTTCGCTCTTATTTAGTTCACCTCTCGTCGAACGAACGGGACTGGGACCAAACCATGACCAAGAGACTGATGACGACCTTGGGGAGAGAGTACAACCAGGAAAGAATAAGTAAAAAATGCTTAGTATTTAAGATTTTATTTAGTTTAGTTTTTTTTATGAAGTCCTTTTGTTTGCCATTGTTCCAAATATTAATTCATTTGCTCTTTTTTCATACTGTCTCTCATTCGCTCTTATTTAGTTCACCTCCCGTCGAACGAACGGGACTGGGACCATACCATGACGAAGAGACTGATGACGACCTTGGGGTGAGAGTACAAACAGGAAAGAATAAGTACAAAATGCATAGTAATAAAGATTTTATGTAGTTTAGTTTGTTGTAAATAGTCTTTTTGTTTGCTATTGTTTAAAATAGTAGTTCATTTGCTCCCATTTCTTACTCCCTCTCCTTCGCTCTTATTTAGTTCACCTCTCGTCGAACGAACGGGACTGGGACCAAACCATGACGAAGATACTGATGACGACCTTGGGGAGAGAGTACAACCAGGAAGGAATAAGTACAAAATACATAGTAATTAAGATTTTACATAGTTTAATTTGCTGTAAATAGTCCTTTTGTTTGCCATTGTTCAAAATATTAATTAATTTGCTCTTATTTCTTACAGTCTTTCCTTCGCTCTTATTTAGTTCACCTCTCGTCGAAAGAACGGGACTGGGACTAAATCATGACGAAGAGACTGATGACTACCTTGGGGTTAGAATACAACCAGGAAAGAATAAATACATAATGCATAGTAATTAAGATTTTACATAGTTTAATTTGCTGTAAATAGTCCTTTTGTTCGCCATTGTTCCAAATATTAATTAAGTTGCTCTTATTTCTTACAGTCTCTCCTTCGCTCTTATTTAGTTCACCTCTCGTCGAAAGAACGGGACTTGGACAAAACCATGACGAAGAGACTGATGACGACCTTGGGGAGAGAGTACAACCAGGAAAGAATAAGTACAAAATGCATAGTAATTAAGATTTTACATAGTTTAATTTGCCTTAAATAGTCCTTTTTTTTGCCATTGTTCCAAATATTAATTAATTTGCTCTTATTTCATACAGTCTCTCCTTCGCTCTTATTTAGTTCACCTCTCGTCGAAAGAACGGGACTGGGACTAAACCAAGACGAAGAGACTGATGACGACCTTGGAAAGAGAGTACAACCAGGAAAAAATAAGTACAAAATGCATAGTAATTAAGATTTTACATAGATTAATTTGCTGTAAATAGTCCTTTTGTTTGCCATTGTTCCAAATATTAATTCATTTGCTCTTATTTCTTACAGTCTCTCCTTCGCTCTTATATAGTTCACCTCTCGTCAAACGAACGGGACTGGGACCAAACCATGACAAAGAGACTGATGACGAACTTGGGGAGAGAGTACAACCAGGAATGAATAAGTACAAAATGCATAGTAAAATAGATTTTACATAGATTAATTTGCTGTAAATAGTCCTTTTGTTTGCCATTGTTCCAAATATTAATTAATTTGCTCTTATTTCTTACAGTCTCTCCTTCGCTCTTATTTAGTTCACCTCACGTCGAACAAACAGGACTGGGACCAAACCATGACGAAGAGACTGATGACGACCTTGGGGAGAGAGTACAACCAGGAAAGAATAAGTACAAAATGCATAGTAATTAAGATTTTACATAGTTTAATTTTTTGTAAATAGTCCTTTTGTTTGCCATTGTTCCAAATATGAATTAATTTGCTCTTATTTCTTACAGTCTCTCCTTCGCTCTTATTTAGTTCACCTCTCGTCGAAAGAACGGGACTGGGACTAAACCAAGACGAAGAGACTGATGACGACCTTGGAAAGAGAGTACAACCAGGAAAGAATAAGTACAAAATGCATAGTAATTAAGATTTTACATAGATTAATTTGCTGTAAATAGTCCTTTTGTTTGCCATTGTTTCAAATATTAATTCATTTGCTCTTATTTCTTACAGTCTCTCCTTCGCTCTTATTTAGTTCACCTCTTGTCAAACGAACGGGACTGGGACCTAACCATGACGAAGAGACTGATGACGAACTTGGGGAGAGAGTACAACCAGGAATGAATAAGTACAAAATGCATAGTAATTAACATTTTACATAGATTAATTTGCTGTAAATAGTCCTTTTGTTTGCCATTGTTCCAAATATTAATTCATTTGCTCTTATTTCTTACAGTCTCTCCTTCGCTCTTATTTAGTTCACCTCTCGTCAAACGAACGGGACTGGGACCAAACCATGACGAAGAGACTGATGACGAATTTGGGGAGAGAGTACAACCAGGAATGAATAAGTACAAAATGCATAGTAATTAAGATTTTACATAGATTAATTTGCTGTAAATAGTCCTTTTGTTTGCCATTGTTCCAAATATTAATTCATTTGCTCTTATTTCTTACAGTCTCTCCATCGCTCTTATTTAGTTCACCTCTCGTCGAAAGAAAGGAACTGGGAGTAAATCATGACGAAGAGACTGATGACGACCTTGGGGAGAGAGTACAACCAGGAATGAATAAGTACAAAATGCATAGTTATTAAGATTTTACATAGTTTAATTTGCTGTAAATAGTCCTTTTGTTTGCCATTGTCCAAATATTAATTAATTTGCTCTTATTTCTTACAGTCTCTCCATCGCTCTTATTTAGTTCACCTTTCGTCGAAAGAAAGGAACTCGGACTAAATCATGACTAAGACACTGATGACGACCTTGGGGAGAGAGTACAACCAGGAAAGAATAAGTACAAAATGCATAGTAATTAAGATTTTACATAGTTTAATTTGCTGTAAATAGTCCTTTTGTTCGCCATTGTTCCAAATATTAATTAAGTTGCTCTTATTTCTTACAGTCTCTCCTTCGCTCTTATTTAGTTCACCTCTCGTCGAAAGAACGGGACTTGGACAAAACCATGACGAAGAGACTGATGACGACCTTGGGGAGAGAGTACAACCAGGAAAGAATAAGTACAAAATGCATAGTAATTAAGATTTTACATAGTTTAATTTGCCTTAAATAGTCCTTTTGTTTGCCATTGTTCCAAATATTAATTAATTTGCTCTTATTTCATACAGTCTCTCCTTCGCTCTTATTTAGTTCACCTCTCGTCGAAAGAACGGGACTGGGACTAAACCAAGACGAAGAGACTGATGACGACCTTGGAAAGAGAGTACAACCAGGAAAGAATAAGTACAAAATGCATAGTAATTAAGATTTTACATAGATTAATTTGCTGTAAATAGTCCTTTTGTTTGCCATTGTTCCAAATATTAATTCATTTGCTCTTATTTCTTACAGTCTCTCCTTCGCTCTTATATAGTTCACCTCTCGTCAAACGAACGGGACTGGGACCAAACCATGACAAAGAGACTGATGACGAACTTGGGGAGAGAGTACAACCAGGAATGAATAAGTACAAAATGCATAGTAATTAAGATTTTACATAGATTAATTTGCTGTAAATAGTCCTTTTGTTTGCCATTGTTCCAAATATTAATTAATTTGCTCTTATTTCTTACAGTCTCTCCTTCGCTCTTATTTAGTTCACCTCACGTCGAACAAACAGGACTGGGACCAAACCATGACGAAGAGACTGATGACGACCTTGGGGAGAGAGTACAACCAGGAAAGAATAGGTACAAAATGCATAGTAATTAAGATTTTACATAGTTTAATTTTTTGTAAATAGTCCTTTTGTTTGCCATTGTTCCAAATATGAATTAATTTGCTCTTATTTCTTACAGTCTCTCCTTCGCTCTTATTTAGTTCACCTCTCGTCCAACGAAAGGGACTGGGACTAAATCATGACTAAGAGACTGATGACGACCTTAGGGAGAGAGTACAACCAGGAAAGAATAAGTACAAAATGCATAGTAATTAAGATTTTGCATAGTTTAATTTGCTGTAAATAGTCCTTTTGTTCGCCATTGTTCCAAATATTAATTAATTTGCTCTTATTTCTTACAGTCTCTCCTTCGCTCTTATTTAGTTCACCTCTCGTCGAAAGAACGGGACTGGGACTAAACCAAGACGAAGAGACTGATGACGACCTTGGAAAGAGAGTACAATCAGGAAAGAATAAGTACAAAATGCATAGTAATTAAGATTTTACATAGATTAATTTGCTGTAAATAGTCCTTTTGTTTGCCATTGTTTCAAATATTAATTCATTTGCTCTTATTTCTTACAGTCTCTCCTTCGCTCTTATTTAGTTCACCTCTCGTCAAACGAACGGGACTGGGACCTAACCATGACGAAGAGACTGATGACGAACTTGGGGAGAGAGTACAACCAGGAATGAATAAGTACAAAATGCATAGTAATTAACATTTTACATAGATTAATTTGCTGTAAATAGTCCTTTTGTTTGCCATTGTTCCAAATATTAATTCATTTGCTCTTATTTCTTACAGTCTCTCCTTCGCTCTTATTTAGTTCACCTCTCGTCAAACGAACGGGACTGGGACTAAACCATGACGTAGAGACTGATAACGACCTTGGGGAGAGAGTACAACCAGGAAAGAAAAAGTACAAAATGCAAGGTAATTAAGATTTTGCATAGTTTAATTTGCTGTAAATAGTCCTTTTGTTCGCCATTGTTCCAAATATTAATTAATTTGCTCTTATTTCTTACAGTCTCTCCATCGCTCTTATTTAGTTCACCTCTCGTCGAAAGAAAGGAACTGGGAGTAAATCATGACGAAGAGACTGATGACGACCTTGGGGAGAGAGTACAACCAGGAAAGAATAAGTACAAAATGCATAGTAATTAAGATTTTGCATAGTTTAATTTGCTGTAAATAGTCCTTTTGTTCGCCATTGTTCCAAATATTAATTAATTTGCTCTTATTTCTTACAGTCTCTCCATCGCTCTTATTTAGTTCACCTCTCGTCGAAAGAAAGGAACTGGGACCAATCCATGACGAAGAGACTGATGACGACCTTGGGGAGAGAGTACAACCAGGAAAGAATAAGTTTCCAAATGCATAGTAATTAAGATTTTACATAGTTTAATTTTCTGTAAATAGTCCTTTTGTTCGCCATTGTTCCAAATATTAATTAATTTGCTCTTATTTCTTACAGTCTCTCCTTCGCTCTTATTTAGTTCACCTCTCGTCGAAAGAACGGGACTTGGACTAAACCATGACGAAGAGACTGATGACGACCTTAGGGAGAGAGTACAACCAGGAAAGAATAAGTACAAAATGCATAGTAATTAAGATTTTACATAGTTTAATTTGCTGTAAATAGTCCTTTTGTTTGCCATAGTTCCAAATATTAATTAATTTGCTCTTATTTCTTACAGTCTCTCCTTCGCTCTTATTTAGTTCACCTCTCGTCGAACTAACGGGACTGGGACTAAACCAAGACGAAGAGACTGATGACGACCTTGGAATGAGAGTACAACCAGGAAAAAATAAGTACAAAATGCATACTAATTAAGATTACACATAGATTAATTTGCTGTAAATAGTCCTTTTGTTTGCCATTGTTCCAAATATTAATTCATTTGCTCCTATTTCTTACAGTCTCTCTTTCGCTCTTATTTAGTTCACCTCTCGTCAAACGAACGGGACTGGGACTAAACCATGACGAAGAGACTGATGACGACCTTGGGAAGAGAGTACAACCAGGAAAGAATAAGTACAAAATGCATAGTAATTAAGATTTTACATAGTTTAGTTTGTTTAAATTGTCCTTTTGTTTGCCATTGTTCCATATATTAATTCATTTGCTCTTATTTCTTACTGTCTCGCCTTCGCTTTTATTTAGTTCACCTCTCGTCGAACGAACGGGACTGGGACCAAACCATGACGAAGAGACTGATGACGACCTTGGGGAGAGAGTACAACCAGGAAAGAATAAGTAGAAAATGCATAGTATTTAAGATTTTTCATAGCTTAATTTGCTGTAAATATTCCTTTTGTTTGCCATTTTCCAAATATTAATTAATTTGCTCTTATTTCTTACAGTCTCTCCTTCTCTCTTATTAAGTTCAACCTCTCTTCGAAAGAACGGGACTGGGACTAAATCATGACGAAGAGACTGATGACGACCTTGGGGAGAGAGTACAACCAGGAAAGAATAAGTACAAAATGCATAGTAATTAAGATTTTACATAGTTAAATTTGCTGTAAATAGTCCTTTTGTTTGCCATTGTTCCAAATATTAATTAATTTGCTCTTATTTCTTACAGTCTCTCCTTCGCTCTTATTTAGTTCACCTCTCGTCGAACGAACGGGACTGGGACCAAACCATGACGAAGAGACTGATGACGACCTTGGGGAGAGAGTACAACCAGGAAAGAATAAGTACAAAATGCAGTGTAATTAAGATTTTACATAGTTTTATTTGCTGTAAATAGTCCTTTTGTTTGCCATTGTTCCAAATATTAATTAATTTGCTCATATTTCTTACAGTCTCTCCTTCGCTCTTATGTAGTTCACCTCTCGTCGAAAGAACGGTACTGGGACTAAATCATGACGAGCAGACTGATGATGACCTTGGGGAGGGAGTACAACCAGGAAAGAATAAGTACAAAATGCATAGTTATTATGATTTTACATAGTTTAATTTGCTGTAAATAGTCCTTTTGTTTGCCTTTGTTCCAAATATTAATTAATTTGCTCTTATTTCTTACAGTCTCTCCTTCGCTCTTATTTAGTTCACCTCTCGTCGAACTAACGGGACTGGGACTAAACCAAGACGAAGAGAATGATGACGACCTTGGAAAGAGAGTACAACCAGGAAAGAATAAGTACAAAATGCATAGTAATTAAGATTTTACATAGATTAATTTGCTGTAAATAGTCCTTTTGTTTGCCATTGTTCCAAATATTAATTCATTTGCTCTTATTTCTTACAGTCTCTCCTTCGCTCTTATTTAGTTCACCTCTCGGCAAACGAACGGGACTGGGACCAAACCATGACGAAGAGACTGATGACGAACTTGGGGAGGGAGTACAACCAGGAAAGAATAAGTACAAAATGCATAGTTATTATGATTTTACATAGTTTAATTTGCTGTAAATAGTCCTTTTGTTTGCCATTGTTCCAAATATTAATTAATTTGCTCTTATTTCTTACAGTCTCTCCTTCGCTCTTATTTAGTTCACCTCTCGTCGAACTAACGGGACTGGGACCAAACCATGACGAAGAGACTGATGACGACCTTGGGGAGAGAGTACAACCAGGAATGAATAAGTACAAAATGCATAGTAATTAAGATTTTACATAGATTAATTTGCTGTAAATAGTCCTTTTGTTTGCCATTGTTTAAAATATTAATTCATTTGCTCCTATCTCTTACAGTCTCTCTTTCGCTCTTATTTAGTTCACCTCTCGTCAAACGAACGGGACTGGGACCAAACCATGACAAAGAGACTGATGACGAACTTGGGGAGAGAGTACAACCAAGAATGAATAAGTACAAAATGCATAGTAATTAAGTTTTTACATAGATTAATTTGCTGTAAATAGTCCTTTTGTTTGCCATTGTTCCAAATATTAATTAATTTGCTCTTATTTCTTACAGTCTCTCCTTCGCTCTTATTTAGTTCACCTCACGTCGAACAAACGGGACTGGGACCAAACCATGACGAAGAGACTGATGACGACCTTGGGGAGAGAGTACAACCAGGAAAGAATAAGTACAAAATGCATAGTAATTAAGATTTTGCATAGTTTAATTTGCTGTAAATAGTCCTTTTGTTTGCTATTGTCCAAATATTAATTAATTTGCTCTTATTTCTTACAGTCTCTCCATCGCTCTTATTTAGTTCACCTCTCGTCGAAAGAAAGGAACTGGGACTAAATCATGACGAAGAGACTGATGACGACCTTGGGGAGAGAGTACAACCAGGAAAGAATAAGTACAAAATGCATAGTAATTAAGATTTTACATAGATTAATTTGCTGTAAATAGTCCTTTTGTTTGCCATTGTTCCAAATATTAATTCATTTGCTCTTATTTCTTACAGTCTCTCCTTCGCTCTTATTTAGTTCACCTCTCGTCAAACGAACGGGACTGGGACCAAACCATGACCAAGAGACTGATGACGAACTTGGAGAGAGAGTACAACCAGGGATGAATAAGTACAAAATGCATAGTAATTAAGATTTTACATAGATTAATTTGCTGTAAATAGTCCTTTTGTTTGCCATTGTTCCAAATATTAATTCATTTGCTCTTATTTCTTACAGTCTCTCCTTCGCTCTTATTTAGTTCACCTCTCGTCAAACGAACGGGACTGGGACCAAACCATGACCAAGTGACTGATGACGAACTTGGGGAGAGAGTACAACCAGGAATGAATAAGTACAAAATGCATAGTAATTAAGATTAAACATAGATTAATTTTACTGTAAATAGTCCTTTTGTTTGCCATTGTTCCAAATATTAATTAATTTGCTCTTATTTCTTACAGTCTCTCCTTCGCTCTTATTTAGTTCACCTCACGTCGAACAAACGGGACTGGGACCAATCCATGACGAAGAGACTGATGACGACCTTGGGGAGAGAGTACAACCAGGAAAGAATAAGTACAAAATGCATAGTAATTAAGATTTTACATAGTTTAATTTTCTGTAAATAGTCCTTTTGTTTGCCATTGTTCCAAATATTAATTAATTTGCTCTTATTTCTTACAGTCTCTCCTTCGCTCTTATTTAGTTCACCTCTCGTCGAAAGAAAGGAACTGGGACTAAATCATGACGAAGAGACTGATGACGACCTTGGGGAGAGAGTACAATCAGGAAAGAATAAGTACAAAATGCATAGTAATTAAGATTTTGCATAGTTTAATTTGCTGTAAATAGTCCTTTTGTTCGCCATTGTTCCAAATATTAATTAATTTGCTCTTATTTCTTACAGTCTCTCCTTCAGTCTTATTTAGTTCACCTCTCGTCGAAAGAAAGGAACTGGGACTAAATCATGACGAAGAGACTGATGACGACCTTGGGGAGAGAGTACAACCAGGAAAGAATAAGTACAAAATGCATAGTAATTAAGATTTTGCATAGTTTAATTTGCTGTAAATAGTCCTTTTGTTTGCCATTGTTCCAAATATTAATTAATTTGCTCTTATTTCTTACAGTCTCTCCTTCGCTCTTATTTAGTTCACCTCTCGTCGAACTAACGGGACTGGGACTAAACCAAGACGAAGAGACTGATGACGACCTTGGAATGAGAGTACAACCAGGAAAGAATAAGTACAAAATGCATAGTAATTAAGATTTTACATGGATTAATTTGCTGTAAATAGTCCTTTTGTTTGCCATTGCTCCAAATATTAATTCATTTGCTATTATTTCTTACAGTCTCTCCTTCGCTCTTATTTAGTTCACCTCTCGTCAAACGAACGGGACTGGGACCAAACCATGGCCAAGAGACTGATGACGAACTTGGGGAGAGAGTACAACCAGGAATGAATAAGTACAAAATGCATAGTAATTAAGATTTTACTTAGATTAATTTGCTGTAAATAGTCCTTTTGTTTGCCATTGTTCCAAATATTAATTAATTTGCTCTTATTTCTTACAGTCTCTCCTTCGCTCTTATTTAGTTCACCTCACGTCGAACAAACGGGACTGGGACCAAACCATGACGAAGAGACTGATGACGACCTTGGGGAGAGAGTACAACCAGGAAAGAATAAGTACAAAATGCATAGTAATTAAGATTTTATATAATTTAATTTGCTGTAAATAGTCCTTTTGTTTGCCATTGTTCCAAATAGTAATTAATTTGCTCTTATTTCTTACAGTCTCTCCTTCGCTCTTATTTAGTTCACCTCTTGTCGAAAGAACATGACTGGAACTAAATCATGACGAAGAGACTGATGACGACCTTGGGGAGAGAGTACAACCAGGAAAGAATAAGTACAAAATGCATAGTAATTAAGATTTTACATAGTTTAATTTGCTGTAAATAGTCCTTTTGTTTTCCATTGTTCCAAATATTAATTAATTTGCTCTTATTTCTTACAGTCTCTCCTTCGCTCTTATTTAGTTCACCTCTCGTCCATCGAACGGGACTGGAACTAAACCATGACGAAGAGACTGATGACGACCTTGGGGAGAGAGTACAACCAGGAAAGAATAAGTACAAAATGCATAGTAATTATGATTTTACATAGTTTAATTTGCTGTAAATAGTCCTTTTGTTTGCCATTGTTCCAAATATTAATTAGTTTGCTCTTATTTCTTACAGTCTCTCCATCGCTCTTATTTAGTTCACCTCTCGTCGAAAGAAAGGAACTGGGACTAAATCATGAAGAAGAGACTGATGACGACCTTGGGGAGAGAGTACAACCAGGAAAGAATAAGTACAAAATGCATAGTAATTAAGATTTTACATAGTTTAATTTGCTGTAAGTAGTCCTTTTGTTTGCCATTGTTCCAAATATTAATTAATTTGCTCTTATTTCTTACAGTCTCTCCTTCGCTCTTATTTAGTTCACCTCTTGTCGAAAGAACGGGACTTGGACTAAACCATGACGAAGAGACTGATGACGACCTTGGGGAGAGAGTACAACCAGGAAAGAATAAGTACAAAATGCATAGTAATTAAGATTTTACATAGTTTAATTTGCTGTAAATAGTCCTTTTGTTGGCCATTGTTCCAAATATTAATTCATTTGCTCTTATTTCTTACAGTCTCTCCTTCGCTCTTATTTAGTTCACGTCTCGTCGAACGAACGGGACTGGGACCAAACCATGACGATCAGACTAATGACGACCTTGGGGAGAGAGTACAACTAGGAATGAATAAGTACAAAATGCATAGTAATTAAGATTTAACATAGATTAATTTGCTTTAAATAGTCCTTTTGTTTGCCATTGTTCCAAATATTAATTAATTTGCTCTTATTTCTTACAGTCTCTCCTTCGCTCCTATTTAGTTCACCTCTCGTCGAAAGAACGGGACTGGGACTAAATCATGACGAAGAGACTGATGACGACCTTGGGGAGAGAGTACAACCAGGAAAGTATAAGTACAAAATGCATAGTAATTAAGATTTAACATAGTTTAATTTGCTGTAAATAGTCCTTTTGTAAGTCATTGTTCCAAATATTACTTAATTTGCTCTTATTTCTTACATTCTCTCCTTCGCTCTTATTTTGTTCACCTCTCGTCGAACGAACGGGACTGGGACCAAACCATGACGAAGAGACTGATGACGACCTTGGGGAAAGAATACAACCAGGAAGGAATAAGTACAAAATGCATAGTAATTAAGATTTTACATAGTTTAATTTGCTGTAAATAGTCCTTTTGTTTGCCATTGTTCCAAATATTAATTAATTTGCTCTTATTTCTTACAGTCTCTCCTTTGCTCTTATTTAGTTCACCTCTCGTCGAACGAACGGGACTGGGACCAAACCATGACCAAGAGACTGATGACGACCTTGGGTAGAGAGTCCAACCAGGAAAGAATAGGTACAAAATGCATAGTAATTAAGATTTTATATAGTTCAATTTGCTGTAAATAGTCCTATTGTTTGCCATTGTTCCAAATATTAATTAATTTCCTCTTATTTCTTACAGTCTCTCCTTCGCTCTTATTTAGTTCACCTCTCGTCGAACTAACGGGACTGGGACTAAACCAAGACGAAGAGACTGATGACGACCTTGGAAAGAGAGTACAACCAGGAAAGAATAAGTACAAAATGCATAGTAATTAAGATTTTACATAGATTAATTTGCTGTAAATAGTCCTTTTGTTTGCCATTGTTCCAAATATTAATTCATTTGCTCTTATTTCTTACAGTCTCTCCTTCGCTCTTATTTAGTTCACCTCTCGTCAAACGAACGGGACTGGGACCAAACCATGACGAAGAGACTGATGACGAACTTGGGGAGAGAGTACAACCAGGAATGAATAAGTACAAAATGCATAGTAATTAAGATTTTACATAGATTAATTTGCTGTAAATAGTCCTTTTGTTTGCCATTGTTCCAAATATTAATTAATTTGCTCTTATTTCTTGCAGTCTCTCCTTCGCTCTTATTTAGTTCACCTCACGTCGAACAAACGGGACTGGGACCAATCCATGACGAAGAGACTGATGACGACCTTGGGGAGAGAGTACAACCAGAAAAAAATAAGTACAAAATGCATAGTAATTAAGATTTTACATAGTTTAATTTTCTGTAAATAGTCCTTTTGTTCGCCATTGTTCCAAATATTAATTAATTTGCTCTTATTTCTTACAGGACTCCTTCGCTCTTATTTAGTTCACCTCACGTCGAACAAACGGAACTGGGACCAAACCAGGACGAAGAGACTGATGACGACCTTGGGGAGAGAGTACAACCAGGAAAGAATAAGTACAAAATGCAAAGTATTAAGATTTTACATAGTTTAATTTGCTGTAAATAGTCCTTTTGTTTGCCATTGTTCCAAATAGTAATTAATTTGCTCTTATTTCTTACAGTCTCTCATTCGCTCTTATTTAGTTCACCTCTTGTCGAAAGAACATGACTGGGACTAAATCATGACGAAGAGACTGATGACGACCTTGGGGAGAGAGTACAACCAGGAAAGAATAAGTACAAAATGCATAGTAATTAAGATTTTACATAGTTTAATTTGCTGTAAATAGTCCTTTTGTTTGCCATTGTTCCAAATATTAATTAATTTGCTCTTATTTCTTACAGTCTCTCCTTCGCTCTTATTTAGTTCACCTCTCGTCCATCGAACGGGACTGGAACTAAACCATGACGAAGAGACTGATGACGACCTTGGGTAGAGAGTACAACCAGGAAAGAATAAGTACATAATGCATAGTAATTATGATTTTACATAGTTTAATTTGCTGTAAATAGTCCTTTTGTTTGCCATTGTTCCAAATATTAATTAATTTGCTCTTATTTCTTACAGTCTCTCTATCGCTCTTATTTAGTTCACCTCTCGTCGAAAGAAAGGAACTGGGACTAAATCATGAAGAAGAGACTGATGACGACCTTGGGGAGAGAGTACAACCAGGAAAGAATAAGTACAAAATGCATAGTAATTAAGATTTTACATAGTTTAATTTGCTGTAAATAGTCCTTTTGTTTGCCATTGTTCCAAATATTAATTAATTTGCTCTTATTTCTTACAGTCTCTCCTTCGCTCTTATTTAGTTCACCTCTCGTCGAAAGAACGGGACTTGGACTAAACCATGACGAAGAGACTGATGAGGACCTTGGGGAGAGAGTACAACCAGGAAAGAATAAGTACAAAATGCATAGTAATTAAGATTTTACATAGTTTAATTTGCTGTAAATAGTACTTTTGTTTGCCATTGTTCCAAATATTAATTCATTTGCTCTTATTTCTTACAGTCTCTCCTTCGCTCTTATTTAGTTCACGTCTCGTCGAACGAATGGGACTGGGACCAAACCATGACGAAGAGACTGATGACGACCTTGGGGAGAGAGTACAACCAGGAATGAATAAGTACAAAATGCATAGTAAATAAGATTTAACATAGATTAATTTGCTGTAAATAGTCCTTTTGTTTGCCATTGTTCCAAATATTAATTAATTTGCTCTTATTTCTTACAGTCTCTCCTTCGCTCTTATTTAGTTCACCTCTCGTCGAACAAACGGGACTGGGACCAAACCATGACGAAGAGACTGATGACGACCTTGGGGAGAGAGTACAACCAGGAAAGAATAAGCACAAAATGCATAGTAATTAAGATTTTACATTGTTTAATCTGCTGTAAATAGTCCTTTTGTTTGCCATTGTTCCAAATATTAATTAATTTGCTCTTATTTCTTACAGTCTCTCCTTCGCTCCTATTTAGTTCACCTCTCGTCGAAAGAACGGGACTGGGACTAAATCATGACGAAGAGACTGATGACGACCTTGGGGAGAGAGTACAACCAGGAAAGTATAAGTACAAAACGCATAGTAATTAAGATTTAACATAGTTTAATTTGCTGTAAATAGTCCTTTTGTTAGCCATTGTTCCAAATATTAATTAATTTGCTCTTATTTCTTACAGTCTTTCCTTCGCTCTTATTTTGTTCACCTCTCGTCGAACGAACGGGACTGGGACCAAACCATGACGAAGAGACTGATGAAGACCTTGGGGAAAGAATACAACCAGGAAGGAATAAGTACAAAATGCATAGTAATTAAGATTTTACATAGTTTAATTTGCTGTAAATAGTCCTTTTGTTTGCCATTGTTCCAAATATTAATTAATTTGCTCTTATTTCTTACAGTCTCTCCTTTGCTCTTATTTAGTTCACCTCTCGTCGAACGAACGGGACTGGGACCAAACCATGACCAAGAGACTGATGACGACCTTGGGTAGAGAGTACAACCAGGAAAGAATAGGTACAAAATGCATAGTAATTAAGATTTTACATAGTTCAATTTGCTGTAAATAGTCCTATTGTTTGCCATTGTTCCAAATATTAATTAATTTGCTCTTATTTCTTACAGTCTCTCCTTCGCTCTTATTTAGTTCACCTCTCGTCGAACTAACGGGACTGGGACTAAACCAAGACGAAGAGACTGATGACGACCTTGGAAAGAGAGTACAACCAGGAAAGAATAAGTACAAAATGCATAGTAATTAAGATTTTACATAGATTAATTTGCTGTAAATAGTCCTTTTGTTTGCCATTGTTCCAAATATTAATTAATTTGCTCTTATTTCTTGCAGTCTCTCCTTCGCTCTTATTTAGTTCACCTCACGTCGAACAAACGGGACTGGGACCAATCCATGACGAAGAGACTGATGACGACCTTGGGGAGAGATTACAACCAGGAAAAAATAAGTACAAAATGCATAGTAATTAAGATTTTACATAGTTTAATTTGCTGTAAATAGTCTTTTTGTTTGCCATTGTTCCATATATATTTATTCATTTGCTCTTATTTCTTAATGTCTCTCCTTCGCTCTTATTTAGTTCATCTCTCGTCCAACGAACGGGACTGGGACTAAACCATGACGAAGAGACTGATGACGACCTTGGGGAGAGAGTACAACCAGGAAAGAATAAGTACAAAATGCATAGTATATAAGATTTTACATAGTTTAATTTGCTGTAAATAGTCCTTTTGTTTGCCATTGTTCCATATATTAATTCATTTGCTCTTATTTCTTAATGTCTCTCCTTCGCTCTTATTTAGTTCATATCTCGTCCAACGAACGGGACTGGGACTAAACCATGACGAAGAGACTGATGACGACCTTGGGAAGAGAGTACAACCAGGAAAGAATAAGTACAAAATGCATAGTAATTAAGATTTTACATAGTTTAGTTTGTTTAAATTGTCCTTTTGTGTTCTATTGTTCCATATATTAATTCATTTGCTCTTATTTCTTACTGTCTCGCCTTCGCTTTTATTTAATTCACCTCTCGTCGAACGAACGGGACTGGGACCAAACCATGACGAAGAGACTGATGACGACCTTGGGGAGAGAGTACAACCAGGAAAGATTAAGTAGAAAATTCATAGTATTCAAGATTTTTCATAGCTTTATTTGCTGTAAATAGTCCTTTTGTTTGCCATTGTTCCAAATATTAATTAATTTGCTCTTATTTCTTACAGTCCCTCCTTCTCTCTTATTAAGTTCAACCTCTCGTCGAAAGAACGGGACTGGGACTAAATCATGACGAAGAGACTGATGACGACCTTGGAGAGAGAGTACAACCAGGAAAGAATAAGTACAAAATGCATAGTAATTAAGATTTTACATAGTTTAATTTGCTGTTAATAGTCCTTTTGTTGACCATTGATCCAAATATTAATTAATTTGCTCTTATTTCTTACAGTCTCCCCTTCGCTCTTATTTAGTTCACCTCTCGTCGAAAGAACGGGACTGGGACTAAATCATGATGAAGAGACTGATGACGACCTTGGGGAGAGAGTACAACCAGGAAAGAATAAGTACAAAATGCATTGTAATTAAGATTTTACATAGTTTAATTTGCTGTAAATAGTCTTTTTGTTTGCCATTGTTCCATATATATTTATTCATTTGCTCTTATTTCTTAATGACTCTCCTTCGCTCTTATTTAGTTCATCTCTCGTCCAACGAACGGGACTGGGACTAAACCATGTCGAAGAGACTGATGACGACCTTGGGGAGAGAGTACAACCAGGAAAGAATAAGTACAAAATGCATAGTAATTAAGATTTTACATAGTTTAGTTTGTTTAAATTGTCCTATTGTGTTCCATTGTTCCATATATTAATTCATTTGCTCTTATTTCTTACAGTCTCTCCTTCGCTCTTATTTAGTTCACCTCTCGTCAAACGAACGGGACTGGGACCAAACCATGACCAAGAGACTGATGACGAACTTGGGGAGAGAGTACAACCAGGCTTGAATAAGTACAAAATGCATAGTAATTAAGATTTTACATAGATTAATTTGCTGTAAATAGTCCATTTGTTTGCCATTTTTCCAAATATTAATTCATTTGCTCTTATTTCTTACAGTCTCTCCTTCGCTCTTATTTAGTTCACCTCTCGTCAAACGAACGGGACTGGGACCAAACCATGACCAAGAGACTGATGACAAACTTGGGGAGAGAGTACAACCAGGAATGAATAAGTACAAAATGCATAGTAATTAAGATTTAACATAGATTAATTTTACTGTAAATAGTCCTTTTGTTTGCCATTGTTCCAAATATTAATTAATTTGCTCTTATTTCTTACAGTCTCTCCTTCGCTCTTATTTAGTTCACCTCACGTCGAACAAACGGGACTGGGACCAATCCATGACGAAGAGACTGATGACGACCTTGGGGAGAGAGTACAACCAGGAAAGAATAAGTACAAAATGCATAGTAATTAAGATTTAACATAGATTAATTTTACTGTAAATAGTCCTTTTGTTTGCCATTGTTCCAAATATTAATTAATTTGCTCTTATTTCTTACAGTCTCTCCTTCGCTCTTATTTAGTTCACCTCACGTCGAACAAACGGGACTGGGACCAATCCATGACGAAGAGACTGATGACGACCTTGGGGAGAGAGTACAACCAGGAAAGAATAAGTACAAAATGCATAGTAATTAAGATTTTACATAGTTTAATTTTCTGTAAATAGTCCTTTTGTTTGCCATTGTTCCAAATATTAATTAATTTGCTCTTATTTCTTACAGTCTCTCCTTCGCTCTTATTTAGTTCACCTCTCGTCGAAAGAAAGGAACTGGGACTAAATCATGACGAAGAGACTGATGACGACCTTGGGGAGAGAGTACAACCAGGAAAGAATAAGTACAAAATGCATAGTAATTAAGATTTTGCATAGTTTAATTTGCTGTAAATAGTCCTTTTGTTCGCCATTGTTCCAAATATTAATTAATTTGCTCTTATTTCTTACAGTCTCTCCTTCAGTCTTATTTAGTTCACCTCTCGTCGAAAGAACGGGACTTGGACTAAACCATGATGAAGAGACTGATGACGACCTTAGGGAGAGAGTACAACCAGGAAAGAATAAGTACAAAATGCATAGTAATTAAGATTTTACATAGTTTAATTTGCTGTAAATAGTCCTTTTGTTTGCCATTGTTCCAAATATTAATTAATTTGCTCTTATTTCTTACAGTCTCTCCTTCGCTCTTATTTAGTTCACCTCTCGTCGAACTAACGGGACTGGGACTAAACCAAGACGAAGAGACTGATGACGACCTTGGAATGAGAGTACAACCAGGAAAGAATAAGTACAAAATGCATAGTAATTAAGATTTTACATGGATTAATTTGCTGTAAATAGTCCTTTTGTTTGCCATTGCTCCAAATATTAATTCATTTGCTATTATTTCTTACAGTCTCTCCTTCGCTCTTATTTAGTTCACTTCTCGTCAAACGAACGGGACTGGGACCAAACCATGGCCAAGAGACTGATGACGAACTTGGGGAGAGAGTACAACCAGGAATGAATAAGTACAAAATGCATAGTAATTAAGATTTTACTTAGATTAATTTGCTGTAAATAGTCCTTTTGTTTGCCATTGTTCCAAATATTAATTAATTTGCTCTTATTTCTTACAGTCTCTCCTTCGCTCTTATTTAGTTCACCTCACGTCGAACAAACGGGACTGGGACCAAACCATGACGAAGAGACTGATGACGACCTTGGGGAGAGAGTACAACCAGGAAAGAATAAGTACAAAATGCATAGTAATTAAGATTTTATATAATTTAATTTGCTGTAAATAGTCCTTTTGTTTGCCATTGTTCCAAATAGTAATTAATTTGCTCTTATTTCTTACAGTCTCTCCTTCGCTCTTATTTAGTTCACCTCTTGTCGAAAGAACATGACTGGGACTAAATCATGACGAAGAGACTGATGACGACCTTGGGGAGAGAGTACAACCAGGAAAGAATAAGTACAAAATGCATAGTAATTAAGATTTTACATAGTTTAATTTGCTGTAAATAGTCCTTTTGTTTTCCATTGTTCCAAATATTAATTAATTTGCTCTTATTTCTTACAGTCTCTCCTTCGCTCTTATTTAGTTCACCTCTCGTCCATCGAACGGGACTGGAACTAAACCATGACGAAGAGACTGATGACGACCTTGGGGAGAGAGTACAACCAGGAAAGAATAAGTACAAAATGCATAGTAATTATGATTTTACATAGTTTAATTTGCTGTAAATAGTCCTTTTGTTTGCCATTGTTCCAAATATTAATTAATTTGCTCTTATTTCTTACAGTCTCTCCATCGCTCTTATTTAGTTCACCTCTCGTCGAAAGAAAGGAACTGGGACTAAATCATGAAGAAGAGACTGATGACGACCTTGGGGAGAGAGTACAACCAGGAAAGAATAAGTACAAAATGCATAGTAATTAAGATTTTACATAGTTTGATTTGCTGTAAGTAGTCCTTTTGTTTGCCATTGTTCCAAATATTAATTAATTTGCTCTTATTTCTTACAGTCTCTCCTTCGCTCTTATTTAGTTCACCTCTTGTCGAAAGAACGGGACTTGGACTAAACCATGACGAAGAGACTGATGACGACCTTGGGGAGAGAGTACAACCAGGAAAGAATAAGTACAAAATGCATAGTAATTAAGATTTTACATAGTTTAATTTGCTGTAAATAGTCCTTTTGTTGGCCATTGTTCCAAATATTAATTCATTTGCTCTTATTTCTTACAGTCTCTCCTTCGCTCTTATTTAGTTCACGTCTCGTCGAACGAACGGGACTGGGACCAAACCATGACGATCAGACGAATGACGACCTTGGGGAGAGAGTACAACTAGGAATGAATAAGTACAAAATGCATAGTAATTAAGATTTAACATAGATTAATTTGCTTTAAATAGTCCTTTTGTTTGCCATTGTTCCAAATATTAATTAATTTGCTCTTATTTCTTACAGTCTCTCCTTCGCTCCTATTTAGTTCACCTCTCGTCGAAAGAACGGGACTGGGACTAAATCATGACGAAGAGACTGATGACGACCTTGGGGAGAGAGTACAACCAGGAAAGTATAAGTACAAAATGCATAGTAATTAAGATTTAACATAGTTTAATTTGCTGTAAATAGTCCTTTTGTAAGTCATTGTTCCAAATATTACTTAATTTGCTCTTATTTCTTACATTCTCTCCTTCGCTCTTATTTTGTTCACCTCTCGTCGAACGAACGGGACTGGGACCAAACCATGACGAAGAGACTGATGACGACCTTGGGGAAAGAATACAACCAGGAAGGAATAAGTACAAAATGCATAGTAATTAAGATTTTACATAGTTTAATTTGCTGTAAATAGTCCTTTTGTTTGCCATTGTTCCAAATATTAATTAATTTGCTCTTATTTCTTACAGTCTCTCCTTTGCTCTTATTTAGTTCACCTCTCGTCGAACGAACGGGACTGGGACCAAACCATGACCAAGAGACTGATGACGACCTTGGGTAGAGAGTCCAACCAGGAAAGAATAGGTACAAAATGCATAGTAATTAAGATTTTACATAGTTCAATTTGCTGTAAATAGTCCTATTGTTTGCCATTGTTCCAAATATTAATTAATTTCCTCTTATTTCTTACAGTCTCTCCTTCGCTCTTATTTAGTTCACCTCTCGTCGAACTAACGGGACTGGGACTAAACCAAGACGAAGAGACTGATGACGACCTTGGAAAGAGAGTACAACCAGGAAAGAATAAGTACAAAATGCATAGTAATTAAGATTTTACATAGATTAATTTGCTGTAAATAGTCCTTTTGTTTGCCATTGTTCCAAATATTAATTCATTTGCTCTTATTTCTTACAGTCTCTCCTTCGCTCTTATTTAGTTCACCTCTCGTCAAACGAACGGGACTGGGACCAAACCATGACGAAGAGACTGATGACGAACTTGGGGAGAGAGTACAACCAGGAATGAATAAGTACAAAATGCATAGTAATTAAGATTTTACATAGATTAATTTGCCCCTAAATAGTCCTTTTGTTTGCCATTGTTCCAAATATTAATTAATTTGCTCTTATTTCTTGCAGTCTCTCCTTCGCTCTTATTTAGTTCACCTCACGTCGAACAAACGGGACTGGGACCAATCCATGACGAAGAGACTGATGACGACCTTGGGGAGAGAGTACAACCAGAAAAAAATAAGTACAAAATGCATAGTAATTAAGATTTTACATAGTTTAATTTTCTGTAAATAGTCCTTTTGTTCGCCATTGTTCCAAATATTAATTAATTTGCTCTTATTTCTTACAGGACTCCTTCGCTCTTATTTAGTTCACCTCACGTCGAACAAACGGAACTGGGACCAAACCAGGACGAAGAGACTGATGACGACCTTGGGGAGAGAGTACAACCAGGAAAGAATAAGTACAAAATGCAAAGTAATTAAGATTTTACATAGTTTAATTTGCTGTAAATAGTCCTTTTGTTTGCCATTGTTCCAAATAGTAATTAATTTGCTCTTATTTCTTACAGTCTCTCATTCGCTCTTATTTAGTTCACCTCTTGTCGAAAGAACATGACTGGGACTAAATCATGACGAAGAGACTGATGACGACCTTGGGGAGAGAGTACAACCAGGAAAGAATAAGTACAAAATGCATAGTAATTAAGATTTTACATAGTTTAATTTGCTGTAAATAGTCCTTTTGTTTGCCATTGTTCCAAATATTAATTAATTTGCTCTTATTTCTTACAGTCTCTCCTTCGCTCTTATTTAGTTCACCTCTCGTCCATCGAACGGGACTGGAACTAAACCATGACGAAGAGACTGATGACGACCTTGGGTAGAGAGTACAACCAGGAAAGAATAAGTACAAAATGCATAGTAATTATGATTTTACATAGTTTAATTTGCTGTAAATAGTCCTTTTGTTTGCCATTGTTCCAAATATTAATTAATTTGCTCTTATTTCTTACAGTCTCTCCATCGCTCTTATTTAGTTCACCTCTCGTCGAAAGAAAGGAACTGGGACTAAATCATGAAGAAGAGACTGATGACGACCTTGGGGAGAGAGTACAACCAGGAAAGAATAAGTACAAAATGCATAGTTATTAAGATTTTACATAGTTTAATTTGCTGTAAATAGTCCTTTTGTTTGCCATTGTTCCAAATATTAATTAATTTGCTCTTATTTCTTACAGTCTCTCCTTCGCTCTTATTTAGTTCACCTCTCGTCGAAAGAACGGGACTTGGACTAAACCATGACGAAGAGACTGATGATGACCTTGGGGAGAGAGTACAACCAGGAAAGAATAAGTACAAAATGCATAGTAATTAAGATTTTACATAGTTTAATTTGCTGTAAATATTACTTTTGTTTGCCATTGTTCCAAATATTAATTCATTTGCTCTTATTTCTTACAGTCTCTCCTTCGCTCTTATTTAGTTCACGTCTCGTCGAACGAATGGGACTGGGACCAAACCATGACGAAGAGACTGATGACGACCTTGGGGAGAGAGTACAACCAGGAATGAATAAGTACAAAATGCATAGTAAATAAGATTTAACATAGTTTAATTTGCTGTAAATAGTCCTTTTGTTTGCCATTGTTCCAAATATTAATTAATTTGCTCTTATTTCTTACAGTCTCTCCTTTGCTCTTATTTAGTTCACCTCTCGTCGAACGAACGGGACTGCGACCAAACCATGACCAAGAGACTGATGACGACCTTGGGTAGAGAGTACAACCAGGAAAGAATAGGTACAAAATGCATAGTAATTAAGATTTTACATAGTTCAATTTGCTGTAAATAGTCCTATTGTTTGCCATTGTTCCAAATATTAATTAATTTGCTCTTATTTCTTACAGTCTCTCCTTCGCTCTTATTTAGTTCACCTCTCGTCGAACTAACGGGACTGGGACTAAACCAAGACGAAGAGACTGATGACGACCTTGGAAAGAGAGTACAACCAGGAAAAAATAAGTACAAAATGCATAGTAATTAAGATTTTACATAGTTTAATTTGCTGTTAATAGTCCTTTTGTTTGCCATTGATCCAAATATTAATTAATTTGCTCTTATTTCTTACAGTCTCTCCTTCGCTCTTATTTAGTTCACCTCTCGTCGAAAGAACGGGACTGGGACTAAATCATGACGAAGAGACTGATGACGACCTTGGGAAGAGAGTACAACCAGGAAAGAATAAGTACAAAATGCATTGTAATTAAGATTTTACATAGTTTAATTTGCTGTAAATAGTCTTTTTGTTTGCCATTGTTCCATATATATTTATTCATTTGCTCTTATTTCTTAATGTCTCTCCTTCGCTCTTATTTAGTTCATCTCTCGTCCAACGAACGGGACTGGGACTAAACCATGACGAAGAGACTGATGACGACCTTGGGGAGAGAGTACAACCAGGAAAGAATAAGTACAAAATGCATAGTATATAAGATTTTACATAGTTTAATTTGCTGTAAATAGTCCTTTTGTTTGCCATTGTTCCATATATTAATTCATTTGCTCTTATTTCTTAATGTCTCTCCTTCGCTCTTATTTAGTTCATATCTCGTCCAACGAACGGGACTGGGACTAAACCATGACGAAGAGACTGATGACGACCTTGGGAAGAGAGTACAACTAGGAAAGAATAAGTACAAAATGCATAGTAATTAAGATTTTACGTAGTTTAGTTTGTTTAAATTGTCCTTTTGTGTTCTATTGTTCCATATATTAATTCATTTGCTCTTATTTCTTACTGTCTCGCCTTCGCTTTTATTTAATTCACCTTTCGTCGAACGAACGGGACTGGGACCAAACCATGACGAAGAGACTGATGACGACCTTGGGGAGAGAGTACAATCAGGAAAGATTAAGTAGAAAATGCATAGTATTTAAGATTTTTCATAGCTTTATTTGCTGTAAATAGTCCTTTTGTTTGCCATTGTTCCAAATATTAATTAATTTGCTCTTATTTCTTACAGTCTCTCCTTCTCTCTTATTAAGTTCAACCTCTCGTCGAAAGAACGGGACTGGGACTAAATCATGACGAAGAGACTGATGACGACCTTGGGGAGAGAGTACAACCAGGAAAGAATAAGTACAAAATGCATAGTAATTAAGATTTTACATAGTTTAATTTGCTGTTAATAGTCCTTTTGTTTGCCATTGATCCAAATATTAATTAATTTGCTCTTATTTCTTACAGTCTCTCCTTCGCTCTTATTTAGTTCACCTCTCGTCGAAAGAACGGGACTGGGACTAAATCACGATGAAGAGACTGATGACGACCTTGGGGAGAGAGTACAACCAGGAAAGAATAAGTACAAAATGCATTGTAATTAAGATTTTACATAGTTTAATTTGCTGTAAATAGTCTTTTTGTTTGCCATTGTTCCATATATATTTATTCATTTGCTCTTATTTCTTAATGTCTCTCCTTCGCTCTTATTTAGTTCATCTCTCGTCCAACGAACGGGACTGGGACTAAACCATGACGAAGATACTGATGACGACCTTGGGGAGAGAGTACAACCAGGAAAGAATAAGTACAAAATGCATAGTAATTAAGATTTTGCATAGTTTAATTTTCTGTAAATAGTCCTTTTGTTTGCCATTGTTCCAAATATTAATTAATTTGCTCTTATTTCTTACAGTCTCTCCTTCGCTCTTATTTAGTTCACCTCTCGTCGAAAGAACGGGACTTGGACTAAACCATGACGAAGAGACTGATGACGACCTTAGGGAGAGAGTACAACCAGGAAAGAATAAGTACAAAATGCATAGTAATTAAGATTTTACATAGTTTAATTTGCTGTAAATAGTCCTTTTGTTTGCCATAGTTCCAAATATTAATTAATTTGCTCTTATTTCTTACAGTCTCTCCTTCGCTCTTATTTAGTTCACCTCTCGTCGAACTAACGGGACTGGGACTAAACCAAGACGAAGAGACTGATGACGGACTTGGAATGAGAGTACAACCAGGAAAGAATAAGTACAAAATGCATAGTAATTAAGATTTCACATAGATTAATTTGCTGTAAATAGTCCTTTTGTTTGCCATTGTTCCAAATATTAATTCATTTGCTCCTATTTCTTACAGTCTCTCTTTCGCTCTTATTTAGTTCACCTCTCGTCAAACGAACGGGACTGGGACCAAACCATGACAAAGAGACTGATGACGAACTTGGGGAGAGAGTACAACCAGGAATGAATAAGTACAAAATGCATAGTAATTAAGATTTTACATAGATTAATTTGCTGTAAATAGTCCTTTTGTTTGCCATTGTTCCAAATATTAATTAATTTGCTCTTTTTTCTTACAGTCTCTCCTTCGCTCTTATTTAGTTCACCTCACGTCGAACAAACGGGACTGGGACCAAACCATGACGAAGAGACTGATGACGACCTTGGGGAGAGAGTACAACCAGGAAAGAATAAGTACAAAATGCATAGTAATTAAGATTTTACATAGTATAATTTGCTGTAAATAGTCCTTTTGTAAGCCTTTGTTCCAAATATTAATTAATTTGCTCTTATTTCTTACAGTCTCTCCTTCGCTCTTATTTAGTTCAGCTCTCGTCGAACGAACGGGACTGGGACTAAACCATGACGACCTTGGGGAGAGAGTACAACCAGGAAAGAATAAGTACAAAATGCATAGTAATTAAGATTTTACATAGTTTAATTTGCTGTTAATAGTCCTTTTGTTTCCCATTGATCCAAATATTAATTAATTTGCTCTTATTTCTTACAGTCTCTCCTTCGCTCTTATTTAGTTCACCTCTCGTCGAAAGAACGGGACTGGGACTAAATCATGACGAAGAGACTGATGACGACCTTGGGAAGAGAGTACAACCAGGAAAGAATAAGTACAAAATGCATTGTAATTAAGATTTTACATAGTTTAATTTGCTGTAAATAGTCTTTTTGTTTGCCATTGTTCCATATATATTTATTCATTTGCTCTTATTTCTTAATGTCTCTCCTTCGCTCTTATTTAGTTCATCTCTCGTCCAACGAACGGGACTGGGACTAAACCATGACGAAGAGACTGATGACGACCTTGGGGAGAGAGTACAACCAGGAAAGAATAAGTACAAAATGCATAGTATATAAGATTTTACATAGTTTAATTTGCTGTAAATAGTCCTTTTGTTTGCCATTGTTCCATATATTAATTCATTTGCTCTTATTTCTTAATGTCTCTCCTTCGCTCTTATTTAGTTCATATCTCGTCCAACGAACGGGACTGGGACTAAACCATGACGAAGAGACTGATGACGACCTTGGGAAGAGAGTACAACCAGGAAAGAATAAGTACAAAATGCATAGTAATTAAGATTTTACATAGTTTAGTTTGTTTAAATTGTCCTTTTGTGTTCTATTGTTCCATATATTAATTCATTTGCTCTTATTTCTTACTGTCTCGCCTTCGCTTTTATTTAATTCACCTCTCGTCGAACGAACGGGACTGGGACCAAACCATGACGAAGAGACTGATGACGACCTTGGGGAGAGAGTACAACCAGGAAAGATTAAGTAGAAAATGCATAGTATTTAAGATTTTTCATAGCTTTATTTGCTGTAAATAGTCCTTTTGTTTGCCATTGTTCCAAATATTAATTAATTTGCTCTTATTTCTTACAGTCCCTCCTTCTCTCTTATTAAGTTCAACCTCTCGTCGAAAGAACGGGACTGGGACTAAATCATGACGAAGAGACTGATGACGACCTTGGAGAGAGAGTACAACCAGGAAAGAATAAGTACAAAATGCATAGTAATTAAGATTTTACATAGTTTAATTTGCTGTTAATAGTCCTTTTGTTGACCATTGATCCAAATATTAATTAATTTGCTCTTATTTCTTACAGTCTCCCCTTCGCTCTTATTTAGTTCACCTCTCGTCGAAAGAACGGGACTGGGACTAAATCATGATGAAGAGACTGATGACGACCTTGGGGAGAGAGTACAACCAGGAAAGAATAAGTACAAAATGCATTGTAATTAAGATTTTACATAGTTTAATTTGCTGTAAATAGTCTTTTTGTTTGCCATTGTTCCATATATATTTATTCATTTGCTCTTATTTCTTAATGTCTCTCCTTCGCTCTTATTTAGTTCATCTCTCGTCCAACGAACGGGACTGGGACTAAACCATGTCGAAGAGACTGATGACGACCTTGGGGAGAGAGTACAACCAGGAAAGAATAAGTACAAAATGCATAGTAATTAAGATTTTGCATAGTTTAATTTGCTGTAAATAGTCCTTTTGTTCGCCATTGTTCCAAATATTAATTAATTTGCTCTTATTTCTTAATGTCTCTCCTTCGCTCTTATTTAGTTCATCTCTCGTCCAACGAACGGGACTGGGACTAAACCATGACGTAGAGACTGATGACGACCTTGGGAAGAGAGTACAACCAGGAAAGAATAAGTACAAAATGCATAGTAATTAAGATTTTACATAGTTTAGTTTGTTTAAATTGTCCTTTTGTGTTCCATTGTTCCATATATTAATTCATTTGCTCTTATTTCTTACAGTCTCTCCTTCGCTCTTATTTAGTTCACCTCTCGTCAAACGAACGGGACTGGGACCAAACCATGACCAAGAGACTGATGACGAACTTGGGGAGAGAGTACAACCAGGCTTGAATAAGTACAAAATGCATAGTAATTAAGATTTTACATAGATTAATTTGCTGTAAATAGTCCATTTGTTTGCCATTTTTCCAAATATTAATTCATTTGCTCTTATTTCTTACAGTCTCTCCTTCGCTCTTATTTAGTTCACCTCTCGTCAAACGAACGGGACTGGGACCAAACCATGACCAAGAGACTGATGACAAACTTGGGGAGAGAGTACAACCAGGAATGAATAAGTACAAAATGCATAGTAATTAAGATTTTACATAGATTAATTTGCTGTAAATAGTCCTTTTGTTTGCCATTTTTCCAAATATTAATTAATTTGCTCTTATTTCTTACAGTCTCTCCTTCGCTCTTATTTAGTTCACCTCACGTCGAACAAACCGGACTGGGACCAATCCATGACGAAGAGACTGATGACGACATTGGGGAGAGAGTACAACCAGGAAAGAATAAGTACAAAATGCATAGTAATTAAGATTTTACATAGTTTAATTTTCTGTAAATAGTCCTTTTGTTTGCCATTGTTCCAAATATTAATTAATTTTCTCTTATTTCTTACAGTCTCTCCTTCGCTCTTATTTAGTTCACCTCTCGTCGAAAGAAAGGAACTGGGACTAAATCATGACGAAGAGACTGATGACGACCTTGGGGAGAGAGAACAACCAGGAAAGAATAAGTACGAAATGCATAGTAATTAAGATTTTGCATAGTTTAATTTGCTGTAAATAGTCCTTTTGTTCGCCATTGTTCCAAATATTAATTAATTTGCTCTTATTTCTTACAGTCTCTCCTTCCCTCTTATTTAGTTCACCTCTTGTCGAAAGAACGGGACTTGGACTAAACCATGATGAAGAGACTGATGACGACCTTAGGGAGAGAGTACAACCAGGAAAGAATAAGTACAAAATGCATAGTAATTAAGATTTTACATAGTTTAATTTGCTGTAAATAGTCCTTTTGTTTGCCATTGTTCCAAATATTAATTAATTTGCTCTTATTTCTTACAGTCTCTCCTTCGCTCTTATTTAGTTCACCTCTCGTCAAACTAACGGGACTGGGACTAAACCAAGACGAAGAGACTGATGACGACCTTGGAATGAGAGTACAACCAGGAAAGAATAAGTACAAAATGCATAGTAATTAAGATTTTACATGGATTAATTTGCTGTAAATAGTCCTTTTGTTTGCCATTGCTCCAAATATTAATTCATTTGCTATTATTTCTTACAGTCTCTCCTTCGCTCTTATTTAGTTCACCTCTCGTCAAACGAACGGGACTGGGACCAAACCATGACAAAGAGACTGATGACGAACTTGGGGAGAGAGTACAACCAGGAATGAATAAGTACAAAATGCATAGCAATTAAGATTTTACATAGATTAATTTGCTGTAAATAGTCCTTTTGTTTGCCATTGTTCCAAATATTAATTAATTTGCTCTTATTTCTTACAGTCTCTCCTTCGCTCTTATTTAGTTCACCTCACGTCGAACAAATGTGACTGGGACCAAACCATGACGAAGAGACTGATGACGACCTTGGGGAGAGAGTACAACCAGGAAAGAATAAGTACAAAATGCATAGTAATTAAGATTTTACATAGTTTAATTTGCTGTAAATAGTCCTTTTGTTTGCCATTGTTCCAAATAGTAATTAATTTGCTCTTATATCTTACAGTCTCTCCTTCGCTCTTATTCAGTTCACCTCTCGTCGAAAGAACGGGACTTGGACTAAACCATGACGAAGAGACTGATGACGACCTTGGGGAGAGAGTACAACCAGGAAAAAATAAGTACAAAATGCATAGTAATTAAGATTTTACATAGTTTAATTTGCTGTAAATAGTCCTTTTGTTTGCCATTGTTCCAAATATTAATTCATTTGCTCTTATTTCTTACAGTCTCTCCTTCGCTCTTATTTAGTTCACGTCTCGTCGAACGAACGGGACTGGGACCAAACCATGACGAAGAGACTGATGACGACCTTGGGGAGAGAGTACAACCAGGAATGAATAAGTACAAAATGCATAGTAATTAAGATTTAACATAGATTAATTAGCTGTAAATAGTCCTTTTGTTTGCCATTGTTCCAAATATTAATTAATTTGCTCTTATTTCTTACAGTCTCTCCTTCGCTCTTATTTAGTTCACCTCTCGTCGAACAAACGGGACTGGGACCAAACCATGACGAAGAGACTGATGACGACCTTGGGGAGAGAGTACAACCAGGAAAGAATAAGCACAAAATGCATAGTAATTAAGATTTTCCATTGTTTAATCTGCTGTAAATAGTCCTTTTGTTTGCCATTGTTCCAAATATTAATTAATTTGCTCTTATTTCATACAGTCTCTCCTTCGCTCCTATTTAGTTCACCTCTCGTCGAAAGAACGGGACTGGGACTAAATCATGACGAAGAGACTGATGACGACCTTGGGGAGAGAGTACAACCAGGAAAGTATAAGTACAAAATGTATAGTAATTAAGATTTAACATAGTTTAATTTGCTGTAAATAGTCCTTTTGTTAGCCATTGTTCCAAATATTAATTAATTTGCTCTTATTTCTTACAGTCTCTCCTTCGCTCTTATTTTGTTCACCTCTCGTCGAACGAACGGGACTGGGACCAAACCATGACGAAGAGACTGATGACGACCTTGGGGAGAGAGTACAACCAGGAAGGAATAAGTACAAAATGCATAGTAATTAAGATTTTACATAGTTTAATTTGCTGTAAATAGTCCTTTTGTTTGCCATTGTTCCAAATATTAATTAATTTGCTCTTATTTCTTACAGTCTCTCCTTCGCTCTTATTTAGTTCACCACTCGTCGAACGAACGGGACTGGGACCAAACCATGACCAAGAGACTGATGACGACCTTGGGTAGAGAGTACAACCAGGAAAGAATAGGTACAAAATGCATAGTAATTAAGATTTTACATAGTTCAATTTGCTGTAAATAGTCCTATTGTTTGCCATTGTTCCAAATATTAATTAATTTGCTCTTATTTCCTACAGTCTCTCCTTCGCTCTTATTTAGTTCACCTCTCGTCGAACTATCGGGACTGGGACTAAACCAAGACGAAGAGACTGATGACGACCTTGGAAAGAGAGTACAACCAGGAAAGAATAAGTACAAAATGCATAGTAATTAAGATTTTACATAGTTTAATTTGCTGTAAATAGTCCTTTTGTTTGCCATTGTTCCAAATATTAATTAATTTGCTCTTATTTCTTACAGTCTCTCCTTCGCTCTTATTTAGTTCACCTCTCGTCGAACGAACGGGACTGGGACCAAACCATGACCAAGAGACTGATGACGACCTTGGGTAGAGAGTACAACCAGGAAAGAATAAGTACAAAATGCATAGTAATTAAGATTTTACATAGTTCAATTTGCTGTAAATAGTCCTATTGTTTGCCATTGTTCCAAATATTAATTAATTTGCTCTTATTTCTTACAGTCTCTCCTTCGCTCTTATTTAGTTCACCTCTCGTCGAACTAACGGGACTGGGACTAAACCAAGACGAAGAGACTGATGACGACCTTGGAAAGAGAGTACAACCAGGAAAGAATAAGTACAAAATGCATAGTAATTAAGATTTTACGTAGATTAATTTGCTGTAAATAGTCCTTTTGTAAGCCTTTGTTCCAAATATTAATTAATTTGCTCTTATTTCTTACAGTCTCTCCTTCGCTCTTATTTAGTTCACCTCTCGTCGAAAGAACGGGACTTGGACTAAACCATGACGAAGAGACTGATGACGACCTTAGGGAGAGAGTACAACCAGGAAAGAATAAGTACAAAATGCATAGTAATTAAGATTTTACATAGTTTAATTTGCTGTAAATAGTCCTTTTGTTTGCCATAGTTCCAAATATTAATTAATTTGCTCTTATTTCTTACAGTCTCTCCTTCGCTCTTATTTAGTTCACCTCTCGTCGAAAGAACGGGACTGGGACTAAATCATGACGAAGAGACTGATGACGACCTTGGGAAGAGAGTACAACCAGGAAAGAATAAGTACAAAATGCATTGTAATTAAGATTTTACATAGTTTAATTTGCTGTAAATAGTCTTTTTGTTTGCCATTGTTCCATATATATTTATTCATTTGCTCTTATTTCTTAATGTCTCTCCTTCGCTCTTATTTAGTTCATCTCTCGTCCAACGAACGGGACTGGGACTAAACCATGACGAAGAGACTGATGACGACCTTGGGGAGAGAGTACAACCAGGAAAGAATAAGTACAAAATGCATAGTATATAAGATTTTACATAGTTTAATTTGCTGTAAATAGTCCTTTTGTTTGCCATTGTTCCATATATTAATTCATTTGCTCTTATTTCTTAATGTCTCTCCTTCGCTCTTATTTAGTTCATATCTCGTCCAACGAACGGGACTGGGACTAAACCATGACGAAGAGACTGATGACGACCTTGGGAAGAGAGTACAACCAGGAAAGAATAAGTACAAAATGCATAGTAATTAAGATTTTACATAGTTTAGTTTGTTTAAATTGTCCTTTTGTGTTCTATTGTTCCATATATTAATTCATTTGCTCTTATTTCTTACTGTCTCGCCTTCGCTTTTATTTAATTCACCTCTCGTCGAACGAACGGGACTGGGACCAAACCATGACGAAGAGACTGATGACGACCTTGGGGAGAGAGTACAACCAGGAAAGATTAAGTAGAAAATGCATAGTATTTAAGATTTTTCATAGCTTTATTTGCTGTAAATAGTCCTTTTGTTTGCCATTGTTCCAAATATTAATTAATTTGCTCTTATTTCTTACAGTCCCTCCTTCTCTCTTATTAAGTTCAACCTCTCGTCGAAAGAACGGGACTGGGACTAAATCATGACGAAGAGACTGATGACGACCTTGGAGAGAGAGTACAACCAGGAAAGAATAAGTACAAAATGCATAGTAATTAAGATTTTACATAGTTTAATTTGCTGTTAATAGTCCTTTTGTTGACCATTGATCCAAATATTAATTAATTTGCTCTTATTTCTTACAGTCTCCCCTTCGCTCTTATTTAGTTCACCTCTCGTCGAAAGAACGGGACTGGGACTAAATCATGATGAAGAGACTGATGACGACCTTGGGGAGAGAGTACAACCAGGAAAGAATAAGTACAAAATGCATTGTAATTAAGATTTTACATAGTTTAATTTGCTGTAAATAGTCTTTTTGTTTGCCATTGTTCCATATATATTTATTCATTTGCTCTTATTTCTTAATGTCTCTCCTTCGCTCTTATTTAGTTCATCTCTCGTCCAACGAACGGGACTGGGACTAAACCATGTCGAAGAGACTGATGACGACCTTGGGGAGAGAGTACAACCAGGAAAGAATAAGTACAAAATGCATAGTAATTAAGATTTTGCATAGTTTAATTTGCTGTAAATAGTCCTTTTGTTCGCCATTGTTCCAAATATTAATTAATTTGCTCTTATTTCTTAATGTCTCTCCTTCGCTCTTATTTAGTTCATCTCTCGTCCAACGAACGGGACTGGGACTAAACCATGACGTAGAGACTGATGACGACCTTGGGAAGAGAGTACAACCAGGAAAGAATAAGTACAAAATGCATAGTAATTAAGATTTTACATAGTTTAGTTTGTTTAAATTGTCCTTTTGTGTTCCATTGTTCCATATATTAATTCATTTGCTCTTATTTCTTACAGTCTCTCCTTCGCTCTTATTTAGTTCACCTCTCGTCAAACGAACGGGACTGGGACCAAACCATGACCAAGAGACTGATGACGAACTTGGGGAGAGAGTACAACCAGGCTTGAATAAGTACAAAATGCATAGTAATTAAGATTTTACATAGATTAATTTGCTGTAAATAGTCCATTTGTTTGCCATTTTTCCAAATATTAATTCATTTGCTCTTATTTCTTACAGTCTCTCCTTCGCTCTTATTTAGTTCACCTCTCGTCAAACGAACGGGACTGGGACCAAACCATGACCAAGAGACTGATGACAAACTTGGGGAGAGAGTACAACCAGGAATGAATAAGTACAAAATGCATAGTAATTAAGATTTTACATAGATTAATTTGCTGTAAATAGTCCTTTTGTTTGCCATTTTTCCAAATATTAATTAATTTGCTCTTATTTCTTACAGTCTCTCCTTCGCTCTTATTTAGTTCACCTCACGTCGAACAAACCGGACTGGGACCAATCCATGACGAAGAGACTGATGACGACATTGGGGAGAGAGTACAACCAGGAAAGAATAAGTACAAAATGCATAGTAATTAAGATTTTACATAGTTTAATTTTCTGTAAATAGTCCTTTTGTTTGCCATTGTTCCAAATATTAATTAATTTTCTCTTATTTCTTACAGTCTCTCCTTCGCTCTTATTTAGTTCACCTCTCGTCGAAAGAAAGGAACTGGGACTAAATCATGACGAAGAGACTGATGACGACCTTGGGGAGAGAGAACAACCAGGAAAGAATAAGTACGAAATGCATAGTAATTAAGATTTTGCATAGTTTAATTTGCTGTAAATAGTCCTTTTGTTCGCCATTGTTCCAAATATTAATTAATTTGCTCTTATTTCTTACAGTCTCTCCTTCCCTCTTATTTAGTTCACCTCTTGTCGAAAGAACGGGACTTGGACTAAACCATGATGAAGAGACTGATGACGACCTTAGGGAGAGAGTACAACCAGGAAAGAATAAGTACAAAATGCATAGTAATTAAGATTTTACATAGTTTAATTTGCTGTAAATAGTCCTTTTGTTTGCCATTGTTCCAAATATTAATTAATTTGCTCTTATTTCTTACAGTCTCTCCTTCGCTCTTATTTAGTTCACCTCTCGTCAAACTAACGGGACTGGGACTAAACCAAGACGAAGAGACTGATGACGACCTTGGAATGAGAGTACAACCAGGAAAGAATAAGTACAAAATGCATAGTAATTAAGATTTTACATGGATTAATTTGCTGTAAATAGTCCTTTTGTTTGCCATTGCTCCAAATATTAATTCATTTGCTATTATTTCTTACAGTCTCTCCTTCGCTCTTATTTAGTTCACCTCTCGTCAAACGAACGGGACTGGGACCAAACCATGACAAAGAGACTGATGACGAACTTGGGGAGAGAGTACAACCAGGAATGAATAAGTACAAAATGCATAGCAATTAAGATTTTACATAGATTAATTTGCTGTAAATAGTCCTTTTGTTTGCCATTGTTCCAAATATTAATTAATTTGCTCTTATTTCTTACAGTCTCTCCTTCGCTCTTATTTAGTTCACCTCACGTCGAACAAATGTGACTGGGACCAAACCATGACGAAGAGACTGATGACGACCTTGGGGAGAGAGTACAACCAGGAAAGAATAAGTACAAAATGCATAGTAATTAAGATTTTACATAGTTTAATTTGCTGTAAATAGTCCTTTTGTTTGCCATTGTTCCAAATAGTAATTAATTTGCTCTTATATCTTACAGTCTCTCCTTCGCTCTTATTCAGTTCACCTCTCGTCGAAAGAACGGGACTTGGACTAAACCATGACGAAGAGACTGATGACGACCTTGGGGAGAGAGTACAACCAGGAAAAAATAAGTACAAAATGCATAGTAATTAAGATTTACATAGTTTAATTTGCTGTAAATAGTCCTTTTGTTTGCCATTGTTCCAAATATTAATTCATTTGCTCTTATTTCTTACAGTCTCTCCTTCGCTCTTATTTAGTTCACGTCTCGTCGAACGAACGGGACTGGGACCAAACCATGACGAAGAGACTGATGACGACCTTGGGGAGAGAGTACAACCAGGAATGAATAAGTACAAAATGCATAGTAATTAAGATTTAACATAGATTAATTAGCTGTAAATAGTCCTTTTGTTTGCCATTGTTCCAAATATTAATTAATTTGCTCTTATTTCTTACAGTCTCTCCTTCGCTCTTATTTAGTTCACCTCTCGTCGAACAAACGGGACTGGGACCAAACCATGACGAAGAGACTGATGACGACCTTGGGGAGAGAGTACAACCAGGAAAGAATAAGCACAAAATGCATAGTAATTAAGATTTTCCATTGTTTAATCTGCTGTAAATAGTCCTTTTGTTTGCCATTGTTCCAAATATTAATTAATTTGCTCTTATTTCATACAGTCTCTCCTTCGCTCCTATTTAGTTCACCTCTCGTCGAAAGAACGGGACTGGGACTAAATCATGACGAAGAGACTGATGACGACCTTGGGGAGAGAGTACAACCAGGAAAGTATAAGTACAAAATGTATAGTAATTAAGATTTAACATAGTTTAATTTGCTGTAAATAGTCCTTTTGTTAGCCATTGTTCCAAATATTAATTAATTTGCTCTTATTTCTTACAGTCTCTCCTTCGCTCTTATTTTGTTCACCTCTCGTCGAACGAACGGGACTGGGACCAAACCATGACGAAGAGACTGATGACGACCTTGGGGAGAGAGTACAACCAGGAAGGAATAAGTACAAAATGCATAGTAATTAAGATTTTACATAGTTTAATTTGCTGTAAATAGTCCTTTTGTTTGCCATTGTTCCAAATATTAATTAATTTGCTCTTATTTCTTACAGTCTCTCCTTCGCTCTTATTTAGTTCACCACTCGTCGAACGAACGGGACTGGGACCAAACCATGACCAAGAGACTGATGACGACCTTGGGTAGAGAGTACAACCAGGAAAGAATAGGTACAAAATGCATAGTAATTAAGATTTTACATAGTTCAATTTGCTGTAAATAGTCCTATTGTTTGCCATTGTTCCAAATATTAATTAATTTGCTCTTATTTCCTACAGTCTCTCCTTCGCTCTTATTTAGTTCACCTCTCGTCGAACTATCGGGACTGGGACTAAACCAAGACGAAGAGACTGATGACGACCTTGGAAAGAGAGTACAACCAGGAAAGAATAAGTACAAAATGCATAGTAATTAAGATTTTACATAGTTTAATTTGCTGTAAATAGTCCTTTTGTTTGCCATTGTTCCAAATATTAATTAATTTGCTCTTATTTCTTACAGTCTCTCCTTCGCTCTTATTTAGTTCACCTCTCGTCGAACGAACGGGACTGGGACCAAACCATGACCAAGAGACTGATGACGACCTTGGGTAGAGAGTACAACCAGGAAAGAATAAGTACAAAATGCATAGTAATTAAGATTTTACATAGTTCAATTTGCTGTAAATAGTCCTATTGTTTGCCATTGTTCCAAATATTAATTAATTTGCTCTTATTTCTTACAGTCTCTCCTTCGTTCTTATTTAGTTCACCTCTCGTCGAACTAACGGGACTGGGACTAAACCAAGACGAAGAGACTGATGACGACCTTGGAAAGAGAGTACAACCAGGAAAGAATAAGTACAAAATGCATAGTAATTAAGATTTTACGTAGATTAATTTGCTGTAAATAGTCCTTTTGTAAGCCTTTGTTCCAAATATTAATTAATTTGCTCTTATTTCTTACAGTCTCTCCTTCGCTCTTATTTAGTTCACCTCTCGTCGAAAGAACGGGACTTGGACTAAACCATGACGAAGAGACTGATGACGACCTTAGGGAGAGAGTACAACCAGGAAAGAATAAGTACAAAATGCATAGTAATTAAGATTTTACATAGTTTAATTTGCTGTAAATAGTCCTTTTGTTTGCCATAGTTCCAAATATTAATTAATTTGCTCTTATTTCTTACAGTCTCTCCTTCGCTCTTATTTAGTTCACCTCTCGTCGAACTAACGGGACTGGGACTAAACCAAGACGAAGAGACTGATGACGGACTTGGAATGAGAGTACAACCAGGAAAGAATAAGTACAAAATGCATAGTAATTAAGATTTCACATAGATTAATTTGCTGTAAATAGTCCTTTTGTTTGCCATTGTTCCAAATATTAATTCATTTGCTCCTATTTCTTACAGTCTCTCTTTCGCTCTTATTTAGTTCACCTCTCGTCAAACGAACGGGACTGGGACCAAACCATGACAAAGAGACTGATGACGAACTTGGGGAGAGAGTACAACCAGGAATGAATAAGTACAAAATGCATAGTAATTAAGATTTTACATAGATTAATTTGCTGTAAATAGTCCTTTTGTTTGCCATTGTTCCAAATATTAATTAATTTGCTCTTTTTTCTTACAGTCTCTCCTTCGCTCTTATTTAATTCACCTCACGTCGAACAAACGGGACTGGGACCAAACCATGACGAAGAGACTGATGACGACCTTGGGGAGAGAGTACAACCAGGAAAGAATAAGTACAAAATGCATAGTAATTAAGATTTTACATAGTATAATTTGCTGTAAATAGTCCTTTTGTAAGCCTTTGTTCCAAATATTAATTAATTTGCTCTTATTTCTTACAGTCTCTCCTTCGCTCTTATTTAGTTCAGCTCTCGTCGAACGAACGGGACTGGGACTAAACCATGACGACCTTGGGGAGAGAGTACAACCAGGAAAGAATAAGTACAAAATGCATAGTAATTAAGATTTTACATAGTTTAATTTGCTGTTAATAGTCCTTTTGTTTGCCATTGATCCAAATATTAATTAATTTGCTCTTATTTCTTACAGTCTCTCCTTCGCTCTTATTTAGTTCACCTCTCGTCGAAAGAACGGGACTGGGACTAAATCATGACGAAGAGACTGATGACGACCTTGGGAAGAGAGTACAACCAGGAAAGAATAAGTACAAAATGCATTGTAATTAAGATTTTACATAGTTTAATTTGCTGTAAATAGTCTTTTTGTTTGCCATTGTTCCATATATATTTATTCATTTGCTCTTATTTCTTAATGTCTCTCCTTCGCTCTTATTTAGTTCATCTCTCGTCCAACGAACGGGACTGGGACTAAACCATGACGAAGAGACTGATGACGACCTTGGGGAGAGAGTACAACCAGGAAAGAATAAGTACAAAATGCATAGTATATAAGATTTTACATAGTTTAATTTGCTGTAAATAGTCCTTTTGTTTGCCATTGTTCCATATATTAATTCATTTGCTCTTATTTCTTAATGTCTCTCCTTCGCTCTTATTTAGTTCATATCTCGTCCAACGAACGGGACTGGGACTAAACCATGACGAAGAGACTGATGACGACCTTGGGAAGAGAGTACAACCAGGAAAGAATAAGTACAAAATGCATAGTAATTAAGATTTTACATAGTTTAGTTTGTTTAAATTGTCCTTTTGTGTTCTATTGTTCCATATATTAATTCATTTGCTCTTATTTCTTACTGTCTCGCCTTCGCTTTTATTTAATTCACCTCTCGTCGAACGAACGGGACTGGGACCAAACCATGACGAAGAGACTGATGACGACCTTGGGGAGAGAGTACAACCAGGAAAGATTAAGTAGAAAATGCATAGTATTTAAGATTTTTCATAGCTTTATTTGCTGTAAATAGTCCTTTTGTTTGCCATTGTTCCAAATATTAATTAATTTGCTCTTATTTCTTACAGTCCCTCCTTCTCTCTTATTAAGTTCAACCTCTCGTCGAAAGAACGGGACTGGGACTAAATCATGACGAAGAGACTGATGACGACCTTGGAGAGAGAGTACAACCAGGAAAGAATAAGTACAAAATGCATAGTAATTAAGATTTTACATAGTTTAATTTGCTGTTAATAGTCCTTTTGTTGACCATTGATCCAAATATTAATTAATTTGCTCTTTTTTCTTACAGTCTCCCCTTCGCTCTTATTTAGTTCACCTCTCGTCGAAAGAACGGGACTGGGACTAAATCATGATGAAGAGACTGATGACGACCTTGGGGAGAGAGTACAACCAGGAAAGAATAAGTACAAAATGCATAGTAATTAAGATTTTACATAGTTTAATTTGCTGTTAATAGTCCTTTTGTTTGCCATTGTTCCAAATATTAATTAATTTTCTCTTATTTCTTACAGTCTCTCCTTCGCTCTTATTTAGTTCACCTCTCGTCGAAAGAAAGGAACTGGGACTAAATCATGACGAAGAGACTGATGACGACCTTGGGGAGAGAGAACAACCAGGAAAGAATAAGTACGAAATGCATAGTAATTAAGATTTTGCATAGTTTAATTTGCTGTAAATAGTCCTTTTGTTCGCCATTGTTCCAAATATTAATTAATTTGCTCTTATTTCTTACAGTCTCTCCTTCCCTCTTATTTAGTTCACCTCTTGTCGAAAGAACGGGACTTGGACTAAACCATGATGAAGAGACTGATGACGACCTTAGGGAGAGAGTACAACCAGGAAAGAATAAGTACAAAATGCATAGTAATTAAGATTTTACATAGTTTAATTTGCTGTAAATAGTCCTTTTGTTTGCCATTGTTCCAAATATTAATTAATTTGCTCTTATTTCTTACAGTCTCTCCTTCGCTCTTATTTAGTTCACCTCTCGTCAAACTAACGGGACTGGGACTAAACCAAGACGAAGAGACTGATGACGACCTTGGAATGAGAGTACAACCAGGAAAGAATAAGTACAAAATGCATAGTAATTAAGATTTTACATGGATTAATTTGCTGTAAATAGTCCTTTTGTTTGCCATTGCTCCAAATATTAATTCATTTGCTATTATTTCTTACAGTCTCTCCTTCGCTCTTATTTAGTTCACCTCTCGTCAAACGAACGGGACTGGGACCAAACCATGACAAAGAGACTGATGACGAACTTGGGGAGAGAGTACAACCAGGAATGAATAAGTACAAAATGCATAGCAATTAAGATTTTACATAGATTAATTTGCTGTAAATAGTCCTTTTGTTTGCCATTGTTCCAAATATTAATTAATTTGCTCTTATTTCTTACAGTCTCTCCTTCGCTCTTATTTAGTTCACCTCACGTCGAACAAATGTGACTGGGACCAAACCATGACGAAGAGACTGATGACGACCTTGGGGAGAGAGTACAACCAGGAAAGAATAAGTACAAAATGCATAGTAATTAAGATTTTACATAGTTTAATTTGCTGTAAATAGTCCTTTTGTTTGCCATTGTTCCAAATAGTAATTAATTTGCTCTTATATCTTACAGTCTCTCCTTCGCTCTTATTCAGTTCACCTCTCGTCGAAAGAACGGGACTTGGACTAAACCATGACGAAGAGACTGATGACGACCTTGGGGAGAGAGTACAACCAGGAAAAAATAAGTACAAAATGCATAGTAATTAAGATTTTACATAGTTTAATTTGCTGTAAATAGTCCTTTTGTTTGCCATTGTTCCAAATATTAATTCATTTGCTCTTATTTCTTACAGTCTCTCCTTCGCTCTTATTTAGTTCACGTCTCGTCGAACGAACGGGACTGGGACCAAACCATGACGAAGAGACTGATGACGACCTTGGGGAGAGAGTACAACCAGGAATGAATAAGTACAAAATGCATAGTAATTAAGATTTAACATAGATTAATTAGCTGTAAATAGTCCTTTTGTTTGCCATTGTTCCAAATATTAATTAATTTGCTCTTATTTCTTACAGTCTCTCCTTCGCTCTTATTTAGTTCACCTCTCGTCGAACAAACGGGACTGGGACCAAACCATGACGAAGAGACTGATGACGACCTTGGGGAGAGAGTACAACCAGGAAAGAATAAGCACAAAATGCATAGTAATTAAGATTTTCCATTGTTTAATCTGCTGTAAATAGTCCTTTTGTTTGCCATTGTTCCAAATATTAATTAATTTGCTCTTATTTCATACAGTCTCTCCTTCGCTCCTATTTAGTTCACCTCTCGTCGAAAGAACGGGACTGGGACTAAATCATGACGAAGAGACTGATGACGACCTTGGGGAGAGAGTACAACCAGGAAAGTATAAGTACAAAATGTATAGTAATTAAGATTTAACATAGTTTAATTTGCTGTAAATAGTCCTTTTGTTAGCCATTGTTCCAAATATTAATTAATTTGCTCTTATTTCTTACAGTCTCTCCTTCGCTCTTATTTTGTTCACCTCTCGTCGAACGAACGGGACTGGGACCAAACCATGACGAAGAGACTGATGACGACCTTGGGGAGAGAGTACAACCAGGAAGGAATAAGTACAAAATGCATAGTAATTAAGATTTTACATAGTTTAATTTGCTGTAAATAGTCCTTTTGTTTGCCATTGTTCCAAATATTAATTAATTTGCTCTTATTTCTTACAGTCTCTCCTTCGCTCTTATTTAGTTCACCACTCGTCGAACGAACGGGACTGGGACGAAACCATGACCAAGAGACTGATGACGACCTTGGGTAGAGAGTACAACCAGGAAAGAATAGGTACAAAATGCATAGTAATTAAGATTTTACATAGTTCAATTTGCTGTAAATAGTCCTATTGTTTGCCATTGTTCCAAATATTAATTAATTTGCTCTTATTTCCTACAGTCTCTCCTTCGCTCTTATTTAGTTCACCTCTCGTCGAACTATCGGGACTGGGACTAAACCAAGACGAAGAGACTGATGACGACCTTGGAAAGAGAGTACAACCAGGAAAGAATAAGTACAAAATGCATAGTAATTAAGATTTTACATAGTTTAATTTGCTGTAAATAGTCCTTTTGTTTGCCATTGTTCCAAATATTAATTAATTTGCTCTTATTTCTTACAGTCTCTCCTTCGCTCTTATTTAGTTCACCTCTCGTCGAACGAACGGGACTGGGACCAAACCATGACCAAGAGACTGATGACGACCTTGGGTAGAGAGTACAACCAGGAAAGAATAAGTACAAAATGCATAGTAATTAAGATTTTACATAGTTCAATTTGCTGTAAATAGTCCTATTGTTTGCCATTGTTCCAAATATTAATTAATTTGCTCTTATTTCTTACAGTCTCTCCTTCGTTCTTATTTAGTTCACCTCTCGTCGAACTAACGGGACTGGGACTAAACCAAGACGAAGAGACTGATGACGACCTTGGAAAGAGAGTACAACCAGGAAAGAATAAGTACAAAATGCATAGTAATTAAGATTTTACGTAGATTAATTTGCTGTAAATAGTCCTTTTGTAAGCCTTTGTTCCAAATATTAATTAATTTGCTCTTATTTCTTACAGTCTCTCCTTCGCTCTTATTTAGTTCACCTCTCGTCGAAAGAACGGGACTTGGACTAAACCATGACGAAGAGACTGATGACGACCTTAGGGAGAGAGTACAACCAGGAAAGAATAAGTACAAAATGCATAGTAATTAAGATTTTACATAGTTTAATTTGCTGTAAATAGTCCTTTTGTTTGCCATAGTTCCAAATATTAATTAATTTGCTCTTATTTCTTACAGTCTCTCCTTCGCTCTTATTTAGTTCACCTCTCGTCGAACTAACGGGACTGGGACTAAACCAAGACGAAGAGACTGATGACGGACTTGGAATGAGAGTACAACCAGGAAAGAATAAGTACAAAATGCATAGTAATTAAGATTTCACATAGATTAATTTGCTGTAAATAGTCCTTTTGTTTGCCATTGTTCCAAATATTAATTCATTTGCTCCTATTTCTTACAGTCTCTCTTTCGCTCTTATTTAGTTCACCTCTCGTCAAACGAACGGGACTGGGACCAAACCATGACAAAGAGACTGATGACGAACTTGGGGAGAGAGTACAACCAGGAATGAATAAGTACAAAATGCATAGTAATTAAGATTTTACATAGATTAATTTGCTGTAAATAGTCCTTTTGTTTGCCATTGTTCCAAATATTAATTAATTTGCTCTTTTTTCTTACAGTCTCTCCTTCGCTCTTATTTAATTCACCTCACGTCGAACAAACGGGACTGGGACCAAACCATGACGAAGAGACTGATGACGACCTTGGGGAGAGAGTACAACCAGGAAAGAATAAGTACAAAATGCATAGTAATTAAGATTTTACATAGTATAATTTGCTGTAAATAGTCCTTTTGTAAGCCTTTGTTCCAAATATTAATTAATTTGCTCTTATTTCTTACAGTCTCTCCTTCGCTCTTATTTAGTTCAGCTCTCGTCGAACGAACGGGACTGGGACTAAACCATGACGACCTTGGGGAGAGAGTACAACCAGGAAAGAATAAGTACAAAATGCATAGTAATTAAGATTTTACATAGTTTAATTTGCTGTTAATAGTCCTTTTGTTTGCCATTGATCCAAATATTAATTAATTTGCTCTTATTTCTTACAGTCTCTCCTTCGCTCTTATTTAGTTCACCTCTCGTCGAAAGAACGGGACTGGGACTAAATCATGACGAAGAGACTGATGACGACCTTGGGAAGAGAGTACAACCAGGAAAGAATAAGTACAAAATGCATTGTAATTAAGATTTTACATAGTTTAATTTGCTGTAAATAGTCTTTTTGTTTGCCATTGTTCCATATATATTTATTCATTTGCTCTTATTTCTTAATGTCTCTCCTTCGCTCTTATTTAGTTCATCTCTCGTCCAACGAACGGGACTGGGACTAAACCATGACGAAGAGACTGATGACGACCTTGGGGAGAGAGTACAACCAGGAAAGAATAAGTACAAAATGCATAGTATATAAGATTTTACATAGTTTAATTTGCTGTAAATAGTCCTTTTGTTTGCCATTGTTCCATATATTAATTCATTTGCTCTTATTTCTTAATGTCTCTCCTTCGCTCTTATTTAGTTCATATCTCGTCCAACGAACGGGACTGGGACTAAACCATGACGAAGAGACTGATGACGACCTTGGGAAGAGAGTACAACCAGGAAAGAATAAGTACAAAATGCATAGTAATTAAGATTTTACATAGTTTAGTTTGTTTAAATTGTCCTTTTGTGTTCTATTGTTCCATATATTAATTCATTTGCTCTTATTTCTTACTGTCTCGCCTTCGCTTTTATTTAATTCACCTCTCGTCGAACGAACGGGACTGGGACCAAACCATGACGAAGAGACTGATGACGACCTTGGGGAGAGAGTACAACCAGGAAAGATTAAGTAGAAAATGCATAGTATTTAAGATTTTTCATAGCTTTATTTGCTGTAAATAGTCCTTTTGTTTGCCATTGTTCCAAATATTAATTAATTTGCTCTTATTTCTTACAGTCCCTCCTTCTCTCTTATTAAGTTCAACCTCTCGTCGAAAGAACGGGACTGGGACTAAATCATGACGAAGAGACTGATGACGACCTTGGAGAGAGAGTACAACCAGGGAAGAATAAGTACAAAATGCATAGTAATTAAGATTTTACATAGTTTAATTTGCTGTTAATAGTCCTTTTGTTGACCATTGATCCAAATATTAATTAATTTGCTCTTTTTTCTTACAGTCTCCCCTTCGCTCTTATTTAGTTCACCTCTCGTCGAAAGAACGGGACTGGGACTAAATCATGATGAAGAGACTGATGACGACCTTGGGGAGAGAGTACAACCAGGAAAGAATAAGTACAAAATGCATTGTAATTAAGATTTTACATAGTTTAATTTGCTGTAAATAGTCTTTTTGTTTGCCATTGTTCCATATATATTTATTCATTTGCTCTTATTTCTTAATGTCTCTCCTTCGCTCTTATTTAGTTCATCTCTCGTCCAACGAACGGGACTGGGACTAAACCATATCGAAGAGACTGATGACGACCTTGGGGAGAGAGTACAACCAGGAAAGAATAAGTACAAAATGCATAGTAATTAAGATTTTGCATAGTTTAATTTGCTGTAAATAGTCCTTTTGTTCGCCATTGTTCCAAATATTAATTAATTTGCTCTTATTTCTTAATGTCTCTCCTTCGCTCTTATTTAGTTCATCTCTCGTCCAACGAACGGGACTGGGACTAAACCATGACGTAGAGACTGATGACGACCTTGGGAAGAGAGTACAACCAGGAAAGAATAAGTACAAAATGCATAGTAATTAAGATTTTACATAGTTTAGTTTGTTTAAATTGTCCTTTTGTGTTCCATTGTTCCATATATTAATTCATTTGCTCTTATTTCTTACAGTCTCTCCTTCGCTCTTATTTAGTTCACCTCTCGTCAAACGAACGGGACTGGGACCAAACCATGACCAAGAGACTGATGACGAACTTGGGGAGAGAGTACAACCAGGCTTGAATAAGTACAAAATGCATAGTAATTAAGATTTTACATAGATTAATTTGCTGTAAATAGTCCATTTGTTTGCCATTTTTCCAAATATTAATTCATTTGCTCTTATTTCTTACAGTCTCTCCTTCGCTCTTATTTAGTTCACCTCTCGTCAAACGAACGGGACTGCGACCAAACCATGACCAAGAGACTGATGACAAACTTGAGGAGAGAGTACAACCAGGAATGAATAAGTACAAAATGCATAGTAATTAAGATTTTACATAGATTAATTTGCTGTAAATAGTCCTTTTGTTTGCCATTTTTCCAAATATTAATTAATTTGCTCTTATTTCTTACAGTCTCTCCTTCGCTCTTATTTAGTTCACCTCACGTCGAACAAACCGGACTGGGACCAATCCATGACGAAGAGACTGATGACGACATTGGGGAGAGAGTACAACCAGGAAAGAATAAGTACAAAATGCATAGTAATTAAGATTTTACATAGTTTAATTTTCTGTAAATAGTCCTTTTGTTTGCCATTGTTCCAAATATTAATTAATTTTCTCTTATTTCTTACAGTCTCTCCTTCGCTCTTATTTAGTTCACCTCTCGTCGAAAGAAAGGAACTGGGACTAAATCATGACGAAGAGACTGATGACGACCTTGGGGAGAGAGAACAACCAGGAAAGAATAAGTACGAAATGCATAGTAATTAAGATTTTGCATAGTTTAATTTGCTGTAAATAGTCCTTTTGTTCGCCATTGTTCCAAATATTAATTAATTTGCTCTTATTTCTTACAGTCTCTCCTTCCCTCTTATTTAGTTCACCTCTTGTCGAAAGAACGGGACTTGGACTAAACCATGATGAAGAGACTGATGACGACCTTAGGGAGAGAGTACAACCAGGAAAGAATAAGTACAAAATGCATAGTAATTAAGATTTTACATAGTTTAATTTGCTGTAAATAGTCCTTTTGTTTGCCATTGTTCCAAATATTAATTCATTTGCTCTTATTTCTTACAGTCTCTCCTTCGCTCTTATTTAGTTCACCTCTCGTCAAACTAACGGGACTGGGACTAAACCAAGACGAAGAGACTGATGACGACCTTGGAATGAGAGTACAACCAGGAAAGAATAAGTACAAAATGCATAGTAATTAAGATTTTACATGGATTAATTTGCTGTAAATAGTCCTTTTGTTTGCCATTGCTCCAAATATTAATTCATTTGCTATTATTTCTTACAGTCTCTCCTTCGCTCTTATTTAGTTCACCTCTCGTCAAACGAACGGGACTGGGACCAAACCATGACAAAGAGACTGATGACGAACTTGGGGAGAGAGTACAACCAGGAATGAATAAGTACAAAATGCATAGCAATTAAGATTTTACATAGATTAATTTGCTGTAAATAGTCCTTTTGTTTGCCATTGTTCCAAATATTAATTAATTTGCTCTTATTTCTTACAGTCTCTCCTTCGCTCTTATTTAGTTCACCTCACGTCGAACAAATGTGACTGGGACCAAACCATGACGAAGAGACTGATGACGACCTTGGGGAGAGAGTACAACCAGGAAAGAATAAGTACAAAATGCATAGTAATTAAGATTTTACATAGTTTAATTTGCTGTAAATAGTCCTTTTGTTTGCCATTGTTCCAAATAGTAATTAATTTGCTCTTATATCTTACAGTCTCTCCTTCGCTCTTATTCAGTTCACCTCTCGTCGAAAGAACGGGACTTGGACTAAACCATGACGAAGAGACTGATGACGACCTTGGGGAGAGAGTACAACCAGGAAAAAATAAGTACAAAATGCATAGTAATTAAGATTTTACATAGTTTAATTTGCTGTAAATAGTCCTTTTGTTTGCCATTGTTCCAAATATTAATTCATTTGCTCTTATTTCTTACAGTCTCTCCTTCGCTCTTATTTAGTTCACGTCTCGTCGAACGAACGGGACTGGGACCAAACCATGACGAAGAGACTGATGACGACCTTGGGGAGAGAGTACAACCAGGAATGAATAAGTACAAAATGCATAGTAATTAAGATTTAACATAGATTAATTAGCTGTAAATAGTCCTTTTGTTTGCCATTGTTCCAAATATTAATTAATTTGCTCTTATTTCTTACAGTCTCTCCTTCGCTCTTATTTAGTTCACCTCTCGTCGAACAAACGGGACTGGGACCAAACCATGACGAAGAGACTGATGACGACCTTGGGGAGAGAGTACAACCAGGAAAGAATAAGCACAAAATGCATAGTAATTAAGATTTTCCATTGTTTAATCTGCTGTAAATAGTCCTTTTGTTTGCCATTGTTCCAAATATTAATTAATTTGCTCTTATTTCATACAGTCTCTCCTTCGCTCCTATTTAGTTCACCTCTCGTCGAAAGAACGGGACTGGGACTAAATCATGACGAAGAGACTGATGACGACCTTGGGGAGAGAGTACAACCAGGAAAGTATAAGTACAAAATGTATAGTAATTAAGATTTAACATAGTTTAATTTGCTGTAAATAGTCCTTTTGTTAGCCATTGTTCCAAATATTAATTAATTTGCTCTTATTTCTTACAGTCTCTCCTTCGCTCTTATTTTGTTCACCTCTCGTCGAACGAACGGGACTGGGACCAAACCATGACGAAGAGACTGATGACGACCTTGGGGAGAGAGTACAACCAGGAAGGAATAAGTACAAAATGCATAGTAATTAAGATTTTACATAGTTTAATTTGCTGTAAATAGTCCTTTTGTTTGCCATTGTTCCAAATATTAATTAATTTGCTCTTATTTCTTACAGTCTCTCCTTCGCTCTTATTTAGTTCACCACTCGTCGAACGAACGGGACTGGGACCAAACCATGACCAAGAGACTGATGACGACCTTGGGTAGAGAGTACAACCAGGAAAGAATAGGTACAAAATGCATAGTAATTAAGATTTTACATAGTTCAATTTGCTGTAAATAGTCCTATTGTTTGCCATTGTTCCAAATATTAATTAATTTGCTCTTATTTCCTACAGTCTCTCCTTCGCTCTTATTTAGTTCACCTCTCGTCGAACTATCGGGACTGGGACTAAACCAAGACGAAGAGACTGATGACGACCTTGGAAAGAGAGTACAACCAGGAAAGAATAAGTACAAAATGCATAGTAATTAAGATTTTACATAGTTTAATTTGCTGTAAATAGTCCTTTTGTTTGCCATTGTTCCAAATATTAATTAATTTGCTCTTATTTCTTACAGTCTCTCCTTCGCTCTTATTTAGTTCACCTCTCGTCGAACGAACGGGACTGGGACCAAACCATGACCAAGAGACTGATGACGACCTTGGGTAGAGAGTACAACCAGGAAAGAATAAGTACAAAATGCATAGTAATTAAGATTTTACATAGTTCAATTTGCTGTAAATAGTCCTATTGTTTGCCATTGTTCCAAATATTAATTAATTTGCTCTTATTTCTTACAGTCTCTCCTTCGCTCTTATTTAGTTCACCTCTCGTCGAACTAACGGGACTGGGACTAAACCAAGACGAAGAGACTGATGACGACCTTGGAAAGAGAGTACAACCAGGAAAGAATAAGTACAAAATGCATAGTAATTAAGATTTTACGTAGATTAATTTGCTGTAAATAGTCCTTTTGTTTGCCATTGTTCCAAATATTAATTCATTTGCTCTTTTTTCATACTGCCTCTCCTTCGCTCTTATTTAGTTCACCTCTCGTCGAACGAACGGGACTGGGACCATACCATGACGAAGAGACTGATGACGACCTTGGGGTCAGAGTACAACCAGGAAAGAATAAGTACAAATTGCATAGTAATAAAGATTTTATGTAGTTTAGTTTGTTGTAAATAGTCTTTTTGTTTGCTATTGTTTAAAATAGTAATTCATTTGCTCCCATTTCTTACTGCCTCTCCTTAGCTCTTATTTAGTTCACCTCTCGTCGAACGAACGGGACTGGGACCAAACCATGACGAAGAGACTGATGACGATCTTGGGGAAAGAGTACAACCAGGAAAGAATAAGTACAAAATGCATAGTAATTAAGATTTTACATAGTTTAGTTTGTTTAAATTGTATTTTTGTTTTCAATTGTTCCATATATTAATTCATTTGCTCTTATTTCTTACTGTCTTTCCTTCGCTCTTATTTAGTTCACCTCTCGTCGAAAGAACGGGACTGGGACTAAATCATGACGAAGAGACTGATGACGACCTTGGGGAGAGAGTACAACCTGGAAAGAATAAGTACAAAATGCATAGTAATTAAAATTTTACACAGTTTAATTTGCTGTAAATAGTCCTTATGTTTGCCATTGTTCCATATATTAATTCATTTGCTCTTATTTCTTACAGTCTCTCCTTCGCTCTTATTTAGTTCACCTCTCGTCGAAAGAACGGGACTTGGACTAAACCATGACGAAGAGACTGATGACGACCTTGGGGAGAGAGTACAACCAGGAAAGAATAAGTGCAAAATGCATAGTAATTAAGATTTTACATAGTTTAATTTGCTGTAAATAGTCCTTTTGTTTGCCATTGTTCCAAACATTAATTCATTTGCTCTTATTTCTTACAGTCTCTCCTTCGCTCTTATTTAGTTCACGTCTCGTCAAACGAACGGGACTGGGACCAAACCATGACGAAGAGACTGATGACGACCTTGGGGAGAGAGTACAACCAGGAATGAATAAGTACAAAATGCATAGTAATTAAGATTTAACATAGATTAATTTGCTGTAAATAGTCCTTTTGTTTGCCATTGTTCCAAATATTAATTAATTTGCTCTTATTTCTTACAGTCTCTCCTTCGCTCTTATTTAGTTCACCTCTCGTCGAACAAACGGGACTGGGACCAAACCATGACGAAGAGACTGATGACGACCTTCGGGAGAGAGTACAACCAGGAAAGAATAAGCACAAAATGCATAGTAATTAAGATTTTCCATTGTTTAATCTGCTGTGAATAGTCCTTTTGTTTGCCATTGTTCCAAATATTAATTAATTTGCTCTTATTTCTTACAGTCTCTCCTTCGCTCCTATTTAGTTCACCTCTCGTCGAAAGAACGGGACTGGGACTAAATCATGACGAAGAGACTGATGACGACCTTGGGGAGAGAGTACAACCAGGAAAGTATAAGTACAAAATGCATAGTAATTAAGATTTAACATAGTTTAATTTGCTGTAAGTAGTCCTTTTGTTAGCCATTGTTCCAAATATTAATTAATTTGCTCTTATTTCTTACAGTCTCTCCTTCGCTCTTATTTTGTTCACCTCTCGTCGAACGAACGGGACTGGGACCAAACCATGACCAAGAGACTGATGACGACCTTGGGTAGAGAGTACAACCAGGAAAGAATAGGTACAAAATGCATAGTAATTAAGATTTTACATAGTTCAATTTGCTGTAAATAGTCCTATTGTTTGCCATTGTTCCAAATATTAATTAATTTGCTCTTATTTCCTACAGTCTCTCCTTCGCTCTTATTTAGTTCACCTCTCGTCGAACTATCGGGACTGGGACTAAACCAAGACGAAGAGACTGATGACGACCTTGGAAAGAGAGTACAACCAGGAAAGAATAAGTACAAAATGCATAGTAATTAAGATTTTACATAGTTTAATTTGCTGTAAATAGTCCTTTTGTTTGCCATTGTTCCAAATATTAATTAATTTGCTCTTATTTCTTACAGTCTCTCCTTCGCTCTTATTTAGTTCACCTCTCGTCGAACGAACGGGACTGGGACCAAACCATGACCAAGAGACTGATGACGACCTTGGGTAGAGAGTACAACCAGGAAAGAATAAGTACAAAATGCATAGTAATTAAGATTTTACATAGTTCAATTTGCTGTAAATAGTCCTATTGTTTGCCATTGTTCCAAATATTAATTAATTTTCTCTTATTTCTTACAGTCTCTCCTTCGCTCTTATTTAGTTCACCTCTCGTCGAACTAACGGGACTGGGACTAAACCAATACAAAGAGACTGATGACGACCTTGGAAAGAGAGTACAACCAGGAAAGAATAAGTACAAAATGCATAGTAATTAAGATTTTACGTAGATTAATTTGCTGTAAATAGTCCTTTTGTTTGCCATTGTTCCAAATATTAATTCATTTGCTCTTTTTTCATACTGCCTCTCCTTCGCTCTTATTTAGTTCACCTCTCGTCGAACGAACGGGACTGGGACCATACCATGACGAAGAGACTGATGACGACCTTGGGGTCAGAGTACAACCAGGAAAGAATAAGTACAAATTGCATAGTAATAAAGATTTTATGTAGTTTAGTTTGTTGTAAATAGTCTTTTTGTTTGCTATTGTTTAAAATAGTAATTCATTTGCTCCCATTTCTTACTGCCTCTCCTTAGCTCTTATTTAGTTCACCTCTCGTCGAACGAACGGGACTGGGACCAAACCATGACGAAGAGACTGATGACGATCTTGGGGAAAGAGTACAACCAGGAAAGAATAAGTACAAAATGCATAGTAATTAAGATTTTACATAGTTTAGTTTGTTTAAATTGTCCTTTTGTTTGCCATTGTTCCATATATTAATTCATTTGCTCTTATTTCTTACTGTCTTTCCTTCGCTCTTATTTAGTTCACCTCTCGACGAAAGAACGGGACTGGGACTAAATCATGACGAAGAGACTGATGACGACCTTGGGGAGAGAGTACAACCTGGAAAGAATAAGTACAAAATGCATAGTAATTAAAATTTTACACAGTTTAATTTGCTGTAAATAGTCCTTATGTTTGCCATTGTTCCATATATTAATTCATTTGCTCTTATTTCTTAATGTCTCTCCTTCGCTCTTATTTAGTTCATCTCTCGTCCAACGAATTGGACTGGGACTACACCATGACGAAGGGACTGATGACGACCTTGGGGAGAGAGTACAACCAGAAAAGAATAAGTACAACATGCATAGTAATTAAGATTTTACATAGTTTAATTTGCTGTAAATAGTCCTTTTGTTATCCATTGTTCAAATATTAATTCATTTGCTCTTATTTCTTACTGTTTCTCCTTCGCTCTTATTAAGTTCACCTCTTGTCGAACGAACGGGACTGGGACTAAAACATGACGAAGAGACTGACGACCACCTTGGGGAGAGAGTAGAACCAGGAAAGAATAAGTACAAAATGCATAGTAATCAAGATTTTACATTGTTTAATTTGCTGTAAATAGTCCTTTTGTTATTCATTGTTCCTAATATTAATTAATTTGCTCTTATTTCTTACAGTCTCTCAGTCGCTCATAATTAGTTCACCTCACGTCGAAAGAACGGGACTGGGATTAAATCATGACGAAGAGTCTGATGACGACCTTGGCGAAAGAGTACAACTAGGAAAGAATAAGTACAAAATGCATAGTAATTAAGATTTTACATAGTTTAGTTTGTTTAAATTGTCCTTTTGTTTGCCATTGTTCCATATATTAATTCATTTGCTCTTATTTCTTACTGTCTCTCCTTCGCTTTTATTTAGTTCACCTCTCGTCGAACGAACGGGACTGGGACCAAACCATGACAAAGAGACTGATGACGACCTTGGGTAGAGAGTACAACCAGGAAAGAATAAGTACAAAATGCATAGTATTTAAGATTTTTCATAGTTTAATTTGCTGTAAATAGTCCTTTTGTTTGCCATTGTTCCAAATATTAATTAATTTGCTCTTATTTCTTACAGTCTCTCCTTCGCTCCTATTTAGTTCACCTCTCGTCCAACGAACGGGATTGGGACTAAACCATGACGAAGAGACTGATGACAACCTTGGGGAGAGAGTACAACCAGGAAAGAATAAGTACAAAATGCATAGTAATTAAGATTTTACATAGTTTAATTTGCTGTAAATAGTCCTTTTGTTTGCCATTGTTCCTAATATTAATTAATTTGCTTTTATTTCTTACAGTCTCTCCTTCGCTCTTATTTAGTTCACCTCTCGTCCAACGAACGGGATTGGGACTAAACCATGACGAAGAGACTGATGACGACCTTGGGGAGAGAGTACAACCAGGAAAGAATAAGCACAAAATGCATAGTAATTAATATTTTACATAGTTTAATTTGCTGTAAATAGACCTTTTGTTAGCCATTGTTCCAAATATTAATTAATTTGCTCTTATTTCTTACAGTCTCTCCTTCGCTCTTATTTAGTTCAGCTCTCGTCGAACGAACAGGACTGGGACAAAACCAAGACGAAGAGACTAATGACGACCTTGGGGAAAGAGTACAACCAGGAAAGAATAAGTACAAAATGCATAGTAATTAAGATTTTACATAGTTTAATTTGCTGTTAATAGTCCTTTTGTTTGCCATTGATCCAAATATTAAATAATTTGCTCTTATTTCTTACAGTCTCTCCTTCGCTCTTATTTAGTTCACCTCTCGTCGAAAGAACGGTACTTGGACTAAATCATGACGAAGAGACTGATGACGACCTTGGGGAGAGAGTACAACCAGGAAAGAATAAGTACAAAATGCATAGTAATTAAGATTTTACATAGTTTAATTTGCTGTAAATAGTCCTTTTGTTTGCCATTTTTCCATATATTAATTCATTTGCTCTTATTTCTTAATGTCTCTCCTTCGCTCTTATTTAGTTCATCTATCGTCCAACGAACGGGACTGGGACTAAACCATGACGAAGAGACTGATGACGACCTTGGGGAGAGAGTACAACCAGGAAAGAATAAGTACAAAATGCATAGTAATTAAGATTTTACATAGTTTAATTTGCTGTAAATAGTCCTTTTGTTAGCCATTGTTCCAAATATTATTTAATTTGCTCTTATTTCTTACAGTCTCTCCTTCGCTCTTATTTAGTTCAGCTCCCGTCGAACGAACAGGACTGGGACTAAACCAAGACGAAGAGACTAATGACGACCTTGGGGAAAGAGTACAACCAGGAAAGAATAAGTACAAAATGCATAGTAATTAAGATTTTACATAGTTTAATTTGCTGTTAATAGTCCTTTTGTTTGCCATTGATCCAAATATTAATTAATTTGCTCTTATTTCTTACAGTCTCTCCTTCGCTCTTATTTAGTTCACCTCTCGTCGAAAGAACGGGACTGGGACTAAATCATGACGAAGAGACTGATGACGACCTTCGGGAGAGAGTACAATCAGGAAAGAATAAGTACAAAATGCATAGTAATTAAGATTTTACATAGTTTAATTTGCTGTAAATAGTCCTTTTGTTTGCCATTGTTCCATATATTAATTCATTTGCTCTTATTTCTTAATGTCTCTCCTTCGCTCTTATTTAGTTCATCCATCGTCCAACGAACGGGACTGGGACTAAACCATGACGAAGAGACTGATGACGACCTTGGGGAGAGAGTACAACCAGGAAAGAATAAGTACAAAATGCATAGTAATTAAGATTTTACATAGTTTAATTTGCTGTAAATAGTCCTTTTGTTTGCCATTCTTCCAAATATTAATTAATTTGCTCTTATTTCTTACAGTCTCTCCTTCGCTCTTATTTAGTTCATCTCTCGTCGAAAGAACGGGACTGGGACTGAAGCATGACGAAGAGACTGATGACGACCTTGGGGAGAGAGTGCAACCAGGAAAGAATAAGTACAAAATGCATAGTAATTAAGATTTTACATAGTTTAATTTGCTGTAAATAGTACTTTTGTTTGCCATTGTTCCATATATTAATTCATTTGCTCTTATTTCTGAATGTCTCTCTTTCGCTCTTATTTAGTTCATCTCTCGTCCAACGAACGGGACTGGGACTAAACAATGACGAAGAGACTGATGAAGACCTTGGGGAGAGAGTACAACCTGGAAAGAATAAGTACAAAATGCATAGTAATTAAGATTTTACATAGATTAATTTTCTGTAAATAGTCCTTTTGTTTGCCATTGTTCCAAATATTAATTCATTTGCTCTTAGTTCTTACAGTCTCTCCTTCGCTCTTATTTAGTTCACCTCTCGTCGAACGAACGGGACTGGGACTAAACCAAGACGAAGAGACTGATGACGACCTTGGAAAGAGAGTACAACCAGTAAAGAATAAGTACAAAATGCATAGTAATTAAGATTTTACATAGATTAATTTGCTGTAAATAGTCCTTTTGTTTGCCATTGTTCCAAATATTAATTCATTTGCTCTTAGTTCTTACAGTCTCTCCTTGGCTCTTATTTAGTTCACCTCTAGTCGAACGAATGGGACTGGGACCAAACCATGACGAAGAAACTGATGACGACCTTGGGGAGAGAGTACAACCAGAAATGAATAAGTTCAAAATGCATAGTAATTAAGATTTTACATAGATTAATTTGTTGTAAATAGTCCTTTTGTTTGCCATTGTTCCAAATATTAATTAATTTGCTCTTATTTATTACAGTCTCTCCTTTGCTCTTATTTAGTTCACCTCTCGTCGAACTAACGGGACTGGGACCAAACCATGACGAAGAGACTGATGACGACCTTGGGGAAAGAGTACAACCAGGAAAGTATAAGTACAAAATGCATAGTAATTAAGATTTTACATAGATTAATTTCCTGTAAATAGTCCTTTTGTTTGCCATTGTTCCAAATATTAATTAATTTGCTCTTATTTCTTACAGTCTCTCCTTCGCTCTTATTTAGTTCACCTCTCGTCGATCAAACGGGACTGGGACCAAACCATGACGAAGAGACTGATGATGACCTTGGGGAGAGAGTACAACCAGGAAAGAATAAGTACAAAATGCATAGTAATTAAGATTCTACATAGTTTAATTTGCTGTAAGTAGTCCTTTTGTTTGCCATTGTTCCAAATATTAATTAATTTGCTCTTATTTCTTACAGTCTCTCCTTCGCTCTTATTTAGTTCACCTCTCGTCGAACGAATGGGACTGGGACCAAACCATGACCAAGAGACTGATGAGGACATTTGGGAGAGAGTATAACCAGGAAGGAATAAGTACAAAATGCATAGTAATTAAGATTTAACATAGTTACATTTGCTATAAATAGTCCTTTTGTTTGCCATTGTTCCAAATATTAATTAATTTGCTCTTATTTCTTACAGTCTTTCCTTCTCTCTCATTTAGTTCACCTCTCGTCGAACGAACGGGACTGGGACAAAACCATGATGAAGAGACTGATGACGACCTTGGGGAGTGAGTACAACCAGGAAAGAATAAGTACAAAATACATAGTAATTAAGATTTTACATAGTTTAATTTTTTGTAAATAGTCCTTTTGTTTGCCATTGTTCCAAATATTAATTAATTTGCTCTTATTTCTTACAGTCTCTCCTTCGCTCTTATTTAGTTCACCTCTTGTCGAACGAACGGGACTGGGACCAAACCATGATGAAGAGACTGATGAAGACCTTGGGGAGAGAGTACATCCAGGAAAGAATAGGTACAAAATGCATTGTAATTAAGATTTTACATAGATTAATTTGCTGTAAATAGTACTTTTGTTTGCCATTGTTCCAAATATTAATTCATTTGCTCTAAGTTCTTACAGTCTCTCCTTCGCTCTTATTTAGTTCACCTCTCGTCAAACGAATGGGACTGGGACCAAACCATGACGAAGAGACTGATGACGACCTTGGGGAGAGAGTACAACCAGGAAAGAATAAGTACATAATGCATAGTAATTAAGATTTTCCATAGTTTAGTTTGTTTAAATTGTCCTTTTGTTTGCCATTGTTCCATATATTAATTAATTTGCTCTTATTTATTACAGTCTCTCCTTCGCTCTTATTTAGTTCACCTCTCGTGGAACGAACGGGACTGGGACCAAACCATGAAGAAGATACTGATGACGACCTTGGGGAGTGAGTACAACCAGGAAAGAATAAGTACAAAATGCATAGTAATTAAGATTTTACTTAGTTTAATTTGCTGTAAGTAGTCCTTTTGTTTGATATTGTTCAAAATATTAATTAATTTGCTCTTATTTCTTACAGTCTCTCCTTCGCTCTTATTCAGTTCACCTCTCGTCGAAAGAACGGGACTTGGACTAAATCATGACGAAGAGACTGATGACGACCTAGGGGAAAGAGTACAACCAGGAAGGAATAAGTACAAAATGCATAGTAATTAAGATTTTACATAGTTTAGTTTGTTTAAATTGTCCTTTTGTTTGCCATTGTTCCATATATTAATTCATTTGCTCTTATTTCTTACTGTCTCTCTTTCGCTTTTATTTAGTTCACCTCACGTCGAACGAACGTGACTGGGACCAAACCATGACGAAGAGACTGATGACGACCTTGGGGAGAGAGTACAACCAGGAAAGAATAAGTACAAAATGCATAGTATTTAAGATTTTTCATAGTTTTATTTGCTGTAAATAGTCCTTTTGTTTGCCATTGTTCCAAATATTAATTAATTTGCTCTTATTTCTTACAGTCTTTCCTTCGCTCTTATTTAGTTCAACCTCTCGTCGAAAGAACGGGACTGGGACTAAATCATAACGAAGAGACTGATGACGACCTTGGGGAGAGAGTACAACCAGGAAAGAATAAGTACAAAATGCATAGTAATTAAGATTTTACATAGTTTAATTTGCTGTAAATTGTCCATTTGTTTGCCATTATTCCATATATTATTTCATTTGCTCTTATTTCTTAATGTCTCTCCTTCGCTCTTATTTAGTTCATCTCTCGTCCAACGAACAGGACTGGGACTAAAGCATGACGAAGAGACTGATGACGACCTTGGGGAGAGAGTACAACCAGGAAAGTATAAGTAACAAATGCATAGTAATTAAGATTTTACATAGTTTAATTTGCTGTAAATAGTCCTTTTGTTTGCCATTGTTCCAAATATTAATTAATTTTCTCTTATTTCCTACAGTCTCTCCTTCGCTCTAATTTAGTTCACCTCTCATCCAACGAACGGGACTGGGACTAAACCTTGACGAAGAGACTGATGACGACCTTGGGGAGAGAGTACAACCAGGAAAGAATAAGTACAAAATGCATAGTAATTAAGATTTTACATAGTTTATATTGCTGTAAATAGTCCTTTTGTTTGCCATTGTTCCAAATATTAATTAATTTGCTCTTATTTCTTACAGTCTCTCCTTCGCTCTAATTTAGTTCACCTCTCCTAGAAAGAACGGGACTGGGACTAAATCATGACGAAGAGACTGATGACGACCTTGGGGAGAGAGTACAACCAGGAAAGAATAAGTACAAAATGCGTAGTAATTAAGATTTTACATAGTTTAATTTGCTGTATATAGTCCTTTTGTTTACCATTGTTCCAAATATTAATTAATTTGCTCATATTTCTTACAGTCTCTCCTTCGCTCTTATTTAGTTCACCTCTCGTCAAACGAACGGGACTGGGACTAAACCATGACGAAGAGACTGATGACGACCTTGGGGAGAGAGTACAACCAGGAAAGAATAAGTACAAAATGCATAGTAATTAAGATTTTACATAGCTTAATTTGCTGTAAATAGTCCTTTTGTTTAACATTGTTCCAAAAATAATTCATTTGCTCTTATTTCCTATAGTCTCACCTTCGCTCTTATTTAGTTCACCTCTCGTCTAACGAACAGGACTGGGACCAAACCATGACGAAGAGACTGATTACGACCTTGGGGAGAGAGTACAACCAGGAAAGAATAAGTAAGAATGCATAGTATTTAAGATTTTACATAGTTTAATTTTCTGTAAATAGTCCTTTTGTTTGCCATTGTTCCAAATATTAATTCATTTGCTCTTATATCTTACAGTCTCTCCTTCGCTATTAAATAGTTCACCTCTCCTCTTACGAACGGGACTGGGACCACACCATGACGAAGAGACTGATGACGACCTTGCGGAGAGAGTACAACCAGGAAAGAATAAGTACAAAATCATAGTAATTAAGATTTTACATAGTTTAATTAGCTGTTAATAGTCCTTTTGTTTGCCAATGTTTCCAAATATTAATTCATTTGCTCTTATTTCTTACAGTCTCTCCTTCGCTCTTATTTAGTTCACCTCTCGTCTAACGAACGGGACTGGGACCAAATCATGTTGAAGAGACTAATGACGACCTTGGGGAGAGAGTACAACCAGGAAAGAATAAGTACAAAATGCATTGTAATTAATATTTATTATAGTTTAATTTTTCTGTAAATAATCCTTTTTTTGCCATTGTTCCAAATATTAATTAATTTGTTCTTATTTCTTACTGTTTCTCCTTCGCTCTTATTTAGTTCAACTCTCGTCGAACGAACGGGCCTGGGACAAAACCATGACAAAGAGGCTGATGACGACCTTGGGAAGAGAGTACAACCAGGAAAGAATAAGTACAAAATGCATAGTAATTCAGATTTTAAATAGTTTAATTTGCTGTAAATAGTCCTTTTGTTTGCCATTGTTCCAAATATTAATTCATTTGCTTTTATTTCTTACAGTCTCTCCTTCGCTCCTATTTAGTTCACCTCTCGTCGAACGAACGGGACTTGGACCAAACAATGAGGAAGAGACTGATGACGAACTTGGGGAGAGAGTACAACCAGGAAAGAATAAGTACAAAATGCATAGTAATTAAGATTTTTAAATAATTTAATTTGCTGTAAATAGTCCTTTTGTTTGCCATTGTTCCGAATATTAATTCATTTGCTCTTATTTCTTACTGTCTCTCCTTCGCTCTTATTTAGTTCACCTCTCGTCTAACGAACGGGACAGGGACCAAACCATGACGAGGAGACTGATGACGACCTTGGGGAGAGAGTACAACCAGGAAAGAATAAGTACAAAATGCATAGTAATTAAGATTTTACATAGTTTAATTTGCTGTAAATAGTCCTTTTGTTATCCATTGTTCAAATATTAATTCATTTGCTCTTATTTCTTACTGTCACTCCTTCGCTCTTATTAAGTTCACCTCTTGTCGAACGAACGGGACTGGGACTAAAACATGACGAAGAGACTGGCGACCAACTTGGGGAGAGAGTAGAACCAGGAAAGAATAAGTACAAAATGCATAGTAATCAAGATTTTACATTGTTTAATTTTCTGTAAATAGTCCTTTTGTTATCCATTGTTCCTAATATTAATTTAGTTGCTCTTATTTCTTACAGTCTCTCCTTCGCTCTTATATAGTTCACCTCTAGTCGAACGAATGGGACTGGGACCAAACCATAACGAAGAGACTGATGACGACCTTGGGGAGAGAGTACAACCAGGAAAGAATAAGTACAAAATGCATAGTAAATAAGATTTTATATAGTTTAATTTGCTGTAAATAGCTCTTTTGTTTGCCATTGTTCCAAATATTAATTAATTTGCTCTTATTTCTTACTGTCTCTCCTTCGCTCTTATTTAGTTCACCTGTCATCCATCGAATGGGACTGGGACCAAACCGTGATGAAGAGAATGATGACGACCCTGGCGAGAGAGTGCAACCAGGCATGAATAAGTACAAAATGCATAGTAATTAAGATTTTACATAGTTTAATTTGCTGTAAATAGTCCTTTTGTTTGCCATTGTTCCAAATATTAATTACTTTGCTCTTATTTCTTACTGTCTCTCCTTCGATCTTATTTAGTTCACCTGTCATCCATCGAATGGGACTGGGACCAAACCTTGACGAAGAGAATGATGACGACCCTTGGGAGAGAGTGCAACCAGAAAAGAATAAGTACAAAATTCATAGTAATTAAGATTTTAAATAGTCTAATTTGCTGTAAATAGTCCTTTTGTTTGCCCTTGTTCCAAATATTAATTAATTTGCTCTTACTTCTTACTGTCTCTCATATTCTCTTAATTAGTTCACCTGTCGTCCATCAAACGGGACTGGGACTAATCCGTGACGAAGAGACTGATGGCGACCTTGGGAGAGAGTACAACCAGGAAAGAATAAGTACAAAATGCATAGTAATTAAGATTTTATATAGTTAAATTCCTGTAAATAGTCCTTTTGTTGCCATTGTTCCAAATATTAATTAATTTGCTCTTATTTCTTACAGTCTCTCCTTCGCTCTTATTTAGTTCACCTGTCGTTTATCGAACGGGACTGGGACCAAACCGTGACGAAGAGACTGATGACGACCCTGGGGTGAGAGTGCAACCAGGAAAGAATAAGTACAAAATGCATAGTAATTAAGATTTTACATAGATTAATTTGCTGTAAATAGTCCTTTTGTTTGCCATTGTACAAAATATTAATTAATTTGCTCTTATTTCTTACCGTCTCTCCTTCGCTCTTATTTAGTTCACCTCTCGTCCAACGAAAGGGACTGGGACTAAACCATGACGAAGAGACTGATGACGACATTGGGGAGAGAGTACAACCAGGAAAGAATAAGTACAAAATGCATAGTAATTAAGATTTTACATGGTTGAATTTGCTATAAATAGTCCTTTTGTTTGCCATTGTTCCAAATATTAATTCATTTGCTCTTATTTCTTACAGTCTCTCCTTCGCTCTTATTTAGTTCACCTCTCATCGAACAAATGGGACTGGGACCAAACCATGACGAAGAGACTGATGACGACATTGGGGAGAGAGTACAACCAGGAAAGAATAAGTACAAAATGCATAGTAATTAAGATTTTACATAGTTTAATTTGCTATAAATAGTCCTTTTGTTTGCCGTTGTTCCAAATATTAATTAATTTGCTCTTATTTCTTAAAGTCCCCCCTTTCGCTCTGATTGAGTTCACCTCTCGTCGAACGAATGGGACTGGGACCAAACCATGACGAAGGGACTGATGACGACATTGGGGAAAGAGTACAACCAGGAAAGAATAAGTACAAAATGCATAGTAATTAAGATTTTACATAGTTTAATTTGCTATAAATAGTCCTTTTGTTTGCGATTGTTCCAAATATTAATTCATTTGCTCTTATTTCTTACAGTCTCTCCTTCGCTCTTATTTAGTTCACCACTCGTCGAACGAACGGGACTGGGACCAAATCATGACCAAGAGACTGATGACGACATTGCAGAGAGAGTACAACCAGGAAAGAATAAGTACAAAATGCATAGTAATTATTATTTTACATACTTTAATTTGCTGTAAATAATCCTTTTGTTTGTCATTGTTCCAAATATTAATTAAATTGCTCTTTCTTTCTTACAGTCTCTCCTTCGCTCTTATTTAGTTCACCTCTCGTCGAACGAACGGGACTGGGACCAAACCATGACGAACAGACTGATGACGACATTGGGGAGAGAGTACAACCAGGAAAGAATAAGTACAAAATGCATAGTAATTAAGATTTTACATTGTTTAATTTGCTATAAATAGTCCTTTTGTTTGCCATTGTTCCAAATATTAATTCATTTGCTCTTATTTCTTACAGTCTCTCCTTCGCTCTTATTTAGTTCACCTCTCGTCGAAAGATCGGGACTTGGACCAAACCGTGACGAAGAGACTGATGACGACCTTGGGGAGAGAGTACAACCAGGAAAGAATAAGTACAAAATGCATAGTAATTAAGATTTTACATAGTTTAATTTGCTGTAAATAGTCCTTTTGTTTAACATTGTTCCAAAAATTAATTCATTTGCTCTTATTTCCTATAGTCTCACCTTCGCTCTTATTTAGTTCACCTCTCGTCTAACGAACGGGACTGGGACCAAACCATGACGAAGAGACTGATGACGACCTTGGGGAGAGAGTACAACCAGGAAAGAATAAGTATAAATGCATAGTAATTAAGATTTTACATAGTTTAATTTGCTGTAAATAGTCCTTTTGTTTGCCATTGTTCCAAATATTAATTCATTTGCTCTTATATCTTACAGTCTCTCCTTCGCTCCTATATAGTTCACCTCTCCTCTAACGAACGGGACTGGGACCACACCATGACGAAGAGACTGATGACGACCTTGCGGAGAGAGTACAACCAGGAAAGAATAAGTACAAAATGCATAGTAATTAAGATTTTACATAGTTTAATTTGCTGTTAATAGTCCTTTTGTTTGCCATTGTTCCAAATATTAATTCATTTGCTCTTATTTCTTACAGTCTCTCCTTCGCTCTTATTTAGTTCACCTCTCGTCCAACGAATGGGACTGGGACCAAATATTGTTGAAGAGACTGATGACGACCTTGGAGAGAGAGTACAACCAGGAAAGAATAAGTACAAAATCCATTGTAATTAATATTTATTATAGTTTAATTTTTCTGTAAATAATCCTTTTTTTGCCATTGTTCCAAATATTAATTAATTTGCACTTATTTCTTACTGTTTCTCCTTCGCTCCTATATAGTTCACCTCTCCTCTAACGAACGGGACTGGGACCACACCATGACGAAGAGACTGATGACGACCTTGGGAAGAGAGTACAACCAGGAAAGAATAAGTACAAAATGCATAGTAATTAAGATTTTAAATAGTTTAATTTGCTGTAAATAGTCCTTTTGTTTGCCATTGTTCCAAATATTAATTCATGTGCTCTTATTTCTTACAGTCTCTCCTTCGCTCTTATTTAGTTCACCTCTCGTCTAACGAACGGGACAGGGACCAAAACATGTTGAAGAGACTGATGACGACCTTGGGGAGAGAGTACAACCAGGAATGAATAAGTACAAAATGCATAGTAATTAAGATTTTACATAGTTTAATTTGCTATAAATAGTCCTTTTGTTTGCCATTGTTCGAAATATTAATTCATTTGCTCTTATTTCTTACAGTCTCTCCTTCGCTCCTATTTAGTTCACCTCTCGTCGAACGAACGGGACTGGGACCAAACCATGAGGAAGAGACTGATGAAGAACTTGGGGAGAGAGTACAACCAGGAAAGAATAAGTACAAAATGCATAGTAATTAAGATTTTACATAGTTTAATTTGCTGTAAATAGTCCTTTTGTTTGCCATTTTTCAAATATTAATTCATTTGCTCTTATTTCTTACTGTCACTCCTTCGCTCTTATTTAGTTCACCTCTCGTCGAACGAACGGGACTGGGACTAAACCATGACGATGAGACTGATGACCACCTTGGGGAGAGAGTAGAACCAGGAAAGAATAAGTACAAAATGCATAGTAATCAAGATTTTACATAGTTTAATTTGCTGTAAATAGTCCTTTTGTTATCCATTGTTCCTAATATTAATTCAGTTGCTCTTATTTCTTACAGTCTCTCCTTCACTCTTATATAGTTCACCTCTCGTCGAACGAATGGGACTGGGACCAAACCATAACGAAGAGACTGATGACGACCTTGGGGAGATAGTACAACCAGGAAAGAATAAGTACAAAATGCATAGTAATTAAGATTTTATATAGTTTAATTTGCTGTAAATAGCTCTTTTGTTTGCCATTGTTCCAAATATTAATTAATTTGCTCTTATTTCTTACTGTCTCTCCTTCGCTCTTATTTAGTTCACCTGTCATCCATCGAATGGGACTGGGACCAAACCGTGATGAAGAGAATGATGACGACCCTGGGGAGAGAGTGCAACCAGGCATGAATAAGTACAAAATGCATAGTAATTAGGATTTTACATAGTTTAATTTGCTGTAAATAGTCCTTTTGTTTGCCATTGTTCCAAATATTAAATACTTTGCTCTTATTTCATACTGTCTCTCCTTCGCTCTTATTTAGATCACCTGTCATCCATCGAATGGGACTGGGACCAAACCATGAGGAAGAGAATGATGACGACCCTGGTGAGAGAGTACAACCAGGAAAGAATAAGTACAAAATGCATAGTTATTAAGATTTTACATAGTTTAATTTGCTGTAAATAGTCCTTTTGTTTGCCATTGTTCCATATATTAATTCATATTCTCTTATTTCTTAATGTCTCTCCTTCGCTCTTATTTAGTTCATCTCTCGTCCAACAAACGGGACTGGGACTAAACCATGACGAAGAGACTGATGACGACCTTGGGGAGAGAGTACAACCAGGAAAGAATAAGTACAAAATGCATAGTATTTAAGATTTTACATAGTTTAATTTGCTGTAAATAGTCCTTTTGTTTGTCATTGTTCCAAATATTAATTAATTTGCTCTTATTTCTTACAGTCTCTCCTTCGCTCTTATTTAGTTCACCTCTCGTCGAAAGAACGGGACTGGGACTAAATCATGACGAAGAGACTGATGACGACCTTAGGGAGAGAATGCAACCAGGAAAGAATCAGTACAAAATGCATAGTAGTTAAGATTTTACATAGTGTAATTTGCTATAAATGGTCCTTTTGTTTGCCATTGTTCCATATATTAATTCATTTGCTCTTATTTCTTAATGTCTCTCTTGCGCTCTTATTTAGTTCATCTCTCGTCCAACGAACGGGACTGGGACTAAACCATGACGAAGAGACTGATGACAACCTTGGGGAGAGAGTACAACCTGGAAAGAATAAGTACAAAATGCATAGTAATTAAGATTATACATAGTTTAATTTGCTATAAATAGTCCTTTTGTTTGCCGTTGTTCCAAATATTAATTGATTTGCTCTTATTTCTTAAAGTCCCCCCTTTCGCTCTGATTGAGTTCACCTCTCGTCGAACGAATGGGACTGGGACCAAACCATGACGAAGGGACTGATGACGACATTGGGGAAAGAGTACAACCAGGAAAGAATAAGTACAAAATGCATAGTAATTAAGATTTTACATAGTTTAATTTGCTATAAATAGTCCTTTTGTTGCCATTGTTCCAAATATTAATTAATTTGCTCTTATTTCTTACAGTCTCTCCTTCGCTCTTATTTAGTTCACCTGTCGTTTATCGAACGGGACTGGGACCAAACCGTGACGAAGAGACTGATGACGACCCTGGGGTGAGAGTGCAACCAGGAAAGAATAAGTACAAAATGCATAGTAATTAAGATTTTACATAGATTAATTTGCTGTAAATAGTCCTTTTGTTTGCCATTGTACAAAATATTAATTAATTTGCTCTTATTTCTTACCGTCTCTCCTTCGCTCTTATTTAGTTCACCTCTCGTCCAACGAAAGGGACTGGGACTAAACCATGACGAAGAGACTGATGACGACATTGGGGAGAGAGTACAACCAGGAAAGAATAAGTACAAAATGCATAGTAATTAAGATTTTACATGGTTGAATTTGCTATAAATAGTCCTTTTGTTTGCCATTGTTCCAAATATTAATTCATTTGCTCTTATTTCTTACAGTCTCTCCTTCGCTCTTATTTAGTTCACCTCTCATCGAACAAATGGGACTGGGACCAAACCATGACGAAGAGACTGATGACGACATTGGGGAGAGAGTACAACCAGGAAAGAATAAGTACAAAATGCATAGTAATTAAGATTTTACATAGTTTAATTTGCTATAAATAGTCCTTTTGTTTGCCGTTGTTCCAAATATTAATTAATTTGCTCTTATTTCTTAAAGTCCCCCCTTTCGCTCTGATTGAGTTCACCTCTCGTCGAACGAATGGGACTGGGACCAAACCATGACGAAGGGACTGATGACGACATTGGGGAAAGAGTACAACCAGGAAAGAATAAGTACAAAATGCATAGTAATTAAGATTTTACATAGTTTAATTTGCTATAAATAGTCCTTTTGTTTGCGATTGTTCCAAATATTAATTCATTTGCTCTTATTTCTTACAGTCTCTCCTTCGCTCTTATTTAGTTCACCACTCGTCGAACGAACGGGACTGGGACCAAATCATGACCAAGAGACTGATGACGACATTGCAGAGAGAGTACAACCAGGAAAGAATAAGTACAAAATGCATAGTAATTATTATTTTACATACTTTAATTTGCTGTAAATAATCCTTTTGTTTGTCATTGTTCCAAATATTAATTAAATTGCTCTTTCTTTCTTACAGTCTCTCCTTCGCTCTTATTTAGTTCACCTCTCGTCGAACGAACGGGACTGGGACCAAACCATGACGAACAGACTGATGACGACATTGGGGAGAGAGTACAACCAGGAAAGAATAAGTACAAAATGCATAGTAATTAAGATTTTACATTGTTTAATTTGCTATAAATAGTCCTTTTGTTTGCCATTGTTCCAAATATTAATTCATTTGCTCTTATTTCTTACAGTCTCTCCTTCGCTCTTATTTAGTTCACCTCTCGTCGAAAGATCGGGACTTGGACCAAACCGTGACGAAGAGACTGATGACGACCTTGGGGAGAGAGTACAACCAGGAAAGAATAAGTACAAAATGCATAGTAATTAAGATTTTACATAGTTTAATTTGCTGTAAATAGTCCTTTTGTTTAACATTGTTCCAAAAATTAATTCATTTGCTCTTATTTCCTATAGTCTCACCTTCGCTCTTATTTAGTTCACCTCTCGTCTAACGAACGGGACTGGGACCAAACCATGACGAAGAGACTGATGACGACCTTGGGGAGAGAGTACAACCAGGAAAGAATAAGTATAAATGCATAGTAATTAAGATTTTACATAGTTTAATTTGCTGTAAATAGTCCTTTTGTTTGCCATTGTTCCAAATATTAATTCATTTGCTCTTATATCTTACAGTCTCTCCTTCGCTCCTATATAGTTCACCTCTCCTCTAACGAACGGGACTGGGACCACACCATGACGAAGAGACTGATGACGACCTTGCGGAGAGAGTACAACCAGGAAAGAATAAGTACAAAATGCATAGTAATTAAGATTTTACATAGTTTAATTTGCTGTTAATAGTCCTTTTGTTTGCCATTGTTCCAAATATTAATTCATTTGCTCTTATTTCTTACAGTCTCTCCTTCGCTCTTATTTAGTTCACCTCTCGTCCAACGAATGGGACTGGGACCAAATATTGTTGAAGAGACTGATGACGACCTTGGAGAGAGAGTACAACCAGGAAAGAATAAGTACAAAATCCATTGTAATTAATATTTATTATAGTTTAATTTTTCTGTAAATAATCCTTTTTTTGCCATTGTTCCAAATATTAATTAATTTGCACTTATTTCTTACTGTTTCTCCTTCGCTCCTATATAGTTCACCTCTCCTCTAACGAACGGGACTGGGACCACACCATGACGAAGAGACTGATGACGACCTTGGGAAGAGAGTACAACCAGGAAAGAATAAGTACAAAATGCATAGTAATTAAGATTTTAAATAGTTTAATTTGCTGTAAATAGTCCTTTTGTTTGCCATTGTTCCAAATATTAATTCATGTGCTCTTATTTCTTACAGTCTCTCCTTCGCTCTTATTTAGTTCACCTCTCGTCTAACGAACGGGACAGGGACCAAAACATGTTGAAGAGACTGATGACGACCTTGGGGAGAGAGTACAACCAGGAATGAATAAGTACAAAATGCATAGGAATTAAGATTTTACATAGTTTAATTTGCTATAAATAGTCCTTTTGTTTGCCATTGTTCGAAATATTAATTCATTTGCTCTTATTTCTTACAGTCTCTCCTTCGCTCCTATTTAGTTCACCTCTCGTCGAACGAACGGGACTGGGACCAAACCATGAGGAAGAGACTGATGAAGAACTTGGGGAGAGAGTACAACCAGGAAAGAATAAGTACAAAATGCATAGTAATTAAGATTTTACATAGTTTAATTTGCTGTAAATAGTCCTTTTGTTTGCCATTTTTCAAATATTAATTCATTTGCTCTTATTTCTTACTGTCACTCCTTCGCTCTTATTTAGTTCACCTCTCGTCGAACGAACGGGACTGGGACTAAACCATGACGATGAGACTGATGACCACCTTGGGGAGAGAGTAGAACCAGGAAAGAATAAGTACAAAATGCATAGTAATCAAGATTTTACATAGTTTAATTTGCTGTAAATAGTCCTTTTGTTATCCATTGTTCCTAATATTAATTCAGTTGCTCTTATTTCTTACAGTCTCTCCTTCACTCTTATATAGTTCACCTCTCGTCGAACGAATGGGACTGGGACCAAACCATAACGAAGAGACTGATGACGACCTTGGGGAGATAGTACAACCAGGAAAGAATAAGTACAAAATGCATAGTAATTAAGATTTTATATAGTTTAATTTGCTGTAAATAGCTCTTTTGTTTGCCATTGTTCCAAATATTAATTAATTTGCTCTTATTTCTTACTGTCTCTCCTTCGCTCTTATTTAGTTCACCTGTCATCCATCGAATGGGACTGGGACCAAACCGTGATGAAGAGAATGATGACGACCCTGGGGAGAGAGTGCAACCAGGCATGAATAAGTACAAAATGCATAGTAATTAGGATTTTACATAGTTTAATTTGCTGTAAATAGTCCTTTTGTTTGCCATTGTTCCAAATATTAAATACTTTGCTCTTATTTCATACTGTCTCTCCTTCGCTCTTATTTAGATCACCTGTCATCCATCGAATGGGACTGGGACCAAACCATGAGGAAGAGAATGATGACGACCCTGGTGAGAGAGTACAACCAGGAAAGAATAAGTACAAAATGCATAGTTATTAAGATTTTACATAGTTTAATTTGCTGTAAATAGTCCTTTTGTTTGCCATTGTTCCATATATTAATTCATATTCTCTTATTTCTTAATGTCTCTCCTTCGCTCTTATTTAGTTCATCTCTCGTCCAACAAACGGGACTGGGACTAAACCATGACGAAGAGACTGATGACGACCTTGGGGAGAGAGTACAACCAGGAAAGAATAAGTACAAAATGCATAGTATTTAAGATTTTACATAGTTTAATTTGCTGTAAATAGTCCTTTTGTTTGTCATTGTTCCAAATATTAATTAATTTGCTCTTATTTCTTACAGTCTCTCCTTCGCTCTTATTTAGTTCACCTCTCGTCGAAAGAACGGGACTGGGACTAAATCATGACGAAGAGACTGATGACGACCTTAGGGAGAGAATGCAACCAGGAAAGAATAAGTACAAAATGCATAGTAGTTAAGATTTTACATAGTGTAATTTGCTATAAATGGTCCTTTTGTTTGCCATTGTTCCATATATTAATTCATTTGCTCTTATTTCTTAATGTCTCTCTTGCGCTCTTATTTAGTTCATCTCTCGTCCAACGAACGGGACTGGGACTAAACCATGACGAAGAGACTGATGACAACCTTGGGGAGAGAGTACAACCTGGAAAGAATAAGTACAAAATGCATAGTAATTAAGATTATACATAGTTTAATTTGCTATAAATAGTCCTTTTGTTTGCCGTTGTTCCAAATATTAATTGATTTGCTCTTATTTCTTAAAGTCCCCCCTTTCGCTCTGATTGAGTTCACCTCTCGTCGAACGAATGGGACTGGGACCAAACCATGACGAAGGGACTGATGACGACATTGGGGAAAGAGTACAACCAGGAAAGAATAAGTACAAAATGCATAGTAATTAAGATTTTACATAGTTTAATTTGCTATAAATAGTCCTTTTGTTTGCGATTGTTCCAAATATTAATTCATTTGCTCTTATTTCTTACAGTCTCTCCTTCGCTCTTATTTAGTTCACCACTCGTCGAACGAACGGGACTGGGACCAAACCATGACCAAGAGACTGATGACGACATTGCGGAGAGAGTACAACCAGGAAAGAATAAGTACAAAATGCATAGTAATTATTATTTTACATAGTTTAATTTGCTGTAAATAGTCCTTTTGTTTGTCATTGTTCCAAATATTAATTACATTGCTCTTTCTTTCTTACAGTCTCTCCTTCGCTCTTATTTAGTTCACCTCTCGTCAAACGAATGGGACTGGGACCAAACCATGACGAACAGACTGATGACGACATTGGGGAGAGAGTACAACCAGGAAAGAATAAGTACAAAATGCATAGTAATTAAGATTTTACATTGTTTAATTTGCTCTAAATAGTACTTTTGTTTGCCATTGTTCCAAATATTAATTCATTTGCTCTTATTTCTTACAGTCTCTCCTTCGCTCTTATTTAGTTCACCTCTCGTCGAAAGATCGGGACTTGGACCAAACCGTGACGAAGAGACTGATGACGACCTTGGGGAGAGAGTACAACCAGGAAAGAATAAGTACAAAATGCATAGTAATTAAGATTTTACATAGTTTAATTTGCTGTAAATAGTCCTTTTGTTTAACATTGTTCCAAAAATTAATTCATTTGCTCTTATTTCCTATAGTCTCACCTTCGCTCTTATTTAGTTCACCTCTCGTCTAACGAACGGGACTGGGACCAAACCATGACGAAGAGACTGATGACGACCTTGGGGAGAGAGTACAACCAGGAAAGAATAAGTATAAATGCATAGTAATTAAGATTTTACATAGTTTAATTTGCTGTAAATAGTCCTTTTGTTTGCCATTGTTCCAAATATTAATTCATTTGCTCTTATATCTTACAGTCTCTCCTTCGCTCCTATATAGTTCACCTCTCCTCTAACGAACGGGACTGGGACCACACCATGACGAAGAGACTGATGACGACCTTGCGGAGAGAGTACAACCAGGAAAGAATAAGTACAAAATGCATAGTAATTAAGATTTTACATAGTTTAATTTTCTGTAAATAGTCCTTATTTTTGCCATTGTTCCAAATATTAATTACTTTGCTCTTATTTCTTACTGTCTCTCCTTCGATCTTATTTAGTTCACCTGTCATCCATCGAATGGGACTGGGACCAAACCGTGACGAAGAGAATGATGACGACCCTTGGGAGAGAGTGCAACCAGAAAAGAATAAGTACAAAATTCATAGTAATTAAGATTTTACATAGTCTAATTTGCTGTAAATAGTCCTTTTGTTTGCCCTTGTTCCAAATATTAATTAATTTGCTCTTACTTCTTACTGTCTCTCATATTCTCTTAATTAGTTCACCTGTCGTCCATCAAACGGGACTGGGACTAATCCGTGACGAAGTGACTGATGGCGACCTTGGGAGAGAGTACAACCAGGAAAGAATAAGTACAAAATGCATAGTAATTAAGATTTTATGTAGTTAAATTCCTGTAAATAGTCCTTTTGTTTGCCATTGTTCCAAATATTAATTAATTTGCTCTTATTTCTTACAGTCTCTCTTTCGCTCTTATTTAGTTCACCTGTCGTTTATCGAATGGGACTGGGACCAAACCGTGACGAAGAGACTGATGACGACCCTGGGGTGAGAGTGCAACCAGGAAAGAATAAGTACAAAATGCATAGTAATTAAGATTTTACATAGATTAATTTGCTGTAAATAGTCCTTTTGTTTGCCATTGTACAAAATATTAATTAATTTGCTCTTATTTCTTACCGTCTCTCCTTCGCTCTTATTTAGTTCACCTCTCGTCCAACGAAAGGGACTGGGACTAAACCATGACGAAGAGACTGATGACGACATTGGGGAGAGAGTACAACCAGGAAAGAATAAGTACAAAATGCATAGTAATTAGGATTTTACATGGTTGAATTTGCTATAAATAGTCCTTTTGTTTGCCATTGTTCCAAATATTAATTCATTTGCTCTTATTTCTTACAGTCTCCCCTTCGCTCTTATTTAGTTCACCTCTCATCGAACAAATGGGACTGGGACCAAACCATGACGAAGAGACTGATGACGACATTGGGGAGAGTACAACCAGGAAAGAATAAGTACAAAATGCATAGTAATTAAGATTTTACATAGTTTAATTTGCTATAAATAGTCCTTTTGTTTGCCGTTGTTCCAAATATTAATTGATTTGCTCTTATTTCTTAAAGTCCCCCCTTTCCCTCTGATTGAGTTCACCTCTCGTCGAACGAATGGGACTGGGACCAAACCATGACGAAGGGACTGATAACGACATTGGGGAAAGAGTACAACCAGGAAAGAATAAGTACAAAATGAATAGTAATTAAGATTTTACATAGTTTAATTTGCTATAAATAGTCCTTTTGTTTGCGATTGTTCCAAATATTAATTCATTTGCTCTTATTTCTTACAGTCTCTCCTTCGCTCTTATTTAGTTCACCACTCGTCGAACGAACGGGACTGGGACCAAATCATGACCAAGAGACTGATGACGACATTGCAGAGAGAGTACAACCAGGAAAGAATAAGTACAAAATGCATAGTAATTATTATTTTACATACTTTAATTTGCTGTAAATAATCCTTTTGTTTGTCATTGTTCCAAATATTAATTAAATTGCTCTTTCTTTCTTACAGTCTCTCCTTCGCTCTTATTTAGTTCACCTCTCGTCGAACGAACGGGACTGGGACCAAACCATGACGAACAGACTGATGACGACATTGGGGAGAGAGTACAACCAGGAAAGAATAAGTACAAAATGCATAGTAATTAAGATTTTACATTGTTTAATTTGCTATAAATTGTCCTTTTGTTTGCCATTGTTCCAAATATTAATTCATTTGCTCTTATTTCTTACAGTCTCTCCTTCGCTCTTATTTAGTTCACCTCTCGTCGAAAGATCGGGACTTGGACCAAACCGTGACGAAGAGACTGATGACGACCTTGGGGAGAGAGTACAACCAGGAAAGAATAAGTACAAAATGCATAGTAATTAAGATTTTACATAGTTTAATTTGCTGTAAATAGTCCTTTTGTTTAACATTGTTCCAAAAATTAATTCATTTGCTCTTATTTCCTATAGTCTCACCTTCGCTCTTATTTAGTTCACCTCTCGTCTAACGAACGGGACTGGGACCAAACCATGACGAAGAGACTGATGACGACCTTGGGGAGAGAGTACAACCAGGAAAGAATAAGTATAAATGCATAGTAATTAAGATTTTACATAGTTTAATTTGCTGTAAATAGTCCTTTTGTTTGCCATTGTTCCAAATATTAATTCATTTGCTCTTATATCTTACAGTCTCTCCTTCGCTCCTATATAGTTCACCTCTCCTCTAACGAACGGGACTGGGACCACACCATGACGAAGAGACTGATGACGACCTTGCGGAGAGAGTACAACCAGGAAAGAATAAGTACAAAATGCATAGTAATTAAGATTTTACATAGTTTAATTTGCTGTTAATAGTCCTTTTGTTTGCCATTGTTCCAAATATTAATTCATTTGCTCTTATTTCTTACAGTCTCTCCTTCGCTCTTATTTAGTTCACCTCTCGTCTAACGAATGGGACTGGGACCAAATCATGTTGAAGAGACTGATGACGACCTTGGAGAGAGAGTACAACCAGGAAAGAATAAGTACAAAATCCATTGTAATTAATATTTATTATAGTTTAATTTTTCTGTAAATAATCCTTTTTTTGCCATTGTTCCAAATATTAATTAATTTGCACTTATTTCTTACTGTTTCTCCTTCGCTCCTATATAGTTCACCTCTCCTCTAACGAACGGGACTGGGACCACACCATGACGAAGAGACTGATGACGACCTTGGAAGAGAGTACAACCAGGAAAGAATAAGTACAAAATGCATAGTAATTAAGATTTTAAATAGTTTAATTTGCTGTAAATAGTCCTTTTGTTTGCCATTGTTCCAAATATTAATTCATGTGCTCTTATTTCTTACAGTCTCTCCTTCGCTCTTATTTAGTTCACCTCTCGTCTAACGAACGGGACAGGGACCAAAACATGTTGAAGAGACTGATGACGACCTTGGGGAGAGAGTACAACCAGGAATGAATAAGTACAAAATGCATAGTAATTAAGATTTAACATAGTTTAATTTGCTATAAACAGTCCTTTTGTTTGCCATTGTTCGAAATATTAATTCATTTGCTCTTATTTCTTACAGTCTCTCCTTCGCTCCTATTTAGTTCACCTCTCGTCGAACGAACGGGACTGGGACCAAACCATGAGGAAGAGACTGATGACGAACTTGGGGAGAGAGTACAACCAGGAAAGAATAAGTACAAAATGCGTAGTAATTAAGATTTTACATAGTTTAATTTGCTGTAAATAGTCCTTTTGTTTGCCATTTTTCAAATATTAATTCATTTGCTCTTATTTCTTACTGTCACTCCTTTGCTCATATTTAGTTCACCTCTCGTCGAACGAACGGGACTGGGACTAAACCATGACGATGAGACTGATGACCACCTTGGGGAGAGAGTAGAACCAGGAAAGAATAAGTACAAAATGCATAGTAATCAAGATTTTACATAGTTTAATTTGCTGTAAATAGTCCTTTTGTTATCCATTGTTCCTAATATTAATTCAGTTGCTCTTATTTCTTACAGTCTCTCCTTCACTCTTATATAGTTCACCTCTCGTCGAACGAATGGGACTGGGACCAAACCATAACGAAGAGACTGATGACGACCTTGGGGAGATAGTACAACCAGGAAAGAATAAGTACAAAATGCATAGTAATTAAGATTTTATATAGTTTAATTTGCTGTAAATAGCTCTTTTGTTTGCCATTGTTCCAAATATTAATTAATTTGCTCTTATTTCTTACTGTCTCTCCTTCGCTCTTATTTAGTTCACCTGTCATCCATCGAATGGGACTGGGACCAAACCGTGATGAAGAGAATGATGACGACCCTGGGGAGAGAGTGCAACCAGGCATGAATGAGTACAAAATGCATAGTAATTAGGATTTTACATAGTTTAATTTGCTGTAAATAGTCCTTTTGTTGTCCCATTGTTCCAAATATTAAATACTTTGCTCTTATTTCATACTGTCTCTCCTTCGCTCTTATTTAGATCACCTGTCATCCATCGAATGGGACTGGGACCAAACCGTGACGAAGAGAATGATGACGACCCTGGGGAGAGAGTGCAACCAGAAAAGAATAAGTACAAAATTCATAGTAATTAAGATTTTACATAGTTTAATTTGCTGTAAATAGTCCTTTTGTTTGCCATTGTTCCAAATATTAATTAATTTGCTCTTACTTCTTACTGTCTCTCCTTCGCTATTAATTAGTTCACCTGTCGTCCAACGAACGGGACTGGGACTAAACCGCGACGAAGTGACTGATGGCGACCTTGGGAGAGAGTACAACAAGGAAAGAATAAGTACAAAATGCATAGTAATTAAGATTTTATATAGTTTTATTTGCTGTAAATAGTCCTTTTGTTTGCCATTGTTCCAAATATTAATTAATTTGCTCTTATTTCTTACAGTCTCTCCTTCGCTCTTATTTAGTTCACCTCACGTCGAACAAACGGGACTGGGACCAAACCATGACGAAGAGACTGATGACGACCTTGGGGAGAGAGTACAACCAGGAAAGAATAAGTATAAAATGCATAGTATTTAAGATTTTCCATAATTTAATTTGCTGTAAATAGTCCTTTTGTTTGCCATTGTACAAAATATTAATTAATTTGCTCTTATTTCTTATAGTCTCTCCTTCGCTCTTATTTAGTTCACCTCTCGTCGAAAGAACGGGACTGGGACCAAACCATGAGGAAGAGACTGATGACGACCCTGGTGAGAGAGTACAACCAGGAAAGAATAAGTACAAAATGCATAGTTATTAAGATTTTACATAGTTTAATTTGCTGTAAATAGTCCTTTTGTTTGCCATTGTTCCATATATTAATTCATATTCTCTTATTTCTTAATGTCTCTCCTTCGCTCTTATTTAGTTCATCTCTCGTCCAACAAACGGGACTGGGACTAAACCATGACGAAGAGACTGATGACGACCTTGGGGAGAGAGTACAACCAGGAAAGAATAAGTACAAAATGCATAGTATTTAAGATTTTACATAGTTTAATTTGCTGTAAATAGTCCTTTTGTTTGCCATTGTTCCAAATATTAATTAATTTGCTCTTATTTCTTACAGTCTCTCCTTCGCTCTTATTTAGTTCACCTCTCGTCGAAAGAACGGGACTGGGACTAAATCATGACGAAGAGACTGATGACGACCTTAGGGAGAGAATGCAACCAGGAAAGAATAAGTACAAAATGCATAGTAGTTAAGATTTTACATAGTTTAATTTGCTGTAAATAGTCCTTTTGTTTGCCATTGTTCCATATATTAATTCATTTGCTCTTATTTCTTAATGTCTCTCCTGCGCTCTTATTTAGTTCATCTCTCGTCCAACGAACGGGACTGGGACTAAACCATGACGAAGAGACTGATGACAACCTTGGGGAGAGAGTACAACCTGGAAAGAATAAGTACAAAATGCATAGTAATTAAGATTATACATAGTTTAATTTGCTGTAAATAGTCCTTTTGTTTGCCATTGTTCCAAATATTAATTCATTTGCTCTTATTTCTTACAGTCTCTCCTTCGCTCTTATTTAGTTCACCTCTCGTCGAAAGATCGGGACTTGGACCAAACCGTGACGAAGAGACTGATGACGACCTTGGGGAGAGAGTACAACCAGGAAAGAATAAGTACAAAATGCATAGTAATTAAGATTTTACATAGTTTAATTTGCTGTAAATAGTCCTTTTGTTTAACATTGTTCCAAAAATTAATTCATTTGCTCTTATTTCCTATAGTCTCACCTTCGCTCTTATTTAGTTCACCTCTCGTCTAACGAACGGGACTGGGACCAAACCATGACGAAGAGACTGATGACGACCTTGGGGAGAGAGTACAACCAGGAAAGAATAAGTATAAATGCATAGTAATTAAGATTTTACATAGTTTAATTTGCTGTAAATAGTCCTTTTGTTTGCCATTGTTCCAAATATTAATTCATTTGCTCTTATATCTTACAGTCTCTCCTTCGCTCCTATATAGTTCACCTCTCCTCTAACGAACGGGACTGGGACCACACCATGACGAAGAGACTGATGACGACCTTGCGGAGAGAGTACAACCAGGAAAGAATAAGTACAAAATGCATAGTAATTAAGATTTTACATAGTTTAATTTGCTGTTAATAGTCCTTTTGTTTGCCATTGTTCCAAATATTAATTCATTTGCTCTTATTTCTTACAGTCTCTCCTTCGCTCTTATTTAGTTCACCTCTCGTCTAACGAATGGGACTGGGACCAAATCATGTTGAAGAGACTGATGACGACCTTGGAGAGAGAGTACAACCAGGAAAGAATAAGTACAAAATCCATTGTAATTAATATTTATTATAGTTTAATTTTTCTGTAAATAATCCTTTTTTTGCCATTGTTCCAAATATTAATTAATTTGCACTTATTTCTTACTGTTTCTCCTTCGCTCCTATATAGTTCACCTCTCCTCTAACGAACGGGACTGGGACCACACCATGACGAAGAGACTGATGACGACCTTGGAAGAGAGTACAACCAGGAAAGAATAAGTACAAAATGCATAGTAATTAAGATTTTAAATAGTTTAATTTGCTGTAAATAGTCCTTTTGTTTGCCATTGTTCCAAATATTAATTCATGTGCTCTTATTTCTTACAGTCTCTCCTTCGCTCTTATTTAGTTCACCTCTCGTCTAACGAACGGGACAGGGACCAAAACATGTTGAAGAGACTGATGACGACCTTGGGGAGAGAGTACAACCAGGAATGAATAAGTACAAAATGCATAGTAATTAAGATTTTACATAGTTTAATTTGCTATAAATAGTCCTTTTGTTTGCCATTGTTCGAAATATTAATTCATTTGCTCTTATTTCTTACAGTCTCTCCTTCGCTCCTATTTAGTTCACCTCTCGTCGAACGAACGGGACTGGGACCAAACCATGAGGAAGAGACTGATGACGAACTTGGGGAGAGAGTACAACCAGGAAAGAATAAGTACAAAATGCGTAGTAATTAAGATTTTACATAGTTTAATTTGCTGTAAATAGTCCTTTTGTTTGCCATTTTTCAAATATTAATTCATTTGCTCTTATTTCTTACTGTCACTCCTTCGCTCATATTTAGTTCACCTCTCGTCGAACGAACGGGACTGGGACTAAACCATGACGATGAGACTGATGACCACCTTTGGGAGAGAGTAGAACCAGGAAAGAATAAGTACAAAATGCATAGTAATCAAGATTTTACATAGTTTAATTTGCTGTAAATAGTCCTTTTGTTATCCATTGTTCCTAATATTAATTCAGTTGCTCTTATTTCTTACAGTCTCTCCTTCACTCTTATATAGTTCACCTCTCGTCGAACGAATGGGACTGGGACCAAACCATAACGAAGAGACTGATGACGACCTTGGGGAGATAGTACAACCAGGAAAGAATAAGTACAAAATGCATAGTAATTAAGATTTTATATAGTTTAATTTGCTGTAAATAGCTCTTTTGTTTGCCATTGTTCCAAATATTAATTAATTTGCTCTTATTTCTTACTGTCTCTCCTTCGCTCTTATTTAGTTCACCTGTCATCCATCGAATGGGACTGGGACCAAACCGTGATGAAGAGAATGATGACGACCCTGGGGAGAGAGTGCAACCAGGCATGAATGAGTACAAAATGCATAGTAATTAGGATTTTACATAGTTTAATTTGCTGTAAATAGTCCTTTTGTTTGCCATTGTTCCAAATATTAAATACTTTGCTCTTATTTCATACTGTCTCTCCTTCGCTCTTATTTAGATCACCTGTCATCCATCGAATGGGACTGGGACCAAACCGTGACGAAGAGAATGATGACGACCCTGGGGAGAGAGTGCAACCAGAAAAGAATAAGTACAAAATTCATAGTAATTAAGATTTTACATAGTTTAATTTGCTGTAAATAGTCCTTTTGTTTGCCATTGTTCCAAATATTAATTAATTTGCTCTTACTTCTTACTGTCTCTCCTTCGCTATTAATTAGTTCACCTGTCGTCCAACGAACGGGACTGGGACTAAACCGTGACGAAGTGACTGATGGCGACCTTGGGAGAGAGTACAACAAGGAAAGAATAAGTACAAAATGCATAGTAATTAAGATTTTATATAGTTTAATTTGCTGTAAATAGTCCTTTTGTTTGCCATTGTTCCAAATATTAATTAATTTGCTCTTATTTCTTACAGTCTCTCCTTCGCTCTTATTTAGTTCACCTCACGTCGAACAAACGGGACTGGGACCAAACCATGACGAAGAGACTGATGACGACCTTGGGGAGAGAGTACAACCAGGAAAGAATAAGTATAAAATGCATAGTATTTAAGATTTTCCATAATTTAATTTGCTGTAAATAGTCCTTTTGTTTGCCATTGTACAAAATATTAATTAATTTGCTCTTATTTCTTACAGTCTCTCCTTCGCTCTTATTTAGTTCACCTCTCGTCGAAAGAACGGGACTGGGACCAAACCATGAGGAAGAGACTGATGACGACCCTGGTGAGAGAGTACAACCAGGAAAGAATAAGTACAAAATGCATAGTTATTAAGATTTTACATAGTTTAATTTGCTGTAAATAGTCCTTTTGTTTGCCATTGTTCCATATATTAATTCATATTCTCTTATTTCTTAATGTCTCTCCTTCGCTCTTATTTAGTTCATCTCTCGTCCAACAAACGGGACTGGGACTAAACCATGACGAAGAGACTGATGACGACCTTGGGGAGAGAGTACAACCAGGAAAGAATAAGTACAAAATGCATAGTATTTAAGATTTTACATAGTTTAATTTGCTGTAAATAGTCCTTTTGTTTGCCATTGTTCCAAATATTAATTAATTTGCTCTTATTTCTTACAGTCTCTCCTTCGCTCTTATTTAGTTCACCTCTCGTCGAAAGAACGGGACTGGGACTAAATCATGACGAAGAGACTGATGACGACCTTAGGGAGAGAATGCAACCAGGAAAGAATAAGTACAAAATGCATAGTAGTTAAGATTTTACATAGTTTAATTTGCTGTAAATAGTCCTTTTGTTTGCCATTGTTCCATATATTAATTCATTTGCTCTTATTTCTTAATGTCTCTCCTGCGCTCTTATTTAGTTCATCTCTCGTCCAACGAACGGGACTGGGACTAAACCATGACGAAGAGACTGATGACAACCTTGGGGAGAGAGTACAACCTGGAAAGAATAAGTACAAAATGCATAGTAATTAAGATTATACATAGTTTAATTTGCTATAAATAGTCCTTTTGTTTGCCGTTGTTCCAAATATTAATTGATTTGCTCTTATTTCTTAAAGTCCCCCCTTTCGCTCTGATTGAGTTCACCTCTCGTCGAACGAATGGGACTGGGACCAAACCATGACGAAGGGACTGATGACGACATTGGGGAAAGAGTACAACCAGGAAAGAATAAGTACAAAATGCATAGTAATTAAGATTTTACATAGTTTAATTTGCTATAAATAGTCCTTTTGTTTGCGATTGTTCCAAATATTAATTCATTTGCTCTTATTTCTTACAGTCTCTCCTTCGCTCTTATTTAGTTCACCACTCGTCGAACGAACGGGACTGGGACCAAACCATGACCAAGAGACTGATGACGACATTGCGGAGAGAGTACAACCAGGAAAGAATAAGTACAAAATGCATAGTAATTATTATTTTACATAGTTTAATTTGCTGTAAATAGTCCTTTTGTTTGTCATTGTTCCAAATATTAATTAAATTGCTCTTTCTTTCTTACAGTCTCTCCTTCGCTCTTATTTAGTTCACCTCTCGTCGAACGAACGGGACTGGGACCAAACCATGACGAACAGACTGATGACGACATTGGGGAGAGAGTACAACCAGGAAAGAATAAGTACAAAATGCATAGTAATTAAGATTTTACATTGTTTAATTTGCTATAAATAGTCCTTTTGTTTGCCATTGTTCCAAATATTAATTCATTTGCTCTTATTTCTTACAGTCTCTCCTTCGCTCTTATTTAGTTCACCTCTCGTCGAAAGATCGGGACTTGGACCGAACCGTGACGAAGAGACTGATGACGACCTTGGGGAGAGAGTACAACCAGGAAAGAATAAGTACAAAATGCATAGTAATTATTATTTTACATAGTTTAATTTGCTGTAAATAGTCCTTTTGTTTAACATTGTTCCAAAAATTAATTCATTTGCTCTTATTTCCTATAGTCTCACCTTCGCTCTTATTTAGTTCACCTCTCGTCTAACGAACGGGACTGGGACCAAACCATGACGAAGAGACTGATGACGACCTTGGGGAGAGAGTACAACCAGGAAAGAATAAGTATAAATGCATAGTTATTAAGATTTTACATAGTTTAATTTGCTGTAAATAGTCCTTTTGTTTGCCATTGTTCCAAATATTAATTCATTTGCTCTTATATCTTACAGTCTCTCCTTCGCTCCTATATAGTTCACCTCTCCTCTAACGAACGGGACTGGGACCACACCATGACGAAGAGACTGATGACGACCTTGCGGAGAGAGTACAACCAGGAAAGAATAAGTACAAAATGCATAATAATTAAGATTTTACATAGTTTAATTTGCTGTTAATAGTCCTTTTGTTTGCCATTGTTCCAAATATTAATTCATTTGCTCTTATTTCTTACAGTCTCTCCTTCGCTCTTATTTAGTTCACCTCTCGTCTAACGAATGGGACTGGGACCAAATCATGTTGAAGAGACTGATGACGACCTTGGAGAGAGAGTACAACCAGGAAAGAATAAGTACAAAATCCATTGTAATTAATATTTATTATAGTTTAATTTTTCTGTAAATAATCCTTTTTTTGCCATTGTTCCAAATATTAATTAATTTGCACTTATTTCTTACTGTTTCTCCTTCGCTCCTATATAGTTCACCTCTCCTCTAACGAACGGGACTGGGACCACACCATGACGAAGAGACTGATGACGACCTTGGGAAGAGAGTACAACCAGGAAAGAATAAGTACAAAATGCATAGTAATTAAGATTTTAAATAGTTTAATTTGCTGTAAATAGTCCTTTTGTTTGCCATTGTTCCAAATATTAATTCATGTGCTCTTATTTCTTACAGTCTCTCCTTCGCTCTTATTTAGTTCACCTCTTGTCTAACGAACGGGACAGGGACCAAAACATGTTGAAGAGACTGATGATGACCTTGGGGAGAGAGTACAACCAGGAATGAATAAGTACAAAATGCATAGTAATTAAGATTTTACATAGTTTAATTTGCTGTAAATAGTCCTTTTGTTTGCCATTTTTCAAATATTAATTCATTTGCTCTTATTTCTTACTGTCACTCCTTCGCTCTTATTTAGTTCACCTCTCGTCGAACGAACGGGACTGGGACTAAACCATGACGATGAGACTGATGACCACCTTGGGGAGAGAGTAGAACCAGGAAAGAATAAGTACAAAATGCATAGTAATCAAGATTTTACATAGTTTAATTTGCTGTAAATAGTCCTTTTGTTATCCATTGTTCCTAATATTAATTCAGTTGCTCTTATTTCTTACAGTCTCTCCTTCGCTCTTATATAGTTCACCTCTCGTCGAACGAATGGGACTGGGACCAAACCATAACGAAGAGACTGATGACGACCTTGGGGAGATAGTACAACCAGGAAAGAATAAGTACAAAATGCATAGTAATTAAGATTTTATATAGTTTAATTTGCTGTAAATAGCTCTTTTGTTTGCCATTGTTCCAAATATTAATTAATTTGCTCTTATTTCTTACTGTCTCTCCTTCGCTCTTATTTAGTTCGCCTGTCATCCATCGAATGGGACTGGGACCAAACCGTGATGAAGAGAATGATGACGACCCTGGGGAGAGAGTGCAACCAGGCATGAATAAGTACAAAATGCATAGTAATTAGGATTTTACATAGTTTAATTTGCTGTAAATAGTCCTTTTGTTTGCCATTGTTCCAAATATTAAATACTTTGCTCTTATTTCTTACTGTCTCTCCTTCGCTCTTATTTAGATCACCTGTCATCCATCGAATGGGACTGGGACCAAACCGTGACGAAGAGAATGATGACGACCCTGGGGAGAGAGTGCAACCAGAAAAGAATAAGTACAAAATTCATAGTAATTAAGATTTTACATAGTTTAATTTGCTGTAAATAGTCCTTTTGTTTGCCATTGTTCCAAATATTAATTAATTTGCTCTTACTTCTTACTGTCTCTCCTTCGCTATTAATTAGTTCACCTGTCGTCCATCGAACGGGACTGGGACTAAACCGTGACGAAGTGACTGATGGCGACCTTGGGAGAGAGTACAACAAGGAAAGAATAAGTACAAAATTCATAGTAATTAAGATTTTATATAGTTTAATTTGCTGTAAATAGTCCTTTTGTTTGCCATTGTTCCAAATATTAATTAATTTGCTCTTATTTCTTACAGTCTCTCCTTCGCTCTTATTTAGTTCACCTCACGTCGAACAAACGGGACTGGGACCAAACCATGACGAAGAGACTGATGACGACCTTGGGGAGAGAGTACAACCAGGAAAGAATAAGTATAAAATGCATAGTATTTAAGATTTTCCATAGTTTAATTTGCTGTAAATAGTCCTTTTGTTTGCCATTGTACAAAATATTAATTAATTTGCTCTTATTTCTTACAGTCTCTCCTTCGCTCTTATTTAGTTCACCTCTCGTCGAAAGAACGGGACTGGGACCAAACCATGAGGAAGAGACTGATGACGACCCTGGTGAGAGAGTACAACCAGGAAAGAATAAGTACAAAATGCATAGTAATTAAGATTTTACATAGTTTAATTTCCTGTAAATAGTCCTTTTGTTTGCCATTGTTCCATATATTAATTCATATTCTCTTATTTCTTAATGTCTCTCCTTCGCTCTTATTTAGTTCATCTCTCGTCCAACAAACGGGACTGGGACTAAACCATGACGAAGAGACTGATGACGACCTTGGGGAGAGAGTACAACCAGGAAAGAATAAGTACAAAATGCATAGTATTTAAGATTTTACATAGTTTAATTTGCTGTAAATAGTCCTTTTGTTTGCCATTGTTCCAAATATTAATTAATTTGCTCTTATTTCTTACAGTCTCTCCTTCGCTCTTATTTAGTTCACCTCTCGTCGTAAGAACGGGACTGGGACTAAATCATGACGAAGAGACTGATGACGACCTTAGGGAGAGAATGCAACCAGGAAAGAATAAGTACAAAATGCATAGTAGTTAAGATTTTACATAGTTTAATTTGCTGTAAATAGTCCTTTTGTTTGCCATTGTTCCATATATTAATTCATTTGCTCTTATTTCTTAATGTCTCTCTTGCGCTCTTATTTAGTTCATCTCTCGTCCAACGAACGGGACTGGGACTAAACCATGACGAAGAGACTGATGACAACCTTGGGGAGAGAGTACAACCTGGAATGAATATGAACAAAATGCATAGTAATTAAGATTATACATAGTTTAATTTGCTGTAAATAGTCCTTTTGTTTGCCATTGTTCCAAATATTAATTAATTTGCTCTTATTTCTTACAGTCTCTCCTTCGCTCTTATTTAGTTCACCTCTCGTCACACGAAAGGGACTGGGACTAAACCATGACGAAGAGACTGATAACAACCTTGGGGAGAGAGTACAACCAGGAAAGAATAAGTACAAAATGCATAGTAATTAAGATTTTGTATAGTTTAATTTGCTGTAAATAGTCCTTTTGTTTGCCATTGTCCAAATATTAATTAATTTGCTCTTATTTCTTACAGTCTCTCCATCGCTCTTATTTACTTCACCTCTCGTCGAAAGAAAGGAACTGGGACTAAATCATGACGAAGAGACTGATGACGACCTTGGGGAGAGAGTACAACCAGGAAAGAATAAGTAAAAAATGCATAGTAATTAAGATTTTGCGTAGTTTAATTTGCTGTAAATAGTCCTTTTGTTCGCCATTGTTCCAAATATTAATTAATTTGCTCTTATTTCTTACAGTCTCTCCATCGCTCTTATTTAGTTCACCTCTCGTCGAAAGAAAGGAACTGGGAGTAAATCATGACGAAGAGACTGATGACGACCTTGGGGAGAGAGTACAACCAGGAAAGAATAAGTACAAATTGCATAGTAATTAAGATTTTGCATAGTTTAATTTGCTGTAAATAGTCCTTTTGTTCGCCATTGTTCCAAATATTAATTAATTTGCTCTTATTTCTTACAGTCTCTCCATCGCTCTTATTTAGTTCACCTCTCGTCGAAAGAAAGGAACGTGGACTAAATCATGACGAAGAGACTGATGACGACCTTGGGGAGAGAGTACAACCAGGAAAGAATAAGTACAAAATGCACAGTAATTAAGATTTTACATAGTTTAATTTGCTGTAAATAGTCCTATTGTTTGCCATTGTTCGAAATATTAATTAATTTGCTCTAATTTCTTACAGTCTCTCCTTCGCTCTTATTTAGTTCACCTCTCGTCGAACTAACGGGGCTGGGACTAAACCAAGACGAAGAGACTGATGACGACCTTGGAAAGAGAGTACAACAAGGAAAGAATAAGTACAAAATGCATAGTAATTAAGGTTTTACATAGATTAATTTGCTGTATATAGTCCTTTTGTTTGCCATTGTTCCAAATACTAATTCATTTGCTCTTATTTCTTACAGTCTCTCCTTCGCTCTTATTTAGTTCACCTCTCGTCAAACGAACGGGACTGGGACCAAACCATGACGAAGAGACTGATGACGAACTTGGGGAGAGAGTACAACCAGGAATGAATAAGTACAAAATGCATAGTAATTAAGATTTTACATAGATTAATTTGCTGTAAATAGTCCTTTTGTTTGCCATTGTTCAAAATATTAATTAATTTGCTCTTATTTCTTACAGTCTCTCCTTCGCTCTTATTTAGTTCACCTCACGTCGAACAAACGGGACTGGGACCAAACCATGACGAAGAGACTGATGACGACCTTGGGGAGAGAGTACAACCAGGAAAGAATAAGTATAAAATGCATAGTATTTAAGATTTTACATAGTTTAATTTGCTGTAAATAGTCCTTTTGTTTGCCATTGTTCCAAATATTAATTAATTTGCTCTTATTTCTTACAGTCTCTCCTTCGCTCTTATTTAGTTCACCTCTCGTCGAAAGAACGGGACTGGGACTAAATCATGACGAAGAGACTGATGACGACCTTAGGGAGAGAATGCAACCAGGAAAGAATAAGTACAAAATGCATAGTAGTTAAGATTTTACATAGTTTAATTTGCTGTAAATAGTCCTTTTGTTTGCCATTGTTCCATATATTAATTCATTTGCTCTTATTTCTTAATGTCTCTCTTGCGCTCTTATTTAGTTCATCTCTCGTCCAACGAACGGGACTGGGACTAAACCATGACGAAGAGACTGATGACAACCTTGGGGAGAGAGTACAACCTGGAAAGAATAAGTACAAAATGCATAGTAATTAAGATTATACATAGTTTAATTTGCTGTAAATAGTCCTTTTGTTTGCCATTGTTCCAAATATTAATTAATTTGCTCTTATTTCATACAGTCTCTCCTTCGCTCTTATTTAGTTCACCTCTCGTCGAACTAACGGGACTGGGACTAAACCAAGACGAAGAGACTGATGACGACCTTGGAATGAGAGTACAACCAGGAAAGAATAAGTACAAAATGCATAGTAATTATGATTTTACAATGATTAATTTGCTGTAAATAGTCCTTTTGTTTGCTATTGTTCCAAATATTAATTCATTTGCTCTTATTTCTTACAGTCTCTCCTTCGCTATTATTTAGTTCACCTCTCGTCCAACGAACGGGACTGGGACTAAACCGTGACGAAGAGACTGATGACAACCTTGGGGAGAGAGTACAACCTGGAAAGAATAAGTACAAAATGCATAGTAATTAAGATTTTACATAGTTTAATTTGCTGTAAATAGTCCTTTTGTTTGCCTTTGTTCCAAATATTAATTAATTTGCTCTTATTTCTTACAGTCTCTCCTTCGCTCTTATTTAGTTCACCTCTCGTCGAACTAACGGGACTGGGACCAAACCATGACGAAGAGACTGATGACGAACTTGGGGAGAGAGTACAACCAGGAATGAATAAGTACAAAATGCATAGTAATTAAGATTTTACATAGATTAATTTGCTGTAAATAGTCCTTTTGTTTGCCATTGTACAAAATATTAATTATTTTGCTCTTATTTCTTACAGTCTCTCCTTCGCTCTTATATAGTTCACCTCTCGTCGAAAGAATGGGACTGGGACCAAACCATAACGAAGAGACTGATGACGACCTTGGGGAGATAGTACAACCAGGAAAGAATAAGTACAAAATGCATAGTAATTAAGATTTTATATTGTTTTATTTGCTGTAAATAGCTCTTTTGTTTGCCATTGTTCCAAATATTAATTAATTTGCTCTTATTTCTTACTGTCTCTCCTTCGCTCTTATTTAGTTCACCTGTCATCCATCGAATGGGACTGGGACCAAACCGTGATGAAGAGAATGATGACGACCCTAGGGAGAGAGTGCAACCAGGCATGAATAAGTACAAAATGCATAGTAATTAGGATTTTACATAGTTTAATTTGCTCTAAATAGTCCTTTTGTTTGCCATTGTTCCAAATATTAAATACTTTGCTCTTATTTCTTACTGTCTCTCCTTCGCTCTTATTTAGATCACCTGTCATCCATCGAATGGGACTGGGACCAAACCGTGACAAAGAGAATGATGACGACCCTGGGGAGAGAGTGCAACCAGAAAAGAATAAGTACAAAATTCATAGTAATTAAGATTTTACATAGTTTAATTTGCTGTAAATAGTCCTTTTGTTTGCCATTGTTCCAAATATTAATTAATTTGCTCTTACTTCTTACTGTCTCTCCTTCGCTATTAATTAGTTCACCTGTCGTCCATCGAACGGGACTGGGACTAAACCGTGACGAAGTGACTGATGGCGACCTTGGGAGAGAGTACAACAAGGAAAGAATAAGTACAAAATGCATAGTAATTAAGATTTTATATAGTTTAATTTGCTGTAAATAGTCCTTTTGTTTGCCATTGTTCCAAATATTAATTCATTTGCTCTTATTTCTTACAGTCTCTCCTTCGCTCTTATTTAGTTCACCTCACGTCGAACAAACGGGACTGGGACCAAACCATGACGAAGAGACTGATGACGACCTTGGGGAGAGAGTACAACCAGGAAAGAATAAGTATAAAATGCATAGTATTTAAGATTTTCCATAGTTTAATTTGCTGTAAATAGTCCTTATGTTTGCCATTGTACAAAATATTAATTAATTTGCTCTTATTTCTTACAGTCTCTCCTTCGCTCTTTTTTAGTTCACCTCTCGTCGAAAGAACGGGACTGGGACCAAACCATGACGAAGAGACTGATGACGACCCTGGTGAGAGAGTACAACCAGGAAAGAATAAGTACAAAATGCATAGTAATTAAGATTTTACATAGTTTAATTTGCTATAAATAGTCCTTTTGTTTGCCATTGTTCCAAATATTAATTAATTTGCTCTTATTTCTTACAGTCTCTCCTTCGCTCTTATTTAGTTCACCTCTCGTCGAACTAACGGGACTGGGACTAAACCAAGACGAAGAGACTGATGACGACCTTGGAATGAGAGTACAACCAGGAAAGAATAAGTACAAAATGCATAGTAATTATGATTTTACAATGATTAATTTGCTGTAAATAGTCCTTTTGTTTGCTATTGTTCCAAATATTAATTCATTTGCTCTTATTTCTTACAGTCTCTCCTTCGCTCTTATTTAGTTCACCTCTCGTCAAACGAACGGGACTGGGACCAAACCATGACGAAGAGACTGATGACAAACTTGGGGAGAGAGTACAACCAGGAATGAATAAGTACAAAATGCATAGTAATTAAGATTTTACATAGATTAATTTGCTGTAAATAGTCCTTTTGTTTGCCATTGTTCCAAATATTAATTAATTTGCTCTAATTTCTTACAGTCTCTCCTTCGCTCTTATTTAGTTCACCTCAGGTCGAACAAACGGGACTGGGACCAAACCATGACGAAGAGACTGATGACGACCTTGGGGAGAGAGTACAACCAGGAAAGAATAAGTACAAAATGCATAGTATTTAAGATTTTCCATAGTTTAATTTGCTGTAAATAGTCCTTTTGTTTGCCATTGTACAAAATATTAATTAATTTGCTCTTATTTCTTACAGTCTCTCCTTCGCTCTTATTTAGTTCACCTCTCGTCGAAAGAACGGGACTGGGACCAAACCATGAGGAAGAGACTGATGACGACCCTGGTGAGAGACTACAACCAGGAAAGAATAAGTACAAAATGCATAGTAATTAAGATTTTACATAGTTTAATTTGCTGTAAATAGTCCTTTTGTTTGCCATTGTTCCATATATTAATTCATTTGCTATTATTTCTTAATGTCTCTCCTTCGCTCTTATTTAGTTCATCTCTCGTCCAACGAACGGGACTGGGACTAAACCATGACGAAGAGACTGATGACGACCTTGGGGAGAGAGTACAACCAGGAAAGAATAAGTACAAAATGCATAGTATTTAAGATTTTATATAGTTTAATTTGCTGTAAATAGTCCTTTTGTTTGCCATTGTTCCAAATATTAATTCATTTGCTCTTATTTCTTACAGTCTCTCCTTCGCTCTTATTTAGTTCACCTCTTGTCGAAAGAACGGGACTGGGACTAAATCATGACGAAGAGACTGATGACGACCTTGGGGAGAGAATGCAACCAGGAAAGAATAAGTACAAAATGCATAGTAGTTAAGATTTTACATAGATTAATTTGCTGTAAATAGTCCTTTTGTTTGCCATTGTTCCAAATATTAATTAATTTGCTCTTATTTCTTACAGTCTCTCCTTCGCTCTTATTTAGTTCACCTCTCGTCGAAAGAAAGGAACTGGGACTAAATCATGACGAAGAGACTGATGACGACCTTGGGGAGAGAGTACAACCAGAAAAGAATAAGTACAAAATGCATAGTAATTAAGATTTTGCATAGTTTAATTTGCTGTAAATAGTCCTTTTGTTCGCCATTGTTCCAAATATTAATTAATTTGCTCTTATTTCTTACAGTCTCTCCATCGCTCTTATTTATTTCACCTCTTGTCGAAAGAAAGGAACTGGGACTAAATCATGACGAAGAGACTGATGACGACCTTGGGGAGAGAGTACAACAAGGAAAGAATAAGTACAAAATGCATAGTAATTAAGATTTTACATAGATTAATTTGCTGTAAATAGTCCTTTTGTTTGCCATTGTTCCAAATACTAATTCATTTGCTCTTATTTCTTACAGTCTCTCCTTCGCTCTTATTTAGTACACCTCTCGTCAAACGAACGGCACTGGGACCAATCCATGACGAGGAGACTGATGACGAACTTGGGGAGAGAGTACAACCAGGAATGAATAAGTACAAAATGCATAGTAATTAAGATTTTACATAGATTAATTTGCTGTAAATAGTCCTTTTGTTTGCCATTGTTCCAAATATTAATTAATTTGCTCTTATTTCTTACAGTCTCTCGTTCGCTCTTATTTAGTTCACCTCACGTCGAACAAACGGGACTGGCACCAAACCATGACGAAGAGACTGATGACGACCTTGGGGAGAGAGTACAACCAGGAAAGAAAAAGTACAAAATGCATAGTAATTAAGATTTTACATAGTTTAATTTTCTGTAAATAGTCCTTTTGTTTGCCATTGTTCCAAATATTAATTAATTTGCTCTTATTTCTTACAGTCTCTCCTTCGCTCTTATTTAGTTCACCTCTCGTCGAAAGAAAGGAACTGGGACTAAATCATGACGAAGAGACTGATGACGACCTTGGGGAGAGAGTACAACCAGGAAAGAATAAGTACAAAATGCATAGTAATTAAGATTTTGCATAGTTTAATTTGCTGTAAATAGTCCTTTTTTTCGCCATTGTTCCAAATATTAATTAATTTGCTCTTATTTCTTACAGTCTCTCCTTCGCTCTTATTTAGTTCACCTCTCGTCGAAAGAACGGGACTTGGACTAAACCATGACGAAAAGACTGATGACGACCTTAGGGAGAGAGTACAACCAGGAAAGAATAAGTACAAAATGCATAGTAATTAAGATTTTACATAGTTTAATTTGCTGTAAATAGTCCTTTTGTTTGCCATTGTTCCAAATATTAATTAATTTGCTCTTATTTCTTACAGTCTCTCCTTCGCTCTTATTTAGTTCACCTCTCGTCGAACTAACGGGACTGGGACTAAACCAAGACGAAGAGACTGATGACGACCTTGGAATGAGAGTACAACCAGGAAAGAATAAGTACAAAATGCATAGTAATTATGATTTTACAATGATTAATTTGCTGTAAATAGTCCTTTTGTTTGCCATTGTTCCAAATATTAATTCATTTGCTCTTATTTCTTACAGTCTCTCCTTCGCTCTTATTTAGTTCACCTCTCGTCAAACGAACGGGACTGGGACCAAACCATGACGAAGAGACTGATGACGAACTTGGGGAGAGAGTACAACCAGGAATGAATAAGTACAAAATGCATAGTAATTAAGATTTTATATAGATTAATTTGCTGTAAATAGTCCTTTTGTTTGCCATTGTTCCAAATATTAATTAATTTGCTCTTATTTCTTACAGTCTCTCCTTCGCTCTTATTTAGTTCACCTCAAGTCGAACAAACGGGACTGGGACCAAACCATGACGAAGAGACTGATGACGACCTTGGGGAGAGAGTACAACCAGGAAAGAATAAGTACAAAATGCATAGTAATTTATATTTTACATAGTTTAATTTGCAGTAAATAGTCCTTTTGTTTGCCATTGTTCCAAATATTAATTAATTTACTCTTATTTCTTACAGTCTCTCCTTCGCTCTTATTTAGTTCACCTCAAGTCGAACAAACGGGACTGGTACCAAACCATGACGAAGAGACTGATGACGACCTTGGGGAGAGAGTACAACCAGGAAAGAATAAGTACAAAATGCATAGTAATTAATATTTTACATAGTTTAATTTGCTGTAAATAGTCCTTTTGTTTGCCATTGTTCCAAATATTAATTCATTTGCTCTTATTTCTTACAGTCTCTCCTTCACTCTTATTTAGTTCACCTCTCGTCCATCGAACGGGACTGGAACTAAACCATGACGAAGAGACTGATGACGACCTTGGGGAGAGAGTACAACCAGGAAAGAATAAGTACAAAATGCATAGTATTTAAGATTTTACATAGTTTAATTTGCTGTAAATAGTCCTTTTGTTTGCCATTGTTCCAAATATTAATTAATTTGCTCTTATTTCTTACAGTCTCTCCTTCGCTCTTATTTAGTTCACCTCTCGTCGAAAGAACGGGACTGGGACTAAATCATGACGAAGAGACTGATGACGACCTTGGGGAGAGAATGCAACCAGGAAAGAATAAGTACAAAATGCATAGTAGTTAAGATTTTACATAGTTTAATTTGCTGTAAATAGTCCTTTTGTTTGCCATTGTTCCAAATATTAATTAATTTGCTCTTATTTCTTACAGTCTCTCCTTCGCTCTTATTTAGTTCACCTCTCGTCAAACGAACGGGACTGGGACCAAACCATGAGGAAGAGACTGATGATGAACTTTGGGAGAGAGTACAACCAGGAATGAATAAGTACAAAATGCATAGTAATTAAGATTTTACATAGATTAATTTGCTGTAAATAGTCCTTTTGTTTGCCATTGTTCCAAATATTAATTAATTTGCTCTTATTTCTTACAGTCTCTCCTTCGCTCTTATTTAGTTCACCTCAAGTCGAACAAATGGGACTGGGACCAAACCATGACGAAGAGACTGATGACGACCTTGGGGAGAGAGTACAACCAGGAAAGAATAAGTACAAAATGCATAGTAATTAATATTTTACATAGTTTAATTTGCTGTAAATAGTCCTTTTGTTTGCCATTGTTCCAAATATTAATTAATTTGCTCTTATTTCTTACAGTCTCTCCTTCGCTCTTTTTTAGTTCACCTCAAGTCGAACAAACGGGACTGGGACCAAACCATGACGAAGAGACTGATGACGACCTTGGGGAGAGAGTACAACCAGGAAAGAATAAGTACAAAATGCATAGTAATTAAGATTTTACATAGTTTAATTTGCTGTAAATAGTCCTTTTGTTTGCCATTGTTCCAAATATTAATTCATTTGCTCTTATTTCTTACAGTCTCTCATTCGCTCTTATTTAGTTCACCTCTCGTCCATCGAACGGGACTGGAACTAAACCATGACGAAGAGACTGATGAGGACCTTGGGGAGAGAGTACAACCAGGAAAGAATAAGTACAAAATGCATAGTATTTAATATTTTACATAGTTTAATTTGCTGTAAATAGTCCTTTTGTTTGCCATTGTTCCAAATATTAATTAATTTGCTCTTATTTCTTACAGTCTCTCCTTCGCTCTTATTTAGTTCACCTCTCGTCGAAAGAACATGTCTGGGACTAAATCATGACGAAGAGACTGATGACGACCTTGGGGAGAGAGTACAACCAGGAAAGAATAAGTACAAAATGCATAGTAATTAAGATTTTACATAGTTTAATTTGCTGTAAATAGTCCTTTTGTTTGCCATTGTTCCAAATATTAATTCATTTGCTCTTATTTCTTACAGTCTCTCCTTCGCTCTTATTTAGTTCACCTCTCGTCCATCGAACGGGACTGGAACTAAACCATGACGAAGAGACTGATGACAACCTTGGGGAGAGAGTACAACCAGGAAAGAATAAGTACAAAATGCATAGTATTTAAGATTTTACATAGTTTAATTTGCTGTAAATAGTACTTTTGTTTGCCATTGTTCCAAATATTAATTAATTTGCTCTTATTTCTTACAGTCTCTCCTTCGCTCTTATTTAGTTCACCTCTCGTCGAAAGAACGGGACTGGGACTAAATCATGACGAAGAGACTGATGACGACCTTGGGGAGAGAATGCAACCAGGAAAGAATAAGTACAAAATGCATAGTAGTTAAGATTTTACATAGTAAAATTTGCTGTAAATAGTCCTTTTGTTTGCCATTGTTCCATATATTAATTCATTTGCTCTTATTTCTTAATGTCTCTCTGGCGCTCTTATTTAGTTCATCTCTCGTCCAACGAACGGGACTGGGAGTAAACCATGACAAAGAGACTGATGACAACCTTGGGGAGAGAGTACAACCTGGAAAGAATAAGTACAAAATGCATAGTAATTAAGATTATACATAGTTTAATTTGCTGTAAATAGTCCTTTTGTTTGCCATTGTTCCAAATATTAATTAATTTGCTCTTATTTCTTACAGTCTCTCCTTCGCTCTTATTTAGTTCACCTCTCGTCGAAAGAACATGACTGGGACTAAATCATGACGAAGAGACTGATGACGACCTTGGGGAGAGAGTACAACCAGGAAAGAATAAGTACAAAATGCATAGTAATTAAGATTTTACATAGTTTAATTTGCTGTAAATAGTCCTTTTGTTTGCCATTGTTCCAAATATTAATTAATTTGCTCTTATTTCTTACAGTCTCTCCTTCGCTCTTATTTAGTTCACCTCAAGTCGAACAAACGGGACTGGGACCAAACCATGACGAAGAGACTGATGACGACCTTGGGGAGAGAGTACAACCAGGAAAGAATAAGTACAAAATGCATAGTAATTAATATTTTACATAGTTTAATTTGCTGTAAATAGTCCTTTTGTTTGCCATTGTTCCAAATATTAATTAATTTGCTCTTATTTCTTACAGTCTCTCCTTCGCTCTTATTTAGTTCACCTCTCGTCGAAAGAACATGACTGGGACTAAATCATGACGAAGAGACTGATGACGACCTTGGGGAGAGAGTACAACCAGGAAAGAATAAGTACAAAATGCATAGTAATTAAGATTTTACATAGTTTAATTTGCTGTAAATAGTCCTTTTGTTTGCCATTGTTCCAAATATTAATTCATTTGCTCTTATTTCTTACAGTCTCTCCTTCACTCTTATTTAGTTCACCTCTCGTCCATCGAACGGGACTGGAACTAAACCATGACGAAGAGACTGATGACGACCTTGGGGAGAGAGTACAACCAGGAAAGAATAAGTACAAAATGCATAGTATTTAAGATTTTACATAGTTTAATTTGCTGTAAATAGTCCTTTTGTTTGCCATTGTTCCAAATATTAATTAATTTGCTCTTATTTCTTACAGTCTCTCCTTCGCTCTTATTTAGTTCACCTCTCGTCGAAAGAACGGGACTGGGACTAAATCATGACGAAGAGACTGATGACGACCTTGGGGAGAGAATGCAACCAGGAAAGAATAAGTACAAAATGCATAGTAGTTAAGATTTTACATAGTTTAATTTGCTGTAAATAGTCATTTTGTTTGCCATTGTTCCATATATTAATTCATTTGCTCTTATTTCTTAATGTCTCTCTGGCGCTCTTATTTAGTTCATCTCTCGTCTAACGAACGGGACTGGGACTAAACCATGACGAAGAGACTGATGACAACCTTGGGGAGAGAGTACAACCTGGAAAGAATAAGTACAAAATGCATAGTAATTAAGATTATACATAGTTTAATTTGCTGTAAATAGTCCTTTTGTTTGCCATTGTTCCAAATATTAATTAATTTGCTCTTATTTCTTACAGTCTCTCCTTCGCTCTTATTTAGTTCACCTCTCGTCAAACGAACGGGACTGGGACCAAACCATGACGAAGAGACTGATGATGAACTTTGGGAGAGAGTACAACCAGGAATGAATAAGTACAAAATGCATAGTAATTAAGATTTTACATAGATTAATTTGCTGTAAATAGTCCTTTTGTTTGCCATTGTTCCAAATATTAATTAATTTGCTCTTATTTCTTACAGTCTCTCCTTCGCTCTTATTTAGTTCACCTCAAGTCGAACAAATGGGACTGGGACCAAACCATGACGAAGAGACTGATGACGACCTTGGGGAGAGAGTACAACCAGGAAAGAATAAGTACAAAATGCATAGTAATTAATATTTTACATAGTTTAATTTGCTGTAAATAGTCCTTTTGTTTGCCATTGTTCCAAATATTAATTAATTTGCTCTTATTTCTTACAGTCTCTCCTTCGCTCTTTTTTAGTTCACCTCAAGTCGAACAAACGGGACTGGGACCAAACCATGACGAAGAGACTGATGACGACCTTGGGGAGAGAGTACAACCAGGAAAGAATAAGTACAAAATGCATAGTAATTAATATTTTACATAGTTTAATTTGCTGTAAATAGTCCTTTTGTTTGCCATTGTTCCAAATAATAATTATATTGCTCTTATTTCTTACAGTCTCTCCTTCGCTCTTATTTAGTTCACCTCTCGTCGAAAGAACATGACTGGGACTAAATCATGACGAAGAGACTGATGACGACCTTGGGGAGAGAGTACAACCAGGAAAGAATAAGTACAAAATGCATAGTAATTAAGATTTTACATAGTTTAATTTGCTGTAAATAGTCCTTTTGTTTGCCATTGTTCCAAATATTAATTCATTTGCTCTTATTTCTTACAGTCTCTCATTCGCTCTTATTTAGTTCACCTCTCATCCATCGAACGGGACTGGAACTAAACCATGACGAAGAGACTGATGACGACCTTGGGGAGAGAGTACAACCAGGAAAGAATAAGTACAAAATGCATAGTATTTAAGATTTTACATAGTTTAATTTGCTGTAAATAGTCCTTTTATTTGCCATTGTTCCAAATATTAATTAATTTGCTCTTATTTCTTACAGTCTCTCCTTCGCTCTTATTTAGTTCACCTCAAGTCGAACAAACGGGACTGGGACCAAACCATGACGAAGAGACTGATGACGACCTTGGGGAGAGAGTACAACCAGGAAAGAATAAGTACAAAATGCATAGTAATTAATATTTTACATAGTTTAATTTGCTGTAAATAGTCCTTTTGTTTGCCATTGTTCCAAATATTAATTAATTTGCTCTTATTTCTTACAGTCTCTCCTTCGCTCTTATTTAGTTCACCTCAAGTCGAACAAACGGGACTGGGACCAAACCATGACGAAGAGACTGATGACGACCTTGGGGAGAGAGTACAACCAGGAAAGAATAAGTACAAAATGCATAGTAATTAATATTTTAAATAGTTTAATTTGCTGTAAATAGTCCTTTTGTTTGCCATTGTTCCAAATATTAATTAATTTGCTCTTATTTCTTACAGTCTCTCCTTCGCTCTTATTTAGTTCACCTCTCGTCGAAAGAACATGACTGGGACTAAATCATGACGAAGAGACTGATGACGACCTTGGGGAGAGAGTACAACCAGGAAAGAATAAGTACAAAATGCATAGTAATTAAGATTTTACATAGTTTAATTTGCTGTAAATAGTCCTTTTGTTTGCCATTGTTCCAAATATTAATTCATTTGCTCTTATTTCTTACAGTCTCTCCTTCGCTCTTATTTAGTTCACCTCTCGTCCATCGAACGGGACTGGAACTAAACCATGACGAAGAGACTGATGACGACCTTGGGGAGAGAGTACAACCAGGAAAGAATAAGTACAAAATGCATAGTATTTAAGATTTTACATAGTTTAATTTGCTGTAAATAGTACTTTTGTTTGCCATTGTTCCAAATATTAATTAATTTGCTCTTATTTCTTACAGTCTCTCCTTCGCTCTTATTTAGTTCACCTCTCGTCGAAAGAACGGGACTGGGACTAAATCATGACGAAGAGACTGATGACGACCTTGGGGAGAGAATGCAACCAGGAAAGAATAAGTACAAAATGCATAGTAGTTAAGATTTTACATAGTAAAATTTGCTGTAAATAGTCCTTTTGTTTGCCATTGTTCCATATATTAATTCATTTGCTCTTATTTCTTAATGTCTCTCTGGCGCTCTTATTTAGTTCATCTCTCGTCCAACGAACGGGACTGGGACTAAACCATGACGAAGAGACTGATGACAACCTTGGGGAGAGAGTACAACCTGGAAAGAATAAGTACAAAATGCATAGTAATTAAGATTATACATTGTTTAATTTGCTGTAAATAGTCCTTTTGTTTGCCATTGTTCCAAATATTAATTAATTTGCTCTTATTTCTTACAGTCTCTCCTTCGCTCTTATTTAGTTCACCTCTCGTCGAAAGAACATGACTGGGACTAAATCATGACGAAGAGACTGATGACGACCTTGGGGAGAGAGTACAACCAGGAAAGAATAAGTACAAAATGCATAGTAATTAAGATTTTACATAGTTTAATTTGCTGTAAATAGTCCTTTTGTTTGCCATTGTTCCAAATATTAATTAATTTGCTCTTATTTCTTACAGTCTCTCCTTTGCTCTTATTTAGTTCACCTCTCGTCGAAAGAACGGGACTGGGACTAAATCATGACGAAGAGACTGATGACGACCTTGGGGAGAGAATGCAACCAGGAAAGAATAAGTACAAAATGCATAGTAGTTAAGATTTTACATAGTTTAATTTGCTGTAAATAGTCCTTTTGTTTGCCATTGTTCCATATATTAATTCATTTGCTCTTATTTCTTAATGTCTCTCTGGCGCTCTTATTTAGTTCATCTCTCGTCCAACGAACGGGACTGGGACTAAACCATGACGAAGAGACTGATGACAACCTTGGGGAGAGAGTACAACCTGGAAAGAATAAGTACAAAATGCATAGTAATTAAGATTATACATAGTTTAATTTGCTGTAAATAGTCCTTTTGTTTGGCATTGTTCCAAATATTAATTAATTTGCTCTTATTTCTTACAGTCTCTCCTTCGCTCTTATTTAGTTCACCTCTCGTCCATCGAACGGGACTGGAACTAAACCATGACGAAGAGACTGATGACGACCTTGGGGAGAGAGTACAACCAGGAAAGAATAAGTACAAAATGCATAGTATTTAAGAATTTACATAGTTTAATTTGCTGTAAATAGTCCTTTTGTTTGCCATTGTTCCAAATATTAATTAATTTGCTCTCATTTCTTACAGTCTCTCCTTCGCTCTTATTTAGTTCACCTCTCGTCGAAAGAACGGGACTGGGACTAAATCATGACGAAGAGACTGATGACGACCTTGGGGAGAGAATGCAACCAGGAAAGAATAAGTACAAAATGCATAGTAGTTAAGATTTTAAATAGTTTAATTTGCTGTAAATAGTCCTTTTGTTTGCCATTGTTCCATATATTAATTCATTTGCTCTTATTTCTTAATGTCTCTCTGGCGCTCTTATTTAGTTCATCTCTCGTCCAACGAACGGGACTGGGACTAAACCATGACGAAGAGACTGATGACAACCTTGGGGAGAGAGTACAACCTGGAAAGAATAAGTACAAAATGCATAGTAATTAAGATTATACATAGTTTAATTTGCTGTAAATAGTCCTTTTGTTTGCCATTGTTCCAAATATTAATTAATTTGCTCTTATTTCTTACAGTCTCTCCTTCGCTCTTATTTAGTTCACCTCTCGTCAAACGAACGGGACTGGGACCAAACCATGACGAAGAGACTGATGACGAACTTTGGGAGAGAGTACAACCAGGAATGAATAAGTACAAAATGCATAGTAATTAAGATTTTACATAGATTAATTTGCTGTAAATAGTCCTTTTGTTTGCCATTGTTCCAAATATTAATTAATTTGCTCTTATTTCTTACAGTCTCTCCTTCGCTCTTATTTAGTTCACCTCAAGTCGAACAAACGGGACTGGGACCAAACCATGACGAAGAGACTGATGACGACCTTGGGGAGAGAGTACAACCAGGAAAGAATAAGTACAAAATGCATAGTAATTAATATTTTACATAGTTTAATTTGCTGTAAATAGTCCTTTTGTTTGCCATTGTTCCAAATATTAATTAATTTGCTCTTATTTCTTACAGTCTCTCCTTCGCTCTTTTTTAGTTCACCTCAAGACGAACAAACGGGACTGGGACCAAACCATGACGAAGAGACAGATGACGACCTTGGGGAGAGAGTACAACCAGGAAAGAATAAGTACAAAATGCATAGTAATTAATATTTTACATAGTTTAATTTGCTGTAAATAGTCCTTTTGTTTGCCATTGTTCCAAATATTAATTATATTGCTCTTATTTCTTACAGTCTCTCCTTCGCTCTTATTTAGTTCACCTCTCGTCGAAAGAACATGACTGGTACTAAATCATGACGAAGAGACTGATGACGACCTTGGGGAGAGAGTACAACCAGGAAAGAATAAGTACAAAATGCATAGTAATTAAGATTTTACATAGTTTAATTTGCTGTAAATAGTCCTTTTGTTTGCCATTGTTCCAAATATTAATTCATTTGCTCTTATTTCTTACAGTCTCTCCTTCGCTCTTATTTAGTTCACCTCTCGTCCATCGAACGGGACTGGAACTAAACCATGACGAAGAGACTGATGACGACCTTGGGGAGAGAGTACAACCAGGAAAGAATAAGTTCAAAATGCATAGTATTTAAGATTTTACATAGTTTATTTTGCTGTAAATAGTCCTTTTGTTTGCCATTGTTCCAAATATTAATTAATTTGCTCTTATTTCTTACAGTCTCTCCTTCGCTCTTATTTAGTTCACCTCTAGTCGAACAAACGGGACTGGGACCAAACCATGACGAAGAGACTGATGACGACCTTGGGGAGAGAGTACAACCAGGAAAGAATAAGTACAAAATGCATAGTAATTAATATTTTACATAGTTTAATTTGCTGTAAATAGTCCTTTTGTTTGCAATTGTTCCAAATATTAATTAATTTGCTCTTATTTCTTACAGTCTCTCCTTCGCTCTTATTTAGTTCACCTCTCGTCGAAAGAACATGACTGGGAGTAAATCATGACGAAGAGACTGATGACGACCTTGGGGAGAGAGTACAACCAGGAAAGAATAAGTACAAAATGCATAGTAATTAAGATTTTACATAGTTTAATTTGCTGTAAATAGTCCTTTTGTTTGCCATTGTTCCAAATATTAATTCATTTGCTCTTATTTCTTACAGTCTCTCCTTCGCTCTTATTTAGTTCACCTCTCGTCCATCGAACGGGACTGGAACTAAACCATGACGAAGAGACTGATGACGACCTTGGGGAGAGAGTACAACCAGGAAAGAATAAGTACAAAATGCATAGTATTTAAGATTTTACATAGTTAAATTTGCTGTAAATAGTCCTTTTGTTTGCCATTGTTCCAAATATTAATTAATTTGCTCTTATTTCTTACAGTCTCTCCTTCGCTCTTATTTAGTTCACCTCTCGTCGAAAGAACGGGACTGGGACTAAATCATAACGAAGAGACTGATGACGACCTTGGGGAGAGAATGCAACCAGGAAAGAATAAGTACAAAATGCATAGTAGTTAAGATTTTACATAGTTTAATTTGCTGTAAATAGTCCTTTTGTTTGCCATTTTTCCATATATTAATTCATTTGCTCTTATTTCTTAATGTCTCTCTGGCGCTCTTATTTAGTTCATCTCTCGTCCAACGAACGGGACTGGGACTAAACCATGACGAAGAGACTGATGACAACCTTGGGGAGAGAGTACAACCTGGAAAGAATAAGTACAAAATGCATAGTAATTAAGATTATACATAGTTTAATTTGCTGTAAATAGTCCTTTTGTTTGCCATTGTTCCAAATATTAATTAATTTGCTCTTATTTCTTACAGTCTCTCCTTCGCTCTTATTTAGTTCACCTCTCGTCAAACGAACGGGACTGGGACCAAACCATGACGAAGAGACTGATGACGAACTTTGGGAGAGAGTACAACCAGGAATGAATAAGTACAAAATGATTAGTAATTAAGATTTTACATAGATTAATTTGCTGTAAATAGTCCTTTTGTTTGCCATTGTTCCAAATATTAATTAATTTGCTCTTATTTCTTACAGTCTCTCCTTCGCTCTTATTTAGTTCACCTCAAGTCGAACAAACGGGACTGGGACCAAACCTTGACGAAGAGACTGATGACGACCTTGGGGAGAGAGTACAACCAGGAAAGAATAAGTACAAAATGCATAGTAATTAATATTTTACATAGTTAAATTTGCTGTAAATAGTCCTTTTGTTTGCCATTGTTCCAAATATTAATGAATTTGCTCTTATTTCTTACAGTCTCTCCTTCGCTCTTATTTAGTTCACCTCAAGTCGAACAAACGGGACTGGGACCAAACCATGACGAAGAGACTGATGACGACCTTGGGGAGAGAGTACAACCAGGAAAGAATAAGTACAAAATGCATAGTAATTAATATTTTACATAGTTTTATTTGCTGTAAATAGTCCTTTTGTTTGCCATTGTTCCAAATATTAATTAATTTGCTCTTATTTCTTACAGTCTCTCCTTCGCTCTTATTTAGTTCACCTCTCGTCGAAAGAACATGACTGGGACTAAATTATGACGAAGAGACTGATGACGACCTTGGTGAGAGAGTACAACCAGGAAAGAATAAGTACAAAATGCATAGTAATTAAGATTTTACATAGTTTAATTTGCTGTAAATAGTCCTTTTGTTTGCCATTGTTCCAAATATTAATTAATTTGCTCTTATTTCTTACAGTCTCTCTTTCGCTCTTATTTAGTTCACCTCTCGTCTTACGAACGGGACTGGGACTAAACCATGACGAAGAGACTGATGACAACCTTGGGGAGAGAGTACAACCAGGAATGAATAAGTACAAAATGCATAGTAATTAAGATTTAACATAGATTAATTTGCTGTAAATAGTCCTTTTGTTTGCCATTGTTCCAAATATTAATTAATTTGCTCTTATTTCTTACAGTCTCTCGTTCGCTCTTATTTAGTTCACCTCACGTCGAACAAACGGGACTGGCACCAAACCATGACGAAGAGACTGATGACGACCTTGGGGAGAGAGTACAACCAGGAAAGAAAAAGTACAAAATGCATAGTAATTAAGATTTTACATAGTTTAATTTTCTGTAAATAGTCCTTTTGTTTGCCATTGTTCCAAATATTAATTAATTTGCTCTTATTTCTTACAGTCTCTCCTTCGCTCTTATTTAGTTCACCTCTCGTCGAAAGAAAGGAACTGGGACTAAATCATGACGAAGAGACTGATGACGACCTTGGGGAGAGAGTACAACCAGGAAAGAATAAGTACAAAATGCATAGTAATTAAGATTTTGCATAGTTTAATTTGCTGTAAATAGTCCTTTTTTTCGCCATTGTTCCAAATATTAATTAATTTGCTCTTATTTCTTACAGTCTCTCCTTCGCTCTTATTTAGTTCACCTCTCGTCGAAAGAACGGGACTTGGACTAAACCATGACGAAAAGACTGATGACGACCTTAGGGAGAGAGTACAACCAGGAAAGAATAAGTACAAAATGCATAGTAATTAAGATTTTACATAGTTTAATTTGCTGTAAATAGTCCTTTTGTTTGCCATTGTTCCAAATATTAATTAATTTGCTCTTATTTCTTACAGTCTCTCCTTCGCTCTTATTTAGTTCACCTCTCGTCGAACTAACGGGACTGGGACTAAACCAAGACGAAGAGACTGATGACGACCTTGGAATGAGAGTACAACCAGGAAAGAATAAGTACAAAATGCATAGTAATTATGATTTTACAATGATTAATTTGCTGTAAATAGTCCTTTTGTTTGCCATTGTTCCAAATATTAATTCATTTGCTCTTATTTCTTACAGTCTCTCCTTCGCTCTTATTTAGTTCACCTCTCGTCAAACGAACAGGACTGGGACCAAACCATGACGAAGAGACTGATGACGAACTTGGGGAGAGAGTACAACCAGGAATGAATAAGTACAAAATGCATAGTAATTAAGATTTTACATAGATTAATTTGCTGTAAATAGTCCTTTTGTTTGCCATTGTTCCAAATATTAATTAATTTGCTCTTATTTCTTACAGTCTCTCCTTCGCTCTTATTTAGTTCACCTCAAGTCGAACAAACGGGACTGGGACCAAACCATGACGAAGAGACTGATGACGACCTTGGGGAGAGAGTACAACCAGGAAAGAATAAGTACAAAATGCATAGTAATTTATATTTTACATAGTTTAATTTGCAGTAAATAGTCCTTTTGTTTGCCATTGTTCCAAATATTAATTAATTTGCTCTTATTTCTTACAGTCTCTCCTTCGCTCTTATTTAGTTCACCTCAAGTCGAACAAACGGGACTGGGACCAAACCATGACGAAGAGACTGATGACGACCTTGGGGAGAGAGTACAACCAGGAAAGAATAAGTACAAAATGCATAGTAATTAATATTTTACATAGTTTTATTTGCTGTAAATAGTCCTTTTGTTTGCCATTGTTCCAAATATTAATTAATTTGCTCTTATTTCTTACAGTCTCTCCTTCGCTCTTATTTAGTTCACCTCTCGTCGAAAGAACATGACTGGGACTAAATTATGACGAAGAGACTGATGACGACCTTGGTGAGAGAGTACAACCAGGAAAGAATAAGTACAAAATGCATAGTAATTAAGATTTTACATAGTTTAATTTGCTGTAAATAGTCCTTTTGTTTGCCATTGTTCCAAATATTAATTAATTTGCTCTTATTTCTTACAGTCTCTCTTTCGCTCTTATTTAGTTCACCTCTCGTCTTACGAACGGGACTGGGACTAAACCATGACGAAGAGACTGATGACAACCTTGGGGAGAGAGTACAACCAGGAATGAATAAGTACAAAATGCATAGTAATTAAGATTTAACATAGATTAATTTGCTGTAAATAGTCCTTTTGTTTGCCATTGTTCCAAATATTAATTAATTTGCTCTTATTTCTTACAGTCTCTCGTTCGCTCTTATTTAGTTCACCTCACGTCGAACAAACGGGACTGGCACCAAACCATGACGAAGAGACTGATGACGACCTTGGGGAGAGAGTACAACCAGGAAAGAAAAAGTACAAAATGCATAGTAATTAAGATTTTACATAGTTTAATTTTCTGTAAATAGTCCTTTTGTTTGCCATTGTTCCAAATATTAATTAATTTGCTCTTATTTCTTACAGTCTCTCCTTCGCTCTTATTTAGTTCACCTCTCGTCGAAAGAAAGGAACTGGGACTAAATCATGACGAAGAGACTGATGACGACCTTGGGGAGAGAGTACAACCAGGAAAGAATAAGTACAAAATGCATAGTAATTAAGATTTTGCATAGTTTAATTTGCTGTAAATAGTCCTTTTTTTCGCCATTGTTCCAAATATTAATTAATTTGCTCTTATTTCTTACAGTCTCTCCTTCGCTCTTATTTAGTTCACCTCTCGTCGAAAGAACGGGACTTGGACTAAACCATGACGAAAAGACTGATGACGACCTTAGGGAGAGAGTACAACCAGGAAAGAATAAGTACAAAATGCATAGTAATTAAGATTTTACATGATTTTAATTTGCTGTAAATAGTCCTTTTGTTTGCCATTGTTCCAAATATTAATTAATTTGCTCTTATTTCTTACAGTCTCTCCTTCGCTCTTATTTAGTTCACCTCTCGTCGAACTAACGGGACTGGGACTAAACCAAGACGAAGAGACTGATGACGACCTTGGAATGAGAGTACAACCAGGAAAGAATAAGTACAAAATGCATAGTAATTATGATTTTACAATGATTAATTTGCTGTAAATAGTCCTTTTGTTTGCCATTGTTCCAAATATTAATTCATTTGCTCTTATTTCTTACAGTCTCTCCTTCGCTCTTATTTAGTTCACCTCTCGTCAAACGAACGGGACTGGGACCAAACCATGACGAAGAGACTGATGACGAACTTGGGGAGAGAGTACAGCCAGGAATGAATAAGTACAAAATGCATAGTAATTAAGATTTTACATAGATTAATTTGCTGTAAATAGTCCTTTTGTTTGCCATTGTTCCAAATATTAATTAATTTGCTCTTATTTCTTACAGTCTCTCCTTCGCTCTTATTTAGTTCACCTCAAGTCGAACAAACGGGACTGGGACCAAACCATGACGAAGAGACTGATGACGACCTTGGGGAGAGAGTACAACCAGGAAAGAATAAGTACAAAATGCATAGTAATTTATATTTTACATAGTTTAATTTGCAGTAAATAGTCCTTTTGTTTGCCATTGTTCCAAATATTAATTAATTTGCTCTTATTTCTTACAGTCTCTCCTTCGCTCTAATTTAGTTCACCTCAAGTCGAACAAACGGGACTGGGACCAAACCATGACGAAGAGACTGATGACGACCTTGGGGAGAGAGTACAACCAGGAAAGAATAAGTACAAAATGCATAGTAATTAATATTTTACATAGTTTAATTTGCTGTAAATAGTCCTTTTGTTTGCCATTGTTCCAAATATTAATTCATTTGCTCTTATTTCTTACAGTCTCTCCTTCACTCTTATTTAGTTCACCTCTCGTCCATCGAACGGGACTGGAACTAAACCATGACGAAGAGACTGATGACGACCTTGGGGAGAGAGTACAACCAGGAAAGAATAAGTACAAAATGCATAGTATTTAAGATTTTACATAGTTTAATTTGCTGTAAATAGTCCTTTTGTTTGCCATTGTTCCAAATATTAATTAATTTGCTCTTATTTCTTACAGTCTCTCCTTCGCTCTTATTTAGTTCACCTCTCGTCGAAAGAACGGGACTGGGACTAAATCATGACGAAGAGACTGATGACGACCTTGGGGAGAGAATGCAACCAGGAAAGAATAAGTACAAAATGCATAGTAGTTAAGATTTTACATAGTTTAATTTGCTGTAAATAGTCCTTTTGTTTGCCATTGTTCCAAATATTAATTAATTTGCTCTTATTTCTTACAGTCTCTCCTTCGCTCTTATTTAGTTCACCTCTCGTCGAAAGAAAGGAACTGGGACTAAATCATGACGAAGAGACTGATGACGACCTTGGGGAGAGAGTACAACCAGGAAAGAATAAGTACAAAATGCATAGTAATTAAGATTTTGCATAGTTTAATTTGCTGTAAATAGTCCTTTTTTTCGCCATTGTTCCAAATATTAATTAATTTGCTCTTATTTCTTACAGTTTCTCCTTCGCTCTTATTTAGTTCACCTCTCGTCGAAAGAACGGGACTTGGACTAAACCATGACGAAAAGACTGATGACGACCTTAGGGAGAGAGTACAACCAGGAAAGAATAAGTACAAAATGCATAGTAATTAAGATTTTACATAGTTTAATTTGCTGTAAATAGTCCTTTTGTTTGCCATTGTTCCAAATATTAATTAATTTGCTCTTATTTCTTACAGTCTCTCCTTCGCTCTTATTTAGTTCACCTCTCGTCGAACTAACGGGACTGGGACTAAACCAAGACGAAGAGACTGATGACGACCTTGGAATGAGAGTACAACCAGGAAAGAATAAGTACAAAATGCATAGTAATTATGATTTTACAATGATTAATTTGCTGTAAATAGTCCTTTTGTTTGCCATTGTTCCAAATATTAATTCATTTGCTCTTATTTCTTACAGTCTCTCCTTCGCTCTTATTTAGTTCACCTCTCGTCAAACGAACGGGACTGGGACCAAACCATGACGAAGAGACTGATGACGAACTTGGGGAGAGAGTACAACCAGGAATGAATAAGTACAAAATGCATAGTAATTAAGATTTTACATAGATTAATTTGCTGTAAATAGTCCTTTTGTTTGCCATTGTTCCAAATATTAATTAATTTGCTCTTATTTCTTACAGTCTCTCCTTCGCTCTTATTTAGTTCACCTCAAGTCGAACAAACGGGACTGGGACCAAACCATGACGAAGAGACTGATGACGACCTTGGGGAGAGAGTACAACCAGGAAAGAATAAGTACAAAATGCATAGTAATTTATATTTTACATAGTTTAATTTGCAGTAAATAGTCCTTTTGTTTGCCATTGTTCCAAATATTAATTAATTTGCTCTTATTTCTTACAGTCTCTCCTTCGCTCTTATTTAGTTCACCTCAAGTCGAACAAACGGGACTGGGACCAAACCATGACGAAGAGACTGATGACGACCTTGGGGAGAGAGTACAACCAGGAAAGAATAAGTACAAAATGCATAGTAATTAATATTTTACATAGTTTAATTTGCTGTAAATAGTCCTTTTGTTTGCCATTGTTCCAAATATTAATTCATTTGCTCTTATTTCTTACAGTCTCTCCTTCACTCTTATTTAGTTCACCTCTCGTCCATCAAACGGGACTGGAACTAAACCATGACGAAGAGACTGATGACGACCTTGGGGAGAGAGTACAACCAGGAAAGAATAAGTACAAAATGCATAGTATTTAAGATTTTACATAGTTTAATTTGCTGTAAATAGTCCTTTTGTTTGCCATTGTTCCAAATATTAATTAATTTGCTCTTATTTCTTACAGTCTCTCCTTCGCTCTTATTTAGTTCACCTCTCGTCGAAAGAACGGGACTGGGACTAAATCATGACGAAGAGACTGATGACGACCTTGGGGAGAGAATGCAACCAGGAAAGAATAAGTACAAAATGCATAGTAGTTAAGATTTTACATAGTTTAATTTGCTGTAAATAGTCCTTTTGTTTGCCATTGTTCCATATATTAATTCATTTGCTCTTATTTCTTAATGTCTCTCTGGCGCTCTTATTTAGTTCATCTCTCGTCCAACGAACGGGACTGGGACTAAACCATGACGAAGAGACTGATGACAACCTTGGGGAGAGAGTACAACCTGGAAAGAATAAGTACAAAATGCATAGTAATTAAGATTTTACATAGTTTAATTTGCTGTAAATAGTCCTTTTGTTTGCCATTGTTCCAAATATTAATTAATTTGCTCTTATTTCTTACAGTCTCTCCTTCGCTCTAATTTAATTCACCTCTCGTCAAACGAACGGGACTGGGACCAAACCATGACGAAGAGACTGATGATGAACTTTGGGAGAGAGTACAACCAGGAATGAATAAGTACAAAATGCATAGTAATTAAGATTTTACATAGATTAATTTGCTGTAAATAGTCCTTTTGTTTGCCATTGTTCCAAATATTAATTAATTTGCTCTTATTTCTTACAGTCTCTCCTTCGCTCTTATTTAGTTCACCTCAAGTCGAACAAATGGGACTGGGACCAAACCATGACGAAGAGACTGATGACGACCTTGGGGAGAGAGTACAACCAGGAAAGAATAAGTACAAAATGCATAGTAATTAATATTTTACATAGTTTAATTTGCTGTAAATAGTCCTTTTGTTTGCCATTGTTCCAAATATTAATTAATTTGCTCTTATTTCTTACAGTCTCTCCTTCGCTCTTTTTTAGTTCACCTCAAGTCGAACAAACGGGACTGGGACCAAACCATGACGAAGAGACTGATGACGACCTTGGGGAGAGAGTACAACCAGGAAAGAATAAGTACAAAATGCATAGTAATTAATATTTTACATAGTTTAATTTGCTGTAAGTAGTCCTTTTGTTTGCCATTGTTCCAAATATTAATTATATTGCTCTTATTTCTTACAGTCTCTCCTTCGCTCTTATTTAGTTCACCTCTCGTCGAAAGAACATGACTGGGACTAAATCATGACGAAGAGACTGATGACGACCTTGGGGAGAGAGTACAACCAGGAAAGAATAAGTACAAAATGCATAGTAATTAAGATTTTACATAGTTTAATTTGCTGTATATAGTCCTTTTGTTTGCCATTGTTCCAAATATTAATTCATTTGCTCTTATTTCTTACAGTCTCTCATTCGCTCTTATTTAGTTCACCTCTCGTCCATCGAACGGGACTGGAACTAAACCATGACGAAGAGACTGATGACGACCTTGGGGAGAGAGTACAACCAGGAAAGAATAAGTACAAAATGCATAGTATTTAAGATTTTACATAGTTTAATTTGCTGTAAATAGTCCTTTTGTTTGCCATTGTTCCAAATATTAATTAATTTGCACTTATTTCTTACAGTCTCTCCTTCGCTCTTATTTAGTTCACCTCAAGTCGAACAAACGGGACTGGGACCAAACCATGACGAAGAGACTGATGACGACCTTGGGGAGAGAGTACAACCAGGAAAGAATAAGTACAAAATGCATAGTAATTAATATTTTACATAGTTTAATTTGCTGTAAATAGTCCTTTTGTTTGCCATTGTTCCAAATATTAATTAATTTGCTCTTATTTCTTACAGTCTCTCCTTCGCTCTTATTTAGTTCACCTCAAGTCGAAAAAACGGGACTGGGACCAAACCATGACGAAGAGACTGATGACGACCTTGGGGAGAGAGTACAACCAGGAAAGAATAAGTACAAAATGCATAGTAATTAATATTTTACATAGTTTAATTTGCTGTAAATAGTCCTTTTGTTTGCCATTGTTCCAAATATTAATTAATTTGCTCTTATTTCTTACAGTCTCTCCTTCGCTCTTATTTAGTTCACCTCTCGTCGAAAGAACATGACTGGGACTAAATCATGACGAAGAGACTGATGACGACCTTGGGGAGAGAGTACAACCAGGAAAGAATAAGTACAAAATGCATAGTAATTAAGATTTTACATAGTTTAATTTGCTGTAAATAGTCCTTTTGTTTGCCATTGTTCCAAATATTAATTCATTTGCTCTTATTTCTTACAGTCTCTCCTTCGCTCTTATTTAGTTCACCTCTCGTCCATCGAACGGGACTGGAACTAAACCATGACGAAGAGACTAATGACGACCTTGGGGAGAGAGTACAACCAGGAAAGAATAAGTACAAAATGCATAGTATTTAAGATTTTACATAGTTTAATTTGCTGTAAATAGTACTTTTGTTTGCCATTGTTCCAAATATTAATTAATTTGCTCTTATTTCTTACAGTCTCTCCTTCGCTCTTATTTAGTTCACCTCTCGTCGAAAGAACGGGACTGGGACTAAATCATGACGATGAGACTGATGACGACCTTGGGGAGAGAATGCAACCAGGAAAGAATAAGTACAAAATGCATAGTAGTTAAGATTTTACATAGTAAAATTTGCTGTAAATAGTCCTTTTGTTTGCCATTGTTCCATATATTAATTCATTTGCTCTTATTTCTTAATGTCTCTCTGGCGCTCTTATTTAGTTCATCTCTCGTCCAACGAACGGGACTGGGACTAAACCAAGACGAAGAGACTGATGACGACCTTGGAATGAGAGTACAACCAGGAAAGAATAAGTACAAAATGCATAGTAATTATGATTTTACAATGATTAATTTGCTGTAAATAGTCCTTTTGTTTGCCATTGTTCCAAATATTAATTCATTTGCTCTTATTTCTTACAGTCTCTCCTTCGCTCTTATTTAGTTCACCTCTCGTCAAACGAACGGGACTGGGACCAAACCATGACGAAGAGACTGATGACGAACTTGGGGAGAGAGTACAACCAGGAATGAATAAGTACAAAATGCATAGTAATTAAGATTTTACATAGATTAATTTGCTGTAAATAGTCCTTTTGTTTGCCATTGTTCCAAATATTAATTAATTTGCTCTTATTTCTTACAGTCTCTCCTTCGCTCTTATTTAGTTCACCTCAAGTCGAACAAACGGGACTGGGACCAAACCATGACGAAGAGACTGATGACGACCTTGGGGAGAGAGTACAACCAGGAAAGAATAAGTACAAAATGCATAGTAATTTATATTTTACATAGTTTAATTTGCAGTAAATAGTCCTTTTGTTTGCCATTGTTCCAAATATTAATTAATTTACTCTTATTTCTTACAGTCTCTCCTTCGCTCTTATTTAGTTCACCTCAAGTCGAACAAACGGGACTGGGACCAAACCATGACGAAGAGACTGATGACGACCTTGGGGAGAGAGTACAACCAGGAAAGAATAAGTACAAAATGCATAGTAATTAATATTTTACATAGTTTAATTTGCTGTAAATAGTCCTTTTGTTTGCCATTGTTCCAAATATTAATTCATTTGCTCTTATTTCTTACAGTCTCTCCTTCACTCTTATTTAGTTCACCTCTCGTCCATCGAACGGGACTGGAACTAAACCATGACGAAGAGACTGATGACGACCTTGGGGAGAGAGTACAACCAGGAAAGAATAAGTACAAAATGCATAGTATTTAAGATTTTACATAGTTTAATTTGCTGTAAATAGTCCTTTTGTTTGCCATTGTTCCAAATATTAATTAATTTGCTCTTATTTCTTACAGTCTCTCCTTCGCTCTTATTTAGTTCACCTCTCGTCGAAAGAACGGGACTGGGACTAAATCATGACGAAGAGACTGATGACGACCTTGGGGAGAGAATGCAACCAGGAAAGAATAAGTACAAAATGCATAGTAGTTAAGATTTTACATAGTTTAATTTGCTGTAAATAGTCCTTTTGTTTGCCATTGTTCCATATATTAATTCATTTGCTCTTATTTCTTAATGTCTCTCTGGCGCTCTTATTTAGTTCATCTCTCGTCCAACGAATGGGACTGGGACTAAACCATGACGAAGAGACTGATGACAACCTTGGGGAGAGAGTACAACCTGGAAAGAATAAGTACAAAATGCATAGTAATTAAGATTATACATAGTTTAATTTGCTGTAAATAGTCCTTTTGTTTGCCATTGTTCCAAATATTAATTAATTTGCTCTTATTTCTTACAGTCTCTCCTTCGCTCTTATTTAGTTCACCTCTCGTCAAACGAACGGGACTGGGACCAAACCATGAGGAAGAGACTGATGATGAACTTTGGGAGAGAGTACAACCAGGAATGAATAAGTACAAAATGCATAGTAATTAAGATTTTACATAGATTAATTTGCTGTAAATAGTCCTTTTGTTTGCCATTGTTCCAAATATTAATTAATTTGCTCTTATTTCTTACAGTCTCTCCTTCGCTCTTATTTAGTTCACCTCAAGTCGAACAAATGGGACTGGGACCAAACCATGACGAAGAGACTGATGACGACCTTGGGGAGAGAGTACAACCAGGAAAGAATAAGTACAAAATGCATAGTAATTAATATTTTACATAGTTTAATTTGCTGTAAATAGTCCTTTTGTTTGCCATTGTTCCAAATATTAATTAATTTGCTCTTATTTCTTACAGTCTCTCCTTCGCTCTTTTTTAGTTCACCTCAAGTCGAACAAACGGGACTGGGACCAAACCATGACGAAGAGACTGATGACGAACTTGGGGAGAGAGTACAACCAGGAAAGAATAAGTACAAAATGCATAGTAATTAAGATTTTACATAGTTTAATTTGCTGTAAATAGTCCTTTTGTTTGCCATTGTTCCAAATATTAATTCATTTGCTCTTATTTCTTACAGTCTCTCATTCGCTCTTATTTAGTTCACCTCTCGTCCATCGAACGGGACTGGAACTAAACCATGACGAAGAGACTGATGACGACCTTGGGGAGAGAGTACAACCAGGAAAGAATAAGTACAAAATGCATAGTATTTAAGATTTTACATAGTTTAATTTGCTGTAAATAGTCCTTTTGTTTGCCATTGTTCCAAATATTAATTAATTTGCTCTTATTTCTTACAGTCTCTCCTTCGCTCTTATTTAGTTCACCTCAAGTCGAACAAACGGGACTGGGACCAAACCATGACGAAGAGACTGATGACGACCTTGGGGAGAGAGTACAACCAGGAAAGAATAAGTACAAAATGCATAGTAATTAATATTTTACATAGTTTAATTTGCTGTAAATAGTCCTTTTGTTTGCCATTGTTCCAAATATTAATTAATTTGCTCTTATTTCTTACAGTCTCTCCTTCGCTCTTATTTAGTTCACCTCAAGTCGAACAAACGGGACTGGGACCAAACCATGACGAAGAGACTGATGACGACCTTGGGGAGAGAGTACAACCAGGAAAGAATAAGTACAAAATGCATAGTAATTAATATTTTACATAGTTTAATTTGCTGTAAATAGTCCTTTTGTTTGCCATTGTTCCAAATATTAATTAATTTGCTCTTATTTCTTACAGTCTCTCCTTCGCTCTTATTTAGTTCACCTCTCGTCGAAAGAACATGACTGGGACTAAATCATGACGAAGAGACTGATGACGACCTTGGGGAGAGAGTACAACCAGGAAAGAATAAGTACAAAATGCATAGTAATTAAGATTTTACATATTTTAATTTGCTGTAAATAGTCCTTTTGTTTGCCATTGTTCCAAATATTAATTCATTTGCTCTTATTTCTTACAGTCTCTCCTTCGCTCTTATTTAGTTCACCTCTCGTCCATCGAACGGGACTGGAACTAAACCATGACGAAGAGACTGATGACGACCTTGGGGAGAGAGTACAACCAGGAAAGAATAAGTACAAAATGCATAGTATTTAAGATTTTACATAGTTTAATTTGCTGTAAATAGTACTTTTGTTTGCCATTGTTCCAAATATTAATTAATTTGCTCTTATTTCTTACAGTCTCTCCTTCGCTCTTATTTAGTTCACCTCTCGTCGAAAGAACGGGACTGGGACTAAATCATGACGAAGAGACTGATGACGACCTTGGGGAGAGAATGCAACCAGGAAAGAATAAGTACAAAATGCATAGTAGTTAAGATTTTACATAGTAAAATTTGCTGTAAATAGTCCTTTTGTTTGCCATTGTTCCATATATTAATTCATTTGCTCTTATTTCTTAATGTCTCTCTGGCGCTCTTATTTAGTTCATCTCTCGTCCAACGAACGGGACTGGGACTAAACCATGACGAAGAGACTGATGACAACCTTGGGGAGAGAGTACAACCTGGAAAGAATAAGTACAAAATGCATAGTAATTAAGATTATACATTGTTTAATTTGCTGTAAATAGTCCTTTTGTTTGCCATTGTTCCAAATATTAATTAATTTGCTCTTATTTCTTACAGTCTCTCCTTCGCTCTTATTTAGTTCACCTCTCGTCGAAAGAACATGACTGGGACTAAATCATGACGAAGAGACTGATGACGACCTTGGGGAGAGAGTACAACCAGGAAAGAATAAGTACAAAATGCATAGTAATTAAGATTTTACATAGTTTAATTTGCTGTAAATAGTCCTTTTGTTTGCCATTGTTCCAAATATTAATTAATTTGCTCTTATTTCTTACAGTCTCTCCTTTGCTCTTATTTAGTTCACCTCTCGTCGAAAGAACGGGACTGGGACTAAATCATGACGAAGAGACTGATGACGACCTTGGGGAGAGAATGCAACCAGGAAAGAATAAGTACAAAATGCATAGTAGTTAAGATTTTACATAGTTTAATTTGCTGTAAATAGTCCTTTTGTTTGCCATTGTTCCATATATTAATTCATTTGCTCTTATTTCTTAATGTCTCTCTGGCGCTCTTATTTAGTTCATCTCTCGTCCAACGAACGGGACTGGGACTAAACCATGACGAAGAGACTGATGACAACCTTGGGGAGAGAGTACAACCTGGAAAGAATAAGTACAAAATGCATAGTAATTAAGATTATACATAGTTTAATTTGCTGTAAATAGTCCTTTTGTTTGCCATTGTTCCAAATATTAATTCATTTGCTCTTATTTCTTACAGTCTCTCCTTCGCTCTTATTTAGTTCACCTCTCGTCCATCGAACGGGACTGGAACTAAACCATGACGAAGAGACTGATGACGACCTTGGGGAGAGAGTACAACCAGGAAAGAATAAGTACAAAATGCATAGTATTTAAGAATTTACATAGTTTAATTTGCTGTAAATAGTCCTTTTGTTTGCCATTGTTCCAAATATTAATTAATTTGCTCTCATTTCTTACAGTCTCTCCTTCGCTCTTATTTAGTTCACCTCTCGTCCAACGAACGGGACTGGGACTAAACCATGACGAAGAGACTGATGACGACCTTGGGGAGAGAATGCAACCTGGAAAGAATAAGTACAAAATGCATAGTAATTAAGATTATACATAGTTTAATTTGCTGTAAATAGTCCTTTTGTTTGCCATTGTTCCATATATTAATTAATTTGCTCTTATTTCTTACAGTCTCTCTGGCGCTCTTATTTAGTTCATCTCTCGTCCAACGAACGGGACTGGGACTAAACCATGACGAAGAGACTGATGACAACCTTGGGGAGAGAGTACAACCAGGAAAGAATAAGTACAAAATGCATAGTATTTAAGAATTTACATAGTTTAATTTGCTGTAAATAGTCCTTTTGTTTGCCATTGTTCCAAATATTAATTAATTTGCTCTCATTTCTTACAGTCTCTCCTTCGCTCTTATTTAGTTCACCTCTCGTCGAAAGAACGGGACTGGGACTAAATCATGACGAAGAGACTGATGACGACCTTGGGGAGAGAATGCAACCAGGAAAGAATAAGTACAAAATGCATAGTAGTTAAGATTTTAAATAGTTTAATTTGCTGTAAATAGTCCTTTTGTTTGCCATTGTTCCATATATTAATTCATTTGCTCTTATTTCTTAATGTCTCTCTGGCGCTCTTATTTAGTTCATCTCTCGTCCAACGAACGGGACTGGGACTAAACCATGACGAAGAGACTGATGACAACCTTGGGGAGAGAGTACAACCTGGAAAGAATAAGTACAAAATGCATAGTAATTAAGATTATACATAGTTTAATTTGCTGTAAATAGTCCTTTTGTTTGCCATTGTTCCAAATATTAATTAATTTGCTCTTATTTCTTACAGTCTCTCCTTCGCTCTTATTTAGTTCACCTCACGTCGAACAAACGGGACTGGCACCAAACCATGACGAAGAGACTGATGACGACCTTGGGGAGAGAGTACAACCAGGAAAGAAAAAGTACAAAATGCATAGTAATTAAGATTTTACATAGTTTAATTTTCTGTAAATAGTCCTTTTGTTTGCCATTGTTCCAAATATTAATTAATTTGCTCTTATTTCTTACAGTCTCTCCTTCGCTCTTATTTAGTCCACCTCTCGTCGAAAGAAAGGAACTGGGACTAAATCATGACGAAGAGACTGATGACGACCTTGGGGAGAGAGTACAACCAGGAAAGAATAAGTACAAAATGCATAGTAATTAAGATTTTGCATAGTTTAATTTGCTGTAAATAGTCCTTTTTTTCGCCATTGTTCCAAATATTAATTAATTTGCTCTTATTTCTTACAGTCTCTCCTTCGCTCTTATTTAGTTCACCTCTCGTCGAAAGAACGGGACTTGGACTAAACCATGACGAAAAGACTGATGACGACCTTAGGGAGAGAGTACAACCAGGAAAGAATAAGTACAAAATGCATAGTAATTAAGATTTTACATAGTTTAATTTGCTGTAAATAGTCCTTTTGTTTGCCATTGTTCCAAATATTAATTAATTTGCTCTTATTTCTTACAGTCTCTCCTTCGCTCTTATTTAGTTCACCTCTCGTCGAACTAACGGGACTGGGACTAAACCAAGACGAAGAGACTGATGACGACCTTGGAATGAGAGTACAACCAGGAAAGAATAAGTACAAAATGCATAGTAATTATGATTTTACAATGATTAATTTGCTGTAAATAGTCCTTTTGTTTGCCATTGTTCCAAATATTAATTCATTTGCTCTTATTTCTTACAGTCTCTCCTTCGCTCTTATTTAGTTCACCTCTCGTCAAACGAACGGGACTGGGACCAAACCATGACGAAGAGACTGATGACGAACTTGGGGAGAGAGTACAACCAGGAATGAATAAGTACAAAATGCATAGTAATTAAGATTTTACATAGATTAATTTGCTGTAAATAGTCCTTTTGTTTGCCATTGTTCCAAATATTAATTAATTTGCTCTTATTTCTTACAGTCTCTCCTTCGCTCTTATTTAGTTCACCTCAAGTCGAACAAACGGGACTGGGACCAAACCATGACGAAGAGACTGATGACGACCTTGGGGAGAGAGTACAACCAGGAAAGAATAAGTACAAAATGCATAGTAATTTATATTTTACATAGTTTAATTTGCAGTAAATAGTCCTTTTGTTTGCCATTGTTCCAAATATTAATTAATTTGCTCTTATTTCTTACAGTCTCTCCTTCGCTCTTATTTAGTTCACCTCAAGTCGAACAAACGGGACTGGGACCAAACCATGACGAAGAGACTGATGACGACCTTGGGGAGAGAGTACAACCAGGAAAGAATAAGTACAAAATGCATAGTAATTAATATTTTACATAGTTTAATTTGCTGTAAATAGTCCTTTTGTTTGCCATTGTTCCAAATATTAATTCATTTGCTCTTATTTCTTACAGTCTCTCCTTCACTCTTATTTAGTTCACCTCTCGTCCATCGAACGGGACTGGAACTAAACCATGACGAAGAGACTGATGACGACCTTGGGGAGAGAGTACAACCAGGAAAGAATAAGTACAAAATGCATAGTATTTAAGATTTTACATAGTTTAATTTGCTGTAAATAGTCCTTTTGTTTGCCATTGTTCCAAATATTAATTAATTTGCTCTTATTTCTTACAGTCTCTCCTTCGCTCTTATTTAGTTCACCTCTCGTCGAAAGAACGGGACTGGGACTAAATCATGACGAAGAGACTGATGACGACCTTGGGGAGAGAATGCAACCAGGAAAGAATAAGTACAAAATGCATAGTAGTTAAGATTTTACATAGTTTAATTTGCTGTAAATAGTCCTTTTGTTTGCCATTGTTCCAAATATTAATTAATTTGCTCTTATTTCTTACAGTCTCTCCTTCGCTCTTATTTAGTTCACCTCTCGTCGAAAGAAAGGAACTGGGACTAAATCATGACGAAGAGACTGATGACGACCTTGGGGAGAGAGTACAACCAGGAAAGAATAAGTACAAAATGCATAGTAATTAAGATTTTGCATAGTTTAATTTGCTGTAAATAGTCCTTTTTTTCGCCATTGTTCCAAATATTAATTAATTTGCTCTTATTTCTTACAGTCTCTCCTTCGCTCTTATTTAGTTCACCTCTCGTCGAAAGAACGGGACTTGGACTAAACCATGACGAAAAGACTGATGACGACCTTAGGGAGAGAGTACAACCAGGAAAGAATAAGTACAAAATGCATAGTAATTAAGATTTTACATAGTTTAATTTGCTGTAAATAGTCCTTTTGTTTGCCATTGTTCCAAATATTAATTAATTTGCTCTTATTTCTTACAGTCTCTCCTTCGCTCTTATTTAGTTCACCTCTCGTCGAACTAACGGGACTGGGACTAAACCAAGACGAAGAGACTGATGACGACCTTGGAATGAGAGTACAACCAGGAAAGAATAAGTACAAAATGCATAGTAATTATGATTTTACAATGATTAATTTGCTGTAAATAGTCCTTTTGTTTGCCATTGTTCCAAATATTAATTCATTTGCTCTTATTTCTTACAGTCTCTCCTTCGCTCTTATTTAGTTCACCTCTCGTCAAACGAACGGGACTGGGACCAAACCATGACGAAGAGACTGATGACGAACTTGGGGAGAGAGTACAACCAGGAATGAATAAGTACAAAATGCATAGTAATTAAGATTTTACATAGATTAATTTGCTGTAAATAGTCCTTTTGTTTGCCATTGTTCCAAATATTAATTAATTTGCTCTTATTTCTTACAGTCTCTCCTTCGCTCTTATTTAGTTCACCTCAAGTCGAACAAACGGGACTGGGACCAAACCATGACGAAGAGACTGATGACGACCTTGGGGAGAGAGTACAACCAGGAAAGAATAAGTACAAAATGCATAGTAATTTATATTTTACATAGTTTAATTTGCAGTAAATAGTCCTTTTGTTTGCCATTGTTCCAAATATTAATTAATTTGCTCTTATTTCTTACAGTCTCTCCTTCGCTCTTATTTAGTTCACCTCAAGTCGAACAAACGGGACTGGGACCAAACCATGACGAAGAGACTGATGACGACCTTGGGGAGAGAGTACAACCAGGAAAGAATAAGTACAAAATGCATAGTAATTAATATTTTACATAGTTTAATTTGCTGTAAATAGTCCTTTTGTTTGCCATTGTTCCAAATATTAATTCATTTGCTCTTATTTCTTACAGTCTCTCCTTCACTCTTATTTAGTTCACCTCTCGTCCATCAAACGGGACTGGAACTAAACCATGACGAAGAGACTGATGACGACCTTGGGGAGAGAGTACAACCAGGAAAGAATAAGTACAAAATGCATAGTATTTAAGATTTTACATAGTTTAATTTGCTGTAAATAGTCCTTTTGTTTGCCATTGTTCCAAATATTAATTAATTTGCTCTTATTTCTTACAGTCTCTCCTTCGCTCTTATTTAGTTCACCTCTCGTCGAAAGAACGGGACTGGGACTAAATCATGACGAAGAGACTGATGACGACCTTGGGGAGAGAATGCAACCAGGAAAGAATAAGTACAAAATGCATAGTAGTTAAGATTTTACATAGTTTAATTTGCTGTAAATAGTCCTTTTGTTTGCCATTGTTCCATATATTAATTCATTTGCTCTTATTTCTTAATGTCTCTCTGGCGCTCTTATTTAGTTCATCTCTCGTCCAACGAACGGGACTGGGACTAAACCATGACGAAGAGACTGATGAAAACCTTGGGGAGAGAGTACAACCTGGAAAGAATAAGTACAAAATGCATAGTAATTAAGATTATACATAGTTTAATTTGCTGTAAATAGTCCTTTTGTTTGCCATTGTTCCAAATATTAATTAATTTGCTCTTATTTCTTACAGTCTCTCCTTCGCTCTAATTTAATTCACCTCTCGTCAAACGAACGGGACTGGGACCAAACCATGACGAAGAGACTGATGATGAACTTTGGGAGAGAGTACAACCAGGAATGAATAAGTACAAAATGCATAGTAATTAAGATTTTACATAGATTAATTTGCTGTAAATAGTCCTTTTGTTTGCCATTGTTCCAAATATTAATTAATTTGCTCTTATTTCTTACAGTCTCTCCTTCGCTCTTATTTAGTTCACCTCAAGTCGAACAAATGGGACTGGGACCAAACCATGACGAAGAGACTGATGACGACCTTGGGGAGAGAGTACAACCAGGAAAGAATAAGTACAAAATGCATAGTAATTAATATTTTACATAGTTTAATTTGCTGTAAATAGTCCTTTTGTTTGCCATTGTTCCAAATATTAATTAATTTGCTCTTATTTCTTACAGTCTCTCCTTCGCTCTTTTTTAGTTCACCTCAAGTCGAACAAACGGGACTGGGACCAAACCATGACGAAGAGACTGATGACGACCTTGGGGAGAGAGTACAACCAGGAAAGAATAAGTACAAAATGCATAGTAATTAATATTTTACATAGTTTAATTTGCTGTAAGTAGTCCTTTTGTTTGCCATTGTTCCAAATATTAATTAATTTGCTCTTATTTCTTACAGTCTCTCTTTCGCTCTTATTTAGTTCACCTCTCGTCTTACGAACGGGACTGGGACTAAACCATGACGAAGAGACTGATGACAACCTTGGGGAGAGAGTACAACCAGGAATGAATAAGTACAAAATGCATAGTAATTAAGATTTAACATAGATTAATTTGCTGTAAATAGTCCTTTTGTTTGCCATTGTTCCAAATATTAATTAATTTGCTCTTATTTCTTACAGTCTCTCGTTCGCTCTTATTTAGTTCACCTCACGTCGAACAAACGGGACTGGCACCAAACCATGACGAAGAGACTGATGACCTCTCGTCGAAAGAAAGGAACTGGGACTAAATCATGACGAAGAGACTGATGACGACCTTGGGGAGAGAGTACAACCAGGAAAGAATAAGTACAAAATGCATAGTAATTAAGATTTTGCATAGTTTAATTTGCTGTAAATAGTCCTTTTTTTCGCCATTGTTCCAAATATTAATTAATTTGCTCTTATTTCTTACAGTCTCTCCTTCGCTCTTATTTAGTTCACCTCTCGTCGAAAGAACGGGACTTGGACTAAACCATGACGAAAAGACTGATGACGACCTTAGGGAGAGAGTACAACCAGGAAAGAATAAGTACAAAATGCATAGTAATTAAGATTTTACATAGTTTAATTTGCTGTAAATAGTCCTTTTGTTTGCCATTGTTCCAAATATTAATTAATTTGCTCTTATTTCTTACAGTCTCTCCTTCGCTCTTATTTAGTTCACCTCTCGTCGAACTAACGGGACTGGGACTAAACCAAGACGAAGAGACTGATGACGACCTTGGAATGAGAGTACAACCAGGAAAGAATAAGTACAAAATGCATAGTAATTATGATTTTACAATGATTAATTTGCTGTAAATAGTCCTTTTGTTTGCCATTGTTCCAAATATTAATTCATTTGCTCTTATTTCTTACAGTCTCTCCTTCGCTCTTATTTAGTTCACCTCTCGTCAAACGAACGGGACTGGGACCAAACCATGACGAAGAGACTGATGACGAACTTGGGGAGAGAGTACAACCAGGAATGAATAAGTACAAAATGCATAGTAATTAAGATTTTACATAGATTAATTTGCTGTAAATAGTCCTTTTGTTTGCCATTGTTCCAAATATTAATTAATTTGCTCTTATTTCTTACAGTCTCTCCTTCGCTCTTATTTAGTTCACCTCAAGTCGAACAAACGGGACTGGGACCAAACCATGACGAAGAGACTGATGACGACCTTGGGGAGAGAGTACAACCAGGAAAGAATAAGTACAAAATGCATAGTAATTTATATTTTACATAGTTTAATTTGCAGTAAATAGTCCTTTTGTTTGCCATTGTTCCAAATATTAATTAATTTGCTCTTATTTCTTACAGTCTCTCCTTCGCTCTTATTTAGTTCACCTCAAGTCGAACAAACGGGACTGGGACCAAACCATGACGAAGAGACTGATGACGACCTTGGGGAGAGAGTACAACCAGGAAAGAATAAGTACAAAATGCATAGTAATTAATATTTTACATAGTTTAATTTGCTGTAAATAGTCCTTTTGTTTGCCATTGTTCCAAATATTAATTCATTTGCTCTTATTTCTTACAGTCTCTCCTTCACTCTTATTTAGTTCACCTCTCGTCCATCGAACGGGACTGGAACTAAACCATGACGAAGAGACTGATGACGACCTTGGGGAGAGAGTACAACCAGGAAAGAATAAGTACAAAATGCATAGTATTTAAGATTTTACATAGTTTAATTTGCTGTAAATAGTCCTTTTGTTTGCCATTGTTCCAAATATTAATTAATTTGCTCTTATTTCTTACAGTCTCTCCTTCGCTCTTATTTAGTTCACCTCTCGTCGAAAGAACGGGACTGGGACTAAATCATGACGAAGAGACTGATGACGACCTTGGGGAGAGAATGCAACCAGGAAAGAATAAGTACAAAATGCATAGTAGTTAAGATTTTACATAGTTTAATTTGCTGTAAATAGTCCTTTTGTTTGCCATTGTTCCAAATATTAATTAATTTGCTCTTATTTCTTACAGTCTCTCCTTCGCTCTTATTTAGTTCACCTCTCGTCGAAAGAAAGGAACTGGGACTAAATCATGACGAAGAGACTGATGACGACCTTGGGGAGAGAGTACAACCAGGAAAGAATAAGTACAAAATGCATAGTAATTAAGATTTTGCATAGTTTAATTTGCTGTAAATAGTCCTTTTTTTCGCCATTGTTCCAAATATTAATTAATTTGCTCTTATTTCTTACAGTCTCTCCTTCGCTCTTATTTAGTTCACCTCTCGTCGAAAGAACGGGACTTGGACTAAACCATGACGAAAAGACTGATGACGACCTTAGGGAGAGAGTACAACCAGGAAAGAATAAGTACTAAATGCATAGTAATTAAGATTTTACATAGTTTAATTTGCTGTAAATAGTCCTTTTGTTTGCCATTGTTCCAAATATTAATTAATTTGCTCTTATTTCTTACAGTCTCTCCTTCGCTCTTATTTAGTTCACCTCTCGTCGAACTAACGGGACTGGGACTAAACCAAGACGAAGAGACTGATGACGACCTTGGAATGAGAGTACAACCAGGAAAGAATAAGTACAAAATGCATAGTAATTATGATTTTACAATGATTAATTTGCTGTAAATAGTCCTTTTGTTTGCCATTGTTCCAAATATTAATTCATTTGCTCTTATTTCTTACAGTCTCTCCTTCGCTCTTATTTAGTTCACCTCTCGTCAAACGAACGGGACTGGGACCAAACCATGACGAAGAGACTGATGACGAACTTGGGGAGAGAGTACAACCAGGAATGAATAAGTACAAAATGCATAGTAATTAAGATTTTACATAGATTAATTTGCTGTAAATAGTCCTTTTGTTTGCCATTGTTCCAAATATTAATTAATTTGCTCTTATTTCTTACAGTCTCTCCTTCGCTCTTATTTAGTTCACCTCAAGTCGAACAAACGGGACTGGGACCAAACCATGACGAAGAGACTGATGACGACCTTGGGGAGAGAGTACAACCAGGAAAGAATAAGTACAAAATGCATAGTAATTTATATTTTACATAGTTTAATTTGCAGTAAATAGTCCTTTTGTTTGCCATTGTTCCAAATATTAATTAATTTGCTCTTATTTCTTACAGTCTCTCCTTCGCTCTTATTTAGTTCACCTCAAGTCGAACAAACGGGACTGGGACCAAACCATGACGAAGAGACTGATGACGACCTTGGGGAGAGAGTACAACCAGGAAAGAATAAGTACAAAATGCATAGTAATTAATATTTTACATAGTTTAATTTGCTGTAAATAGTCCTTTTGTTTGCCATTGTTCCAAATATTAATTCATTTGCTCTTATTTCTTACAGTCTCTCCTTCACTCTTATTTAGTTCACCTCTCGTCCATCAAACGGGACTGGAACTAAACCATGACGACCTTGGGGAGAGAGTACAACCAGGAAAGAATAAGTACAAAATGCATAGTATTTAAGATTTTACATAGTTTAATTTGCTGTAAATAGTCCTTTTGTTTGCCATTGTTCCAAATATTAATTAATTTGCTCTTATTTCTTACAGTCTCTCCTTCGCTCTTATTTAGTTCACCTCTCGTCGAAAGAACGGGACTGGGACTAAATCATGACGAAGAGACTGATGACGACCTTGGGGAGAGAATGCAACCAGGAAAGAATAAGTACAAAATGCATAGTAGTTAAGATTTTACATAGTTTAATTTGCTGTAAATAGTCCTTTTGTTTGCCATTGTTCCATATATTAATTCATTTGCTCTTATTTCTTAATGTCTCTCTGGCGCTCTTATTTAGTTCATCTCTCGTCCAACGAACGGGACTGGGACTAAACCATGACGAAGAGACTGATGACAACCTTGGGGAGAGAGTACAACCTGGAAAGAATAAGTACAAAATGCATAGTAATTAAGATTATACATAGTTTAATTTGCTGTAAATAGTCCTTTTGTTTGCCATTGTTCCAAATATTAATTAATTTGCTCTTATTTCTTACAGTCTCTCCTTCGCTCTAATTTAATTCACCTCTCGTCAAACGAACGGGACTGGGACCAAACCATGACGAAGAGACTGATGATGAACTTTGGGAGAGAGTACAACCAGGAATGAATAAGTACAAAATGCATAGTAATTAAGATTTTACCTAGATTAATTTGCTGTAAATAGTCCTTTTGTTTGCCATTGTTCCAAATATTAATTAATTTGCTCTTATTTCTTACAGTCTCTCCTTCGCTCTTATTTAGTTCACCTCAAGTCGAACAAATGGGACTGGGACCAAACCATGACGAAGAGACTGATGACGACCTTGGGGAGAGAGTACAACCAGGAAAGAATAAGTACAAAATGCATAGTAATTAATATTTTACATAGTTTAATTTGCTGTAAATAGTCCTTTTGTTTGCCATTGTTCCAAATATTAATTAATTTGCTCTTATTTCTTACAGTCTCTCCTTCGCTCTTTTTTAGTTCACCTCAAGTCGAACAAACGGGACTGGGACCAAACCATGACGAAGAGACTGATGACGACCTTGGGGAGAGAGTACAACCAGGAAAGAATAAGTACAAAATGCATAGTAATTAATATTTTACATAGTTTAATTTGCTGTAAGTAGTCCTTTTGTTTGCCATTGTTCCAAATATTAATTATATTGCTCTTATTTCTTACAGTCTCTCCTTCGCTCTTATTTAGTTCACCTCTCGTCGAAAGAACATGACTGGGACTAAATCATGACGAAGAGACTGATGACGACCTTGGGGAGAGAGTACAACCAGGAAAGAATAAGTACAAAATGCATAGTAATTAAGATTTTACATAGTTTAATTTGCTGTATATAGTCCTTTTGTTTGCCATTGTTCCAAATATTAATTCATTTGCTCTTATTTCTTACAGTCTCTCATTCGCTCTTATTTAGTTCACCTCTCGTCCATCGAACGGGACTGGAACTAAACCATGACGAAGAGACTGATGACGACCTTGGGGAGAGAGTACAACCAGGAAAGAATAAGTACAAAATGCATAGTATTTAAGATTTTACATAGTTTAATTTGCTGTAAATAGTCCTTTTGTTTGCCATTGTTCCAAATATTAATTAATTTGCTCTTATTTCTTACAGTCTCTCCTTCGCTCTTATTTAGTTCACCTCAAGTCGAACAATTGGGACTGGGACCAAACCATGACGAAGAGACTGATGACGACCTTGGGGAGAGAGTACAACCAGGAAAGAATAAGTACAAAATGCATAGTAATTAATATTTTACATAGTTTAATTTGCTGTAAATAGTCCTTTTGTTTGCCATTGTTCCAAATATTAATTAATTTGCTCTTATTTCTTACAGTCTCTCCTTCGCTCTTATTTAGTTCACCTCAAGTCGAACAAACGGGACTGGGACCAAACCATGACGAAGAGACTGATGACGACCTTGGGGAGAGAGTACAACCAGGAAAGAATAAGTACAAAATGCATAGTAATTAATATTTTACATAGTTTAATTTGCTGTAAATAGTCCTTTTGTTTGCCATTGTTCCAAATATTAATTAATTTGCTCTTATTTCTTACAGTCTCTCCTTCGCTCTTATTTAGTTCACCTCTCGTCGAAAGAACATGACTGGGACTAAATCATGACGAAGAGACTGATGACGACCTTGGGGAGAGAGTACAACCAGGAAAGAATAAGTACAAAATGCATAGTAATTAAGATTTTACATAGTTTAATTTGCTGTAAATAGTCCTTTTGTTTGCCATTGTTCCAAATATTAATTCATTTGCTCTTATTTCTTACAGTCTCTCCTTCGCTCTTATTTAGTTCACCTCTCGTCCATCGAACGGGACTGGAACTAAACCATGACGAAGAGACTAATGACGACCTTGGGGAGAGAGTACAACCAGGAAAGAATAAGTACAAAATGCATAGTATTTAAGATTTTACATAGTTTAATTTGCTGTAAATAGTACTTTTGTTTGCCATTGTTCCAAATATTAATTAATTTGCTCTTATTTCTTACAGTCTCTCCTTCGCTCTTATTTAGTTCACCTCTCGTCGAAAGAACGGGACTGGGACTAAATCATGACGAAGAGACTGATGACGACCTTGGGGAGAGAATGCAACCAGGAAAGAATAAGTACAAAATGCATAGTAGTTAAGATTTTACATAGTAAAATTTGCTGTAAATAGTCCTTTTGTTTGCCATTGTTCCATATATTAATTCATTTGCTCTTATTTCTTAATGTCTCTCTGGCGCTCTTATTTAGTTCATCTCTCGTCCAACGAACGGGACTGGGACTAAACCAAGACGAAGAGACTGATGACGACCTTGGAATGAGAGTACAACCAGGAAAGAATAAGTACAAAATGCATAGTAATTATGATTTTACAATGATTAATTTGCTGTAAATAGTCCTTTTGTTTGCCATTGTTCCAAATATTAATTCATTTGCTCTTATTTCTTACAGTCTCTCCTTCGCTCTTATTTAGTTCACCTCTCGTCAAACGAACGGGACTGGGACCAAACCATGACGAAGAGACTGATGACGAACTTGGGGAGAGAGTACAACCAGGAATGAATAAGTACAAAATGCATAGTAATTAAGATTTTACATAGATTAATTTGCTGTAAATAGTCCTTTTGTTTGCCATTGTTCCAAATATTAATTAATTTGCTCTTATTTCTTACAGTCTCTCCTTCGCTCTTATTTAGTTCACCTCAAGTCGAACAAACGGGACTGGGACCAAACCATGACGAAGAGACTGATGACGACCTTGGGGAGAGAGTACAACCAGGAAAGAATAAGTACAAAATGCATAGTAATTTATATTTTACATAGTTTAATTTGCAGTAAATAGTCCTTTTGTTTGCCATTGTTCCAAATATTAATTAATTTGCTCTTATTTCTTACAGTCTCTCCTTCGCTCTTATTTAGTTCACCTCAAGTCGAACAAACGGGACTGGGACCAAACCATGACGAAGAGACTGATGACGACCTTGGGGAGAGAGTACAACCAGGAAAGAATAAGTACAATATGCATAGTTATTAATATTTTACATAGTTTAATTTGCTGTAAATAGTCCTTTTGTTTGCCATTGTTCCAAATATTAATTCATTTGCTCTTATTTCTTACAGTCTCTCCTTCACTCTTATTTAGTTCACCTCTCGTCCATCGAACGGGACTGGAACTAAACCATGACGAAGAGACTGATGACGACCTTGGGGAGAGAGTACAACCAGGAAAGAATAAGTACAAAATGCATAGTATTTAAGATTTTACATAGTTTAATTTGCTGTAAATAGTCCTTTTGTTTGCCATTGTTCCAAATATTAATTAATTTGCTCTTATTTCTTACAGTCTCTCCTTCGCTCTTATTTAGTTCACCTCTCGTCGAAAGAACGGGACTGGGACTAAATCATGACGAAGAGACTGATGACGACCTTGGGGAGAGAATGCAACCAGGAAAGAATAAGTACAAAATGCATAGTAGTTAAGATTTTACATAGTTTAATTTGCTGTAAATAGTCCTTTTGTTTGCCATTGTTCCAAATATTAATTAATTTGCTCTTATTTCTTACAGTCTCTCCTTCGCTCTTATTTAGTTCACCTCTCGTCGAAAGAAAGGAACTGGGACTAAATCATGACGAAGAGACTGATGACGACCTTGGGGAGAGAGTACAACCAGGAAAGAATAAGTACAAAATGCATAGTAATTAAGATTTTGCATAGTTTAATTTGCTGTAAATAGTCCTTTTTTTCGCCATTGTTCCAAATATTAATTAATTTGCTCTTATTTCTTACAGTCTCTCCTTCGCTCTTATTTAGTTCACCTCTCGTCGAAAGAACGGGACTTGGACTAAACCATGACGAAAAGACTGATGACGACCTTAGGGAGAGAGTACAACCAGGAAAGAATAAGTACAAAATGCATAGTAATTAAGATTTTACATAGTTTAATTTGCTGTAAATAGTCCTTTTGTTTGCCATTGTTCCAAATATTAATTAATTTGCTCTTATTTCTTACAGTCTCTCCTTCGCTCTTATTTAGTTCACCTCTCGTCGAACTAACGGGACTGGGACTAAACCAAGACGAAGAGACTGATGACGACCTTGGAATGAGAGTACAACCAGGAAAGAATAAGTACAAAATGCATAGTAATTATGATTTTACAATGATTAATTTGCTGTAAATAGTCCTTTTGTTTGCCATTGTTCCAAATATTAATTCATTTGCTCTTATTTCTTACAGTCTCTCCTTCGCTCTTATTTAGTTCACCTCTCGTCAAACGAACGGGACTGGGACCAAACCATGACGAAGAGACTGATGACGAACTTGGGGAGAGAGTACAACCAGGAATGATTAAGTACAAAATGCATAGTAATTAAGATTTTACATAGATTAATTTGCTGTAAATAGTCCTTTGTTTTGCCATTGTTCCAAATATTAATTAATTTGCTCTTATTTCTTACAGTCTCTCCTTCGCTCTTATTTAGTTCACCTCAAGTCGAACAAACGGGACTGGGACCAAACCATGACGAAGAGACTGATGACGACCTTGGGGAGAGAGTACAACCAGGAAAGAATAAGTACAAAATGCATAGTAATTTATATTTTACATAGTTTAATTTGCAGTAAATAGTCCTTTTGTTTGCCATTGTTCCAAATATTAATTAATTTGCTCTTATTTCTTACAGTCTCTCCTTCGCTCTTATTTAGTTCACCTCAAGTCGAACAAACGGGACTGGGACCAAACCATGACGAAGAGACTGATGACGACCTTGGGGAGAGAGTACAACCAGGAAAGAATAAGTACAAAATGCATAGTAATTAATATTTTACATAGTTTAATTTGCTGTAAATAGTCCTTTTGTTTGCCATTGTTCCAAATATTAATTCATTTGCTCTTATTTCTTACAGTCTCTCCTTCACTCTTATTTAGTTCACCTCTCGTCCATCGAACGGGACTGGAACTAAACCATGACGAAGAGACTGATGACGACCTTGGGGAGAGAGTACAACCAGGAAAGAATAAGTACAAAATGCATAGTATTTAAGATTTTACATAGTTTAATTTGCTGTAAATAGTCCTTTTGTTTGCCATTGTTCCAAATATTAATTAATTTGCTCTTATTTCTTACAGTCTCTCCTTCGCTCTTATTTAGTTCACCTCTCGTCGAAAGAACGGGACTGGGACTAAATCATGACGAAGAGACTGATGACGACCTTGGGGAGAGAATGCAACCAGGAAAGAATAAGTACAAAATGCATAGTAGTTAAGATTTTACATAGTTTAATTTGCTGTAAATAGTCCTTTTGTTTGCCATTGTTCCATATATTAATTCATTTGCTCTTATTTCTTAATGTCTCTCTGGCGCTCTTATTTAGTTCATCTCTCGTCCAACGAACGGGACTGGGACTAAACCATGACGAAGAGACTGATGACAACCTTGGGGAGAGAGTACAACCTGGAAAGAATAAGTACAAAATGCATAGTAATTAAGATTATACATAGTTTAATTTGCTGTAAATAGTCCTTTTGTTTGCCATTGTTCCAAATATTAATTAATTTGCTCTTATTTCTTACAGTCTCTCCTTCGCTCTTATTTAGTTCACCTCTCGTCAAACGAACGGGACTGGGACCAAACCATGACGAAGAGACTGATGATGAACTTTGGGAGAGAGTACAACCAGGAATGAATAAGTACAAAATGCATAGTAATTAAGATTTTACATAGATTAATTTGCTGTAAATAGTCCTTTTGTTTGCCATTGTTCCAAATATTAATTAATTTGCTCTTATTTCTTACAGTCTCTCCTTCGCTCTTATTTAGTTCACCTCAAGTCGAACAAATGGGACTGGGACCAAACCATGACGAAGAGACTGATGACGACCTTGGGGAGAGAGTACAACCAGGAAAGAATAAGTACAAAATGCATAGTAATTAATATTTTACATAGTTTAATTTGCTGTAAATAGTCCTTTTGTTTGCCATTGTTTCAAATATTAATTAATTTGCTCTTATTTCTTACAGTCTCTCCTTCGCTCTTTTTTAGTTCACCTCAAGTCGAACAAACGGGACTGGGACCAAACCATGACGAAGAGACTGATGACGACCTTGGGGAGAGAGTACAACCAGGAAAGAATAAGTACAAAATGCATAGTAATTAATATTTTACATAGTTTAATTTGCTGTAAGTAGTCCTTTTGTTTGCCATTGTTCCAAATATTAATTATATTGCTCTTATTTCTTACAGTCTCTCCTTCGCTCTTATTTAGTTCACCTCTCGTCGAAAGAACATGACTGGGACTAAATCATGACGAAGAGACTGATGACGACCTTGGGGAGAGAGTACAACCAGGAAAGAAAAAGTACAAAATGCATAGTAATTAAGATTTTACATAGTTTAATTTGCTGTATATAGTCCTTTTGTTTGCCATTGTTCCAAATATTAATTCATTTGCTCTTATTTCTTACAGTCTCTCATTCGCTCTTATTTAGTTCACCTCTCGTCCATCGAACGGGACTGGAACTAAACCATGACGAAGAGACTGATGACGACCTTGGGGAGAGAGTACAACCAGGAAAGAATAAGTACAAAATGCATAGTATTTAAGATTTTACATAGTTTAATTTGCTGTAAATAGTCCTTTTGTTTGCCATTGTTCCAAATATTAATTAATTTGCTCTTATTTCTTACAGTCTCTCCTTCGCTCTTATTTAGTTCACCTCAAGTCGAACAAACGGGACTGGGACCAAACCATGACGAAGAGACTGATGACGACCTTGGGGAGAGAGTACAACCAGGAAAGAATAAGTACAAAATGCATAGTAATTAATATTTTACATAGTTTAATTTGCTGTAAATAGTCCTTTTGTTTGCCATTGTTCCAAATATTAATTAATTTGCTCTTATTTCTTACAGTCTCTCCTTCGCTCTTATTTAGTTCACCTCAAGTCAAACAAACGGGACTGGGACCAAACCATGACGAAGAGACTGATGACGACCTTGGGGAGAGAGTACAACCAGGAAAGAATAAGTACAAAATGCATAGTAATTAATATTTTACATAGTTTAATTTGCTGTAAATAGTCCTTTTGTTTGCCATTGTTCCAAATATTAATTAATTTGCTCTTATTTCTTACAGTCTCTCCTTCGCTCTTATTTAGTTCACCTCTCGTCGAAAGAACATGACTGGGACTAAATCATGACGAAGAGACTGATGACGACCTTGGGGAGAGAGTACAACCAGGAAAGAATAAGTACAAAATGCATAGTATTTAAGATTTTACATAGTTTAATTTGCTGTAAATAGTACTTTTGTTTGCCATTGTTCCAAATATTAATTAATTTGCTCTTATTTCTTACAGTCTCTCCTTCGCTCTTATTTAGTTCACCTCTCGTCGAAAGAACGGGACTGGGACTAAATCATGACGAAGAGACTGATGACGACCTTGGGGAGAGAATGCAACCAGGAAAGAATAAGTACAAAATGCATAGTAGTTAAGATTTTACATAGTAAAATTTGCTGTAAATAGTCCTTTTGTTTGCCATTGTTCCATATATTAATTCATTTGCTCTTATTTCTTAATGTCTCTCTGGCGCTCTTATTTAGTTCATCTCTCGTCCAACGAACGGGACTGGGACTAAACCATGACGAAGAGACTGATGACAACCTTGGGGAGAGAGTACAACCTGGAAAGAATAAGTACAAAATGCATAGTAATTAAGATTATACATAGTTTAATTTGCTGTAAATAGTCCTTTTGTTTGCCATTGTTCCAAATATTAATTAATTTGCTCTTATTTCTTACAGTCTCTCCTTCGCTCTTATTTAGTTCACCTCTCGTCGAAAGAACATGACTGGGACTAAATCATGACGAAGAGACTGATGACGACCTTGGGGAGAGAGTACAACCAGGAAAGAATAAGTACAAAATGCATAGTAATTAAGATTTTACATAGTTTAATTTGCTGTAAATAGTCCTTTTGTTTGCCATTGTTCCAAATATTAATTAATTTGCTCTTATTTCTTACAGTCTCTCCTTCGCTCTTATTTAGTTCACCTCAAGTCGAACAAACGGGACTGGGACCAAACCATGACGAAGAGACTGATGACGACCTTGGGGAGAGAGTACAACCAGGAAAGAATAAGTACAAAATGCATAGTAATTAATTTTTTACATAGTTTAATTTGCTGTAAATAGTCCTTTTGTTTGCCATTGTTCCAAATATTAATTAATTTGCTCTTATTTCTTACAGTCTCTCCTTCGCTCTTATTTAGTTCACCTCTCGTCGAAAGAACGGGACTGGGACTAAATCATGACGAAGAGACTGATGACGACCTTGGGGAGAGAATGCAACCAGGAAAGAATAAGTACAAAATGCATAGTAGTTAAGATTTTACATAGTTTAATTTGCTGTAAATAGTCCTTTTGTTTGCCATTGTTCCATATATTAATTCATTTGCTCTTATTTCTTAATGTCTCTCTGGCGCTCTTATTTAGTTCATCTCTCGTCCAACGAACAGGACTGGGACTACACCATGACGAAGAGACTGATGACAACCTTGGGGAGAGAGTACAACCTGGAAAGAATAAGTACAAAATGCATAGTAATTAAGATTATACATAGTTTAATTTGCTGTAAATAGTCCTTTTGTTTGCCATTGTTCCAAATATTAATTAATTTGCTCTTATTTCTTACAGTCTCTCCTTCGCTCTTATTTAGTTCACCTCTCGTCAAACGAACGGGACTGGGACCAAACCATGACGAAGAGACTGATGATGAACTTTGGGAGAGAGTACAACCAGGAATGAATAAGTACAAAATGCATAGTAATTAAGATTTTACATAGATTAATTTGCTGTAAATAGTCCTTTTGTTTGCCATTGTTCCAAATATTAATTAATTTGCTCTTATTTCTTACAGTCTCTCCTTCGCTCTTATTTAGTTCACCTGAAGTCGAACAAATGGGACTGGGACCAAACCATGACGAAGAGACTGATGACGACCTTGGGGAGAGAGTACAACCAGGAAAGAATAAGTACAAAATGCATAGTAATTAATATTTTACATAGTTTAATTTGCTGTAAATAGTCCTTTTGTTTGCCATTGTTCCAAATATTAATTAATTTGCTCTTATTTCTTACAGTCTCTCCTTCGCTCTTTTTTAGTTCACCTCAAGTCGAACAAACGGGACTGGGACCAAACCATGACGAAGAGACTGATGACGACCTTGGGGAGAGAGTACAACCAGGAAAGAATAAGTACAAAATGCATAGTAATTAATATTTTACATAGTTTAATTTGCTGTAAATAGTCCTTTTGTTTGCCATTGTTCCAAATATTAATTATATTGCTCTTATTTCTTACAGTCTCTCCTTCGCTCTTATTTAGTTCACCTCAAGTCGAACAAACGGGACTGGGACCAAACCATGACGAAGAGACTGATGACGACCTTGGGGAGAGAGTACAACCAGGAAAGAATAAGTACAAAATGCATAGTAATTAATATTTTACATAGTTTAATTTGCTGTAAATAGTCCTTTTGTTTGCCATTGTTCCAAATATTAATTCATTTGCTCTTATTTCTTACAGTCTCTCCTTCGCTCTTATTTAGTTCACCTCAAGTCGAACAAACGGGACTGGGACCAAACCATGACGAAGAGACTGATGACGACCTTGGGGAGAGAGTACAACCAGGAAAGAATAAGTACAAAATGCATAGTAATTAATATTTTACATAGTTTAATTTGCTGTAAATAGTCCTTTTGTTTGCCATTGTTCCAAATATTAATTAATTTGCTCTTATTTCTTACAGTCTCTCCTTCGCTCTTATTTAGTTCACCTCTCGTCGAAAGAACATGACTGGGACTAAATCATGACGAAGAGACTGATGACGACCTTGGGGAGAGAGTACAACCAGGAAAGAATAAGTACAAAATGCATAGTAATTAAGATTTTACATAGTTTAATTTTCTGTAAATAGTCCTTTTGTTTGCCATTGTTCCAAATATTAATTCATTTGCTCTTATTTCTTACAGTCTCTCCTTCGCTCTTATTTAGTTCACCTCTCGTCCATCGAACGGGACTGGAACTAAACCATGACGAAGAGACTGATGACGACCTTGGGGAGAGAGTACAACCAGGAAAGAATAAGTACAAAATGCATAGTATTTAAGATTTTACATAGTTTAATTTGCTGTAAATAGTACTTTTGTTTGCCATTGTTCCAAATATTAATTAATTTGCTCTTATTTCTTACAGTCTCTCCTTCGCTCTTATTTAGTTCACCTCTCGTCGAAAGAACGGGACTGGGACTAAATCATGACGAAGAGACTGATGACGACCTTGGGGAGAGAATGCAACCAGGAAAGAATAAGTACAAAATGCATAGTAGTTAAGATTTTACATAGTAAAATTTGCTGTAAATAGTCCTTTTGTTTGCCATTGTTCCATATATTAATTCATTTGCTCTTATTTCTTAATGTCTCTCTGGCGCTCTTATTTAGTTCATCTCTCGTCCAACGAACGGGACTGGGACTAAACCATGACGAAGAGACTGATGACAACCTTGGGGAGAGAGTACAACCTGGAAAGAATAAGTACAAAATGCATAGTAATTAAGATTATACATAGTTTAATTTGCTGTAAATAGTCCTTTTGTTTGCCATTGTTCCAAATATTAATTAATTTGCTCTTATTTCTTACAGTCTCTCCTTCGCTCTTATTTAGTTCACCTCTCGTCGAAAGAACATGATTGGGACTAAATCATGACGAAGAGACTGATGACGACCTTGGGGAGATAGTACAACCAGGAAAGAATAAGTACAAAATGCATAGTAATTAAGATTTTACATAGTTTAATTTGCTGTAAATAGTCCTTTTGTTTGCCATTGTTCCAAATATTAATTAATTTGCTCTTATTTCTTACAGTCTCTCCTTTGCTCTTTTTTAGTTCACCTCTCGTCGAAAGAACGGGACTGGGACTAAATCATGACGAAGAGACTGATGACGACCTTGGGGAGAGAATGCAACCAGGAAAGAATAAGTACAAAATGCATAGTAGTTAAGATTTTACATAGTTTAATTTGCTGTAAATAGTCCTTTTGTTTGCCATTGTTCCATATATTAATTCATTTGCTCTTATTTCTTAATGTCTCTCTGGCACTCTTATTTAGTTCATCTCTCGTCCAACGAACGGGACTGGGACTAAACCATGACGAAGAGACTGATGACAACCTTGGGGAGAGAGTACAACCTGGAAAGAATAAGTACAAAATGCATAGTAATTAAGATTATACATAGTTTAATTTGCTGTAAATAGTCCTTTTGTTTGCCATTGTTCCAAATATTAATTAATTTGCTCTTATTTCTTACAGTCTCTCCTTCGCTCTTATTTAGTTCACCTCTCGTCCATCGAACGGGACTGGAACTAAACCATGACGAAGAGACTGATGACGACCTTGGGGAGAGATTACAACCAGGAAAGAATAAGTACAAAATGCATAGTATTTAAGAATTTACATAGTTTAATTTGCTGTAAATAGTCCTTTTGTTTGCCATTGTTCCAAATATTAATTAATTTGCTCTTATTTCTTACAGTCTCTCCTTCGCTCTTATTTAGTTCACCTCTCGTCGAAAGAACGGGACTGGGACTAAATCATGACGAAGAGACTGATGACGACCTTGGGGAGAGAATGCAACCAGGAAAGAATAAGTACAAAATGCATAGTAGTTAAGATTTTAAATAGTTTAATTTGCTGTAAATAGTCCTTTTGTTTGCCATTGTTCCATATATTAATTCATTTGCTCTTATTTCTTAATGTCTCTCTGGCGCTCTTATTTAGTTTATCTCTTGTCCAACGAACGGGACTGGGACTAAACCATGACGAAGAGACTGATGACAACCTTGGGGAGAGAGTACAACCTGGAAAGAATAAGTACAAAATGCATAGTAATTAAGATTATACATAGTTTAATTTGCTGTAAATAGTCCTTTTGTTTGCCATTGTTCCAAATATTAATTAATTTGCTCTTATTTCTTACAGTCTCTCCTTCGCTCTTATTTAGTTCACCTCTCGTCAAACGAACGGGACTGGGACCAAACCATGACGAAGAGACTGATGACGAACTTTGGGAGAGAGTACAACCAGGAATGAATAAGTACAAAATGCATAGTAATTAAGATTTTACATAGATTAATTTGCTGTAAATAGTCCTTTTGTTTGCCATTGTTCCAAATATTAATTAATTTGCTCTTATTTCTTACAGTCTCTCCTTCGCTCTTATTAAGTTCAACTCAAGTCGAACAAACGGGACTGGGACCAAACCATGACGAAGAGACTGATGACGACCTTGGGGAGAGAGTACAACCAGGAAAGAATAAGTACAAAATGCATAGTAATTAATATTTTACATAGTTTAATTTGCTGTAAATAGTCCTTTTGTTTGCCATTGTTCCAAATATTAATTAATTTGCTCTTATTTCTTACAGTCTCTCCTTCGCTCTTTTTTAGTTCACCTCAAGACGAACAAACGGGACTGGGACCAAACCATGACGAAGAGACTGATGACGACCTTGGGGAGAGAGTACAACCAGGAAAGAATAAGTACAAAATGCATAGTAATTAATATTTTACATAGTTTAATTTGCTGTAAATAGTCCTTTTGTTTGCCATTGTTCCAAATATTAATTATATTGCTCTTATTTCTTACAGTCTCTCCTTCGCTCTTATTTAGTTCACCTCTCGTCGAAAGAACATGACTGGTACTAAATCATGACGAAGAGACTGATGACGACCTTGGGGAGAGAGTACAACCAGGAAAGAATAAGTACAAAATGCATAGTAATTAAGATTTTACATAGTTTAATTTGCTGTAAATAGTCCTTTTGTTTGCCATTGTTCCAAATATTAATTCATTTGCTCTTATTTCTTACAGTCTCTCCTTCGCTCTTATTTAGTTCACCTCTCGTCCATCGAACGGGACTGGAACTAAACCATGACGAAGAGACTGATGACGACCTTGGGGAGAGAGTACAACCAGGAAAGAATAAGTACAAAATGCATAGTATTTAAGATTTTACATAGTTTAATTTGCTGTAAATAGTCCTTTTGTTTGCCATTGTTCCAAATATTAATTAATTTGCTCTTATTTCTTACAGTCTCTCCTTCGCTCTTATTTAGTTCACCTCAAGTCGAACAAACGGGACTGGGACCAAACCATGACGAAGAGACTGATGACGACCTTGGGGAGAGAGTACAACCAGGAAAGAATAAGTACAAAATGCATAGTAATTAATATTTTACATAGTTTAATTTGCTGTAAATAGTCCTTTTGTTTGCCATTGTTCCAAATATTAATTAATTTGCTCTTATTTCTTACAGTCTCTCCTTCGCTCTTATTTAGTTCACCTCTCGTCGAAAGAACATGACTGGGACTAAATCATGACGAAGAGACTGATGACGACCTTGGGGAGAGAGTACAACCAGGAAAGAATAAGTACAAAATGCATAGTAATTAAGATTTTACATAGTTTAATTTGCTGTAAATAGTCCTTTTGTTTGCCATTGTTCCAAATATTAATTCATTTGCTCTTATTTCTTACAGTCTCTCCTTCGCTCTTATTTAGTTCACCTCTCGTCCATCGAACGGGACTGGAACTAAACCATGACGAAGAGACTGATGACGACCTTGGGGAGAGAGTACAACCAGGAAAGAATTATTACAAAATGCATAGTATTTAAGATTTTACATAGTTAAATTTGCTGTAAATAGTCCTTTTGTTTGCCATTGTTCCAAATATTAATTAATTTGCTCTTATTTCTTACAGTCTCTCCTTCGCTCTTATTTAGTTCACCTCTCGTCGAAAGAACGGGACTGGGACTAAATCATGACGAAGAGACTGATGACGACCTTGGGGAGAGAATGCAACCAGGAAAGAATAAGTACAAAATGCATAGTAGTTAAGATTTTACATAGTTTAATTTGCTGTAAATAGTCCTTTTGTTTGCCATTGTTCCAAATATTAATTAATTTGCTCTTATTTCTTACAGTCTCTCCTTCGCTCTTATTTAGTTCACCTCAAGTCGAACAAACGGGACTGGGACCAAACCATGACGAAGAGACTGATGACGACCTTGGGGAGAGAGTACAACCAGGAAAGAATAAGTACAAAATGCATAGTAATTAATATTTAACATAGTTTAAATTGCTGTAAATAGTCCTTTTGTTTGCCATTGTTCCAAATATTAATTAATTTGCTCTTATTTCTTACAGTCTCTCCTTCGCTCTTATTTAGTTCACCTTACGTCGAAAGAACATGACTGGGACTAAATCATGACGAAGAGACTGATGACGACCTTGGGGAGAGAGTACAACCAGGAAAGAATAAGTACAAAATGCATAGTAATTAAGATTTTACATAGTTTAATTTGCTGTAAATAGTCCTTTTGTTTGCCATTGTTCCATATATTAATTCATTTGCTCTTATTTCTTAATGTCTCTCTGGCGCTCTTATTTAGTTCATCTCTCGTCCAACGAACGGGACTGGGACTAAACCATGACGAAGAGACTGATGACAACCTTGAGGAGAGAGTACAACCTGGAAAGAATAAGTACAAAATGCATAGTAATTAAGATTATACATAGTTTAATTTGCTGTAAATAGTCCTTTTGTTTGCCATTGTTCCAAATATTAATTAATTTGCTCTTATTTCTTACAGTCTCTCCTTCGCTCTTATTTAGTTCACCTCTCGTCAAACGAACGGGACTGGGACCAAACCATGACGAAGAGACTGATGACGAACTTTGGGAGAGAGTACAACCAGGAATGAATAAGTACAAAATGATTAGTAATTAAGATTTTACATAGATTAATTTGCTGTAAATAGTCCTTTTGTTTGCCATTGTTCCAAATATTAATTAATTTGCTCTTATTTCTTACAGTCTCTCCTTCGCTCTTATTTAGTTCACCTCAAGTCGAACAAACGGGACTGGGACCAAACCTTGACGAAGAGACTGATGACGACCTTGGGGAGAGAGTACAACCAGGAAAGAATAAGTACAAAATGCATAGTAATTAATATTTTACATAGTTAAATTTGCTGTAAATAGTCCTTTTGTTTGCCATTGTTCCAAATATTAATGAATTTGCTCTTATTTCTTACAGTCTCTCCTTCGCTCTTATTTAGTTCACCTCAAGTCGAACAAACGGGACTGGGACCAAACCATGACGAAGAGACTGATGACGACCTTGGGGAGAGAGTACAACCAGGAAAGAATAAGTACAAAATGCATAGTAATTAATATTTTACATAGTTTTATTTGCTGTAAATAGTCCTTTTGTTTGCCATTGTTCCAAATATTAATTAATTTGCTCTTATTTCTTACAGTCTCTCCTTCGCTCTTATTTAGTTCACCTCTCGTCGAAAGAACATGACTGGGACTAAATTATGACGAAGAGACTGATGACGACCTTGGTGAGAGAGTACAACCAGGAAAGAATAAGTACAAAATGCATAGTAATTAAGATTTTACATAGTTTAATTTGCTGTAAATAGTCCTTTTGTTTGCCATTGTTCCAAATATTAATTAATTTGCTCTTATTTCTTACAGTCTCTCTTTCGCTCTTATTTAGTTCACCTCTCGTCTTACGAACGGGACTGGGACTAAACCATGACGAAGAGACTGATGACAACCTTGGGGAGAGAGTACAACCAGGAATGAATAAGTACAAAATGCATAGTAATTAAGATTTAACATAGATTAATTTGCTGTAAATAGTCCATTTGTTTGCCATTGTTCCAAATATTAATTAATTTGCTCTTATTTCTTACAGTCTCTCCTTCGCTCTTATTTAGTTCACCTCTCGTCGAACAAACGGGACTGGGACCAAACCATGACAAAGAGACTGATGACGACATTGGGGAGAGAGTACAACCAGGAAAGAATAAGTACAAAATGCATAGTAATTAAGATTTTACATAGTTTAATTTGCTATAAGTAGTCCTTTTGTTTGCCATTGTATTAAATATTAATTAATTTGCTCTTATTTCTTACAGTCCCTCCTTTTGCTGTTATTAAGTTCACCTCTCCTCGAACGAACGGGACTGGGACCAAACCATGACGAAGAGACTGATGACGACCTTGGGGAGAGAGTACAACCAGGAAAGAATAAGTACAAAATGGATAGTAATTAATATTTTACATAGTTAAATTTGCTGTAAATAGTCCTTTTGTTTGCCATTGTTCCAAATATTAATTAATTTGCTCTTATTTCTTACAGTCTCTCCTTCGCTCTTATTTAGTTCACCTCTCGTCGAACGAACGGGACTGGGACCAAACCATGACGAAGAGACTGATGACGACATTGGGGAGAGACTACAACAAGGAAAGAATAAGTACAAAATGCATTGTAATTAAGATTTTACATAGTTTAAATTGCTATAAATAGTCCTTTTGTTTGCCATTGTTCCAAATATTAATTCATTTGCTCTTATTTCTTACAGTCTCTCCTTTGCTCTTATTTAGTTCACCTCTCGTCGAACGAACGGGACTGGGACCAAACCATGACCAAGAGACTGATGACGACATTGGGGAGAGAGTACAACCAGGAAAGAATAAGTACAAAATTCATAGTAATTAAGATTTTACATAGTTTAAATTGCTGTATATAGTCCTTTTGTTTGTCATTGTTCCAAATATTAATTAATTTGCTCTTATTTCTTACAGTCTCTCCTTCGCTCTTATGTAGTTCACCTCTCGTCGAACGAACGGGACTGGGACCAAACCATGACGAAGAGACTGATGACGACCTTGGGGAGAGAGTACAAACAGGAAGGAATAAGTACAAAATGCATAGTAATTAAGATTTTACATAGTTTAATTTGCTGTAAATAGTCCTTTTGTTTGCCATTGTTCAAAATATTAATTAATTTGCTCTTATTTCTTACAGTCTCTCCTTCGCTCTTATTTAGTTCACCTCTCGTCAAATGAACGGGACTGGGACCAAACCATGACCAAGAGACTGATGACGACCTTGGGGAGAGAGTACAACCAGGAAAGAATAAGTACAAAATGCATAGTAATTAAGATTTTACATAGTTCAATTTGCTGTAAATAGTCCTATTGTTTGCCATTGTTCCAAATATTAATTAATTTGCTCTTATTTCTTACAGTCTCTCCTTCGCTCTTATTTAGTTCACCTCTGGTTGAACTAACGGGACTGGGACTAAACCAAGACGAAGAGACTGATGACGACCTTGGAAAGAGAGTACAACCAGGAAAGAATAAGTACAAAATGCATAGTAATTAAGATTTTACATAGTTTAGTTAGTTTAAATTGTCCTTTTGTTTGCCATTGTTCCATATATTAATTCATTTGCTCATATTTCTTACTGTCTCTCCTTCGCTCTTATTTAGTTCACCTCTCGTCGAACGAACGGGACTGGGACCAAACCATGACGAAGATACTGATGACGACCTTGGGGAGAGAGTACAACCAGGAAGGAATAAGTACAAAATGCATAGTAATTAAGATTTTACATAGTTTAATTTGCTGTAAATAGTCCTTTTGTTTGCCATTGTTCAAAATATTAATTAATTTGCTCTTATTTCTTACAGTCTTTCCTTCGCTCTTATTTAGTTCACCTCTCGTTGAAAGAACGGGACTGGGACTAAATCATGACGAAGAGACTGATGACGACCTTGGGGAGAGAGTACAACCAGGAAAGAATAAGTACAAAATGTATAGTAATTAAGATTTTACATAGTTTAATTTGCTGTAAATAGTCCTTATGTTTGCCATTGTTCCATATATTAATTCATTTGCTCTTATTTCTTAATGTCTCTCCTTCGCTCTTATTTAGTTCATCTCTCGTCCAACGAACGGGACTGGGACTACACCATGACGAAGAGACTGATGACGACCTTGGGGAGAGAGTACAACCAGGAAAGAATAAGTACAAAATGCATAGTAATTAAGATTTTACATTGTTTAATTTGCTGTAAATAGCATTTTTGTTTGCCATTGTTCCAAATATTAATTAATTTGCTCTTATTTCTTACAGTTTCTCCTTTGCTCCTATTTAGTTCACCTCTCGTCGAAAGAACGGGACTGGGACTAAATCATGACGAAGAGACTGATGACGACCTTGGGGAGAGAGTACAACCAGGAAAGAATAAGTACAAAATGCATAGTAATTAAGATTTTACATAGTTTAGTTTGTTTAAATTGTCCTTTTGTTTGCCATTGTTCCATATATGAATTCATTTGCTCTTATTTCTTACTGTCTCTCCTTCGCTTTTATTTAGTTCACCTCTCGTCGAACGAACGGGACTGGGACCAAACCATGACGAAGAGACTGATGACGACCTTGGGGAGAGAGTACAAACAGGAAGGAATAAGTACAAAATGCATAGTAATTAAGATTTTACATAGTTTAATTTGCTGTAAATAGTCCTTTTGTTTGCCATTGTTCAAAATATTAATTAATTTGCTCTTATTTCTTACAGTCTCTCCTTCGCTCTTATTTAGTTCACCTCTCGTCAAATGAACGGGACTGGGACCAAACCATGACCAAGAGACTGATGACGACCTTGGGGAGAGAGTACAACCAGGAAAGAATAAGTACAAAATGCATAGTAATTAAGATTTTACATAGTTCAATTTGCTGTAAATAGTCCTATTGTTTGCCATTGTTCCAAATATTAATTAATTTGCTCTTATTTCTTACAGTCTCTCCTTCGCTCTTATTTAGTTCACCTCTGGTTGAACTAACGGGACTGGGACTAAACCAAGACGAAGAGACTGATGACGACCTTGGAAAGAGAGTACAACCAGGAAAGAATAAGTACAAAATGCATAGTAATTAAGATTTTACATAGTTTAGTTAGTTTAAATTGTCCTTTTGTTTGCCATTGTTCCATATATTAATTCATTTGCTCATATTTCTTACTGTCTCTCCTTCGCTCTTATTTAGTTCACCTCTCGTCGAACGAACGGGACTGGGACCAAACCATGACGAAGATACTGATGACGACCTTGGGGAGAGAGTACAACCAGGAAGGAATAAGTACAAAATGCATAGTAATTAAGATTTTACATAGTTTAATTTGCTGTAAATAGTCCTTTTGTTTGCCATTGTTCAAAATATTAATTAATTTGCTCTTATTTCTTACAGTCTTTCCTTCGCTCTTATTTAGTTCACCTCTCGTTGAAAGAACGGGACTGGGACTAAATCATGACGAAGAGACTGATGACGACCTTGGGGAGAGAGTACAACCAGGAAAGAATAAGTACAAAATGTATAGTAATTAAGATTTTACATAGTTTAATTTGCTGTAAATAGTCCTTATGTTTGCCATTGTTCCATATATTAATTCATTTGCTCTTATTTCTTAATGTCTCTCCTTCGCTCTTATTTAGTTCATCTCTCGTCCAACGAACGGGACTGGGACTACACCATGACGAAGAGACTGATGACGACCTTGGGGAGAGAGTACAACCAGGAAAGAATAAGTACAAAATGCATAGTAATTAAGATTTTACATTGTTTAATTTGCTGTAAATAGCATTTTTGTTTGCCATTGTTCCAAATATTAATTAATTTGCTCTTATTTCTTACAGTTTCTCCTTTGCTCCTATTTAGTTCACCTCTCGTCGAAAGAACGGGACTGGGACTAAATCATGACGAAGAGACTGATGACGACCTTGGGGAGAGAGTACAACCAGGAAAGAATAAGTACAAAATGCATAGTAATTAAGATTTTACATAGTTTAGTTTGTTTAAATTGTCCTTTTGTTTGCCATTGTTCCATATATGAATTCATTTGCTCTTATTTCTTACTGTCTCTCCTTCGCTTTTATTTAGTTCACCTATCGTTGAACGAACGGGACTGGGATCAAACCATGACGAAGAGACTGATGACGACCTTGGGGAGAGAGTAAAACCAGGAAAGAATAAGTACAAAATGCATAGTATTTAAGATTTTTCATAGTTTAATTTGCTGTTAATAGTCCTTTTGTTTGCCATTGTTCCAAATATTAATTAATTTGCTCTTATTTCTTACAGTCTCTCCTTCTCTCTTTTTTAGTTCAACCTCTCGTCGAAAGAACGGGACTGGGACTAAATCATGACGAAGAGACTGATGACCACCTTGGGGAGAAAGTACAACCAGGAAAGAATAAGTACAAAATGCATAGTAATTAAGATTTTACATGGTTTAATTTGCTGTAAATAGTCCTTTTGTTAGCCATTATTCCATATATCAATTCATTTGCTCTTATTTCTTAATGTCTCTCCTTCGCTCTTATTTAGTTCATCTCTCGTCCAACGAACGGGACTGGGACTAAACCGTGACGAAGAGACTGATGCCGACCTTGGGGAGAGAGTACAACCTGGAAAGAATAAGTACAAAATGCATAGTAATTAAGATTTTACATAGTTTAATTTGCTGTAAATAGTCCTTTTGTTTGCCATGGTTCCTAATATTAATTAATTTGCTTTTATTTCTTACAGTCTCTCCTTCGCTCTTATTTAGTTCACCTCTCGTCCAACGAACGGGACTGGGACTAAACCATGACGAAGAGACTGATGACGACCTTGGGGAGAGAGTACAACCAGGAAAGAATAAGTACAAAATGCATAGTAATTAAGATTTTACATAGTTTAATTTGCTGTAAATAGTATTTTTGTTTGCCATTGTTCCAAATATTAATTAATTTGCTCTTTATTCTTACAGTCTCTCCTTCCCTCCTATTTAGTTCACCTCTCGTCGAAAGAAGGGAACTGGGACTAAATCATGACGAAGAGACTGATGACGACCTTGGGGAGAGAGTACAACCAGGAAAGAATAAGTACAAAATACATAGTAATTAAGATTTTACATAGTTTAGTTTGTTTAAATTGTCCTTTTGTTTGCCATTGTTCCATATATTAATTCATTTGCTCTTATTTCTTACAGTCTCTGCTTCGCTCTTATTTAGTTCACCTCTCGTCATACAAACGGGACTGGGACCAAACCATGACAAAGAGACTGATGACGACATTGGGGAGAGAGTACAACCAGGAAAGAATAAGTACAAAATGCATAGTAATTAAGATTTTACATAGTTCAATTTGCTGTAAATAGTCCTATTGTTTGCCATTGTTCCAAATATTAATTAATTTGCTCTTATTTCTTACAGTCTCTCCTTCGCTCTTATTTAGTTCACCTCTGGTTGAACTAACGGGACTGGGACTAAACCAAGACGAAGAGACTGATGACGACCTTGGAAAGAGAGTACAACCAGGAAAGAATAAGTACAAAATGCATAGTAATTAAGATTTTACATAGTTTAGTTAGTTTAAATCGTCCTTTTGTTTGCCATTGTTCCATATATTAATTCATTTGCTCATATTTCTTACTGTCTCTCCTTCGCTCTTATTTAGTTCACCTCTCGTCGAACGAACGGAACTGGGACCAAACCATGACGAAGATACTGATGACGACCTTGGGGAGAGAGTACAACCAGGAAGGAATAAGTACAAAATGCATAGTAATTAAGATTTTACATAGTTTAATTTGCTGTAAATAGTCCTTTTGTTTGCCATTGTTCAAAATATTAATTAATTTGCTCTTATTTCTTACAGTCTTTCCTTCGCTCTTATTTAGTTCACCTCTCGTTGAAAGAACGGGACTGGGACTAAATCATGACGAAGAGACTGATGACGACCTTGGGGAGAGAGTACAACCAGGAAAGAATAAGTACAAAATGCATAGTAATTAAGATTTTACATAGTTTAATTTGCTGTAAATAGTCCTTATGTTTGCCATTGTTCCATATATTAATTCATTTGCTCTTATTTCTTAATGTCTCTCCTTCGCTCTTATTTAGTTCATCTCTCGTCCAACGAACGGGACTGGGACTACACCATGACGAAGAGACTGATGACGACCTTGGGGAGAGAGTACAACCAGGAAAGAATAAGTACAAAATGCATAGTAATTAAGATTTTACATTGTTTAATTTGCTGTAAATAGCATTTTTGTTTGCCATTGTTCCAAATATTAATTAATTTGCTCTTATTTCTTACAGTTTCTCCTTTGCTCCTATTTAGTTCACCTCTCGTCGAAAGAACGGGACTGGGACTAAATCATGACGAAGAGACTGATGACGACCTTGGGGAGAGAGTACAACCAGGAAAGAATAAGTACAAAATGCATAGTAATTAAGATTTTACATAGTTTAGTTTGTTTAAATTGTCCTTTTGTTTGCCATTGTTCCATATATGAATTCATTTGCTCTTATTTCTTACTGTCTCTCCTTCGCTTTTATTTAGTTCACCTCTCGTTGAACGAACGGGACTGGGATCAAACCATGACGAAGAGACTGATGACGACCTTGGGGAGAGAGTAAAACCAGGAAAGAATAAGTACAAAATGCATAGTATTTAAGATTTTTCATAGTTTAATTTGCTGTTAATAGTCCTTTTGTTTGCCATTGTTCCAAATATTAATTAATTTGCTCTTATTTCTTACAGTCTCTCCTTCTCTCTTTTTTAGTTCAACCTCTTGTCGAAAGAACGGGACTGGGACTAAATCATGACGAAGAGACTGATGACCACCTTGGGGAGAAAGTACAACCAGGAAAGAATAAGTACAAAATGCATAGTAATTAAGATTTTACATGGTTTAATTTGCTGTAAATAGTCCTTTTGTTAGCCATTATTCCATATATCAATTCATTTGCTCTTATTTCTTAATGTCTCTCCTTCGCTCTTATTTATTTCATCTCTCGTCCAACGAACGGGACTGGGACTAAACCGTGACGAAGAGACTGATGACGACCTTGGGGAGAGAGTACAACCTGGAAAGAATTAGTACAAAATGCAAAGTAATTAAGATTTTACATAGTTTAATTTGCTGTAAATAGTCCTTTTGTTTGCCATGGTTCCTAATATTAATTAATTTGCTTTTATTTCTTACAGTCTCTCCTTCGCTCTTATTTAGTTCACCTCTCGTCCAACGAACGGGACTGGGACTAAACCATGACGAAGAGACTGATGACGACCTTGGGGAGAGAGTACAACCAGGAAAGAATAAGTACAAAATGCATAGTAATTAAGATTTTACATAGTTTAATTTGCTGTAAATAGTATTTTTGTTTGCCATTGTTCCAAATATTAATTAATTTGCTCTTATTTCTTACAGTCTCTCCTTCCCTCCTATTTAGTTCACCTCTCGTCGAAAGAAGGGAACTGGGACTAAATCATGACGAAGAGACTGATGACGACCTTGGGGAGAGAGTACAACCAGGAAAGAATAAGTACAAAATACATAGTAATTAAGATTTTACATAGTTTAGTTTGTTTAAATTGTCCTTTTGTTTGCCATTGTTCCATATATTAATTCATTTGCTCTTATTTCTTACAGTCTCTCCTTCGCTCTTATTTAGTTCACTTCTCGTCGAACAAACGGGACTGGGACGAAACCATGACAAAGAGACTGATGACGACATTGGGGAGAGAGTACAACCAGGAAAGAATAAGTACAAAATGCATAGTAATTAAGATTTTACATAGTTTAATTTGCTATAAGTAGTCCTTTTGTTTGCCATTGTATTAAATATTAATTAATTTGCTCTTATTTCTTACAGTCCCTCCTTTTGCTGTTATTAAGTTCACCTCTCCTCGAACGAACGGGACTGGGACCAAACCATGACGAAGAGACTGATGACGACCTTGGGGAGAGAGTACAACCAGGAAAGAATAAGTACAAAATGCATAGTAATTAATATTTTACATAGTTAAATTTGCTGTAAATAGTCCTTTTGTTTGCCATTGTTCCAAATATTAATTAATTTGCTCTTATTTCTTACAGTCTCTCCTTCGCTCTTATTTAGTTCACCTCTCGTCGAACGAACGGGACTGGGACCAAACCATGACGAAGAGACTGATGACGACATTGGGGAGAGACTACAACCAGGAAAGAATAAGTACAAAATGCATTGTAATTAAGATTTTACATAGTTTAAATTGCTATAAATAGTCCTTTTGTTTGCCATTGTTCCAAATATTAATTCATTTGCTCTTATTTCTTACAGTCTCTCCTTTGCTCTTATTTAGTTCACCTCTCGTCGAACGAACGGGACTGGGACCAAACCATGACCAAGAGACTGATGACGACATTGGGGAGAGAGTACAACCAGGAAAGAATAAGTACAAAATGCATAGTAATTAAGATTTTACATAGTTTAAATTGCTGTATATAGTCCTTTTGTTTGTCATTGTTCCAAATATTAATTAATTTGCTCTTATTTCTTACAGTCTCTCCTTCGCTCTTATTTAGTTCACCTCTCGTCGAACGAACGGGACTGGGACCAAACCATGACGAAGAGACTGATGACGACCTTGGGGAGAGAGTACAAACAGGAAGGAATAAGTACAAAATGCATAGTAATTAAGATTTTACATAGTTTAATTTGCTGTAAATAGTCCTTTTGTTTGCCATTGTTCAAAATATTAATTAATTTGCTCTTATTTCTTACAGTCTCTCCTTCGCTCTTATTTAGTTCACCTCTCGTCAAATGAACGGGACTGGGACCAAACCATGACCAAGAGACTGATGACGACCTTGGGGTGAGAGTACAACAAGGAAAGAATAAGTACAAAATGCATAGTAATTAAGATTTAACATAGTTCAATTTGCTATAAATAGTCCTATTGTTTGCCATTGTTCCAAATATTAATTAATTTGCTCTTATTTCTTACAGTCTCTCCTTCGCTCTTATTTAGTTCACCTCTGGTTGAACTAACGGGACTGGGACTAAACCAAGACGAAGAGACTGATGACGACCTTGGAAAGAGAGTACTACCAGGAAAGAATAAGTACAAAATGCATAGTAATTAAGATTTTAAATAGTTTAGTTAGTTTAAATTGTCCTTTTGTTTGCCATTGTTCCATATATTAATTCATTTGCTCATATTTCTTACTGTCTCTCCTTCGCTCTTATTTAGTTCACCTCTCGTCGAACGAACGGGACTGGGACCAAACCATGACGAAGATACTGATGACGACCTTGGGGAGAGAGTACAACCAGGAAGGAATAAGTACAAAATGCATAGTAATTAAGATTTTACATAGTTTAATTTGCTGTAAATAGTCCTTTTGTTTGCCATTGTTCAAAATATTAATTAATTTGCTCTTATTTCTTACAGTCTTTCCTTCGCTCTTATTTAGTTCACCTCTCGTTGAAAGAACGGGACTGGGACTAAATCATGACGAAGAGACTGATGACGACCTTGGGGAGAGAGTACAACCAGGAAAGAATAAGTACAAAATGCATAGTAATTAAGATTTTACATAGTTTAGTTTGCTGTAAATAGTCCTTATGTTTGCCATTGTTCCATATATTAATTCATTTGCTCTTATTTCTTAATGTCTCTCCTTCGCTCTTATTTAGTTCATCTCTCGTCCAACGAACGGGACTGGGACTACACCATGACGAAGAGACTGATGACGACCTTGGGGAGAGAGTACAACCAGGAAAGAATAAGTACAAAATGCATAGTAATTAAGATTTTACATTGTTTAATTTGCTGTAAATAGCATTTTTGTTTGCCATTGTTCCAAATATTAATTAATTTGCTCTTATTTCTTACAGTTTCTCCTTTGCTCCTATTTAGTTCACCTCTCGTCGAAAGAACGGGACTGGGACTAAATCATGACGAAGAGACTGATGACGACCTTGGGGAGAGAGTACAACCAGGAAAGAATAAGTACAAAATGCATAGTAATTAAGATTTTACATAGTTTAGTTTGTTTAAATTGTCCTTTTGTTTGCCATTGTTCCATATATGAATTCATTTGCTCTTATTTCTTACTGTCTCTCCTTCGCTTTTATTTAGTTCACCTCTCGTTGAACGAACGGGACTTGGATCAAACCATGACGAAGAGACTGATGACGACCTTGGGGAGAGAGTAAAACCAGGAAAGAATAAGTACAAAATGCATAGTATTTAAGATTTTTCATAGTTTAATTTGCTGTTAATAGTCCTTTTGTTTGCCATTGTTCCAAATATTAATTAATTTGCTCTTATTTCTTACAGTCTCTCCTTCTCTCTTTTTTAGTTCAACCTCTCGTCGAAAGAACGGGACTGGGACTAAATCATGACGAAGAGACTGATGACCACCTTGGGGAGAAAGTACAACCAGGAAAGAATAAGTACAAAATGCATAGTAATTAAGATTTTACATGGTTTAATTTGCTGTAAATAGTCCTTTTGTTAGCCATTATTCCATATATCAATTCATTTGCTCTTATTTCTTAATGTCTCTCCTTCGCTCTTATTTAGTTCATCTCTCGTCCAACGAACGGGACTGGGACTAAACCGTGACGAAGAGACTGATGACGACCTTGGGGAGAGAGTACAACCTGGAAAGAATAAGTACAAAATGCATAGTAATTAAGATTTTACATAGTTTAATTTGCTGTAAATAGTCCTTTTGTTTGCCATGGTTCCTAATATTAATTAATTTGCTTTTATTTCTTACAGTCTCTCCTTCGCTCTTATTTAGTTCACCTCTCGTCCAACGAACGGGACTGGGACTAAACCATGACGAAAAGACTGATGACGACCTTGGGGAGAGAGTACAACCAGGAAAGAATAAGTACAAAATGCATAGTAATTAAGATTTTACATAGTTTAATTTGCTGTAAATAGTATTTTTGTTTGCCATTGTTCCAAATATTAATTAATTTGCTCTTATTTCTTACAGTCTCTCCTTCCCTCCTATTTAGTTCACCTCTCGTCGAAAGAAAGGGAACTGGGACTAAATCATGACGAAGAGACTGATGACGACCTTGGGGAGAGAGTACAACCAGGAAAGAATAAGTACAAAATACATAGTAATTAAGATTTTACATAGTTTAGTTTGTTTAAATTGTCCTTTTGTTTGCCATTGTTCCATATATTAATTAATTTGCTCTTATTTCTTACAGTCTCTCCTTCGCTCTTATTTAGTTCACCTCTCGTCGAACGAACGGGACTGGGACCAAACCATTACGAAGAGACTGATGACGACCTTGGGGAGAGAGTACAACCAGGAAAGAATAAGTACAAAATGCATAGTATTTAAGATTTTTCATAGTTTTATTTGCTGTAAATAGTCCTTTTGTTTGCCATTGCTCCAAATATTAATTAATTTGCTCTTATTTCTTACAGTCTTTCCTTCGCTCTTATTTAGTTCAACCTCTCGTCGACAGAACGGGACTGGGACTAAATCATGACGAAGAGACTGATGACGACCTTGGGGAGAGAGTACAACCAGGAATGAATAAGTACAAAATGCATAGTAATTAACATTTTACATAGTTTAATTTGCTGTAAATAGTCCATTTGTTTGCCATTATTCCATATATTATTTCATTTGCTCTTTTTTCTTAATGTCTCTCCTTCGCTCTTATTTAGTTCATCTCTCGTCAAACGAACAGGACTGGGACTAAACCATGACGAAGAGACTGATGACGACCTTGGGGAGAGAGTACAACCTGGAAAAAATAAGTACAAAATGCATAGTAATTAAGATTTTACATAGTTTAATTTGCTGTAAATAGTCCTTTTGTTTGCCATTGTTCCAAATATTAATTAATTTGCTCTTATTTCTTACAGTCTCTCCTTCGCTCTTATTTAGTTCACCTCTCGTCCAACGAAAGGGACTGGGACTAAACCATGACGAAGAGACTGATGACGACCTTGGGGAGAGAGTACAACCAGGAAAGAATAAGTACAAAATGCATAGTAATTAAGATTTTACATAGTTTAATTTGCTGTAAATAGTCCCTTTGTTGGCCATTGTTCCAAATATTAATTAATTTGCTCTTATTTCTTACAGTCTCTCCTTCGCTCTTATTTAGTTCACCTCTCGTCGAATGAACGAGACTGGGACTAAATCATGACGAAGAGACTGATGACGACCTTGGGGAGAGAGTACAACCAGGAAAGAATAAGTACAAAATGCATAGTAATTAAGATTTTACATAGTTTAATTTGCTGTAAATAGTCCTTTTGTTTGCCATTGTTCCAAATATTAATTAATTTGCTCTTATTTCTTACAGTCTCTCCTTTGCTCTTATTTTGTTCACCTCTCGTCCAACGAACGGGACTGGGACTAAGCCATGACGAAGAGACTGATGACGACCTTGGGGAGAGAGTACAACCAGGAATGAATAAGTACAATATGCATAGTAATTAAGATTTTACATAGTTTAATTTGCTGTAAATAGTCCTTTTGTTTGCCATTGTTCCAAATATTAATTAATTTGCTCTTATTTCTTACAGTCTCTCCTTCGCTCTTATTTAGTTCACCTCTCGCCGAAAGAACGGGAATGGGACTAAATCATGATGAAGAGACTGATGACGACCTTGGGGAGAGAGTACAACCTGGAAAGAATAAGTACAAAATGCATAGTAATTAAGATTTTACATAGTTTAATTTGCTGTAAATAGTCCTTTTGTTTGCCATGGTTCCTAATATTAATTAATTTGCTTTTATTTCTTACAGTCTCTCCTTCGCTCTTATTTAGTTCACCTCTCGTCCAACGAACGGGACTGGGACTAAACCATGACGAAGAGACTGATGACGACCTTGGGGAGAGAGTACAACCAGGAAAGAATAAGTACAAAATGCATAGTAATTAAGATTTTACATAGTTTAATTTGCTGTAAATAGTATTTTTGTTTGCCATTGTTCCAAATATTAATTAATTTGCTCTTATTTCTTACAGTCTCTCCTTCCCTCCTATTTAGTTCACCTCTCGTCGAAAGAAAGGGAACTGGGACTAAATCATGACGAAGAGACTGATGACGACCTTGGGGAGAGAGTACAACCAGGAAAGAATAAGTACAAAATACATAGTAATTAAGATTTTACATAGTTTAGTTTGTTTAAATTGTCCTTTTGTTTGCCATTGTTCCATATATTAATTAATTTGCTCTTATTTCTTACAGTCTCTCCTTCGCTCTTATTTAGTTCACCTCTCGTCGAACGAACGGGACTGGGACCAAACCATTACGAAGAGACTGATGACGACCTTGGGGAGAGAGTACAACCTGGAAAAAATAAGTACAAAATGCATAGTAATTAAGATTTTACATAGTTTAATTTGCTGTAAATAGTCCTTTTGTTTGCCATTGTTCCAAATATTAATTAATTTGCTCTTATTTCTTACAGTCTCTCCTTCGCTCTTATTTAGTTCACCTCTCGTCCAACGAAAGGGACTGGGACTAAACCATGACGAAGAGACTGATGACGACCTTGGGGAGAGAGTACAACCAGGAAAGAATAAGTACAAAATGCATAGTAATTAAGATTTTACATAGTTTAATTTGCTGTAAATAGTCCCTTTGTTGGCCATTGTTCCAAATATTAATTAATTTGCTCTTATTTCTTACAGTCTCTCCTTCGCTCTTATTTAGTTCACCTCTCGTCGAATGAACGAGACTGGGACTAAATCATGACGAAGAGACTGATGACGACCTTGGGGAGAGAGTACAACCAGGAAAGAATAAGTACAAAATGCATAGTAATTAAGATTTTACATAGTTTAATTTGCTGTAAATAGTCCTTTTGTTTGCCATTGTTCCAAATATTAATTAATTTGCTCTTATTTCTTACAGTCTCTCCTTTGCTCTTATTTTGTTCACCTCTCGTCCAACGAACGGGACTGGGACTAAGCCATGACGAAGAGACTGATGACGACCTTGGGGAGAGAGTACAACCAGGAATGAATAAGTACAATATGCATAGTAATTAAGATTTTACATAGTTTAATTTGCTGTAAATAGTCCTTTTGTTTGCCATTGTTCCAAATATTAATTAATTTGCTCTTATTTCTTACAGTCTCTCCTTCGCTCTTATTTAGTTCACCTCTCGCCGAAAGAACGGGAATGGGACTAAATCATGATGAAGAGACTGATGACGACCTTGGGGAGAGAGTACAACCAGGAAAGAATAAGTACAAAATGCATAGTAATTACGATTTTACATAGTATAATTTGCTGTAAATAGTCCTTTTGTTTGCCATTGTTCCAAATATTAATTAATTTGCTCATATTTCTTACAGTCTCTCCTTCGCTCTTATTTAGTTCACCTCTCGTCCTACGAACGGGACTGGGACTAAACCATGACGAAGAGACTGATGACGACCTTGGGGAGAGAGTACAACCAGGAAAGAATAAGTACAAAATGCATAGTAATTAAGATTTTACATAGTTTAATTTTTTGTAAATAGTCCTTTTGTTTGCCATTGTTCCCAATATTAATTAATTTGCTCTTATTTCTTACAGTCTCTCCTTCGCTCTTATTTAGTTCACCTCTCGTCGAACGAACGGGACTGGGACCAAACCATGACGAAGAGACTGATGAAGACCATGGGGAGAGAGTACAACCAGGAAAGAATAAGTACAAAATGCATAGTAATTAAGATTTTACATAGATTAATTTGCTGTAAATAGTCCTTTTGTTTGCCATTGTTCCAAATATTAATTCATTTGCTCTTAGTTCTTACAGTCTCTCCTTCGCTCTTATTTAGTTCACCTCTCGTCGAACGAATGGGACTGGGACCAAACCATGACGAAGAGAATGATGACGACCTTGGGGAGAGAGTACAACCAGAAATGAATAAGTACAAAATGCATAGTAATTAAGATTTCACATAGATTAATTTACTGTAAATAGTCCTTTTGTTTGCCATTGTTCCAAATATAAATTAATTTGCTCTTATTTATTACAGTCTCTCCTTCGCTCTTATTTAGTTCACCTCTCATCGATCGAACGGGACTGGGACCAAACCATGACGAAGAGACTGATGACGACCTTGGGGAAAGAGTACAACCAGGAAAGAATAAGTACAAAATGCATAGTAATTAAGATTTTCCATAGTTTAGTTTGTTTAAATTGTCCTTTTGTTTGCCATTGTTCCATATATTAATTCATTTGCTCTTATTTCTTACTGTCTCTCCTTCGCTCTTATTTTGTTCACCTCTCGTCGAACAAACGGGACTGGGACCAAACCATGACGAAGATACTGATGACGACCTTGGGGAGTGAGTACAAACAGGAAAGAATAAGTACAAAATGCATAGTAATTAAGATTTTACATAGTTTAATTTGCTGTAAGTAGTCCTTTTGTTTGCCATTGTTCAAAATATTAATTAATTTGCTCTTATTTCTTACAGTCTCTCCTTCGCTCTTATTCAGTTCACCTCTCGTCGAAAGAACGGGACTGGGACTTAATCATGACGAAGAGACTGATGACGACCTTGGGGAAAGAGTACAACCAGGAAAGAATAAGTACAAAATGCATAGTAATTAAGATTTTACATAGTTTAGTTTGTTTAAATTGTCCTTTTGTTTGCCATTGTTCCATATATTAATTCATTTGCTCTTATTTCTTACTGTCTCTCCTTCGCTTTTATTTAGTTCACCTCTCGTCGAACGAACGAGACTGGGACCAAACCATGACGAAGAGACTGATGACGACCTTGGGGAGAGAGTACAACCAGGAAAGAATAAGTACAAAATGCATAGTATTTAAGATTTTTCATAGTTTTATTTGCTGTAAATAGTCCTTTTGTTTGCCATTGTTCCAAATATTAATTAATTTGCTCATATTTCTTACAGTCTCTCCTTCGCTCTTATTTAGTTCACCTCTCGTCCTACGAACGGGACTGGGACTAAACCATGACGAAGGGACTGATGACGACCTTGGGGAGAGAGTACAACCAGGAAAGAATAAGTACATAATTCATAGTTATTAAGATTTTACATAGTTTATATTGCTGTAAATAGTCCTTTTGTTTGCCATTGTTCCAAATATTAATTAATTTGGTCTTATTTCTTACAGTCTCTCCTTCGCTCTTATTAAATTCACCTCTTGTCGAAAGAACGGGACTGGGACTAAATCATGACGAAGAGACTGATGACGACCTTGGGGAGAGAGTACAACCAGGAAAGAATAAGTACAAAATGCATAGTAATTAAGATTTTACATAGTTTAATTTGCTGTAAATAGTCCTTTTGTTTGCCATTGTTCCAAATATTAATTAATTTGCTCATATTTCTTACAGTCTTTCCTTCGTTCTTATTTAGTTCACCTCTCGTCGAACGAACGGGACTGGGACTAAGCCATGACGAAGAGACTGATGACGACCTTGGGGAGAGAGTACAACCAGGAAAGAATAAGTACAAAATGCATAATAATTAAGATCTTACATAGATTAATTTGCTGTAAATAGTCCTTTTGTTTGCCATTGTTCCAAATATAAATTAATTTGCTCTTATTTCTTACAGTCTCTCCTTAGCTCTTATTTAGTTCACCTCTCGTCGAACGAACGGGACTGGGACCAAACCATGACGAAGAGACTGATGACGACATTGGGGAGAGAGTACAACCAGGAAAGAATAAGTACAAAATACATAGTAATTAAGATTTTACATAGTTTAATTTGCTATAAATAGTCCTTTTGTTTGCCATTGTTCCAAATATTAATTAATTTGCTCTTATTTTTACAGTCTCTCCTTCGATCTTACTTAGTTCACCTCTCGTCGAACGAACGGGACTGGGAGCTAACCATGACGAAAAGACTGATGACGACATTGGGGAGAGAGTACAACCAGGAAAGAATAAGTACAAAATGCATAGTAATTAAGATTTTACATAGTTTAATTTGCTGTAAATAGTCCTTTTGTTTGCCATTGTTCCAAATATTAATTCATTTACTCCTATTTCTTACAGTCTCTCCTTCGCTCTTATTTAGTTCACCTCCCGTCGAACGAACAAGACTGGGACCAAACCATGACGAGGAGACTGATGACGACATTGGGGAGAGAGTACAACCAGGAAAGAATAAGTACAAAATGCATAGTAATTAAGATTTTACATAGTTTAATTTGCTGTAAATAGTCCTTTTGTTTGTCATTGTTCCAAATATTAATTAAATTGCTCTTATTTCTTACAGTCTCTCCTTCGCTCTTATGTAGTTCACCTCTCGTCGAACGAACGGGACTGGGACCAAACCATGACGAAGAGACTGATGACGACATTGGGGAAAGAGTACAACCAGGAAAGAATAAGTACAAAATGCATAGTAATTAAGATTTTACATAGTTTAATTTGCTATAAATAGTCCTTTTGTTTGCCATTGTTCCAAATATTAATTCATTTGCTCTTATTTCTTACAGTCTCTCCTTCGCTCTTATTTAGTTCACCTCTCGTCGAAAGATCATGATTTGGACCAAACCGTGACGAAGAGACTGATGACGACCTTGGGGAGAGAGTACAACCAGGAAAGAATAAGTACAAAATGCATAGTAATTAAGATTTTACATAGTTTAATTTGCTGTAAATAGTCCTTTTGTTTAACATTATTCCAAAAATAATTCATTTGCTCTTATTTCCTATAGTCTCACCTTCGCTCTTATTTAGTTCACCTCTCGTCTAACGAACGGGACTGGGACCAAACCATGACGAAGAGACTGATGACGACCTTGGGGAGAGAGTACAACCAGGAAAGAATAAGTAAAAATGCATAGTAATTAATATTTTACGTAGTTTAATTTGCTGTAAATAGTCCTTTTGTTTGCCATTGTTCCAAATATTAATTCATTTGCTCTTATATCTTACTGTCTCTCCTTCGCTCCTATATAGTTCACCTCTCCTCTAACGAACGGGACTGGGACCACACCATGACGAAGAGACTGATGACGACCTTATGGAGAGAGTACAACCAGGAAAGAATAAGTACAAAATCATAGTAATTAAAATTTTCCATAGTTTAGTTTGTTTAAATTGTCCTTTTGTTTGCCATTGTTCCATATATTAATTCATTTGCTCTTATTTCTTACTGTCTCTCATTCGCTCATATTTAGTTCACCTCAAGACGAACAAACGGTACTGGGACCAAACCATGACGAAGAGACTGATGACGACCTTGGGGAGAGAGTACAACCAGGAAAGAATAAGTACAAAATGCATAGTAATTAATATTTTACATAGTTTAATTTGCTGTAAATAGTCCTTTTGTTTGCCATTGTTCCAAATATTAATTATATTGCTCTTATTTCTTACAGTCTCTCCTTCGCTCTTATTTAGTTCACCTCTCGTCGAAAGAACATGACTGGTACTAAATCATGACGAAGAGACTGATGACGACCTTGGGGAGAGAGTACAACCAGGAAAGAATAAGTACAAAATGCATAGTAATTAAGATTTTACATAGTTCAATTTGCTGTAAATAGTCCTTTTGTTTGCCATTGTTCCAAATATTAATTCATTTGCTCTTATTTCTTACAGTCTCTCCTTCGCTCTTATTTAGTTCACCTCTCGTCCATCGAACGGGACTGGAACTAAACCATGACGAAGAGACTGATGACGACCTTGGGGAGAGAGTACAACCAGGAAAGAATAAGTACAAAATGCATAGTATTTAAGATTTTACATAGTTTAATTTGCTGTAAATAGTCCTTTTGTTTGCCATTGTTCCAAATATTAATTAATTTGCTCTTATTTCTTACAGTCTCTCCTTCGCTCTTATTTAGTTCACCTCAAGTCGAACAAACGGGACTGGGACCAAACCATGACGAAGAGACTGATGACGACCTTGGGGAGAGAGTACAACCAGGAAAGAATAAGTACAAAATGCATAGTAATTAATATTTTACATAGTTTAATTTGCTGTAAATAGTCCTTTTGTTTGCCATTGTTCCAAATATTAATTAATTTGCTCTTATTTCTTACAGTCTCTCCTTCGCTCTTATTTAGTTCACCTCTCGTCGAAAGAACATGACTGGGACTAAATCATGACGAAGAGACTGATGACGACCTTGGGGAGAGAGTACAACCAGGAAAGAATAAGTACAAAATGCATAGTAATTAAGATTTTACATAGTTTAATTTGCTGTAAATAGTCCTTTTGTTTGCCATTGTTCCAAATATTAATTCATTTGCTCTTATTTCTTACAGTCTCTCCTTCGCTCTTATTTAGTTCACCTCTCGTCCATCGAACGGGACTGGAACTAAACCATGACGAAGAGACTGATGACGACCTTGGGGAGAGAGTACAACCAGGAAAGAATAAGTACAAAATGCATAGTATTTAAGATTTTACATAGTTAAATTTGCTGTAAATAGTCCTTTTGTTTGCCATTGTTCCAAATATTAATTAATTTGCTCTTATTTCTTACAGTCTCTCCTTCGCTCTTATTTAGTTCACCTCTCGTCGAAAGAACGGGACTGGGACTAAATCATGACGAAGAGACTGATGACGACCTTGGGGAGAGAATGCAACCAGGATAGAATAAGTACAAAATGCATAGTAGTTAAGATTTTACATAGTTCAATTTGCTGTAAATAGTCCTTTTGTTTGCCATTGTTCCATATATTAATTAATTTGCTCTTATTTCTTACAGTCTCTCCTTCGCTCTTATTTAGTTCACCTCAAGTCGAACAAACGGGACTGGGACCAAACCATGACGAAGAGACTGATGACGACCTTGGGGAGAGAGTACAACCAGGAAAGAATAAGTACAAAATGCATAGTAATTAATATTTTACATAGTTTAATTTGCTGTAAATAGTCCTTTTGTTTGCCATTGTTCCAAATATTAATTAATTTGCTCTTATTTCTTACAGTCTCTCCTTCGCTCTTATTTAGTTCACCTCTCGTCGAAAGAACATGACTGGGACTAAATCATGACGAAGAGACTGATGACGACCTTGGGGAGAGAGTACAACCAGGAAAGAATAAGTACAAAATGCATAGTAATTAAGATTTTACATAGTTTAATTTGCTGTAAATAGTCCTTTTGTTTGCCATTGTTCCATATATTAATTCATTTGCTCTTATTTCTTAATGTCTCTCTGGCGCTCTTATTTAGTTCATCTCTCGTCCAACGAACGGGACTGGGACTAAACCATGACGAAGAGACTGATGACAACCTTGGGGAGAGAGTACAACCTGGAAAGAATAAGTACAAAATGCATAGTAATTAAGATTATACATAGTTTAATTTGCTGTAAATAGTCCTTTTGTTTGCCATTGTTCCAAATATTAATTAATTTGCTCTTATTTCTTACAGTCTCTCCTTCGCTCTTATTTAGTTCACCTCTCGTCAAACGAACAGGACTGGGACCAAACCATGACGAAGAGACTGATGACGAACTTTGGGAGAGAGTACAACCAGGAATGAATAAGTACAAAATGCATAGTAATTAAGATTTTACATAGATTAATTTGCTGTAAATAGTCCTTTTGTTTGCCATTGTTCCAAATATTAATTAATTTGCTCTTATTTCTTACAGTCTCTCCTTCGCTCTTATTTAGTTCACCTCAAGTCGAACAAACGAGACTGGGACCAAACCATGACGAAGAGACTGATGACGACCTTGGGGAGAGAGTACAACCAGGAAAGAATAAGTACAAAATGCATAGTAATTAATATTTTACATAGTTTAATTTGCTGTAAATAGTCCTTTTGTTTGCCATTGTTCCAAATATTAATTAATTTGCTCTTATTTCTTACAGTCTCTCCTTCGCTCTTATTTAGTTCACCTCTCGTCGAAAGAACATGACTGGGACTAAATCATGACGAAGAGACTGATGACGACCTTGGGGAGAGAGTACAACCAGGAAAGAATAAGTACAAAATGCATAGTAATTAAGATTTTACATAGTTTAATTTGCTGTAAATAGTCCTTTTGTTTGCCATTGTTCCATATATTAATTCATTTGCTCTTATTTCTTAATGTCTCTCTGGCGCTCTTATTTAGTTCATCTCTCGTCCAACGAACGGGACTGGGACTAAACCATGACGAAGAGACTGATGACAACCTTGGGGAGAGAGTACAACCTGGAAAGAATAAGTACAAAATGCATAGTAATTAAGATTATACATAGTTTAATTTGCTGTAAATAGTCCTTTTGTTTGCCATTCTTCCAAATATTAATTAATTTGCTCTTATTTCTTACAGTCTCTCCTTCGCTCTTATTTAGTTCACCTCTCGTCAAACGAACGGGACTGGGACCAAACCATGACCAAGAGACTGATGACGACCTTGGGGTGAGAGTACAACCAGGAAAGAATAAGTACAAAATGCATAGTAATTAAGATTTAACATAGTTCAATTTGCTATAAATAGTCCTATTGTTTGCCATTGTTCCAAATATTAATTAATTTGCTCATATTTCTTACAGTCTCTCCTTCGCTCTTATTTAGTTCACCTCTGGTTGAACTAACGGGACTGGGACTAAACCAAGACGAAGAGACTGATGACGACCTTGGAAAGAGAGTACAACCAGGAAAGAATAAGTACAAAATGCATAGTAATTAAGATTTTACATAGTTTAGTTAGTTTAAATTGTCCTTTTGTTTGCCATTGTTCCATATATTAATTCATTTGCTCATATTTCTTACTGTCTCTCCTTCGCTCTTATTTAGTTCACCTCTCGTCGAACGAACGGGACTGGGACCAAACCATGACGAAGATACTGATGACGACCTTGGGGAGAGAGTACAACCAGGAAGGAATAAGTACAAAATGCATAGTAATTAAGATTTTACATAGTTTAATTTGCTGTAAATAGTCCTTTTGTTTGCCATTGTTCAAAATATTAATTAATTTGCTCTTATTTCTTACAGTCTTTCCTTCGCTCTTATTTAGTTCACCTCTCGTTGAAAGAACGGGACTGGGACTAAATCATGACGAAGAGACTGATGACGACCTTGGGGAGAGAGTACAACCAGGAAAGAATAAGTACAAAATGCATAGTAATTAAGATTTTACATAGTTTAATTTGCTGTAAATAGTCCTTATGTTTGCCATTGTTCCATATATTAATTCATTTGCTCTTATTTCTTAATGTCTCTCCTTCGCTCTTATTTAGTTCATCTCTCGTCCAACGAACGGGACTGGGACTACACCATGACGAAGAGACTGATGACGACCTTGGGGAGAGAGTACAACCAGGAAAGAATAAGTACAAAATGCATAGTAATTAAGATTTTACATTGTTTAATATGCTGTAAATAGCATTTTTGTTTGCCATTGTTCCAAATATTAATTAATTTGCTCTTATTTCTTACAGTTTCTCCTTTGCTCCTATTTAGTTCACCTCTCGTCGAAAGAACGGGACTGGGACTAAATCATGACGAAGAGACTGATGACGACCTTGGGGAGAGAGTACAACCAGGAAAGAATAAGTACAAAATGCATAGTAATTAAGATTTTACATAGTTTAGTTTGTTTAAATTGTCCTTTTGTTTGCCATTGTTCCATATATGAATTCATTTGCTCTTATTTCTTACTGTCTCTCCTTCGCTTTTATTTAGTTCACCTCTCGTTGAACGAACGGGACTGGGATCAAACCATGACGAAGAGACTGATGACGACCTTGGGGAGAGAGTAAAACCAGGAAAGAATAAGTACAAAATGCATAGTATTTAAGATTTTTCATAGTTTAATTTGCTGTTAATAGTCCTTTTGTTTGCCATTGTTCCAAATATTAATTAATTTGCTCTTATTTCTTACAGTCTCTCCTTCTCTCTTTTTTAGTTCAACCTCTCGTCGAAAGAACGGGACTGGGACTAAATCATGACGAAGAGACTGATGACCACCTTGGGGAGAAAGTACAACCAGGAAAGAATAAGTACAAAATGCATAGTAATTAAGATTTTACATGGTTTAATTTGCTGTAAATAGTCCTTTTGTTAGCCATTATTCCATATATCAATTCATTTGCTCTTATTTCTTAATGTCTCTCCTTCGCTCTTATTTAGTTCATCTCTCGTCCAACGAACGGGACTGGGACTAAACCGTGACGAAGAGACTGATGACGACCTTGGGGAGAGAGTACAACCTGGAAAGAATAAGTACAAAATGCATAGTAATTAAGATTTTACATAGTTTAATTTGCTGTAAATAGTCCTTTTGTTTGCCATGGTTCCTAATATTAATTAATTTGCTTTTATTTCTTACAGTCTCTCCTTCGCTCTTATTTAGTTCACCTCTCGTCCAACGAACGGGACTGGGACTAAACCATGACGAAGAGACTGATGACGACCTTGGGGAGAGAGTACAACCAGGAAAGAATAAGTACAAAATGCATAGTAATTAAGATTTTACATAGTTTAATTTGCTGTAAATAGTATTTTTGTTTGCCATTGTTCCAAATATTAATTAATTTGCTCTTATTTCTTACAGTCTCTCCTTCCCTCCTATTTAGTTCACCTCTCGTCGAAAGAAAGGGAACTGGGACTAAATCATGACGAAGAGACTGATGACGACCTTGGGGAGAGAGTACAACCTGGAAAAAATAAGTACAAAATGCATAGTAATTAAGATTTTACATAGTTTAATTTGCTGTAAATAGTCCTTTTGTTTGCCATTGTTCCAAATATTAATTAATTTGCTCTTATTTCTTACAGTCTCTCCTTCGCTCTTATTTAGTTCACCTCTCGTCCAACGAAAGGGACTGGGACTAAACCATGACGAAGAGACTGATGACGACCTTGGGGAGAGAGTACAACCAGGAAAGAATAAGTACAAAATGCATAGTAATTAAGATTTTACATAGTTTAATTTGCTGTAAATAGTCCCTTTGTTGGCCATTGTTCCAAATATTAATTAATTTGCTCTTATTTCTTACAGTCTCTCCTTCGCTCTTATTTAGTTCACCTCTCGTCGAATGAACGAGACTGGGACTAAATCATGACGAAGAGACTGATGACGACCTTGGGAAGAGAGTACAACCAGGAAAGAATAAGTACAAAATGCATAGTAATTAAGATTTTACATAGTTTAATTTGCTGTAAATAGTCCTTTTGTTTGCCATTGTTCCAAATATTAATTAATTTGCTCTTATTTCTTACAGTCTCTCCTTTGCTCTTATTTTGTTCACCTCTCGTCCAACGAACGGGACTGGGACTAAGCCATGACGAAGAGACTGATGACGACCTTGGGGAGAGAGTACAACCAGGAATGAATAAGTACAATATGCATAGTAATTAAGATTTTACATAGTTTAATTTGCTGTAAATAGTCCTTTTGTTTGCCATTGTTCCAAATATTAATTAATTTGCTCTTATTTCTTACAGTCTCTCCTTCGCTCTTATTTAGTTCACCTCTCGCCGAAAGAACGGGAATGGGACTAAATCATGATGAAGAGACTGATGACGACCTTGGGGAGAGAGTACAACCAGGAAAGAATAAGTACAAAATGCATAGTAATTACGATTTTACATAGTATAATTTGCTGTAAATAGTCCTTTTGTTTGCCATTGTTCCAAATATTAATTAATTTGCTCATATTTCTTACAGTCTCTCCTTCGCTCTTATTTAGTTCACCTCTCGTCCTACGAACGGGACTGGGACTAAACCATGACGAAGAGACTGATGACGACCTTGGGGAGAGAGTACAACCAGGAAAGAATAAGTACAAAATGCATAGTAATTAAAATTTAACATAGTTAAATTTGCTATAAATAGTCCTTTTGTTTGCCATTGTTCCAAATATTAATTAATTTGCTCTTATTTCTTACAGTCTCTCCTTCCCTCTCATTTAGTTCACCTCTCGTCGAACGAACCGGACTGGGACAAAACCATGACGAAGAGACTGATGACGACCTTGGGGAGTGAGTACAACCAGGAAAGAATAAGTACAAAATGCATAGTAATTAAGATTTTACATAGTTTAATTTTTTGTAAATAGTCCTTTTGTTTGCCATTGTTCCCAATATTAATTAATTTGCTCTTATTTCTTACAGTCTCTCCTTCGCTCTTATTTAGTTCACCTCTCGTCGAACGAACGGGACTGGGACCAAACCATGACGAAGAGACTGATGAAGACCATGGGGAGAGAGTACAACCAGGAAAGAATAAGTACAAAATGCATAGTAATTAAGATTTTACATAGATTAATTTGCTGTAAATAGTCCTTTTGTTTGCCATTGTTCCAAATATTAATTCATTTGCTCTTAGTTCTTACAGTCTCTCCTTCGCTCTTATTTAGTTCACCTCTCGTCGAACGAATGGGACTGGGACCAAACCATGACGAAGAGAATGATGACGACCTTGGGGAGAGAGTACAACCAGAAATGAATAAGTACAAAATGCATAGTAATTAAGATTTCACATAGATTAATTTACTGTAAATAGTCCTTTTGTTTGCCATTGTTCCAAATATAAATTAATTTGCTCTTATTTATTACAGTCTCTCCTTCGCTCTTATTTAGTTCACCTCTCATCGAACGAACGGGACTGGGACCAAACCATGACGAATAGACTGATGACGACCTTGGGGAAAGAGTACAACCAGGAAAGAATAAGTACAAAATGCATAGTAATTAAGATTTTCTATAGTTTAGTTTGTTTAAATTGTCCTTTTGTTTGCCATTGTTCCATATATTAATTCATTTGCTCTTATTTCTTACTGTCTCTCCTTCGCTCTTATTTAGTTCACCTCTCGTCGAACAAACGGGACTGGGACCAAACCATGACGAAGATACTGATGACGACCTTGGGGAGTGAGTACAAACAGGAAAGAATAAGTACAAAATGCATAGTAATTAAGATTTTACATAGTTTAATTTGCTGTAAGTAGTCCTTTTGTTTGCCATTGTTCAAAATATTAATTAATTTGCTCTTATTTCTTACAGTCTCTCCTTCGCTCTTATTCAGTTCACCTCTCGTCGAAAGAACGGGACTGGGACTTAATCATGACGAAGAGACTGATGACGACCTTGGGGAAAGAGTACAACCAGGAAAGAATAAGTACAAAATGCATAGTAATTAAGATTTTACATAGTTTAGTTTGTTTAAATTGTCCTTTTGTTTGCCATTGTTCCATATATTAATTCATTTGCTCTTATTTCTTACTGTCTCTCCTTCGCTTTTATTTAGTTCACCTCTCGTCGAACGAACGAGACTGGGACCAAACCATGACGAAGAGACTGATGACGACCTTGGGGAGAGAGTACAACCAGGAAAGAATAAGTACAAAATGCATAGTATTTAAGATTTTTCATAGTTTTATTTGCTGTAAATAGTCCTTTTGTTTGCCATTGTTCCAAATATTAATTAATTTGCTCATATTTCTTACAGTCTCTCCTTCGCTCTTATTTAGTTCACCTCTCGTCCTACGAACGGGACTGGGACTAAACCATGACGAAGGGACTGATGACGACCTTGGGGAGAGAGTACAACCAGGAAAGAATAAGTACATAATGCATAGTAATTAAGATTTTACATAGTTTATATTGCTGTAAATAGTCCTTTTGTTTGCCATTGTTCCAAATATTAATTAATTTGCTCTTATTTCTTACAGTCTCTCCTTCGCTCTTATTAAATTCACCTCTTGTCGAAAGAACGGGACTGGGACTAAATCATGACGAAGAGACTGATGACGACCTTGGGGAGAGAGTACATCCAGGAATGAATAAGTACAAAATGCATAGTAATTAAGATTTTACATAGTTTAAATTGCTGTAAATAGTCCTTTTGTTTGCCATTGTTCCAAATATTAATTAATTTGCTCATATTTCTTACAGTCTTTCCTTCGTTCTTATTTAGTTCACCTCTCGTCGAACGAACGGGACTGGGACTAAGCCATGACGAAGAGACTGATGACGACCTTGGGGAGAGAGTACAACCAGGAAAGAATAAGTACAAAATGCATAATAATTAAGATCTTACATAGATTAATTTGCTGTAAATAGTCCTTTTGTTTGCCATTGTTCCAAATATAAATTAATTTGCTCTTATTTCTTACAGTCTCTCCTTAGCTCTTATTTAGTTCACCTCTCGTCGAACGAACGGGACTGGGACCAAACCATGACAAAGAGACTGATGACGACATTGGGGAGAGAGTACAACCAGGAAAGAATAAGTACAAAATACATAGTAATTAAGATTTTACATAGTTTAATTTGCTATAAATAGTCCTTTTGTTTGCCATTGTTCCAAATATTAATTAATTTGCTCTTATTTTTACAGTCTCTCCTTCGATCTTACTTAGTTCACCTCTCGTCGAACGAACGGGACTGGGAGCTAACCATGACGAAAAGACTGATGACGACATTGGGGAGAGAGTACAACCAGGAAAGAATAAGTACAAAATGCATAGTAATTAAGATTTTACATAGTTTAATTTGCTGTAAATAGTACTTTTGTTTGCCATTGTTCCAAATATTAATTCATTTACTCCTATTTCTTACAGTCTCTCCTTCGCTCTTATTTAGTTCACCTCCCGTCGAACGAACAAGACTGGGACCAAACCATGACGAAGAGACTGATGACGACATTGGGGAGAGAGTACAACCAGGAAAGAATAAGTACAAAATGCATAGTAATTAAGATTTTACATAGTTTAATTTGCTGTAAATAGTCCTTTTGTTTGTCATTGTTCCAAATATTAATTAAATTGCTCTTATTTCTTACAGTCTCTCCTTCGCTCTTATGTAGTTCACCTCTCGTCGAACGAACGGGACTGGGACCAAACCATGACGAAGAGACTGATGACGACATTGGGGACAGAGTACAACCAGGAAAGAATAAGTACAAAATGCATAGTAATTAAGATTTTACATAGTTTAATTTGCTATAAATAGTCCTTTTGTTTGCCATTGTTCCAAATATTAATTAATTTGCTCTTATTTCTTACAGTCTCTCCTTCGCTCTTATTTAGTTCACCTCAAGTCGAACAAACGGGACTGGGACCAAACCATGACGAAGAGACTGATGACGACCTTGGGGAGAGAGTACAACCAGGAAAGAATAAGTACAAAATGCATAGTAATTAATATTTTACATAGTTTAATTTGCTGTAAATAGTCCTTTTGTTTGCCATTGTTCCAAATATTAATTAATTTGCTCTTATTTCTTACAGTCTCTCCTTCGCTCTTATTTAGTTCACCTCTCGTCGAAAGAACATGACTGGGACTAAATCATAACGAAGAGACTGATGACGACCTTGGGGAGAGAGTACAACCAGGAAAGAATAAGTACAAAATGCATAGTAATTAAGATTTTACATAGTTTAATTTGCTGTAAATAGTCCTTTTGTTTGCCATTGTTCCAAATATTAATTCATTTGCTCTTATTTCTTACAGTCTCTCCTTCGCTCTTATTTAGTTCACCTCTCGTCCATCGAACGGGACTGGAACTAAACCATGACGAAGAGACTGATGACGACCTTGGGGAGAGAGTACAACCAGGAAAGAATAAGTACAAAATGCATAGTATTTAAGATTTTACATAGTTAAATTTGCTGTAAATAGTCCTTTTGTTTGCCATTGTTCCAAATATTAATTAATTTGCTCTTATTTCTTACAGTCTCTCCTTCGCTCTTATTTAGTTCACCTCTCGTCGAAAGAACGGGACTGGGACTAAATCATGACGAAGAGACTGATGACGACCTTGGGGAGAGAATGCAACCAGGAAAGAATAAGTACAAAATGCATAGTAGTTAAGATTTTACATAGTTTAATTTGCTGTAAATAGTCCTTTTGTTTGCCATTGTTCCATATATTAATTAATTTGCTCTTATTTCTTACAGTCTCTCCTTCGCTCTTATTTAGTTCACCTCAAGTCGAACAAACGGGACTGGGACCAAACCATGACGAAGAGACTGATGACGACCTTGGGGAGAGAGTACAACCAGGAAAGAATAAGTACAAAATGCATAGTAATTAATATTTTACATAGTTTAATTTGCTGTAAATAGTCCTTTTGTTTGCCATTGTTCCAAATATTAATTAATTTGCTCTTATTTCTTACAGTCTCTCCTTCGCTCTTATTTAGTTCACCTCTCGTCGAAAGAACATGACTGGGACTAAATCATGACGAAGAGACTGATGACGACCTTGGGGAGAGAGTACAACCAGGAAAGAATAAGTACAAAATGCATAGTAATTAAGATTTTACATAGTTTAATTTGCTGTAAATAGTCCTTTTGTTTGCCATTGTTCCATATATTAATTCATTTGCTCTTATTTCTTAATGTCTCTCTTGCGCTCTTATTTAGTTCATCTCTCGTCCAACGAACGGGACTGGGACTAAACCATGACGAAGAGACTGATGACAACCTTGGGGAGAGAGTACAACCTGGAAAGAATAAGTACAAAATGCATAGTAATTAAGATTATACATAGTTTAATTTGCTGTAAATAGTCCTTTTGTTTGCCATTGTTCCAAATATTAATTAATTTGCTCTTATTTCTTACAGTCTCTCCTTCGCTCTTATTTAGTTCACCTCTCGTCAAACGAACAGGACTGGGACCAAACCATGACGAAGAGACTGATGACGAACTTTGGGAGAGAGTACAACCAGGAATGAATAAGTACAAAATGCATAGTAATTAAGATTTTACATAGATTAATTTGCTGTAAATAGTCCTTTTGTTTGCCATTGTTCCAAATATTAATTAATTTGCTCTTATTTCTTACAGTCTCTCCTTCGCTCTTATTTAGTTCACCTCAAGTCGAACAAACGAGACTGGGACCAAACCATGACGAAGAGACTGATGACGACCTTGGGGAGAGAGTACAACCAGGAAAGAATAAGTACAAAATGCATAGTAATTAATATTTTACATAGTTTAATTTGCTGTAAATAGTCCTTTTGTTTGCCATTGTTCCAAATATTAATTAATTTGCTCTTATTTCTTACAGTCTCTCCTTCGCTCTTATTTAGTTCACCTCTCGTCGAAAGAACATGACTGGGACTAAATCATGACGAAGAGACTGATGACGACCTTGGGGAGAGAGTACAACCAGGAAAGAATAAGTACAAAATGCATAGTAATTAAGATTTTACATAGTTTAATTTGCTGTAAATAGTCCTTTTGTTTGCCATTGTTCCATATATTAATTCATTTGCTCTTATTTCTTAATGTCTCTCTGGCGCTCTTATTTAGTTCATCTCTCGTCCAACGAACGGGACTGGGACTAAACCATGACGAAGAGACTGATGACAACCTTGGGGAGAGAGTACAACCTGGAAAGAATAAGTACAAAATGCATAGTAATTAAGATTATACATAGTTTAATTTGCTGTAAATAGTCCTTTTGTTTGCCATTGTTCCAAATATTAATTAATTTGCTCTTATTTCTTACAGTCTCTCCTTCGCTCTTATTTAGTTCACCTCTCGTCAAACGAACGGGACTGGGACCAAACCATGACGAAGAGACTGATGACGAACTTTGGGAGAGAGTACAACCAGGAATGAATAAGTACAAAATGCATAGTAATTAAGATTTTACATAGATTAATTTGCTGTAAATAGTCCTTTTGTTTGCCATTGTTCCAAATATTAATTAATTTGCTCTTATTTCTTACAGTCTCTCCTTCGCTCTTATTTAGTTCACCTCAAGTCGAACAAACGGGCCTGGGACCAAACCATGACGAAGAGACTGATGACGACCTTGGGGAGAGAGTACAACCAGGAAAGAATAAGTACAAAATGCATAGTAATTAATATTTTACATAGTTTTATTTGCTGTAAATAGTCCTTTTGTTTGCCATTGTTCCAAATATTAATTAATTTGCTCTTATTTCTTACAGTCTCTCCTTCGCTCTTATTTAGTTCACCTCTCGTCGAAAGAACATGACTGGGACTAAATTATGACGAAGAGACTGATGACGACCTTGGTGAGAGAGTACAACCAGGAAAGAATAAGTACAAAATGCATAGTAATTAAGATTTTACATAGTTTAATTTGCTGTAAATAGTCCTTTTGTTTGCCATTGTTCAAAATATTAATTAATTTGCTCTTATTTCTTACAGTCTCTCTTTCGCTCTTATTTAGTTCACCTCTCGTCTTACGAACGGGACTGGGACTAAACCATGACGAAGAGACTGATGACAACCTTGGGGAGAGAGTACAACCAGGAATGAATAAGTACAAAATGCATAGTAATTAAGATTTAACATAGATTAATTTGCTGTAAATAGTCCTTTTTTTTGCCATTGTTCCAAATATTAATTAATTTGCTCTTATTTCTTACAGTCTCTCCTTCGCTCTTATTTAGTTCACCTCTCGTCGAACAAACGGGACTGGGACCAAACCATGAGAAAGAGACTGATGACGACATTGGGGAGAGAGTACAACCAGGAAAGAATAAGTACAAAATGCATAGTAATTAAGATTTTACATAGTTTAATTTGCTATAAGTAGTCCTTTTGTTTGCCATTGTATTAAATATTAATTAATTTGCTCTTATTTCTTACAGTCCCCCCTTTTGCTGTTATTAAGTTCACCTCTCGTCGAACGAACGGGACTGGGACCAAACCATGACGAAGAGACTGATGACGACCTTGGGGAGAGAGTACAACCAGGAAAGAATAAGTACAAAATGCATAGTAATTAATATTTTACATAGTTAAATTTGCTGTAAATAGTCCTTTTGTTTGCCATTGTTCCAAATATTAATTAATTTGCTCTTATTTCTTACAGTCTCTCCTTCGCTCTTATTTAGTTCACCTCAAGTCGAACAAACGGGACTGGGACCAAACCATGACGAAGAGACTGATGACGACCTTGGGGAGAGAGTACAACCAGGAAAGAATAAGTACAAAATGCATAGTAATTAATATTTTACATAGTTTTATTTGCTGTAAATAGTCCTTTTGTTTGCCATTGTTCCAAATATTAATTAATTTGCTCTTATTTCTTACAGTCTCTCCTTCGCTCTTATTTAGTTCACCTCTCGTCGAAAGAACATGACTGGGACTAAATTATGACAAAGGGACTGATGACGACCTTGGTGAGAGAGTACAACCAGGAAAGAATAAGTACAAAATGCATAGTAATTAAGATTTTACATAGTTTAATTTGCTGTAAATAGTCCTTTTGTTTGCCATTGTTCCAAATATTAATTAATTTGCTCTTATTTCTTACAGTCTCTCTTTCGCTCTTATTTAGTTCACCTCTCGTCGAATGAACGGGACTGGGACTACACCATGACGAAGAGACTGATGAGGACCTTGGGGAAAGAGTACAACCAGGAAAGAATAAGTTCAAAATGCATAGTAATTAAGATTTTACATAGTTTAATTTTCTGTAAATAGTCCTTTTGTTTGCCATTGTTCCAAATATTAATTCATTAGCTCTTATTTCTTACAGTCTCTCCTTTGCTCTTATTTAGTTCACCTCTCGTCGAACGAACGGGACTGGGACCAAATCATGACAAAGAGACTGATGATGACATTGGGGAGAGAGTACAACCAGGAAAGAATAAGTACAAAATGCATAGTAATTAAGATTTTACATAGTTTAATTTGCTATAAGTAGTCCTTTTGTTTGCCATTGTATTAAATATTAATTAATTTGCTCTTATTTCTTACAGTCCCCCCTTTTGCTGTTATTAAGTTCACCTCTCGTCGAACGAATGGGACTGGGACCAAACCATGACGAAGAGACTGATGACGACCTTGGGGAGAGAGTACAACCAGGAAAAAATTAGTACAAAATGCATAGTAATTAAGATTTTCCATAGTTTAATTTGCTGTAAATAGTCCTTTTGTTTTCCATTGTTCCAAATATTAATTCATTTGCTCTTATTTCTTACAGTCGCTCCATCGCTCTTATTTAGTTCACCTCTCGTCGAACGAACGGGACTGGGACCAAACCATGACGAAGAGACTGATGACGACATTGGGGAGAGAGTACAACCAGGAAAGAATAAGTACAAAAGGCATTGTAATTAAGATTTTACATAGTTTAAATTGCTATAAATAGTCCTTTTGTTTGCCATTGTTCCAAATATTAATTCATTTGCTCTTATTTCTTACAGTCTCTCCTTTGCTCTTATTTAGTTCACCTCTCGTCGAACGAACGGGACTGGGACCAAACCATGACCAAGAGACTGATGACGACATTGGGGAGAGAGTACAACCAGGAAAGAATAAGTACAAAATGCATAGTAATTAAGATTTTACATAGTTTAAATTGCTGTATATAGTCCTTTTGTTTGTCATTGTTCCAAATATTAATTAATTTGCTCTTATTTCTTACAGTCTCTCCTTCGCTCTTATTTAATTCACCTCTCGTCGAACGAACGGGACTGGGACCAAACCATGACGAAGAAACTGATGACGACCTTGGGGAGAGAGTACAAACAGGAAGGAATAAGTACAAAATGCATAGTAATTAAGATTTTACATAGTTTAATTTGCTGTAAATAGTCCTTTTGTTTGCCATTGTTCAAAATATTAATTAATTTGCTCTTATTTCTTACAGTCTCTCCTTCGCTCTTATTTAGTTCACCTCTCGTCAAATGAACGGGACTGGGACCAAACCATGACCAAGAGATTGATGACGACCTTGGGGAGAGAGTACAACCAGGAAAGAATAAGTACAAAATGCATAGTAATTAATATTTTACATAGTTTAATTTGCTGTAAATAGTCCTTTTGTTTGCCATTGTTCCAAATATTAATTAATTTGCTCTTATTTCTTACAGTCTCTCCTTCGCTCTTATTTAGTTCACCTCTCGTCGGAAGAACATGACTGGGACTAAATCATGACGAAGAGACTGATGACGACCTTGGGGAGAGAGTACAACCAGGAAAGAATAAGTACAAAATGCATAGTAATTAAGATTTTACATAGTTTAATTTGCTGTAAATAGTCCTTTTGTTTGCCATTGTTCCATATATTAATTCATTTGCTCTTATTTCTTAATGTCTCTCTGGCGCTCTTATTTAGTTCATCTCTCGTCCAACGAACGGGACTGGGACTAAACCATGACGAAGAGACTGATGACAACCTTGGGGAGAGAGTACAACCTGGAAAGAATAAGTACAAAATGCATAGTAATTAAGATTATACATAGTTTAATTTGCTGTAAATAGTCCTTTTGTTTGCCATTGTTCCAAATATTAATTAATTTGCTCTTATTTCTTACAGTCTCTCCTTCGCTCTTATTTAGTTCACCTCTCGTCAAACGAACAGGACTGGGACCAAACCATGACGAAGAGACTGATGACGAACTTTGGGAGAGAGTACAACCAGGAATGAATAAGTACAAAATGCATAGTAATTAAGATTTTACATAGATTAATTTGCTGTAAATAGTCCTTTTGTTTGCCATTGTTCCAAATATTAATTAATTTGCTCTTATTTCTTACAGTCTCTCCTTCGCTCTTATTTAGTTCACCTCAAGTCGAACAAACGAGACTGGGACCAAACCATGACGAAGAGACTGATGACGACCTTGGGGAGAGAGTACAACCAGGAAAGAATAAGTACAAAATGCATAGTAATTAATATTTTACATAGTTTAATTTGCTGTAAATAGTCCTTTTGTTTGCCATTGTTCCAAATATTAATTAATTTGCTCTTATTTCTTACAGTCTCTCCTTCGCTCTTATTTAGTTCACCTCTCGTCGAAAGAACATGACTGGGACTAAATCATGACAAAGAGACTGATGACGACCTTGGGGAGAGAGTACAACCAGGAAAGAATAAGTACAAAATGCATAGTAATTAAGATTTTACATAGTTTAATTTGCTGTAAATAGTCCTTTTGTTTGCCATTGTTCCATATATTAATTCATTTGCTCTTATTTCTTAATGTCTCTCTGGCGCTCTTATTTAGTTCATCTCTCGTCCAACGAACGGGACTGGGACTAAACCATGACGAAGAGACTGATGACAACCTTGGGGAGAGAGTACAACCTGGAAAGAATAAGTACAAAATGCATAGTAATTAAGATTATACATAGTTTAATTTGCTGTAAATAGTCCTTTTGTTTGCCATTGTTCCAAATATTAATTAATTTGCTCTTATTTCTTACAGTCTCTCCTTCGCTCTTATTTAGTTCACCTCTCGTCAAACGAACGGGACTGGGACCAAACCATGACGAAGAGACTGATGACGAACTTTGGGAGAGAGTACAACCAGGAATGAATAAGTACAAAATGCATAGTAATTAAGATTTTACATAGATTAATTTGCTGTAAATAGTCCTTTTGTTTGCCATTGTTCCAAATATTAATTAATTTGCTCTTATTTCTTACAGTCTCTCCTTCGCTCTTATTTAGTTCACCTCAAGTCGAACAAACGGGACTGGGACCAAACCTTGACGAAGAGACTGATGACGACCTTGGGGAGAGAGTACAACCAGGAAAGAATAAGTACAAAATGCATAGTAATTAATATTTTACATAGTTAAATTTGCTGTAAATAGTCCTTTTGTTTGCCATTGTTCCAAATATTAATGAATTTGCTCTTATTTCTTACAGTCTCTCCTTCGCTCTTATTTAGTTCACCTCAAGTCGAACAAACGGGACTGGGACCAAACCATGACGAAGAGACTGATGACGACCTTGGGGAGAGAGTACAACCAGGAAAGAATAAGTACAAAATGCATAGTAATTAATATTTTACATAGTTTTATTTGCTGTAAATAGTCCTTTTGTTTGCCATTGTTCCAAATATTAATTAATTTGCTCTTATTTCTTACAGTCTCTCCTTCGCTCTTATTTAGTTCACCTCTCGTCGAAAGAACATGACTGGGACTAAATTATGACGAAGAGACTGATGACGACCTTGGTGAGAGAGTACAACCAGGAAAGAATAAGTACAAAATGCATAGTAATTAAGATTTTACATAGTTTAATTTGCTGTAAATAGTCCTTTTGTTTGCCATTGTTCAAAATATTAATTAATTTGCTCTTATTTCTTACAGTCTCTCTTTCGCTCTTATTTAGTTCACCTCTCGTCTTACGAACGGGACTGGGACTAAACCATGACGAAGAGACTGATGACAACCTTGGGGAGAGAGTACAACCAGGAATGAATAAGTACAAAATGCATAGTAATTAAGATTTAACATAGATTAATTTGCTGTAAATAGTCCTTTTGTTTGCCATTGTTCCAAATATTAATTAATTTGCTCTTATTTCTTACAGTCTCTCCTTCGCTCTTATTTAGTTCACCTCTCGTCGAACAAACGGGACTGGGACCAAACCATGACAAAGAGACTGATGACGACATTGGGGAGAGAGTACAACCAGGAAAGAATAAGTACAAAATGCATAGTAATTAAGATTTTACATAGTTTAATTTGCTATAAGTAGTCCTTTTGTTTGCCATTGTATTAAATATTAATTAATTTGCTCTTATTTCTTACAGTCCCCCCTTTTGCTGTTATTAAGTTCACCTCTCGTCGAACGAACGGGACTGGGACCAAACCATGACGAAGAGACTGATGACGACCTTGGGGAGAGAGTACAACCAGGAAAGAATAAGTACAAAATGCATAGTAATTAATATTTTACATAGTTAAATTTGCTGTAAATAGTCCTTTTGTTTGCCATTGTTCCAAATATTAATTAATTTGCTCTTATTTCTTACAGTCTCTCCTTCGCTCTTATTTAGTTCACCTCAAGTCGAACAAACGGGACTGGGACCAAACCATGACGAAGAGACTGATGACGACCTTGGGGAGAGAGTACAACCAGGAAAGAATAAGTACAAAATGCATAGTAATTAATATTTTACATAGTTTTATTTGCTGTAAATAGTCCTTTTGTTTGCCATTGTTCCAAATATTAATTAATTTGCTCTTATTTCTTACAGTCTCTCCTTCGCTCTTATTTAGTTCACCTCTCGTCGAAAGAACATGACTGGGACTAAATTATGACAAAGGGACTGATGACGACCTTGGTGAGAGAGTACAACCAGGAAAGAATAAGTACAAAATGCATAGTAATTAAGATTTTACATAGTTTAATTTGCTGTAAATAGTCCTTTTGTTTGCCATTGTTCCAAATATTAATTAATTTGCTCTTATTTCTTACAGTCTCTCTTTCGCTCTTATTTAGTTCACCTCTCGTCGAATGAACGGGACTGGGACTACACCATGACGAAGAGACTGATGAGGACCTTGGGGAAAGAGTACAACCAGGAAAGAATAAGTTCAAAATGCATAGTAATTAAGATTTTACATAGTTTAATTTTCTGTAAATAGTCCTTTTGTTTGCCATTGTTCCAAATATTAATTCATTAGCTCTTATTTCTTACAGTCTCTCCTTTGCTCTTATTTAGTTCACCTCTCGTCGAACGAACGGGACTGGGACCAAATCATGACAAAGAGACTGATGATGACATTGGGGAGAGAGTACAACCAGGAAAGAATAAGTACAAAATGCATAGTAATTAAGATTTTACATAGTTTAATTTGCTATAAGTAGTCCTTTTGTTTGCCATTGTATTAAATATTAATTAATTTGCTCTTATTTCTTACAGTCCCCCCTTTTGCTGTTATTAAGTTTACATCTCGTCGAACGAATGGGACTGGGACCAAACCATGACGAAGAGACTGATGACGACCTTGGGGAGAGAGTACAACCAGGAAAAAATTAGTACAAAATGCATAGTAATTAAGATTTTCCATAGTTTAATTTGCTGTAAATAGTCCTTTTGTTTTCCATTGTTCCAAATATTAATTCATTTGCTCTTATTTCTTACAGTCTCTCCATCGCTCTTATTTAGTTCACCTCTCGTCGAACGAACGGGACTGGGACCAAACCATGACGAAGAGACTGATGACGACATTGCGGAGAGAGTACAACCAGGAAAGAATAAGTACAAAAGGCATTGTAATTAAGATTTTACATAGTTTAAATTGCTATAAATAGTCCTTTTGTTTGCCATTGTTCCAAATATTAATTCATTTGCTCTTATTTCTTACAGTCTCTCCTTTGCTCTTATTTAGTTCACCTCTCGTCGAACGAACGGGACTGGGACCAAACCATGACCAAGAGACTGATGACGACATTGGGGAGAGAGTACAACCAGGAAAGAATAAGTACAAAATGCATAGTAATTAAGATTTTACATAGTTTAAATTGCTGTATATAGTCCTTTTGTTTGTCATTGTTCCAAATATTAATTAATTTGCTCTTATTTCTTACAGTCTCTCCTTCGCTCTTATTTAGTTCACCTCTCGTCGAACGAACGGGACTGGGACCAAACCATGACGAAGAAACTGATGACGACCTTGGGGAGAGAGTACAAACAGGAAGGAATAAGTACAAAATGCATAGTAATTAAGATTTTACATAGTTTAATTTGCTGTAAATAGTCCTTTTGTTTGCCATTGTTCAAAATATTAATTAATTTGCTCTTATTTCTTACAGTCTCTCCTTCGCTCTTATTTAGTTCACCTCTCGTCAAATGAACGGGACTGGGACCAAACCATGACCAAGAGACTGATGACGACCTTGGGGAGAGAGTACAACCAGGAAAGAATAAGTACAAAATGCATAGTAATTAAGATTTTACATAGTTCAATTTGCTGTAAATAGTCCTATTGTTTGCCATTGTTCCAAATATTAATTAATTTGCTCTTATTTCTTACAGTCTCTCCTTCGCTCTTATTTAGTTCACCTCTGGTTGAACTAACGGGACTGGGACTAAACCAAGACGAAGAGACTGATGACGACCTTGGAAAGAGAGTACAACCAGGAAAGAATAAGTACAAAATGCATAGTAATTAAGATTTTACATCGATTAATTTGCTGTAAATAGTCCTTTTGTTTGCCATTGTTCCAAATATTAATTCATTTGCTCTTTTTTCATACTGCCTCTCCTTCGCTCTTATTTAGTTCACCTCTCGTCGAACGAACGGGACTGGGACCATACCATGAGGAAGAGACTACTGACGACCTTGGGGTGAGAGTACAACCAGGAAAGAATAAGTACAAATTGCATAGTAATAAAGATTTTATGTAGTTTAGTTTGTTGTAAATAGTCTTTTTGTTTGCTATTGTTTAAAATAGTAATTCATTTGCTCCCATTTCTTACTGCCTCTACTTCGCTCTTATTTAGTTCACCTCTCGTCGAACGAACGGGACTGGGACCAAACCATGACAAAGAGACTGATGACGATCTTTGGGATGGAGTACAACCAGGAAAGAATAAGTACAAAATGCATAGTAATTAAGATTTTACATAGTTTAGTTAGTTTAAATTGTCCTTTTGTTTGCCATTTTTCCATATATTAATTCATTTGCTCATATTTCTTACTGTCTCTCCTTCGCTCTTATTTAGTTCACCTCTCGTCGAACGAACGGGACTGGGACCAAACCATGACGAAGATACTGATGACGACCTTGGGGAGAGAGTACAACCAGGAAGAAATAAGTACAAAATGCATAGTAATTAAGATTTTACATAGTTTAATTTGCTGTAAATAGTCCTTTTGTTTGCCATTGTTCAAAATATTAATTAATTTGCTCTTATTTCTTACAGTCTTTCCTTCGCTCTTATTTATTTCACCTCTCGTTGAAAGAACGGGACTGGGACTAAATCATGACGAAGAGACTGATGACGACCTTGGGGAGAGAGTACAACCAGGAAAGAATAAGTACAAAATGCATAGTAATTAAGATTTTACATAGTTTAATTTGCTGTAAATAGTCCTTATGTTTGCCATTGTTCCATATATTAATTCATTTGCTCTTATTTCTTAATGTCTCTCCTTCGCTCTTATTTAGTTCATCTCTCGTCCAACGAACGGGACTGGGACTACACCATGACAAAGAGACTGATGACGACCTTGGGGAGAGAGTACAACCAGGAAAGAATAAGTACAAAATGCATAGTAATTAAGATTTTACATTGTTTAATTTGCTGTAAATAGCATTTTTGTTTGCCATTGTTCCAAATATTAATTAATTTGCTCTTATTTCTTACAGTTTCTCCTTTGCTCCTATTTAGTTCACCTCTCGTCGAAAGAACGGGACTGGGACTAAATCATGACGAAGAGACTGATGACGACCTTGGGGAGAGAGTACAACCAGGAAAGAATAAGTACAAAATGCATAGTAATTAAGATTTTACATAGTTTAGTTTGTTTAAATTGTCCTTTTGTTTGCCATTGTTCCATATATGAATTCATTTGCTCTTATTTCTTACTGTCTCTCCTTCGCTTTTATTTAGTTCACCTCTCGTTGAACGAACGGGACTGGGATCAAACCATGACGAAGAGACTGATGACGGCCTTGGGGAGAGAGTAAAACCAGGAAAGAATAAGTACAAAATGCATAGTATTTAAGATTTTTCATAGTTTAATTTGCTGTTAATAGTCCTTTTGTTTGCCATTGTTCCAAATATTAATTAATTTGCTCTTATTTCTTACAGTCTCTCCTTCTCTCTTTTTTAGTTCAACCTCTCGTCGAAAGAACGGGACTGGGACTAAATCATGACGAAGAGACTGATGACCACCTTGGGGAGAAAGTACAACCAGGAAAGAATAAGTACAAAATGCATAGTAATTAAGATTTTACATGGTTTAATTTGCTGTGAATAGTCCTTTTGTTAGCCATTATTCCATATATCAATTCATTTGCTCTTATTTCTTAATGTCTCTCCTTCGCTCTTATTTAGTTCATCTCTCGTCCAACGAACGGGACTGGGACTAAACCGTGACGAAGAGACTGATGACGACCTTGGGGAGAGAGTACAACCTGGAAAGAATAAGTACAAAATGCATAGTAATTAAGATTTTACATAGTTTAATTTGCTGTAAATAGTCCTTTTGTTTGCCATGGTTCCTAATATTAATTAATTTGCTTTTATTTCTTACAGTCTCTCCTTCGCTCTTATTTAGTTCACCTCTCGTCCAACGAACGGGACTGGGACTAAACCATGACGAAGAGACTGATGACGACCTTGGGGAGAGAGTACAACCAGGAAAGAATAAGTACAAAATGCATAGTAATTAAGATTTTACATAGTTTAATTTGCTGTAAATAGTATTTTTGTTTGCCATTGTTCCAAATATTAATTAATTTGCTCTTATTTCTTACAGTCTCTCCTTCCCTCCTATTTAGTTCACCTCTCGTCGAAAGAAGGGAACTGGGACTAAATCATGACGAAGAGACTGATGACGACCTTGGGGAGAGAGTACAACCAGGAAAGAATAAGTACAAAATACATAGTAATTAAGATTTTACATAGTTTAGTTTGTTTAAATTGTCCTTTTGTTTGCCATTGTTCCATATATTAATTCATTTGCTCTTATTTCTTACAGTCTCTCCTTCGCTCTTATTTAGTTCACCTCTCGTCGAACGAACGGGACTGGGACCAAACCATTACGAAGAGACTGATGACGACCTTGGGGAGAGAGTACAACCAGGAAAGAATAAGTACAAAATGCATAGTATTTAAGATTTTTCATAGTTTTATTTGCTGTAAATAGTCCTTTTGTTTGCCATTGCTCCAAATATTAATTAATTTGCTCTTATTTCTTACAGTCTTTCCTTCGCTCTTATTTAGTTCAACCTCTCGTCGACAGAACGGGACTGGGACTAAATCATGACGAAGAGACTGATGACGACCTTGGGGAGAGAGTACAACCAGGAATGAATAAGTACAAAATGCATAGTAATTAACATTTTACATAGTTTAATTTGCTGTAAATAGTCCATTTGTTTGCCATTATTCCATATATTATTTCATTTGCTCTTATTTCTTAATGTCTCTCCTTCGCTCTTATTTAGTTCATCTCTCGTCAAACGAACAGGACTGGGACTAAACCATGACGAAGAGACTGATGACGACCTTGGGGAGAGAGTACAACCTGGAAAAAATAAGTACAAAATGCATAGTAATTAAGATTTTACATAGTTTAATTTGCTGTAAATAGTCCTTTTGTTTGCCATTGTTCCAAATATTAATTAATTTGCTCTTATTTCTTACAGTCTCTCCTTCGCTCTTATTTAGTTCACCTCTCGTCCAACGAAAGGGACTGGGACTAAACCATGACGAAGAGACTGATGACGACCATGGGGAGAGAGTACAACCAGGAAAGAATAAGTACAAAATGCATAGTAATTAAGATTTTACATAGTTTAATTTGCTGTAAATAGTCCCTTTGTTGGCCATTGTTCCAAATATTAATTAATTTGCTCTTATTTCTTACAGTCTCTCCTTCGCTCTTATTTAGTTCACCTCTCGTCGAATGAACGAGACTGGGACTAAATCATGACGAAGAGACTGATGACGACCTTGGGGAGAGAGTACAACCAGGAAAGAATAAGTACAAAATGCATAGTAATTAAGATTTTACATAGTTTAATTTGCTGTAAATAGTCCTTTTGTTTGCCATTGTTCCAAATATTAATTAATTTGCTCTTATTTCTTACAGTCTCTCCTTTGCTCTTATTTTGTTCACCTCTCGTCCAACGAACGGGACTGGGACTAAGCCATGACGAAGAGACTGATGACGACCTTGGGGAGAGAGTACAACCAGGAATGAATAAGTACAATATGCATAGTAATTAAGATTTTACATAGTTTAATTTGCTGTAAATAGTCCTTTTGTTTGCCATTGTTCCAAATATTAATTAATTTGCTCTTATTTCTTACAGTCTCTCCTTCGCTCTTATTTAGTTCACCTCTCGCCGAAAGAACGGGACTGGGACTAAATCATGATGAAGAGACTGATGACGACCTTGGGGAGAGAGTACAACCAGGAAAGAATAAGTACAAAATGCATAGTAATTACGATTTTACATAGTATAATTTGCTGTAAATAGTCCTTTTGTTTGCCATTGTTCCAAATATTAATTAATTTGCTCATATTTCTTACAGTCTCTCCTTCGCTCTTATTTAGTTCACCTCTCGTCCTACGAACGGGACTGGGACTAAACCATGACGAAGAGACTGATGACGACCTTGGGGAGAGAGTACAACCAGGAAAGAATAAGTACAAAATGCATAGTAATTAAGATTTAACATAGTTAAATTTGCTATAAATAGTCCTTTTGTTTGCCATTGTTCCAAATATTAATTAATTCGCTCTTATTTCTTACAGTCTCTCCTTCCCTCTCATTTAGTTCACCTCTCGTCGAACGAACGGGACTGGGACAAAACCATGACGAAGAGACTGATGACGACCTTGGGGAGTGAGTACAACCAGGAAAGAATAAGTACAAAATGCATAGTAATTAAGATTTTACATAGTTTAATTTTTTGTAAATAGTCCTTTTGTTTGCCATTGTTCCCAATATTAATTAATTTGCTCTTATTTCTTACAGTCTCTCCTTCGCTCTTATTTAGTTCACCTCTCGTCGAACGAACGGGACTGGGACCAAACCATGACGAAGAGACTGATGAAGACCATGGGGAGAGAGTACAACCAGGAAAGAATAAGTACAAAATGCATAGTAATTAAGATTTTACATAGATTAATTTGCTGTAAATAGTCCTTTTGTTTGCCATTGTTCCAAATATTAATTCATTTGCTCTTAGTTCTTACAGTCTCTCCTTCGCTCTTATTTAGTTCACCTCTCGTCGAACGAATGGGACTGGGACCAAACCATGACGAAGAGAATGATGACGACCTTGGGGAGAGAGTACAACCAGAAATGAATAAGTACAAAATGCATAGTAATTAAGATTTCACATAGATTAATTTACTGTAAATAGTCCTTTTGTTTGCCATTGTTCCAAATATAAATTAATTTGCTCTTATTTATTACAGTCTCTCCTTCGCTCTTATTTAGTTCACCTCTCATCGAACGAACGGGACTGGGACCAAACCATGACGAAGAGACTGATGACGACCTTGGGGAAAGAGTACAACCAGGAAAGAATAAGTACAAAATGCATAGTAATTAAGATTTTCCATAGTTTAGTTTGTTTAAATTGTCCTTTTGTTTGCCATTGTTCCATATATTAATTCATTTGCTCTTATTTCTTACTGTCTCTCCTTTGCTCTTATTTAGTTCACCTCTCGTCGAACAAACGGGACTGGGACCAAACCATGACGAAGATACTGATGACGACCTTGGGGAGTGAGTACAAACAGGAAAGAATAAGTACAAAATGCATAGTAATTAAGATTTTACATAGTTTAATTTGCTGTAAGTAGTCCTTTTGTTTGCCATTGTTCAAAATATTAATTAATTTGCTCTTATTTCTTACAGTCTCTCCTTCGCTCTTATTCAGTTCACCTCTCGTCGAAAGAACGGGACTGGGACTTAATCATGACGAAGAGACTGATGACGACCTTGGGGAAAGAGTACAACCAGGAAGGAATAAGTACAAAATGCATAGTAATTAAGATTTTACATAGTTTAGTTTGTTTAAATTGTCCTTTTGTTTGCCATTGTTCCATATATTAATTCATTTGCTCTTATTTCTTACTGTCTCTCCTTCGCTTTTATTTAGTTCACCTCTCGTCGAACGAACGAGACTGGGACCAAACCATGACGAAGAGACTGATGACGACCTTGGGGAGAGGGTACAACCAGGAAAGAATAAGTACAAAATGCATAGTATTTAAGATTTTTCATAGTTTTATTTGCTGTAAATAGTCCTTTTGTTTGCCATTGTTCCAAATATTAATTAATTTGTTCATATTTCTTACAGTCTCTCCTTCGCTCTTATTTAGTTCACCTCTCGTCCTACGAACGGGACTGGGACTAAACCATGACGAAGGGACTGATGACGACCTTGGGGAGAGAGTACAACCAGGAAAGAATAAGTACATAATGCATAGTAATTAAGATTTTACATAGTTTATATTGCTGTAAATAGTCCTTTTGTTTGCCATTGTTCCAAATATTAATTAATTTGCTCTTATTTCTTACAGTCACTCCTTCGCTCTTATTAAATTCACCTCTTGTCGAAAGAACGGGACTGGGACTAAATCATGACGAAGAGACTGATGACGACCTTGGGGAGAGAGTACAACCAGGAAAGAATAAGTACAAAATGCATAGTAATTATTATTTTACATAGTTTAATTTGCTGTAAATAGTCCTTTTGTTTGCCATTGTTCCAAATATTAATTAATTTGCTCGTATTTCTTACAGTCTTTCCTTCGTTCTTATTTAGTTCACCTCTCGTCGAACGAACGGGACTGGGACTAAGCCATGACGAAGAGATTGATGACGACCATGGGAAGAGAGTACAACCAGGAAAGAATAAGTACAAAATGCATAATAATTAAGATCTTACATAGATTAATTTGCTGTAAATAGTCCTTTTGTTTGCCATTGTTCCAAATATAAATTAATTTGCTCTTATTTCTTACAGTCTCTCCTTAGCTCTTATTTAGTTCACCTCTCGTCGAACGAACGGGACTGGGACCAAACCATGACGAAGAGACTGATGACGACATTGGGGAGAGAGTACAACCAGGAAAGAATAAGTACAAAATACATAGTAATTAAGATTTTACATAGTTTAATTTGCTATAAATAGTCCTTTTGTTTGCCATTGTTCCAAATATTAATTAATTTGCTCTTATTTTTACAGTCTCTCCTTCGATCTTACTTAGTTCACCTCTCGTCGAACGAACGGGACTGGGAGCTAACCATGACGAAAAGACTGTTGACGACATTGGGGAGAGAGTACAACCAGGAAAGAATAAGTACAAAATGCATAGTAATTAAGATTTTACATAGTTTAATTTGCTGTAAATAGTCCTTTTGTTTGCCATTGTTCCAAATATTAATTCATTTACTCCTATTTCTTGCAGTCTCTCCTTCGCTCTTATTTAGTTCACCTCCAGTCGAACGAACAAGACTGGGACCAAACCATGACGAAGAGACTGATGACGACATTGGGGAGAGAGTACAACCAGGAAAGAATAAGTACAAAATGCATAGTAATTAAGATTTTACATAGTTTAATTTGCTGTAAATAGTCCTTTTGTTTGTCATTGTTCCAAATATTAATTAAATTGCTCTTATTTCTTACAGTCTCTCCTTCGCTCTTATGTAGTTCACCTCTCGTCGAACGAACGGGACTGGGACCAAACCATGACGAAGAGACTGATGACGACATTGGGGACAGAGTACAACCAGGAAAGAATAAGTACAAAATGCATAGTAATTAAGATTTTACATAGTTTAATTTGCTGTAAATAGTCCTTTTGTTTAACATTATTCCAAAAATAATTCATTTGCTCTTATTTCCTATAGTCTCACCTTCGCTCTTATTTAGTTCACCTCTCGTCTAACGAACGGGACTGGGACCAATCCATGACGAAGATACTGATGACGACCTTGGGGAGTGATTACAAACAGGAAAGAATAAGTACAAAATGCATAGTAATTAAGATTTTCCATAGTTTAATTTGCTGTAAATAGTCCTTTTGTTTTCCCTTGTTCCAAATATTAATTCATTTGCTCTTATTTCTTACAGTCTCTCCTTCGCTCTTATTTAGTTCACCTCTCGTCGAACGAACGGGACTGGGACCAAACCATGACGAAGAGACTGATGACGACATTGGGGAGAGAGTACAACCAGGAAAGAATAAGTACAAAATGCCTAGTAATTAAGATTTTACATAGTTTAATTTGCTATAAGTAGTCCTTTTGTTTGCTATTGTTGCTAATATTAATTAATTTGCTCTTATTTCTTACAGTTTCTCCTTCGCTCTTATTTAGTTCACCTCTCGTCGAACGAACGGGACTGGGACCAAACCATGACGAAGAGACTGATGACGACATTGGGGAGAGAGTACAACCAGGAAAGAATAAGTACAAAATGCATAGTATTTAAGATTTTTCATAGTTTTATTTGCTGTTAATAGTCCTTTTGTTTGCCATTGTTCCAAATATTAATTAATTTGCTCTTATTTCTTACAGTCTCTCCTTCGCTCTTATTTAGTTCACCTCTCGTCCAACGAAAGGGACTGGGACTAAACCATGACGAAGAGACTGATGACCACCTTGCGGAGAGAGTACAACCAGGAAAGAATAAGTACAAAATGCATAGTAATTAAGATTTTACATAGTTTAATTTGCTGTAAATAGTCCCTTTGTTGGCCATTGTTCCAAATATTAATTAATTTGCTCTTATTTCTTACAGTCTCTCCTTCGCTCTTATTTAGTTCACCTCTCGTCGAATGAACGGGACTGGGACTAAATCATGACGAAGAGACTGATGACGACCTTGGGGAGAGAGTACAACCAAGAAAGAATAAGTATAAAATGCATAGTAATTAAGATTTTACATAGTTTAATTTGCTGTAAATAGTCCTTTTGTTTGCCATTGTTCCAAATATTAATTCATTTGCTCTTATTTCCTACAGTCTCTCCTTCGCTCTTATTTTGTTCACCTCTCATCCAACGAACGGGACTGGGACTAAGCCATGACGAAGAGACTGATGACGACCTTGGGGAGAGAGTACAACCAGGAATGAATAAGTACAAAATGCATAGTAATTAAGATTTTACATAGTTTAATTTGCTGTAAATAGTCCTTTTGTTTGCCATTGTTCCAAATATTAATTAATTTGCTCTTATTTCTTACAGTCTCTCCTTCGCTCTTATTCAGTTCACCTCTCGTCGAAAGAACGAGACTGGGACTAAATCATGACGAAGAGACTGATGACGACCTTGGGGAAAGAGTACAACCAGGAAAGAATAAGTACAAAATGCATAGTAATTAAGATTTTACATAGTTTAGTTTGTTTAAATTGTCCTTTTGTTTGCCATTGTTCCATATATTAATTCATTTGCTCTTATTTCTTACTGTCTCTCCTTCGCTTTTATTTAGTTCACCTCTCGTCGAACGAACGAGACTGGGACCAAACCATGACGAAGAGACTGATGACGACCTTGGGGAGAGAGTACAACCAGGAAAGAATAAGTACAAAATGCATAGTATTTAAGATTTTCCATAGTTTAATTTGCTGTAAATAGTCCTTTTGTTTTCCCTTGTTCCAAATATTAATTCATTTGCTCTTATTTCTTACAGTCTCTCCTTCGCTCTTATTTAGTTCACCTCTCGTCGAACGAACGGGACTGGGACCAAACCATGACGAAGAGACTGATGACGACATTGGGGAGAGAGTAAAACCAGGAAAGAATAAGTACAAAATGCCTAGTAATTAAGATTTTACATAGTTTAATTTGCTATAAGTAGTCCTTTTGTTTGCTATTGTTGCTAATATTAATTAATTTGCTCTTATTTCTTACAGTTTCTCCTTCTCTCTTATTTAGTTCACCTCTCGTCGAACGAACGGGACTGGGACCAAACCATGACGAAGAGACTGATGACGACATTGGGGAGAGAGTACAACCAGGAAAGAATAAGTACAAAATGCATAGTATTTAAGATTTTTCATAGTTTTATTTGCTGTTAATAGTCCTTTTGTTTGCCATTGTTCCAAATATTAATTAATTTGCTCTTATTTCTTACAGTCTCTCCTTCGCTCTTATTTAGTTCACCTCTCGTCCAACGAAAGGGACTGGGACTAAACCATGACGAAGAGACTGATGACGACCTTGGGGAGAGAGTACAACCAGGAAAGAATAAGTACAAAATGCATAGTAATTAAGATTTTACATAGTTTAATTTGCTGTAAATAGTCCCTTTGTTGGCCATTGTTCCAAATATTAATTAATTTGCTCTTATTTCTTACAGTCTCTCCTTCGCTCTTATTTAGTTCACCTCTCGTCGAATGAACGGGACTGGGACTAAATCATGACGAAGAGACTGATGACGACCTTGGGGAGAGAGTACAACCAAGAAAGAATAAGTATAAAATGCATAGTAATTAAGATTTTACATAGTTTAATTTGCTGTAAATAGTCCTTTCGTTTGCCATTGTTCCAAATATTAATTCATTTGCTCTTATTTCCTACAGTCTCTCCTTCGCTCTTATTTTGTTCACCTCTCATCCAACGAACGGGACTGGGACTAAGCCATGACGAAGAGACTGATGACGACCTTGGGGAGAGAGTACAACCAGGAATGAATAAGTACAAAATGCATAGTAATTAAGATTTTACATAGTTTAATTTGCTGTAAATAGTCCTTTTGTTTGCCATTGTTCCAAATATTAATTAATTTGCTCTTATTTCTTACAGTCTCTCCTTCGCTCTTATTCAGTTCACCTCTCGTCGAAAGAACGGGACTGGGACTAAATCATGACGAAGAGACTGATGACGACCTTGGGGAAAGAGTACAACCAGGAAAGAATAAGTACAAAATGCATAGTAATTAAGATTTCACATAGTTTAGTTTGTTTAAATTGTCCTTTTGTTTGCCATTGTTCCATATATTAATTCATTTGCTCTTATTTCTTACTGTCTCTCCTTCGCTTTTATTTAGTTCACCTCTCGTCGAACGAACGAGACTGGGACCAAACCATGACGAAGAGACTGATGACGACCTTGGGGAGAGAGTACAACCAGGAAAGAATAAGTACAAAATGCATAGTATTTAAGATTTTTCATAGTTTTATTTGCTGTAAATAGTCCTTTTGTTTGCCATTGTTCCAAATATTACTTAATTTGCTCTTATTTCTTACAGTCTTTCCTTCGCTCTTATTTAGTTTAACCTCTCGTCGAAAGAACGGGACTGGGACTAAATCATGACGAAGAGACTGATGACGACCTTGGGGAGAGAGTACAACCAGGAAAGAATAAAAACAAAATGCATAGTAATTAAGATTTTACATAGTTTAATTTGCTGTAAATAGTCCATTTGTTTACCATTATTCCATATATTATTTCATTTGCTATTATTTCTTAATGTCTCTCCTTCGCTCTTATTTAGTTCATCTCTCGTCCAACGAACAGGACTGGGACTAAACAATGACAAAGAGACTGATGACGACCTTGGGGAGAGAGTACAACCTGGAAAGAATAAGTACAAAATGCATAGTAATTAAGATTTTACATAGTTTAATTTGCTGTAAATAGTCCCTTTGTTGGCCATTGTTCCAAATATTAATTAATTTGCTCTTATTTCTTACAGTCTCTCCTTCGCTCTTATTTAGTTCACCTCTCGTCGAATGAACGGGACTGGGACTAAATCATGACGAAGAGACTGATGACGACCTTGGGGAGAGAGTACAACCAAGAAAGAATAAGTACAAAATGCATAGTAATTAAGATTTTACATAGTTTAATTTGCTGTAAATAGTCCTTTTGTTTGCCATTGTTCCAAATATTAATTAATTTGCTCTTATTTCTTACAGTCTCTCCTTCGCTCTTATTTAGTTCACCTCTCGTCCTACGAACGGGACTGGGACTAAACCATGACGAAGGGACTGATGACGACCTTGGGGAGAGAGTACAACCAGGAAAGAATAAGTACATAATGCATAGTAATTAAGATTTTACATAGTTTATATATCTGTAAATAGTCCTATTGTTTGCCATTGTTCCAAATATTAATTAATTTGCTCTTATTTCTTACAGTCTCTCCTTCGCTCTTATTAAATTCACCTCTTGTCGAAAGAACGGGACTGGGACTAAATCATGACGAAGAGACTGATGACGACCTTGGGGAGAGAGTACAACCAGGAATGAATAAGTACAAAATGCATAATAATTAAGATCTTACATAGATTAATTTGCTGTAAATAGTCCTTTTGTTTGCCATTGTTCCAAATATAAATTAATTTGCTCTTATTTCTTACAGTCTCTCCTTCGCTCTTATTTAGTTCACCTCTCGTCGAACGAACGGGACTGGGACCAAACCATGACGAAGAGACTGATGACGACATTGGGGAGAGAGTACAACCAGGAAAGAATAAGTACAAAATACATAGTAATTAAGATTTTACATAGTTTAATTTGCTATAAATAGTCCTTTTGTTTGCCATTGTTCCAAATATTAATTAATTTGCTCTTATTTTTACAGTCTCTCCTTCGATCTTACTTAGTTCACCTCTCCTCGAACGAACGGGACTGGGAGCTAACCATGACGAAGAGACTGATGACGACATTGGGGAGAGAGTACAACCAGGAAAGAATAAGTACAAAATGCATAGTAATTAAGATTTTACATAGTTTAATTTGCTGTAAATAGTCCTTTTTTTGCCATTGTTCCAAATATTAATTCATTTGCTCCAATTTATTACAGTCTCTCCTTCGCTCTTATTTAGTTCACCTCTCGTCCTACGAACGGGACTTGGACTAAACCATGACGAAGAGACTGATGACGACCTTGGGGAGAGAGTACAACCAGGAAAGAATAAGCACAAAATGCATAGCAATTAAGATTTTACATAGTTTAATTTGCTGTAAATAGTCCTTTTGTTTGCCATTGTTCCAAATATTAATTAATTTGCTCTTATTTCTTACAGTCTCTCCTTCGCTCTTATTTAGTTCACCTCTCGTCCAACGAAAGGGACTGGGACTAAACCATGACGAAGAGACTGATGACGACCTTGGGGAGAGAGTACAACCAGGAAAGAATAAGTACAAAATGCATAGTAATTAAGATTTTATTTAGTTTAATTTGCTGTAAATAGTCCCTTTGTTGGCCATTGTTCCAAATATTAATTAATTTGCTCTTATTTTTACAGTCTCTCCTTCGATCTTACTTAGTTCACCTCTCGTCGAACGAACGGGACTGGGAGCTAACCATGACGAAGAGACTGATGAGGACCTTGGGGAAAGAGTACAACCAGGAAAGAATAAGTTCAAAATGCATAGTAATTAAGATTTTACATAGTTTAATTTTCTGTAAATAGTCCTTTTGTTTGCCATTGTTCCAAATATTAATTCATTTGCTCTTATTTCTTACAGTCTCTCCTTCGCTCTTATTTAGTTCACCTCTCGTCGAACGAACGGGACTGGGACCAAACCATGACAAAGAGACTGATGACGACATTGGGGAGAGAGTACAACCAGGAAAGAATAAGTACAAAATGCATAGTAATTAAGATTTTACATAGTTTAATTTGCTATAAGTAGTCCTTTTGTTTGCCATTGTATTAAATATTAATTAATTTGCTCTTATTTCTTACAGTCCCCCCTTTTGCTGTTATTAAGTTCACCTCTCGACGAACGAACGGGACTGGGACCAAACCATGACGAAGAGACTGATGACGACCTTGGGGAGACAGTACAACCAGGAAAAAATTAGTACAAAATGCAAAGTAATTAAGATTTTCCATAGTTTAATTTGCTGTAAATAGTCCTTTTGTTTTCCATTGTTCCAAATATTAATTCATTTGCTCTTATTTCTTATAGTCTCTCCTTCGCTCTTATTTAGTTCACCTCTCGTCGAACGAACGGGACTGGGACCAAACCATGACGAAGAGACTGATGACGACATTGGGGAGAGAGTACAACCAGGAAAGAATAAGTACAAAATGCCTAGTAATTAAGATTTTACATAGTTTAATTTGCTATAAGTAGTCCTTTTGTTTGCTATTGTTGCAAATATTAATTAATTTGCTCTTATTTCTTACAGTCTCTCCTTCGCTCTTATTTAGTTCACCTCTCGTCGAACGAACGGGACTGGGACCAAACCATGACGAAGAGACTGATGACGACATTGGGGAGAGACTACAACCAGGAAAGAATAAGTACAAAATGCATTGTAATTAAGATTTTACATAGTTTAATTTGCTATAAATAGTCCTTTTGTTTGCCATTGTTCCAAATATTAATTCATTTGCTCTTATTTCTTACAGTCTCTCCTTTGCTCTTATTTAGTTCACCTTTCGTCGAACGAACGGGACTGGGACCAAACCATGACCAAGAGACTGATGACGACATTGGGGAGAGAGTACAACCAGGAAAGAATAAGTACAAAATGCATAGTAATTAAGATTTTACATAGTTTAAATTGCTGTATATAGTCCTTTTGTTTGTCATTGTTCCAAATATTAATTAATTTGCTCTTATTTCTTACAGTCTCTCCTTCGCTCTTATTTAGTTCAGCTCTCGTCAAATGAACGGGACTGGGACCAAACCATGACCAAGAGACTGATGACGACCTTGGGGAGAGAGTACAACCAGGAAAGAATAAGTACAAAATGCATAGTAATTAAGATTTTACATAGTTCAATTTGCTGTAAATAGTCCTATTGTTTGCCATTGTTCCAAATATTAATTAATTTGCTCTTATTTCTTACAGTCTCTCCTTCGCTCTTATTTAGTTCACCTCTGGTCGAACTAACGGGACTGGGACTAAACCAAGACGAAGAGACTGATGACGACCTTGGAAAGAGAGTACAACCAGGAAAGAATAAGTACAAAATGCATAGTAATTAAGATTTTACATAGATTAATTTGCTGTAAATAGTCCTTTTGTATGCCATTGTTCCAAATATTAATTCATTTGCTCTTTTTTCATACTGCCTCTCCTTCGCTCTTATTTAGTTCACCTCTCGTCGAACGAACGGGACTGGGACCATACCATGAGGAAGAGACTACTGACGACCTTGGGGTGAGAGTACAACCAGGAAAGAATAAGTACAAATTGCATAGTAATAAAGATTTTATGTAGTTTAGTTTGTTGTAAATAGTCTTTTTGTTTGCTATTGTTTAAAATAGTAATTCATTTGCTCCCATTTCTTACTGCCTCTACTTCGCTCTTATTTAGTTCACCTCTCGTCGAACGAACGGGACTGGGACAAAACCATGACGAAGAGACTGATGACGATCTTTGGGATGGAGTACAACCAGGAAAGAATAAGTACAAAATGCATAGTAATTAAGATTTTACATAGTTTAGTTAGTTTAAATTGTCCTTTTGTTTGCCATTGTTCCATATATTAATTCATTTGCTCTTATTTCTTACTGTCTTTCCTTCGCTCTTATTTAGTTCAACCTCTCATCGAAAGAACGGGACTGGGACTAAATCATGACGAAGAGACTGATGACCACCTTGGGGAGAAAGTACAACCAGGAAAGAATAAGTACAAAATGCATAGTAATTAAGATTTTACATGGTTTAATTTGCTGTAAATAGTCCTTTTGTTTGCCATTATTCCATATATCAATTCATTTGCTCTTATTTCTTAATGTCTCTCCTTCGCTCTTATTTAGTTCATCTCTCGTCCAACGAACGGGACTGGGACTAAACCGTGACGAAGAGACTGATGACGACCTTGGGGAGAGAGTACAACCTGGAAAGAATAAGTACAAAATGCATAGTAATTAAGATTTTACATAGTTTAATTTGCTGTAAATAGTCCTTTTGTTTGCCATGGTTCCTAATATTAATTAATTTGCTTTTATTTCTTACAGTCTCTCCTTCGCTCTTATTTAGTTCACCTCTCGTCCAACGAACGGGACTGGGACTAAATCATGACGAAGAGACTGATGACGACCTTGGGGAGAGAGTACAACCAGGAAAGAATAAGTACAAAATGCATAGTAATTAAGATTTTACATAGTTTAATTTGCTGTAAATAGTATTTTTGTTTGCCATTGTTCCAAATATTAATTAATTTGCTCTTATTTCTTACAGTCTCTCCTTCCCTCCTATTTAGTTCACCTCTCGCGAAAGAAGGGAACTGGGACTAAATCATGACGAAGAGACTGATGACGACCTTGGGGAGAGAGTACAACCAGGAAAGAATAAGTACAAAATGCATAGTAATTAAGATTTTACATAGTTTAATTTGCTGTAAATAGACCTTTTATTAGCCATTGTTCCAAATATTAATAAATTTGCTCTCATTTCTTACAGTCTCTCCTTCGCTCTTATTTAGTTCAGCTCTCGTCGAACGAACGGGACTCGGAATAAACCAAGACGAAGAGACTAATGACGACCTTGGGGAGAGAGTACAACCAGGAAAGAATAAGTACAAAATGCATAGTAATTAAGATTTTACATAGTTTAATTTGCTGTAAATAGACCTTTTCTTGCCATTGTTCCAAATATTAATTAATTTGCTCTTATTTCTTACAGTCTCTCCTTCGCTCTTATTTAGTTCACCTCTCGTCGGAAGAACGGGACTGGGACTAAATCATGACGTAGAGACTGATGACGACCTTGGGGAGAGAGTAAAACCAGGAAAGAAAAAGTACAAAATGCATAGTAATTAAGATTTTACATAGTTTAGTTTGCTGTAAATAGTCCTTTTCTTTGCCATTGTTCCATATATTAATTCATTTGCTCTTATTTCTTAATGTCTCTCCTTCGCTCTTATTTAGTTCATCTCTCGTCCAACGAACGGGACTGGGACTAAACCATGACGAAGAGACTGGTGACGACCTTGGGGAGAGAGTACAACCAGGAAAGAATAAGTACAAAATGCATAGTAATTAAGATTTTACATAGTTTAATTTGCTGTAAATAGTCATTTTGTTTGCCATTTTTCCATATATTAATTCATTTGCTCTTATTTCTTAATGTCTCTCCTTCGCTCTTATTTAGTTCATCTCTCGTCCAAGGAACGGGAATGGGACTAAACCATAACGAAGAGACTGATGACGACCTTGGGGAGAGAGTACAACCAGGAAAGAATAAGTACAAAATACATAGTAATTAAGATTTTAAATAGTTTAGTTTGTTTAAATTGTCCTTTTGTTTGCCATTGTTCCATATATTAATTCATTTGCTCTTATTTCTTACAGTTTCTCCTTCGCTCTTATTTAGTTCACCTCTCGTCGAACGAACGGGACTGGGACCAAACCATTACGAAGAGACTGATGACGACCTTGGGGAGAGAGTACAACCAGGAAAGAATAAGTACAAGATGCATAGTATTTAAGATTTTTCATAGTTTTATTTGCTGTAAATACTCCTTTTGTTTGCCATTGCTCCAAATATTAATTAATTTGCTCTTATTTCTTACAGTCTTTCCTTCGCTCTTATTTAGTTCAACCTCTCGTCGACAGAACGGGACTGGGACTAAATCATGACGAAGAGACTGATGACGACCTTGGGGAGAGAGTACAACCAGGAAAGAATAAGTACAAAATGCATAGTAATTAAGATTTTACATAGTTTAATTTGCTGTAAATAGTCCTTTTGTTTGCCATTGTTCCAAATATTAATTAATTTGCTCTTATTTCTTACAGTCTCTCCTTTGCTCTTATTTTGTTCACCTCTCGTCCAACGAACGGGACTGGGACTAAGCCATGACGAAGAGACTGATGACGACCTTGGGGAGAGAGTACAACCAGGAATGAATAAGTACAATATGCATAGTAATTAAGATTTTACATAGTTTAATTTGCTGTAAATAGTCCTTTTGTTTGCCATTGTTCCAAATATTAATTAATTTGCTCTTATTTCTTACAGTCTCTCCTTCGCTCTTATTTAGTTCACCTCTCGCCGAAAGAACGGGACTGGGACTAAATCATGATGAAGAGACTGATGACGACCTTGGGGAGAGAGTACAACCAGGAAAGAATAAGTACAAAATGCATAGTAATTACGATTTTACATAGTATAATTTGCTGTAAATAGTCCTTTTGTTTGATATTGTTCCAAATATTAATTAATTTGCTCATATTTCTTACAGTCTCTCCTTCGCTCTTATTTAGTTCACCTCTCGTCCTACGAACGGGACTGGGACTAAACCATGACGAAGAGACTGATGACGACCTTGGGGAGAGAGTACAACCAGGAAAGAATAAGTACAAAATGCATAGTAATTAAGATTTAACATAGTTAAATTTGCTATAAATAGTCCTTTTGTTTGCCATTGTTCCAAATATTAATTAATTTGCTCTTATTTCTTACAGTCTCTCCTTCCCTCTCATTTAGTTCACCTCTCGTCGAACGAACGGGACTGGGACAAAACCATGACGAAGAGACTGATGACGACCTTGGGGAGTGAGTACAACCAGGAAAGAATAAGTACAAAATGCATAGTAATTAAGATTTTACATAGTTTAATTTTTTGTAAATAGTCCTTTTGTTTGCCATTGTTCCCAATATTAATTAATTTGCTCTTATTTCTTACAGTCTCTCCTTCGCTCTTATTTAGTTCACCTCTCGTTGAACGAACGGGACTGGGACCAAACCATGACGAAGAGACTGATGAAGACCATGGGGAGAGAGTACAACCAGGAAAGAATAAGTACAAAATGCATAGTAATTAAGATTTTACATAGATTAATTTGCTGTAAATAGTCCTTTTGTTTGCCATTGTTCCAAATATTAATTCATTTGCTCTTAGTTCTTACAGTCTCTCCTTCGCTCTTATTTAGTTCACCTCTCGTCGAACGAATGGGACTGGGACCAAACCATGACGAAGAGAATGATGACGACCTTGGGGAGAGAGTACAACCAGAAATGAATAAGTACAAAATGCATAGTAATTAAGATTTCACGTAGATTAATTTACTGTAAATAGTCCTTTTGTTTGCCATTGTTCCAAATATAAATTAATTTGCTCTTATTTATTACAGTCTCTCCTTCGCTCTTATTTAGTTCACCTCTCATCGAACGAACGGGACTGGGACCAAACCATGACGAAGAGACTGATGACGACCTTGGGGAAAGAGTACAACAAGGAAAGAATAAGTACAAAATGCATAGTAATTAAGATTTTCCATAGTTTAGTTTGTTTAAATTGTCCTTTTGTTTGCCATTGTTCCATATATTAATTCATTTGCTCTTATTTCTTACTGTCTCTCCTTCGCTCTTATTTAGTTCACCTCTCGTCGAACAAACGGGACTGGGACCAAACCATGACGAAGATACTGATGACGACCTTGGGGAGTGAGTACAAACAGGAAAGAATAAGTACAAAATGCATAGTAATTAAGATTTTACATAGTTTAATTTGCTGTAAGTAGTCCTTTTGTTTGCCATTGTTCAAAATATTAATTAATTTGCTCTTATTTCTTACAGTCTCTCCTTCGCTCTTATTCAGTTCACCTCTCGTCGAAAGAACGGGACTGGGACTTAATCATGACGAAGAGACTGATGACGACCTTGGGGAAAGAGTACAACCAGGAAAGAATAAGTACAAAATGCATAGTAATTTAGATTTTACATAGTTTAGTTTGTTTAAATTGTCCTTTTGTTTGCCATTGTTCCATATATTAATTCATTTGCTCTTATTTCTTACTGTCTCTCCTTCGCTTTTATTTAGTTCACCTCTCGTCGAACGAACGAGACTGGGACCAAACCATGACGAAGAGACTGATGACGACCTTGGGGAGAGAGTACAACCAGGAAAGAATAAGTACAAAATGCATAGTATTTAAGATTTTTCATAGTTTTATTTGCTGTAAATAGTCCTTTTGTTTGCCATTGTTCCAAATATTAATTAATTTGCTCATATTTCTTACAGTCTCTCCTTCGCTCTTATTTAGTTCACCTCTCGTCCTACGAACGGGACTGGGACTAAACCATGACGAAGGGACTGATGACGACCTTGGGGAGAGAGTACAACCAGGAAAGAATAAGTACATAATGCATAGTAATTAAGATTTTACATAGTTTATATTGCTGTAAATAGTCCTTTTGTTTGCCATTGTTCCAAATATTAATTAATTTGCTCTTATTTCTTACAGTCTCTCCTTCGCTCTTATTAAATTCACCTCTTGTCGAAAGTTCGGGACTGGGACTAAATCATGACGAAGAGACTGATGACGACCTTGGGGAGAGAGTACAACCAGGAAAGAATAAGTACAAAATGCATAGTAATTAAGATTTTACATAGTTTAATTTGCTGTAAATAGTCCTTTTGTTTGCCATTGTTCCAAATATTAATTAATTTGCTCATATTTCTTACAGTCTTTCCTTCGTTCTTATTTAGTTCACCTCTCGTCGAACGAACGGGACTGGGACTAAGCCATGACGAAGAGACTGATGACGACCTTGGGGAGAGAGTACAACCAGGAAAGAATAAGTACAAAATGCATAATAATTAAGATCTTACATAGATTAATTTGCTGTAAATAGTCCTTTTGTTTGCCATTGTTCCAAGTATAAATTAATTTGCTCTTATTTCTTACAGTCTCTCCTTCGCTCTTATTTAGTTCACCTCTCGTCGAACGAGCGGGACTGGGACCAAACCATGACGAAGAGACTGATGACGACATTGGGGAGAGAGTACAACCAGGAAAGAATAAGTACAAAATACATAGTAATTAAGATTTTACATAGTTTAATTTGCTATAAATAGTCCTTTTGTTTGCCATTGTTCCAAATATTAATTAATTTGCTCTTATTTTTACAGTCTCTCCTTCGATCTTACTTAGTTCACCTCTCGTCGAACGAACGGGACTGGGAGCTAACCATGACGAAAAGACTGATGACGACATTGGGGAGAGAGTACAACCAGGAAAGAATAAGTACAAAATGCATAGTAATTAAGATTTTACATAGTTTAATTTGCTGTAAATAGTCCTTTTGTTTGCCATTGTTCCAAATATTAATTCATTTACTCCTATTTCTTACAGTCTCTCCTTCGCTCTTATTTAGTTCACCTCCCGTCGAACGAACAAGACTGGGACCAAACCATGACGAAGAGACTGATGACGACATTGGGGAGAGAGTACAACCAGGAAAGAATAAGTACAAAATGCATAGTAATTAAGATTTTACATAGTTTAATTTGCTGTAAATAGTCCTTTTGTTTGCCATTGTTCCAAATATTAATTCATTTGCTCTTATTTCTTACAGTCTCTCCTTCGCTCTTATTTAGTTCACCTCTCGTCGAACGAACGGGACTGGGACCAAACCATGACCAAGAGACTAATGACGACATTGCGGAGAGAGTACAACCAGGAAAGAATAAGTACAAAATGCATAGTAATTATTATTTTACATAGTTTAATTTGCTGTAAATAGTCCTTTTGTTTGTCATTGTTCCAAATATTAATTAAATTGCTCTTATTTCTTACAGTCTCTCCTTCGCTCTTATGTAGTTCACCTCTCGTCGAACGAACGGGACTGGGACCAAACCATGACGAAGAGACTGATGACGACCTTGGGGAGAGAGTACAACCAGGAAAGAATAAGTAAAAATGCATAGTAATTAAGATTTTACATAGTTTAATTTGCTGTAAATAGTCCTTTTGTTTGCCATTGTTCCAAATATTAATTCATATGCTCTTATATCTTACTGTCTCTCCTTCGCTCCTATATAGTTCACCTCTCCTCTAACGAACGGGACTGGGACCACACCATGACGAAGAGACTGATGACGACCTTATGGAGAGAGTACAACCAGGAAAGAATAAGTACAAAATCATAGTAATTAAGATTTTCCATACTTTAGTTTGTTTAAATTGTCCTTTTGTTTGCCATTGTTCCATATATTAATTCATTTGCTCTTATTTCTTACTGTCTCTCCTTCGCTCTTATTTAGTGCACCTCTCGTCGAACGAACGGGACTGGGACCAATCCATGACGAAGATACTGATGACGACCTTGGGGAGTGATTACAAACAGGAAAGAATAAGTACAAAATGCATAGTAATTAAGATTTTCCATAGTTTAATTTGCTGTAAATAGTCCTTTTGTTATCCCTTGTACCAAATATTAATTCATTTGCTCTTATTTTGTACAGTCACTCCTTCGCTCTTATTTAGTTCACCTCTCGTCGAACGAACGGGACTGGGACCAAACCATGACGAAGAGACTGATGACGACATTGGGGAGTTAGTACAACCAGGAAAGAATAAGTACAAAATGCCTAGTAATTAAGATTTTACATAGTTTAATTTGCTATAAGTAGTCCTTTTGTTTGCTATTGTTGCTAATATTAATTAATTTGCTCTTATTTCTTACAGTTTCTCCTTCGCTCTTATTTAGTTCACCACTCGTCGAACGAACGGGACTGGGACCAAACCATGACGAAGAGACTGATGACGACATTGGGGAGAGAGTACAACCAGGAAAGAATAAGTACAAAATGCATAGTATTTAAGATTTTTCATAGTTTAATTTGCTGTAAATAGTCCCTTTGTTGGCCATTGTTCCAAATATTAATTAATTTGCTCTTATTTCTTACAGTCTCTCCTTCGCTCTTATTTAGTTCACCTCTCGTCGAATGAACGGGACTGGGACTAAATCATGACGAAGAGACTGATGACGACCTTGGGGAGAGAGTACAACCAAGAAAGAATAAGTATAAAATGCATAGTAATTAAGATTTTACATAGTTTAATTTGCTGTAAATAGTCCTTTTGTTTGCCATTGTTCCAAATATTAATTCATTTGCTCTTATTTCTTACAGTCTCTCCTTCGCTCTTATTTTGTTCACCTCTCATCCAACGAACGGGACTGGGACTAAGCCATGACGAAGAGACTGATGACGACCTTGGGGAGAGAGTACAACCAGGAATGAATAAGTACAAAATGCATAGTAATTAAGATTTTACATAGTTTAATTTGCTGTAAATAGTCCTTTTGTTTGCCATTGTTCCAAATATTAATTAATTTGCTCTTATTTCTTACAGTCTCTCCTTCGCTCTTATTCAGTTCACCTCTCGTCGAAAGAACGGGACTGGGACTAAATCATGACGAAGAGACTGATGACGACCTTGGGGAGAGAGTACAACCAGGAAAGAATAAAAACAAAATGCATAGTAATTAAGATTTTACATAGTTTCATTTGCTGTAAATAGTCCATTTGTTTACCATTATTCCATATATTATTTCATTTGCTATTATTTCTTAATGTCTCTCCTTCGCTCTTATTTAGTTCATCTCTCGTCCAACGAACAGGACTGGGACTAAACCATGACGAAGAGACTGATGACGACCTTGGGGAGAGAGTACAACCTGGAAAGAATAAGTACAAAATGCATAGTAATTAAGATTTTACATAGTTAAATTTGCTGTAAATAGTCCTTTTGTTTGCCATTGTTCCAAATATTAATTAATTTGCTCATATTTCTTACAGTCTCTCCTTCGCTCTTATTTAGTTCACCTCTCGTCCAACGAAAGGGAATGGGACTAAACCATGACGAAGAGACTGATGACGACCTTGGGGAGAGAGTACAACCAGGAAAGAATAAGTACAAAATGCATAGTAATTAAGATTTTACATAGTTTAATTTGCTGTAAATAGTCCCTTTGTTGGCCATTGTTCCAAATATTAATTAATTTGCTCTTATTTCTTACAATTTCTCCTTCGCTCTTATTTAGTTCACCTCTCGTCGAATGAACGGGACTGGGACTAAATCATGACGAAGAGACTGATGACGACCTTGGGGAGAGAGTACAACCAAGAAAGATTAAGTACAAAATGCATAGTAGTTAAGATTTTACATAGTTTAATTTGCTGTAAATAGTCCTTTTGTTTGCCATTGTTCCAAATATTAATTAATTTGCTCTTATTTCTTACAGTCTCTCCTTCGCTCTTATTTTGTTCACCTCTCGTCCAACGAACGGGACTGGGACTAAGCCATGACGAAGAGACTGATGACGACCTTGGGGAGAGAGTACAACCAGGAATGAATAAGTACAAAATGCATAGTAATTAAGATTTTACATAGTTTAATTTGCTGTAAATAGTCCTTTTGTTTGCCATTGTTCCAAATATTAATTAATTTGCTCTTATTTCTTACAGTCTCTACTTCGCTCTTATTTAGTTCACCTCTCGCCGAAAGAACGGGACTGGGACTAAATCATGATGAAGAGACTGATGACGACCTTGGGGAGAGAGTACAACCAGGAAAGAATAAGTACAAAATGCATAGTAATTACGATTTTACATAGTATAATTTGCTGTAAATAGTCCTTTTGTTTGCCATTGTTCCAAATATTAATTAATTTGCTCATATTTCTTACAGTCTCTCCTTCGCTCTTATTTAGTTCACCTCTCGTCCTACGAACGGGACTGGGACTAAACCATGACGAAGGGACTGATGACGACCTTGGGGAGAGAGTACAACCAGGAAAGAATAAGTACATAATGCATAGTAATTAAGATTTTACATAGTTTATATATCTGTAAATAGTCCTATTGTTTGCCATTGTTCCAAATATTAATTAATTTGCTCTTATTTCTTACAGTCTCTCCTTCGCTCTTATTAAATTCACCTCTTGTCGAAAGAACGGGACTGGGACTAAATCATGACAAAGAGACTGATGACGACCTTGGGGAGAGAGTACAACCAGGAAAGAATAAGTACAAAATGCATAGTAATTAAGATTTTACATAGTTTAATTTGCTGTAAATAGTCCTTTTGTTTGCCATTGTTCCAAATATTAATTAATTTGCTCATATTTCTTACAGTCTTTCCTTCGTTCTTATTTAGTTCACCTCTCGTCGAACGAACGGGACTGGGACTAAGCCATGACGAAGAGACTGATGACGACCTTGGGGAGAGAGTACAACCAGGAAAGAATAAGTACAAAATGCATAATAATTAAGATCTTACATAGATTAATTTGCTGTAAATAGTCCTTTTGTTTGCCATTGTTCCAAGTATAAATTAATTTGCTCTTATTTCTTACAGTCTCTCCTTCGCTCTTATTTAGTTCACCTCTCGTCGAACGAACGGGACTGGGACCAAACCATGACGAAGAGACTGATGACGACATTGGGGAGAGAGTACAACCAGGAAAGAATAAGTACAAAATACATAGTAATTAAGATTTTACATAGTTTAATTTGCTATAAATAGTCCTTTTGTTTGCCATTGTTCCAAATATTAATTAATTTGCTCTTATTTTTACAGTCTCTCCTTCGATCTTACTTAGTTCACCTCTCGTCGAACGAACGGGACTGGGAGCTAACCATGACGAAAAGACTGATGACGACATTGGGGAGAGAGTACAACCAGGAAAGAATAAGTACAAAATGCATAGTAATTAAGATTTTACATAGTTTAATTTGCTGTAAATAGTCCTTTTGTTTGCCATTGTTCCAAATATTAATTCATTTACTCCTATTTCTTACAGTCTCTCCTTCGCTCTTATTTAGTTCACCTCCCGTCGAACGAACAAGACTGGGACCAAACCATGACGAAGAGACTGATGACGACATTGGGGAGAGAGTACAACCAGGAAAGAATAAGTACAAAATGCATAGTAATTAAGATTTTACATAGTTTAATTTGCTGTAAATAGTCCTTTTGTTTGCCATTGTTCCAAATATTAATTCATTTGCTCTTATTTCTTACAGTCTCTCCTTCGCTCTTATTTAGTTCACCTCTCGTCGAACGAACGGGACTGGGACCAAACCATGACCAAGAGACTAATGACGACATTGCGGAGAGAGTACAACCAGGAAAGAATAAGTACAAAATGCATAGTAATTATTATTTTACATAGTTTAATTTGCTGTAAATAGTCCTTTTGTTTGTCATTGTTCCAAATATTAATTAAATTGCTCTTATTTCTTACAGTCTCTCCTTCGCTCTTATGTAGTTCACCTCTCGTCGAACGAACGGGACTGGGACCAAACCATGACGAAGAGACTGATGACGACCTTGGGGAGAGAGTACAACCAGGAAAGAATAAGTAAAAATGCATAGTAATTAAGATTTTACATAGTTTAATTTGCTGTAAATAGTCCTTTTGTTTGCCATTGTTCCAAATATTAATTCATATGCTCTTATATCTTACTGTCTCTCCTTCGCTCCTATATAGTTCACCTCTCCTCTAACGAACGGGACTGGGACCACACCATGACGAAGAGACTGATGACGACCTTATGGAGAGAGTACAACCAGGAAAGAATAAGTACAAAATCATAGTAATTAAGATTTTCCATAGTTTAGTTTGTTTAAATTGTCCTTTTGTTTGCCATTGTTCCATATATTAATTCATTTGCTCTTATTTCTTACTGTCTCTCCTTCGCTCTTATTTAGTGCACCTCTCGTCGAACGAACGGGACTGGGACCAATCCATGACGAAGATACTGATGACGACCTTGGGGAGTGATTACAAACAGGAAAGAATAAGTACAAAATGCATAGTAATTAAGATTTTCCATAGTTTAATTTGCTGTAAATAGTCCTTTTGTTATCCCTTGTACCAAATATTAATTCATTTGCTCTTATTTTGTATAGTCACTCCTTCGCTCTTATTTAGTTCACCTCTCGTCGAACGAACGGGACTGGGACCAAACCATGACGAAGAGACTGATGACGACATTGGGGAGAGAGTACAACCAGGAAAGAATAAGTACAAAATGCATAGTAATTAAGATTTTATATAGTTTAATATGCTGTAAATAGTCCTTTTATTTGCCATTGTTCCAAATATTAATTCATTTGCTCTTATTTCTTACAGTCTCTCCTTCGCTCTTATTTAGTGCACCTCTCGTCGAACGAACGGGACTGGGACCAATCCATGACGAAGATACTGATGACGACCTTGGGGAGTGATTACAACCAGGAAAGAATAAGTACAAAATGCCTAGTAATTAAGATTTTACATAGTTTAATTTGCTATAAGTAGTCCTTTTGTTTGCTATTGTTGCTAATATTAATTAATTTGCTCTTATTTCTTACAGTTTCTCCTTCGCTCTTATTTAGTTCACCACTCGTCGAACGAACGGGACTGGGACCAAACCATGACGAAGAGACTGATGACGACATTGGGGAGAGAGTACAACCAGGAAAGAATAAGTACAAAATGCATAGTATTTAAGATTTTTCATAGTTTAATTTGCTGTAAATAGTCCCTTTGTTGGCCATTGTTCCAAATATTAATTAATTTGCTCTTATTTCTTACAGTCTCTCCTTCGCTCTTATTTAGTTCACCTCTCGTCGAATGAACGGGACTGGGACTAAATCATGACGAAGAGACTGATGACGACCTTGGGGAGAGAGTACAACCAAGAAAGAATAAGTATAAAATGCATAGTAATTAAGATTTTACATAGTTTAATTTGCTGTAAATAGTCCTTTTGTTTGCCATTGTTCCAAATATTAATTCATTTGCTCTTATTTCTTACAGTCTCTCCTTCGCTCTTATTTTGTTCACCTCTCATCCAACGAACGGGACTGGGACTAAGCCATGACGAAGAGACTGATGACGACCTTGGGGAGAGAGTACAACCAGGAATGAATAAGTACAAAATGCATAGTAATTAAGATTTTACATAGTTTAATTTGCTGTAAATAGTCCTTTTGTTTGCCATTGTTCCAAATATTAATTAATTTGCTCTTATTTCTTACAGTCTCTCCTTCGCTCTTATTCAGTTCACCTCTCGTCGAAAGAACGGGACTGGGACTAAATTATGACGAAGAGACTGATGACGACCTTGGGGAAAGAGTACAACCAGGAAAGAATAAGTACAAAATGCATAGTAATTAAGATTTTACATAGTTTAGTTTGTTTAAATTGTCCTTTTGTTTGCCATTGTTCCATATATTAATTCATTTGCTCTTATTTCTTACTGTCTCTCCTTCGCTTTTATTTAGTTCACCTCTCGTCGAACGAACGAGACTGGGACCAAACCATGACGAAGAGACTGATGACGACCTTGGGGAGAGAGTATAACCAGGAAAGAATAAGTACAAAATGCATAGTATTTAAGATTTTTCATAGTTTTATTTGCTGTAAATAGTCCTTTTGTTTGCCATTGTTCCAAATATTAATTAATTTGCTCTTATTTCTTACAGTCTTTCCTTCGCTCTTATTTAGTTTAACCTCTCGTCGAAAGAACGGGACTGGGACTAAATCATGACGAAGAGACTGATGACGACCTTGGGGAGAGAGTACAACCAGGAAAGAATAAAAACAAAATGCATAGTAATTAAGATTTTACATAGTTTAATTTGCTGTAAATAGTCCATTTGTTTACCATTATTCCATATATTATTTCATTTGCTATTATTTCTTAATGTCTCTCCTTCGCTCTTATTTAGTTCATCTCTCGTCCAATCAACAGGACTGGGACTAAACCATGACGAAGAGACTGATGACGACCTTGGGGAGAGAGTACAACCTGGAAAGAATAAGTACAAAATGCATAGTAATTAAGATTTTACATAGTTAAATTTGCTGTAAATAGTCCTTTTGTTTGCCATTGTTCCAAATATTAATTAATTTGCTCTTATTTCTTACAGTCTCTCCTTCGCTCTTATTTAGTTCACCTCTCGTCCAACGAAAGGGAATGGGACTAAACCATGACGAAGAGACTGATGACGACCTTGGGGAGAGAGTACAACCAGGAAAGAATAAGTACAAAATGCATAGTAATTAAGATTTTACATAGTTTAATTTGCTGTAAATAGTCCCTTTGTTGGCCATTGTTCCAAATATTAATTAATTTGCTCTTATTTCTTACAGTCTCTCCTTCGCTCTTATTTAGTTCACCTCTCGTCGAATGAACGGGACTGGGACTAAATCATGACGAAGAGACTGATGACGACCTTGGGGAGAGAGTACAACCAAGAAAGATTAAGTACAAAATGCATAGTAGTTAAGATTTTACATAGTTTAATTTGCTGTAAATAGTCCTTTTGTTTGCCATTGTTCCAAATATTAATTAATTTGCTCTTATTTCTTACAGTCTCTCCTTCGCTCTTATTTTTTTCACCTCTCGTCCAACGAACGGGACTGGGACTAAGCCATGACGAAGAGACTGATGACGACCTTGGGGAGAGAGTACAACCAGGAATGAATAAGTACAAAATGCATAGTAATTAAGATTTTACATAGTTTAATTTGCTGTAAATAGTCCTTTTGTTTGCCATTGTTCCAAATATTAATTAATTTGCTCTTATTTCTTACAGTCTCTACTTCGCTCTTATTTAGTTCACCTCTCGCCGAAAGAACGGGACTGGGACTAAATCATGATGAAGAGACTGATGACGACCTTGGGGAGAGAGTACAACCAGGAAAGAATAAGTACAAAATGCATAGTAATTACGATTTTACATAGTATAATTTGCTGTAAATAGTCCTTTTGTTTGCCATTGTTCCAAATATTAATTAATTTGCTCACATTTCTTACAGTCTTTCCTTCGCTCTTATTTAGTTCACCTCTCTTCGAACAAACGGGACTGGGACTAAGCCATGACGAAGAGACTGATGACGACCTTGGGGAGAGAGTACAACCAGGAAAGAATAAGTACAAAATGCATAATAATTAAGATCTTACATAGATTAATTTGCTGTAAATAGTCCTTTTGTTTGCCATTGTTCCAAATATAAATTAATTTGCTCTTATTTCTTACAGTCTCTCCTTCGCTCTTATTTAGTTCACCTCTCGTCGAACGAACGGGACTGGGACCAAACCATGACGAAGAGACTGATGACGACATTGGGGAGAGAGTACAACCAGGAAAGAATAAGTACAAAATACATAGTAATTAAGATTTTACATAGTTTAATTTGCTATAAATAGTCCTTTTGTTTGCCATTGTTCCAAATATTAATTAATTTGCTCTTATTTTTACAGTCTCTCCTTCGATCTTACTTAGTTCACCTCTCGTCGAGCGAACGGGACTGGGAGCTAACCATGACGATGAGACTGATGACGACATTGGGGAGAGAGTACAACCAGGAAAGAATAAGTACAAAATGCATAGTAATTAAGATTTTACATAGTTTAATTTGCTGTAAATAGTCCTTTTGTTTGCCATTGTTCCAAATATTAATTCATTTGCTCCTATTTCTTACAGTCTCTCCTTTGCTCTTATTTAGTTCACCTCTCGTCCTACGAATGGGACTGGGACTAAACAATGACGAAGAGACTGATGACGACCTTGGGGAGAGAGTACAACCAGGAAAGAATAAGTACAAAATGCATAGTAATTAAGATTTTACATAGTTTAATTTGCTGTAAATAGTCCTTTTGTTTGCCATTGTTCCAAATATTAATTAATTTTCTCTTATTTCTTACAGTCTCTCCTTCGCTCTTATTTTGTTCACCTCTCATCCAACGAACGGGACTGGGACTAAGCCATGACGAAGAGACTGATGACGACCTTGGGGAGAGAGTACAACCAGGAATGAATAAGTACAAAATGCATAGTAATTAAGATTTTACATAGTTTAATTTGCTGTAAATAGTCCTTTTGTTTGCCATTGTTCCAAATATTAATTAATTTGCTCTTATTTCTTACAGTCTCTCCTTCGCTCTTATTCAGTTCACCTCTCGTCGAAAGAACGGGACTGGGACTAAATTATGACGAAGAGACTGATGACGACCTTGGGGAAAGAGTACAACCAGGAAAGAATAAGTACAAAATGCATAGTAATTAAGATTTTACATAGTTTAGTTTGTTTAAATTGTCCTTTTGTTTGCCATTGTTCCATATATTAATTCATTTGCTCTTATTTCTTACTGTCTCTCCTTCGCTTTTATTTAGTTCACCTCTCGTCGAACGAACGAGACTGGGACCAAACCATGACGAAGAGACTGATGACGACCTTGGGGAGAGAGTATAACCAGGAAAGAATAAGTACAAAATGCATAGTATTTAAGATTTTTCATAGTTTTATTTGCTGTAAATAGTCCTTTTGTTTGCCATTGTTCCAAATATTAATTAATTTGCTCTTATTTCTTACAGTCTTTCCTTCGCTCTTATTTAGTTTAACCTCTCGTCGAAAGAACGGGACTGGGACTAAATCATGACGAAGAGACTGATGACGACCTTGGGGAGAGAGTACAACCAGGAAAGAATAAAAACAAAATGCATAGTAATTAAGATTTTACATAGTTTAATTTGCTGTAAATAGTCCATTTGTTTACCATTATTCCATATATTATTTCATTTGCTATTATTTCTTAATGTCTCTCCTTCGCTCTTATTTAGTTCATCTCTCGTCCAATCAACAGGACTGGGACTAAACCATGACGAAGAGACTGATGACGACCTTGGGGAGAGAGTACAACCTGGAAAGAATAAGTACAAAATGCATAGTAATTAAGATTTTACATAGTTAAATTTGCTGTAAATAGTCCTTTTGTTTGCCATTGTTCCAAATATTATTTAATTTGCTCTTATTTCTTACAGTCTCTCCTTCGCTCTTATTTAGTTCACCTCTCGTCCAACGAAAGGGAATGGGACTAAACAATGACGAAGAGACTGATGACGACCTTGGGGAGAGAGTACAACCAGGAAAGAATAAGTACAAAATGCATAGTAATTAAGATTTTACATAGTTTAATTTGCTGTAAATAGTCCCTTTGTTGGCCATTGTTCCAAATATTAATTAATTTGCTCTTATTTCTTACAGTCTCTCCTTCGCTCTTATTTAGTTCACCTCTCGTCGAATGAACGGGACTGGGACTAAATCATGACGAAGAGACTGATGACGACCTTGGGGAGAGAGTACAACCAAGAAAGATTAAGTACAAAATGCATAGTAGTTAAGATTTTACATAGTTTAATTTGCTGTAAATAGTCCTTTTGTTTGCCATTGTTCCAAATATTAATTAATTTGCTCTTATTTCTTACAGTCTCTCCTTCGCTCTTATTTTTTTCACCTCTCGTCCAACGAACGGGACTGGGACTAAGCCATGACGAAGAGACTGATGACGACCTTGGGGAGAGAGTACAACCAGGAATGAATAAGTACAAAATGCATAGTAATTAAGATTTTACATAGTTTAATTTGCTGTAAATAGTCCTTTTGTTTGCCATTGTTCCAAATATTAATTAATTTGCTCTTATTTCTTACAGTCTCTACTTCGCTCTTATTTAGTTCACCTCTCGCCGAAAGAACGGGACTGGGACTAAATCATGATGAAGAGACTGATGACGACCTTGGGGAGAGAGTACAACCAGGAAAGAATAAGTACAAAATGCATAGTAATTACGATTTTACATAGTATAATTTGCTGTAAATAGTCCTTTTGTTTGCCATTGTTCCAAATATTAATTAATTTGCTCACATTTCTTACAGTCTTTCCTTCGCTCTTATTTAGTTCACCTCTCTTCGAACGAACGGGACTGGGACTAAGCCATGACGAAGAGACTGATGACGACCTTGGGGAGAGAGTACAACCAGGAAAGAATAAGTACAAAATGCATAATAATTAAGATCTTACATAGATTAATTTGCTGTAAATAGTCCTTTTGTTTGCCATTGTTCCAAATATAAATTAATTTGCTCTTATTTCTTACAGTCTCTCCTTCGCTCTTATTTAGTTCACCTCTCGTCGAACGAACGGGACTGGGACCAAACCATGACGAAGAGACTGATGACGACATTGGGGAGAGAGTACAACCAGGAAAGAATAAGTACAAAATACATAGTAATTAAGATTTTACATAGTTTAATTTGCTATAAATAGTCCTTTTGTTTGCCATTGTTCCAAATATTAATTAATTTGCTCTTATTTTTACAGTCTCTCCTTCGATCTTACTTAGTTCACCTCTCGTCGAGCGAACGGGACTGGGAGCTAACCATGACGATGAGACTGATGACGACATTGGGGAGAGAGTACAACCAGGAAAGAATAAGTACAAAATGCATAGTAATTAAGATTTTACATAGTTTAATTTGCTGTAAATAGTCCTTTTGTTTGCCATTGTTCCAAATATTAATTCATTTGCTCCTATTTCTTACAGTCTCTCCTTTGCTCTTATTTAGTTCACCTCTCGTCCTACGAATGGGACTGGGACTAAACAATGACGAAGAGACTGATGACGACCTTGGGGAGAGAGTACAACCAGGAAAGAATAAGTACAAAATGCATAGTAATTAAGATTTTACATAGTTTAATTTGCTGTAAATAGTCCTTTTGTTTGCCATTGTTCCAAATATTAATTAATTTTCTCTTATTTCTTACAGTCTCTCCTTCGCTCTAATTAAGTTCACCTCTCGTCCAACGAACGGGACTGGGACTAGACCATGACGAAGAGACTGATGACGACCTTGGGGAGAGAGTACAACCAGGAAAGAATAAGTACATAATACATAGTAATTAAGATTTTACATAGTTTATATTGCTGTAAATAGTCCTTTTGTTTGCCATTGTTCCAAATATTAATTAATTTGCTCTTATTTCTTACAGTCTCTCCTTCGCTCTTATTTTTTTCACCTCTCGTCCAACGAACGGGACTGGGACTAAGCCATGACGAAGAGACTGATGACGACCTTGGGGAGAGAGTACAACCAGGAATGAATAAGTACAAAATGCATAGTAATTAAGATTTTACATAGTTTAATTTGCTGTAAATAGTCCTTTTGTTTGCCATTGTTCCAAATATTAATTAATTTGCTCTTATTTCTAACAGTCTCTACTTCGCTCTTATTTAGTTCACCTCTCGCCGAAAGAACGGGACTGGGACTAAATCATGATGAAGAGACTGATGACGACCTTGGGGAGAGAGTACAACCAGGAAAGAATAAGTACAAAATGCATAGTAATTACGATTTTACATAGTATAATTTGCTGTAAATAGTCCTTTTGTTTGCCATTGTTCCAAATATTAATTAATTTGCTCACATTTCTTACAGTCTTTCCTTCGCTCTTATTTAGTTCACCTCTCTTCGAACGAACGGGACTGGGACTAAGCCATGACGAAGAGACTGATGACGACCTTGGGGAGAGAGTACAACCAGGAAAGAATAAGTACAAAATGCATAATAATTAAGATCTTACATAGATTAATTTGCTGTAAATAGTCCTTTTGTTTGCCATTGTTCCAAATATAAATTAATTTGCTCTTATTTCTTACAGTCTCTCCTTCGCTCTTATTTAGTTCACCTCTCGTCGAACGAACGGGACTGGGACCAAACCATGACGAAGAGACTGATGACGACATTGGGGAGAGAGTACAACCAGGAAAGAATAAGTACAAAATACATAGTAATTAAGATTTTACATAGTTTAATTTGCTATAAATAGTCCTTTTGTTTGCCATTGTTCCAAATATTAATTAATTTGCTCTTATTTTTACAGTCTCTCCTTCGATCTTACTTAGTTCACCTCTCGTCGAGCGAACGGGACTGGGAGCTAACCATGACGATGAGACTGATGACGACATTGGGGAGAGAGTACAACCAGGAAAGAATAAGTACAAAATGCATAGTAATTAAGATTTTACATAGTTTAATTTGCTGTAAATAGTCCTTTTGTTTGCCATTGTTCCAAATATTAATTAATTTTCTCTTATTTCTTACAGTCTCTCCTTCGCTCTAATTAAGTTCACCTCTCGTCCAACGAACGGGACTGGGACTAGACCATGACGAAGAGACTGATGACGACCTTGGGGAGAGAGTACAACCAGGAAAGAATAAGTACATAATACATAGTAATTAAGATTTTACATAGTTTATATTGCTGTAAATAGTCCTTTTGTTTGCCATTGTTCCAAATATTAATTAATTTGCTCTTATTTCTTACAGTCTCTCCTTCGCTCTTATTAAATTCACCTCTTGTCGAAAGAACGGGACTGGGACTAAATCATGACGAAGAGACTGATGACGACCTTGGGGAGAGAGTACAACCAGGAAAGAATAAGTACAAAATGCATAGTAGTTAAGATTTTACATAGTTTAATTTGCTGTAAATAGTCCTTTTGTTTGCCATTGTTCCAAATATTAATTAATTTGCTCTTATTTCTTACAGTCTCTCCTTCGCTCTTATTTTTTTCACCTCTCGTCCAACGAACGGGACTGGGACTAAGCCATGACGAAGAGACTGATGACGACCTTGGGGAGAGAGTACAACCAGGAATGAATAAGTACAAAATGCATAGTAATTAAGATTTTACATAGTTTAATTTGCTGTAAATAGTCCTTTTGTTTGCCATTGTTCCAAATATTAATTAATTTGCTCTTATTTCTTACAGTCTCTACTTCGCTCTTATTTAGTTCACCTCTCGCCGAAAGAACGGGACTGGGACTAAATCATGATGAAGAGACTGATGACGACCTTGGGGAGAGAGTACAACCAGGAAAGAATAAGTACAAAATGCATAGTAATTACGATTTTACATAGTATAATTTGCTGTAAATAGTCCTATTGTTTGCCATTGTTCCAAATATTAATTAATTTGCTCATATTTCTTACAGTCTCTCCTTCGCTCTTATTTAGTTCACCTCTCGTCCTACGAACGGGACTGGGACTAAACCATGACGAAGGGACTGATGACGACCTTGGGGAGAGAGTACAACCAGGAAAGAATAAGTACATAATGCATAGTAATTAAGATTTTACATAGTTTATATATCTGTAAATAGTCCTATTGTTTGCCATTGTTCAAAATATTAATTAATTTGCTCTTATTTCTTACAGTCTCTCCTTCGCTCTTATTAAATTCACCTCTTGTCGAAAGAACGGGACTGGGACTAAATCATGACAAAGAGACTGATGACGACCTTGGGGAGAGAGTACAACCAGGAAAGAATAAGTACAAAATGCATAGTAATTAAGATTTTACATAGTTTAATTTGCTGTAAATAGTCCTTTTGTTTGCCATTGTTCCAAATATTAATTAATTTGCTCACATTTCTTACAGTCTTTCCTTCGCTCTTATTTAGTTCACCTCTCTTCGAACGAACGGGACTGGGACTAAGCCATGACGAAGAGACTGATGACGACCTTGGGGAGAGAGTACAACCAGGAAAGAATAAGTACAAAATGCATAATAATTAAGATCTTACATAGATTAATTTGCTGTAAATAGTCCTTTTGTTTGCCATTGTTCCAAATATAAATTAATTTGCTCTTATTTCTTACAGTCTCTCCTTCGCTCTTATTTAGTTCACCTCTCGTCGAACGAACGGGACTGGGACCAAACCATGACGAAGAGACTGATGACGACATTGGGGAGAGAGTACAACCAGGAAAGAATAAGTACAAAATACATAGTAATTAAGATTTTACATAGTTTAATTTGCTATAAATAGTCCTTTTGTTTGCCATTGTTCCAAATATTAATTAATTTGCTCTTATTTTTACAGTCTCTCCTTCGATCTTACTTAGTTCACCTCTCGTCGAGCGAACGGGACTGGGAGCTAACCATGACGATGAGACTGATGACGACATTGGGGAGAGAGTACAACCAGGAAAGAATAAGTACAAAATGCATAGTAATTAAGATTTTACATAGTTTAATTTGCTGTAAATAGTCCTTTTGTTTGCCATTGTTCCAAATATTAATTCATTTGCTCCTATTTCTTACAGTCTCTCCTTTGCTCTTATTTAGTTCACCTCTCGTCCTACGAATGGGACTGGGACTAAACAATGACGAAGAGACTGATGACGACCTTGGGGAGAGAGTACAACCAGGAAAGAATAAGTACAAAATGCATAGTAATTAAGATTTTACATAGTTTAATTTGCTGTAAATAGTCCTTTTGTTTGCCATTGTTCCAAATATTAATTAATTTTCTCTTATTTCTTACAGTCTCTCCTTCGCTCTAATTAAGTTCACCTCTCGTCCAACGAACGGGACTGGGACTAGACCATGACGAAGAGACTGATGACGACCTTGGGGAGAGAGTACAACCAGGAAAGAATAAGTACATAATACATAGTAATTAAGATTTTACATAGTTTATATTGCTGTAAATAGTCCTTTTGTTTGCCATTGTTCCAAATATTAATTAATTTGCTCTTATTTCTTACAGTCTCTCCTTCGCTCTTATTAAATTCACCTCTTGTCGAAAGAACGGGACTGGGACTAAATCATGACGAAGAGACTGATGACGACCTTGGGGAGAGAGTACAACCAGGAAAGAATAAGTACAAAATGCATAGTAATTAAGATTTTACATAGTTTAATTTGCTGTAAATAGTCCTTTTGTTTGCCATTGTTCCAAATATTAATTAATTTGCTCTTATTTCTTACAGTCTCTCCTTCTCTCTTATTTAGTTCACCTCTCGTCCAACGAAAGGGACTGGGACTAAACCATGACGAAGAGACTGATGACGACCTTGGGGAGAGAGTACAACCAGAAAAGAATAAGTACAAAATGCATAGTAATTAAGATTTTACCTAGTTTAATTTGCTGTAAATAGTCCCTTTGTTGGCCATTGTTCCAAATATTAATTAATTTGCTCTTATTTCTTACAGTCTCTCCTTCGCTCTTATTTAGTTCACCTCTCGTCGAATGAACGGGACTGGGACTAAATCATGACGAAGAGACTGATGACGACCTTGGGGAGAGAGTACAACCAAGAAAGAATAAGTACAAAATGCATAGTAATTAAGATATTACATAGTTTAATTTGCTGTAAATAGTCCTTTTGTTTGCCATTGTTCCAAATATTAATTAATTTGCTCTTATTTCTTACAGTCTCTCCTTCGCTCTTATTTTGTTCACCTCTCGTCCAACGAACGGGACTGGGACTAAGCCATGACGAAGAGACTGATGACGACCTTGGGGAGAGAGTACAACCAGGAATGAATAAGTACAAAATGCATAGTAATTAAGATTTTACATAGTTTAATTTGCTGTAAATAGTCCTTTTGTTTGCCATTGTTCCAAATATTAATTAATTTGCTCTTATTTCTTACAGTCTCTTCTTCGCTCTTATTTAGTTCACCTCTCGCCGAAAGAACCGGACTGGGACTAAATCATGATGAAGAGACTGATGACGACCTTGGGGAGAGAGTACAACCAGGAAAGAATAAGTACAAAATGCATAGTAATTACGATTTTACATAGTTTAATTTGCTGTAAATAGTCCTTTTGTTTGCCATTGTTCCAAATATTAATTAATTTGCTCATATTTCTTACAGTCTCTCCTTCGCTCTTATTTAGTTCACCTCTCGTCCTACGAACGGGACTGGGACTAAACCATGACGAAGAGACTGATGACGACCTTGGGGAGAGAGTACAACCAGGAAAGAATAAGTACAAAATGCATAGTAATTAAGATTTTACATAGTTTAATTTGCTGTAAATAGTCCTTTTGTTTGCCATTGTTCCAAATATTAATTAATTTTCTCTTATTTCTTACAGTCTCTCCTTCGCTCTAATTAAGTTCACCTCTCGTCCAACGAACGGGACTGGGACTAAACCATGACGAAGAGACTGATGACGACCTTGGGGAGAGAGTACAACCAGGAAAGAATAAGTACATAATACATAGTAATTAAGATTTTACATAGTTTATATTGCTGTAAATAGTCCTTTTGTTTGCCATTGTTCCAAATATTAATTAATTTGCTCTTATTTCTTACAGTCTCTCCTTCGCTCTTATTAAATTCACCTCTTGTCGAAAGAACGGGACTGGGACTAAATCATGACGAAGAGACTGATGACGACCTTGGGGAGAGAGTACAACCAGGAAAGAATAAGTACAAAATGCATAGTAATTAAGATTTTACATAGTTTAATTTGCTGTAAATAGTCCTTTTGTTTGCCATTGTTCCAAATATTAATTAATTTGCTCTTATTTCTTACAGTCTCTCCTTCGCTCTTATTAAGTTCACCTCTCGTCCAACGAAAGGGACTGGGACTAAACCATGACGAAGAGACTGATGACGACCTTGGGGAGAGAGTACAACCAGGAAAGAATAAGTACAAAATGCATAGTAATTAAGATTTTACCTAGTTTAATTTGCTGTAAATAGTCCCTTTGTTGGCCATTGTTCCAAATATTAATTAATTTGCTCTTATTTCTTACAGTCTCTCCTTCGCTCTTATTTAGTTCACCTCTCGTCGAATGAACGGGACTGGGACTAAATCATGACGAAGAGACTGATGACGACCTTGGGGAGAGAGTACAACCAAGAAAGAATAAGTACAAAATGCATAGTAATTAAGATTTTACATAGTTTAATTTGCTGTAAATAGTCCTTTTGTTTGCCATTGTTCCAAATATTAATTAATTTGCTCTTATTTCTTACAGTCTCTCCTTCGCTCTTATTTTGTTCACCTCTCGTCCAACGAACGGGACTGGGACTAAGCCATGACAAAGAGACTGATGACGACCTTGGGGAGAGAGTACAACCAGGAATGAATAAGTACAAAATGCATAGTAATTAAGATTTTACATAGTTTAATTTGCTGTAAATAGTCCTTTTGTTTGCCATTGTTCCATATATTAATTAATTTGCTCTTATTTCTTACAGTCTCTTCTTCGCTCTTATTTAGTTCACCTCTCGCAGAAAGAACCGGACTGGGACTAAATCATGATGAAGAGACTGATGACGACCTTGGGGAGAGAGTACAACCAGGAAAGAATAAGTACAAAATGCATAGTAATTACGATTTTACATAGTATAATTTGCTGTAAATAGTCCTTTTGTTTGCCATTGTTCCAAATATTAATTAATTTGCTCATATTTCTTACAGTCTCTCCTTCGCTCTTATTTAGTTCACCTATCGTCCTACGAACAGGACTGGGACTAAACCATGACGAAGAGACTGATGACGACCTTAAGGAGAGAGTACAACCAGGAAAGAATAAGTACAAAATGCATAGTAATTAAGATTTTACATAGTTTAATTTGCTGTAAATAGTCCTTTTGTTTGCCATTGTTCCAAATATTAATTAATTTTCTCTTATTTCTTACAGTCTCTCCTTCGCTCTAATTTAGTTCACCTCTCGTCCAACGAACGGGACTGGGACTAAACCATGACGAAGAGACTGATGACGACCTTGGGGAGAGAGTACAACCAGGAAAGAATAAGTACATAATGCATAGTAATTAAGATTTTACATAGTTTATATTGCTGTAAATAGTCCTTTTGTTTGCCATTGTTCCAAATATTAATTAATTTGCTCTTATTTCTTACAGTCTCTCCTTCCCTATTATTAAATTCACCTCTTGTCGAAAGAACGGGACTGGGACTAAATCATGACGAAAAGACTGATGACGACCTTGGGGAGAGAGTACAACCAGGAAAGAATAAGTACAAAATGCATAATAATTAAGATCTTACATAGATTAATTTGCTGTAAATAGTCCTTTTGTTTGCCATTGTTCCTAATATAAATTAATTTGCTCTTATTTCTTACAGTCTCTCCTTCGCTCTTATTTAGTTCACCTCTCGTCGAACGAATGGGACTGGGACCAAACCATGACGAAGAGACTGATGACGACATTGGGGAGAGAGTACAACCAGGAAAGAATAAGTACAAAATACATAGTAATTAAGATTTTACATAGTTTAATTTGCTATAAATAGTCCTTTTGTTTGCCATTGTTCCAAATATTAATTAATTTGCTCTTATTTTTACAGTCTCTCCTTCGATCTTACTTAGTTCACCTCTCGTCGAACGAACGGGACTGGGAGCTAACCATGACGAAGAGACTGATGACGACATTGGGGAGAGAGTACAACCAGGAAAGAATAAGTACAAAATGCATAGTAATTAAGATTTTACATAGTTTAATTTGCTCTAAATAGTCCTTTTGTTTGCCATTGTTCCAAATATTAATTCATTTGCTCCTATTTCTTACAGTCTCTCCTTCGCTCTTATTTAGTTCACCTCCCGTTGAACGAACAAGACTGGGACCAAACCATGACGAAGAGACTGATGACGACATTGGGGAGAGAGTACAACCAGGAAAGAATAAGTATAAAATGCATAGTAATTAGGATTTTACATAGTTTAATTTGCTGTAAATAGTCCTTTTGTTTGCCATTGTTCGAAATATTAATTCATTTGCTCTTATTTCTTACAGTCTCTCCTTCGCTCTTATATAGTTCACCTCTCGTCGAACGAACGGGACTGGGACCAAACCATGACCAAGAGACTGATGACGACATTGCGGAGAGAGTACAACCAGGATAGAATAAGTACAAAAAGCATAGTTATTATTATTTTACATAGTTTAATTTGCTGTAAATAGTCCTTTTGTTTGTCATTGTTCCAAATATTAATTAAATTCCTCTTATTTCTTACAGTCTCCCCTTCGCTCTTATGTAGTACACCTCTCGTCGAACGAACGGGACTGGGACCAAACCATGACGAAGAGACTGATGACGACATTGGGGACAGAGTACAACCAGGAAAGAATAAGTACAAAATGCATAGTAATTAAGATTTTACATAGTTTAATTTGCTATAAATAGTCCTTTTGTTTGCCATTGTTCCAAATATTAATTCATTTGCTCTTATTTCTTACAGTCTCTCCTTCGCTCTTATTAAGTTCACCTCTCGTCGAAAGATCATGACTTGGACCAAACCGTGACGAAGAGACTGATGACGACCTTGGGGAGAGAGTACAATTAGGAAAGAATAAGTACAAAATGCATAGTATTTAAGATTTTACATAGTATAATTTGCTGTAAATAGTCCTTTTGTTTAACATTGTTCCAAAAATAATTCATTTGCTCTTATTTCCTATAGTCTCACCTTCGCTCTTATTTAGTTCACCTCTCGTGTAACGAACGGGACTGGGACCAAACCATGACGAAGAGACTGATGACGACCTTGGGGAGAGAGTACAACCAGGAGAGAATAAGTAAAAATTCATAGTAATTAAGATTTTACATAGTTTAATTTGCTGTAAATAGTCCTTTGTTTGCCATTGTTCCAAATATTAATTCATTTGCTCTTATATCTTACAGGCTCTCCTTCGCTCCTATATAGTTCACCTCTCCTCTAACGAACGGGACTGGGACCACACCATGACGAAGAGACTGATGACGACCTTGCGGAGAGAGTAAAACCAGGAAGGAATAAGTACAAAATCATAGTAATTAAGATTTTCCATAGTTTAGTTTGTTTAAATTGTCCTTTTGTTTGCCATTGTTCCATATATTAATTAATTTGCTCTTATTTCTTACAGTCTCTCCTTCGCTCTTATTTAGTTCACCTCTCGTCGAACGAACGGGACTGGGACCAAACCATGACGAAGAGACTGATGATGACATTGGGGAGAGAGTACAACCAGGAAAGAATAAGTACAAAATGCATAGTATTTAAGATTTTTCATAGTTTTATTTGCTGTAAATAGTCCTTTTGTTTGCCATTGTTCCAAATATTAATTAATTTGCTCTTATTTCTTACAGTCTTTCCTTCGCTCTTATTTAGTTTAACCTCTCGTCGAATGAACGGGACTGGGACTAAATCATGACGAAGAGACTGATGACGACCTTGGGGAGAGAGTACAACCAGGAAAGAATAAGTACAAAATGCATAGTAATTTAGATTTTACATAGTTTAATTTGCTATAAATAGTCCATTTGTTTGCCATTATTCCATATATTATTTCATTTGCTATTATTTCTTAATGTCTCTCCTTCGCTCTTATTTAGTTCATCTCTCGTCCAACGAACAGGACTGGGACTAAACCATGACGAAGAGACTGATGACGACCTTGGGGAGAGAGTACACCTTGGAAAGAATAAGTACAAAATGCATAGTAATTACGATTTTACATAGTATAATTTGCTGTAAATAGTCCTTTTGTTTGCCTTTGTTCCAAATATTAATTAATTTGCTCTGTTTTCTTTCAGTCTCTCCTTCGCTCTTATTTAGTTCACCTCTCGTCCTACGAACGGGACTGGGACTAAACCATGACGAAGAGACTGATGACGACCTTGGGGAGAGAGTACAACCAGGAAAGAATAAGTACATAATGCATAGTAATTAAGATTTTACATAGTTTATATTGCTGTAAATAGTCCTTTTGTTGGCCATTGTTCCAAGTATTAATTAATTTGCTCTTATTTCTTACAGTCTCTCCTTCGCTCTTATTAAATTCACCTCTTTTCGAAAGAACGGGACTGGGACTAAATCATGACGAATAGACTGATGACGACCTTGGGGAGAGAGTACAACCAGGAAAGAATAAGTACAAAATGCATAGTAATTAAGATTTTACATAGTTTAATTTGCTGTAAATAGTCCTTTTGTTTGCCATTGTTCCAAATATTAATTAATTTGCTCTTATTTCTTACAGTCTCTCCTTCGCTCTTATTTAGTTCACCTCTCGTCCAACGAAAGGGACTTGGACTAAACCATGACGAAGAGACTGATGACGACCTTGGGGAGAGAGTACAACCAGGAAAGAATAAGTACAAAATGCATAGTAATTAAGATTTTACCTAGTTTAATTTGCTGTAAATAGTCCCTTTGTTGGCCATTGTTCCAAATATTAATTAATTTGCTCTTATTTCTTACAGTCTCTCTTTCGCTCTTATTTAGTTCACCTCTCGTCGAATGAACGGGACTGGGACTAAATCATGACGAAGAGACTGATGACGACCTTGGGGAGAGAGTACAACCAAGAAAGAATAAGTACAAAATGCATAGTAATTAAGATTTTACATAGTTTAATTTGCGGAAATAGTCCTTTTTTTGCCATTGTTCCAAATATTAATTAATTTGCTCTTATTTCTTACAGTCTCTCCTTCGCTCTTATTTTGTTCACCTCTCGTCCAACGAACGGGACTGGGACTAAGCCATGACGAAGAGACTGATGACGACCTTGGGGAGAGAGTACAACCAGGAATGAATAAGTACAAAATGCATAGTAATTAAGATTTTACATAGTTTAATTTGCTGTAAATAGTCCTTTTGTTTGCCATTTTTCCAAATATTAATTAATTTGCTCTTATTTCTTACAGTCTCTTCTTCGCTCTTATTTAGTTCACCTCTCGCCGAAAGAACGGGACTGGGACTAAATCATGATGAAGAGACTGATGACGACCTTGGGGAGAGAGTACAACCAGGAAAGAATAAGTACAAAATGCATAGTAATTACGATTTTACATAGTATAATTTGCTGTAAATAGTCCTTTTGTTTGCCATTGTTCCAAATATTAATTAATTTGCTCTTATTTCTTACAGTCTCTCCTTCGCTCTTATTTAGTTCACCTCTCGTCCTACGAACGGGACTGGGACTAAACCATGACGAAGAGACTGATGAAGACCTTGGGGAGAGAGTACAACTAGGAAAGAATAAGTACAAAATGCATAGTAATTAAGATTTTACATATTTTAATTTGCTGTAAATAGTCCTTTTGTTTGCCATTGTTCCAAATATTAATTAATTTTCTCTTATTTCTTACAGTCTCTCCTTCGCTCTAATTTAGTTCACCTCTCGTCCAACGAACGGGACTGGTACTAAACCATGACGAAGAGACTGATGACGACCTTGGGGAGAGAGTACAACCAGGAAAGAATAAGTACATAATGCATAGTAATTAAGATTTAACATAGTTTATATTGCTGTAAATAGTCCTTTTGTTTGCCATTGTTCCAAATATTAATTAATTTGCTCTTATTTCTTACAGTCTCTCCTTCCCTCTTATTAAATTCACCTCTTGTCGAAAGAACGGGACTGGGACTAAATCATGACGAAGAGACTGATGAGGACCTTGGGGAGAGAGTACAACCAGGAAAAAATAAGTACAAAATGCATAGTAATTAAGATTTTACATAGTTTAATTTGCTGTAAATAGTCCTTTTGTTTGCCATTGTTCCAAATATTAATTAATTTGCTCATATTTCTTACAGTCATTCCTTCGTTCTTATTTAGTTCACCTCTCGTCGAACGAACGGGACTGGGGATAAGCCATGACGAAGAGACTGATGACGACCTTGGGGAGAGAATACAACCAGGAAAGAATAAGTACAAAATGCATAATAATTAAGATCTTACATAGATTAATTTGCTGTAAATAGTCCTTTTGTTTGCCATTGTTCCAAATATAAATTAATTTGCTCTTATTTCTTACAGTCTCTCCTTCGCTCTTATTTAGTTCACCTCTCGTCGAACGAACGGGACTGGGACCAAACCATGACGAAGAGACTGATGACGACATTGGGGAGAGAGTACAACCAGGAAAGAATTAGTACAAAATACATAGTAATTAAGATTTAACATAGTTTAATTTGCTATAAATAGTCCTATTGTTTGCCATTGTTCCAAATATTAATTAATTTGCTCTTATTTTTACAGTCTCTCCTTCGATCTTACTTAGTTCACCTCTCGTCGAACGAACGGGACTGGGAGCTAACCATGACAAAGAGACTGATGACGACATTGGGGAGAGAGTACAACCAGGAAAGAATAAGTACAAAATGCATAGTAATTAAGATTTTACATAGTTTAATTTGCTGTTAATAGTCCTTTTGTTTGCAATTGTTCCAAATATTAATTCATTTGCTCCTATTTCTTACAGTCTCTCCTTCGCTCTTATTTAGTTCACCTCCCGTCGAACTAACAAGACTGGGACCAAACCATGACGAAGAGACTGATGACGACATTGGGGAGAGAGTACAACCAGGAAAGAATAAGTACAAAATGCATAGTAATTAAGATTTTACATAGTTTAATTTGCTGTAAATAGTCCTTTTGTTTGCCATTGTTCCAAATATTAATTCATTTGCTCTTATTTCTTACAGTCTCTCCTTCGCTCTTATTTAGTTCACCTCTCGTCGAACGAACGGGACTGGGACCAAACCATGACCAAGAGACTGATGACGACATTGCGGAGAGAGTACAACCAGGAAAGAATAATTACAAAATGCATAGTTATTATTATTTTACATAGTTTAATTTGCTGTAAATAGTCCTTTTGTATGTCATTGTTCCAAATGTTGATTAAATTGCTCTTATTTCTTACAGTCTCTCCTTCGCTCTTATGTAGTTCACCTCTCGTCGAACGAACGGGACTGGGACCAAACCATGATGAAGAGACTGATGACGACATTGGGGAGAGAGTACAACCAGGAAAGAATAAGTACAAAATGCATAGTAATTAAGATTTTACATAGTTTAATTTGCTATAAATAGTCCTTTTGTTTGCCATTGTTCCAAATATTAATTCATTTGCTCTTATTTCTTACAGTCTCTCCTTCGCTCTTATTTAGTTCACCTCTCGTTGAAAGATCGGGACTTGGACCAAACTGTGACGAAGCGACTGATGACGACCTTGGGGAGAGAGTACAACCAGGAAAGAATAAGTACAAAATGCATAGTAATTAAGATTTTACATAGTTTAATTTGCTGTAAATAGTCCTTTTGTTTAACATTGTTCCAAAAATAATTCATTTACTCTTATTTCCTATAGTCTCACCTTCGCTCTTATTTAGTTCACGTCTCGTCTTACGAACGGGACTGGGACCAAACCATGACGAAGAGACTGATGACGACCTTGGGGAGAGAGTACAACCAGGAAAGAATAAGTAAAAATGCATAGTAATTAAGATTTTACATAGTTTAATTTGCTGTAAATAGTCCTTTTGTTTGCCATTGTTCCAAATATTAATTCATTTGCTCTTATATATTACAGTCTCTCCTTCGCTCCTATATAGTTCACCTCTCCTCTAACGAACGGGACTGGGACCACACCATGACGAAGAGACTGATGACGACCTTGCGGAGAGAGTACAACCAGGAAAGAATAAGTACAAAATCATAGTAATTAAGATTTTCCATAGTTTAGTTTGTTTAAATTGTCCTTTTGTTTGCCATTGTTCCATATATTAATTAATTTGCTCTTATTTCTTACAGTCTCTCCTTCGCTCTTATTTAGTTCACCTCTCGTCGAACGAACGGGACTGGGACCAAACCAAGACGAAGAGACTGATGACGACATTGGGGAGAGAGTACAACCAGGAAAGAATAAGTACAAAATGCATAGTATTTAAGATTTTTCATAGTTTTATTTGCTGTAAATAGTCCTTTTGTTTGCCATTGTTCCAAATATTAATTAATTTGCTCTTATTTCTTACAGTCTTTCCTTCGCTCTTATTTAGTTTAACCTCTCGTCGAAAGAACGGGACTGGGACTAAATCATGACGAAGAGACTGATGACGACCTTGGGAAGAGAGTACAACCAGGAAAGAATAAGTACAAAATGCATAGTAATTAAGATTTTACATAGTTTAATTTGCTGTAAATAGACCATTTGTTTGCCATTATTCCATATATTATTTCATTTGCTATTATTTCTTAATGTCTCTCCTTCGCTCTTATTTAGTTCATCTCTCGTCCAACGAACAGGACTGGGACTAAACCATGACGAAGAGACTGATGACGACCTTGGGGTGAGAGTACACCTTGGAAAGAATAAGTACAAAATGCATAGTAATTAAGATTTTACATAGTTTAATTTGCTGTAAATAGTCCTTTTGTTTGCCATTGTTCCAAATATTAATTAATTTGCTCTTATTTCTTACAGTCTCTCCTTCGCTCTTATTTAGTTCACCTCTCGTCCAACGAAAGGGACTGGGACTAAACCATGACGAAGAGACTGATGACGACCTTGGGGAGAGAGTACAACCAGGAAAGAATAAGTACAAAATGCATAGTAATTAAGATTTTACCTTGTTTAATTTGCTGTAAATAGTCCCTTTGTTGGCCATTGTTCCAAATATTAATTAATTTGCTCTTATTTCTTACAGTCCCTCCTTCGCTCTTATTTAGTTCACCTCTCGTCGAATGAACGGGACTGGGACTAAATCATGACGAAGAGACTGATGACGACCTTGGGGAGAGAGTACAACCAAGAAAGAATAAGTACAAAATGCATAGTAATTAAGATTTTACATAGTTTAATTTGCTGTAAATAGTCCTTTTGTTTGCCATTGTTCCAAATATTAATTAATTTGCTCTTATTTCTTACAGTCTCTCCTTCGCTCTTATTTTGTTCACCTCTCGTCCAACAAACGGGACTGGGACTAAGCCATGACGAAGAGACTGATGACGACCTTGGGGAGAGAGTACAACCAGGAATGAATAAGTACAAAATGCATAGTAATTAAGATTTTACATAGTTTAATTTGCTGTAAATAGTCCTTTTGTTTGCCATTGTTCCAAATATTAATTAATTTGCTCTTATTTCTTACAGTCTCTTCTTCGCTCTTATTTAGTTCACCTCTCGCCGAAAGAACGGGACTGGGACTAAGCCATGACGAAGAGACTGATGACGACCTTGGGGAGAGAGTACAACCAGGAAAGAATAAGTACAAAATGCATAATTATTAAGATTTTACATAGTTTAATTTGCTATAAATAGTACTTTTGTTTGCCATTGTTCCAAATATTAATTCATTTGCTCTTATTCTTACAGTCTCTCCTTCGCTCTTATTTAGTTCACCTCTCTTCGAAAGATCGGGACTTGGACCAAACCGTGACGAAGAGACTGATGACGACCTTGGGGAGAGAGTACAACCAGGAAAGAATAAGTACAAAATGCATAGTAATTAAGATTTTACATAGTTTAATTTGCTGTAAATAGTCCTTTTGTTTAACATTGTTCCAAAAATAATTCATTTACTCTTATTTCCTATAGTCTCACCTTCGCTCTTATTTAGTTCACGTCTCGACTAACGAACGGGACTGGGACCAAACCATGACGAAGAGACTGATGACGACCTTTGGGAGAGAGTACAACCAGGAAAGAATAAGTAAAAATGCATAGTAATTAAGATTTTACATAGTTTAATTTGCTGTAAATAGTCCTTTTGTTTGCCTTTGTTCCAAATATTAATTAATTTGCTCTTATTTCTTACAGTCTCTCCTTCGCTATTATTTAGTTTACCTCTCGTCCAACAAAAGGGACTGGGACTAAACCATGACGAAGAGACTGATGACGACCTTGGGGAGAGAGTACAACCAGGAAAGAATAAGTACAAAATGCATAGTAATTAAGATTTTACCTAGTTTAATTTGCTGTAAATAGTCCCTTTGTTGGCCATTGTTCCAAATATTAATTAATTTGCTCTTATTTCTTACAGTCCCTCCTTCGCTCTTATTTAGTTCACCTCTCGGCGAATGAACGGGACTGGGACTAAATCATGACGAAGAGACTGATGACGACCTTGGGGAGAGAGTACAACCAAGAAAGAATAAGTACAAAATGCATAGTAATTAAGATTTTACATAGTTTAATTTGCTGTAAATAGTCCTTTTGTTTGCCATTGTTCCAAATATTAATTAATTTGCTCTTATTTCTTACAGTCTCTCCTTCGCTCTTATTTTGTTCACCTCTCGTCCAACAAACGGGACTGGGACTAAGCCATGACGAAGAGACTGATGACGACCTTGGGGAGAGAGTACAACCAGGAATGAATTAGTACAAAATGCATAGTAATTAAGATTTTACATAGTTTAATTTGCTGTAAATAGTCCTTTTGTTTGCCATTGTTCCAAATATTAATTAATTTGCTCTTATTTCTTACAGTCTCTTCTTCGCTCTTATTTAGTTCACCTCTCGCCGAAAGAACGGGACTGGTACTAAGCCATGACGAAGAGACTGATGACGACCTTGGGGAGAGAGTACAACCAGGAAAGAATAAGTACAAAATGCATAATAATTAAGATCTTACATAGATTAATTCGCTGTAAATAGTCCTTTTGTTTGCCATTGTTCCAAATATAAATTAATTTGCTCTTATTTCTTACAGTCTCTCCTTCGCTCTTATTTAGTTCACCTCTCGTCGAACGAACGGGACTGGGACCAAACCATGACGAAGAGACTGATGACGACATTGCGGAGAGAGTACAACCAGGAAAGAATAAGTACAAAATGCATAGTAATTAAGATTTTACATAGTTTAATTTGCTATAAATAGTACTTTTGTTTGCCATTGTTCCAAATATTAATTCATTTGCTCTTATTCTTACAGTCTCTCCTTCGCTCTTATTTAGTTCACCTCTCGTCGAAAGATCGGGACTTGGACCAAACCGTGACGAAGAGACTGATGACGACCTTGGGGAGAGAGTACAACCAGGAAAGAATAAGTACAAAATGCATAGTAATTAAGATTTTACATAGTTTAATTTGCTGTAAATAGTCCTTTTGTTTAACATTGTTCCAAAAATAATTCATTTACTCTTATTTCCTATAGTCTCACCTTCGCTCTTATTTAGTTCACGTCTCGACTAACGAACGGGACTGGGACCAAACCATGACGAAGAGACTGATGACGACCTTGGGGAGAGAGTACAACCAGGAAAGAATAAGTAAAAATGCATAGTAATTAAGATTTTACATAGTTTAATTTGCTGTAAATAGTCCTTTTGTTTGCCATTGTTCCAAATATAAAATTCATTTGCTCTTATATATTACAGTCTCTCCTTCGCTCCTATATAGTTCACCTCTCCTCTAACGAACGGGACTGGGACCACACCATGACGAAGAGACTGATGACGACCTTGCGGAGAGAGTACAACCAGGAAAGAATAAGTACAAAATCATAGTAATTAAGATTTTCCATAGTTTAGTTTGTTTAAATTGTCCTTTTGTTTGCCATTGTTCCATATATTAATTCATTTGCTCTTATTTCTTACAGTCTCTCCTTCGCTCTTATTTTGTTCACCTCTCGCCGAAAGAACGGGACTGGGACTAAATCATGATGAAGAGACTGATGACGACCTTGGGGAGAGAGTACAACCAGGAAAGAATAAGTACAAAATGCATAGTAATTACGATTTTACATAGTATAATTTGCTGTAAATAGTCCTTTTGTTTGCCATTGTTCCAAATATTAATTAATTTGCTCATATTTCTTACAGTCTCTCCTTCGCTCTTATTTAGTTCACCTCTCGTCCTACGAACGGGACTGGGACTAAACCATGACGAAGAGACTGATGAAGACCTTGGGGAGAGAGTACAACCAGGAAAGAATAAGTACAAAATGCATAATAATTAAGATCTTACATAGATTAATTTGCTGTAAATAGTCCTTTTGTTTGCCATTGTTCCAAATATAAATTAATTTGCTCTTATTTCTTACAGTCTCTCCTTCGCTCTTATTTAGTTCACCTCTCGTCGAACGAACGGGACTGGGACCAAACCATGACGAAGAGACTGATGACGACATTGGGGAGAGAGTACAACCAGGAAAGAATAACTACAAAATACATAGTAATTAAGATTTTACATAGTTTAATTTGCTATAAATAGTCCTTTTGTTTGCCATTGTTCCAAATATGAATTAATTTGCTCTTATTTTTACAGTCTCTCCTTCGATCTTACTTAGTTCACCTCTCGTCGAGCGAACGGGACTGGGAGCTAACCATGACGATGAGACTGATGACGACATTGGGGAGAGAGTACAACCAGGAAAGAATAAGTACAAAATGCATAGTAATTAAGATTTTACATAGTTTAATTTGCTGTAAATAGTCCTTTTGTTTGCCATTGTTCCAAATATTAATTCATTTGCTCCTATTTCTTACAGTTTCTCCTTCGCTCTTATTTAGTTCACCTCTCGTCCTACGAATGGGACTGGGACTAAACAATGACGAAGAGACTGATGACGACCTTGGGGAGAGAGTACAACCAGGAAAGAATAAGTACAAAATGCATAGTAATTAAGATTTTACATAGTTTAATTTGCTGTAAATAGTCCTTTTGTTTGCCATTGTTCCAAATATTAATTAATTTTCTCTTATTTCTTACAGTCTCTCCTTCGCTCTAATTAAGTTCACCTCTTGTCCAACGAACGGGACTGGGACTAAACCATGACGAAGAGACTGATGACGACCTTGGGGAGAGAGTACAACCAGGAAAGAATAAGTACATAATACATAGTAATTAAGATTTTACATAGTTTATATTGCTGTAAATAGTCCTTTTGTTTGCCATTGTTCCAAATATTAATTAATTTGCTCTTATTTCTTACAGTCTCTCCTTCGCTCTTATTAAATTCACCTCTTGTCGAAAGAACGGGACTGGGACTAAATCATGACGAAGAGACTGATGACGACCTTGGGGAGAGAGTACAACCAGGAAAGAATAAGTACAAAATGCATAGTAATTAAGATTTTACATAGTTTAATTTGCTGTAAATAGTCCTTTTGTTTGCCATTGTTCCAAATATTAATTAATTTGCTCTTATTTCTTACAGTCTCTCCTTCGCTCTTATTTAGTTCACCTCTCGTCCAACGAAAGGGACTGGGACTAAACCATGACGAAGAGACTGATGAGGACCTTGGGGAGAGAGTACAACCAGAAAAGAATAAGTACAAAATGCATAGTAATTAAGATTTTACCTAGTTTAATTTGCTGTAAATAGTCCCTTTGTTGGCCATTGTTCCAAATATTAATTAATTTGCTCTTATTTCTTACAGTCTCTCCTCCGCTCTTATTTAGTTCACCACTCGTCGAATGAACGGGACTGGGACTAAATCATGACGAAGAGACTGATGACGACCTTGGGGAGAGAGTACAACCAAGAAAGAATAAGTACAAAATGCATAGTAATTAAGATTTTACATAGTTTAATTTGCTGTAAATAGTCCTTTTGTTTGCCATTGTTCCAAATATTAATTAATTTGCTCTTATTTCTTACAGTCTCTCCTTCGCTCTTATTTTGTTCACCTCTCGTCCAACAAACGGGACTGGGACTAAGCCATGACGAAGAGACTGATGACGACCTTGGGGAGAGAGTACAACCAGGAATGAATAAGTACAAAATGCATAGTAATTAAGATTTTACATAGTTTAATTTGCTGTAAATAGTCCTTTTGTTTGCCATTGTTCCAAATATTAATTAATTTGCTCTTATTTCTTACAGTCTCTTCTTCGCTCTTATTTAGTTCACCTCTCGCCGAAAGAACGGGACTGGGACTAAGCCATGACGAAGAGACTGATGACGACCTTGGGGAGAGAGTACAACCAGGAAAGAATAAGTACAAAATGCATAATAATTAAGATCTTACATAGATTAATTCGCTGTAAATAGTCCTTTTGTTTGCCATTGTTCCAAATATAAATTAATTTGCTCTTATTTCTTACAGTCTCTCCTTCGCTCTTATTTAGTTCACCTCTCGTCAAACGAACGGGACTGGGACCAAACCATGACGAAGAGACTGATGACGACATTGCGGAGAGAGTACAACCAGGAAAGAATAAGTACAAAATGCATAGTAATTAAGATTTTACATAGTTTAATTTGCTATAAATAGTACTTTTGTTTGCCATTGTTCCAAATATTAATTCATTTGCTCTTATTCTTACAGTCTCTCCTTCGCTCTTATTTAGTTCACCTCTCGTCGAAAGATCGGGACTTGGACCAAACCGTGACGAAGAGACTGATGACGACCTTGGGGAGAGAGTACAACCAGGAAAGAATAAGTACAAAATGCATAGTAATTAAGATTTTACATAGTTTAATTTGCTGTAAATAGTCCTTTTGTTTTACATTGTTCCAAAAATAATTCATTTACTCTTATTTCCTATAGTCTCACCTTCGCTCTTATTTAGTTCACGTCTCGACTAACGAACGGGACTGGGACCAAACCATGACGAAGAGACTGATGACGACCTTGGGGAGAGAGTACAACCAGGAAAGAATAAGTAAAAATGCATAGTAATTAAGATTTTACATAGTTTAATTTAATGTAAATAGTCCTTTTGTTTGCCATTGTTCCAAATATTAATTCATTTGCTCTTATATATTACAGTCTCTCCTTCGCTCCTATATAGTTCACCTCTCCTCTAACGAACGGGACTGGGACCACACCATGACGAAGAGACTGATGACGACCTTGCGGAGAGAGTACAACCAGGAAAGAATAAGTACAAAATCATAGTAATTAAGATTTTCCATAGTTTAGTTTGTTTAAATTGTCCTTTTGTTTGCCATTGTTCCATATATTAATTCATTTGCTCTTATTTCTTACTTTCTCTCCTTCGCTCTTATTTAGTTCACCTCTCGTCGAACGAACGGGACTGGGACCAAACCATGACGAAGAGACTGATGACGACCTTGGGGAGAGAGTACAACCAGGAAAGAATAAGTACAAAATGCATAGTAATTAAGATTTTACAGAGTTTAATTTGCTGTAAATAGTCCTTTTGTTTGCCATTGTTCCAAATATTACTTAATTTTCTCTTATTTCTTACAGTCTCTCCTTCGCTCTAATTAAGTTCACCTCTTGTCCAACGAACGGGACTGGGACTAAACCATGACGAAGAGACTGATGACGACCTTGGGGAGAGAGTACAACCAGGAAAGAATAAGTACATAATACATAGTAATTAAGATTTTACATAGTTTATATTGCTGTAAATAGTCCTTTTGTTTGCCATTGTTCCAAATATTAATTAATTTGCTCTTATTTCTTACAGTCTCTCCTTCGCTCTTATTAAATTCACCTCTTGTCGAAAGAACGGGACTGGGACTAAATCATGACGAAGAGACTGATGACGACCTTGGGGAGAGAGTACAACCAGGAAAGAATAAGTACAAAATGCATAGTAATTAAGATTTTACATAGTTTAATTTGCTGTAAATAGTCCTTTTGTTTGCCATTGTTCCAAATATTAATTAATTTGCTCTTATTTCTTACAGTCTCTCCTTCGCTCTTATTTAGTTCACCTCTCGTCCAACGAAAGGGACTGGGACTAAACCATGACGAAGAGACTGATGAGGACCTTGGGGAGAGAGTACAACCAGAAAAGAATAAGTACAAAATGCATAGTAATTAAGATTTTACCTAGTTTAATTTGCTGTAAATAGTCCCTTTATTGGCCATTGTTCCAAATATTAATTAATTTGCTCTTATTTCTTACAGTCTCTCCTTCGCTCTTATTTAGTTCACCTCTCGTCGAATGAACGGGACTGGGACTAAATCATGACGAAGAGACTGATGACGACCTTGGGGAGAGAGTACAACCAAGAAAGAATAAGTACAAAATGCATAGTAATTAAGATTTTACATAGTTTAATTTGCTGTAAATAGTCCTTTTGTTTGCCATTGTTCCAAATATTAATTAATTTGCTCTTATTTCTTACAGTCTCTCCTTCGCTCTTATTTTGTTCACCTCTCGTCCAACGAACGGGACTGGGACTAAGCCATGACGAAGAGACTGATGACGACCTTGGGGAGAGAGTACAACCAGGAATGAATAAGTACAAAATGCATAGTAATTAAGATTTTACATAGTTTAATTTGCTGTAAATAGTCCTTTTGTTTGCCATTGTTCCAAATATTAATTAATTTGCTCTTATTTCTTACAGTCTCTTCTTCGCTCTTATTTAGTTCACCTCTCGCCGAAAGAACCGGACTGGGACTAAATCATGATGAAGAGACTGATGACGACCTTGGGGAGAGAGTACAACCAGGAAAGAATAAGTACAAAATGCATAGTAATTACGATTTTACATAGTTTAATTTGCTGTAAATAGTCCTTTTGTTTGCCATTGTTCCAAATATTAATTAATTTGCTCATATTTCTTACAGTCTCTCCTTCGCTCTTATTTAGTTCACCTCTCGTCCTACGAACGGGACTGGGACTAAACCATGACGAAGAGACTGATGACGACCTTGGGGAGAGAGTACAACCAGGAAAGAATAAGTACAAAATGCATAGTAATTAAGATTTTACATAGTTTAATTTGCTGTAAATAGTCCTTTTGTTTGCCATTGTTCCAAATATTAATTAATTTTCTCTTATTTCTTACAGTCTCTCCTTCGCTCTAATTAAGTTCACCTCTCGTCCAACGAACGGGACTGGGACTAAACCATGACGAAGAGACTGATGACGACCTTGGGGAGAGAGTACAACCAGGAAAGAATAAGTACATAATACATAGTAATTAAGTTTTACATAGTATATATTGCTGTAAATAGTCCTTTTGTTTGCCATTGTTCCAAATATTAATTAATTTGCTCTTATTTCTTACAGTCTCTCCTTCGCTCTTATTAAATTCACCTCTTGTCGAAAGAACGGGACTTGGACTAAATCATGACGAAGAGACTGATGACGACCTTGGGGAGAGAGTACAACCAGGAAAGAATAAGTACAAAATGCATAGTAATTAAGATTTTACATAGTTTAATTTGCTGTAAATAGTCCTTTTGTTTGCCATTGTTCCAAATATTAATTAATTTGCTCTTATTTCCTACAGTCTTTCCTTCGCTCTTATTTAGTTCACCTCTCGTCCAACGAAAGGGACTGGGACTAAACCATGACGAAGAGACTGATGACGACCTTGGGGAGAGAGTACAACCAGGAAAGAATAAGTACAAAATGCATAGTAATTAAGATTTTACCTAGTTTAATTTGCTGTAAATAGTCCCTTTGTTGGCCATTGTTCCAAATATTAATTAATTTGCTCTTATTTCTTACAGTCTCTCCTTCGCTCTTATTTAGTTCACCTCTCGTCGAATGAACGGGACTGGGACTAAATCATGACGAAGAGACTGATGACGACCTTGGGGAGAGAGTACAACCAAGAAAGAATAAGTACAAAATGCATAGTAATTAAGATTTTACATAGTTTAATTTGCTGTAAATAGTCCTTTTGTTTGCCATTGTTCCATATATTAATTAATTTGCTCTTATTTCTTACAGTCTCTTCTTCGCTCTTATTTAGTTCACCTCTCGCAGAAAGAACCGGACTGGGACTAAATCATGATGAAGAGACTGATGACGACCTTGGGGAGAGAGTACAACCAGGAAAGAATAAGTACAAAATGCATAGTAATTACGATTTTACATAGTAGAATTTGCTGTAAATAGTCCTTTTGTTTGCCATTGTTCCAAATATTAATTAATTTGCTCATATTTCTTACAGTCTCTCCTTCGCTCTTATTTAGTTCACCTATCGTCCTACGAACGGGACTGGGACTAAACCATGACGAAGAGACTGATGACGACCTTAAGGAGAGAGTACAACCAGGAAAGAATAAGTACAAAATGCATAGTAATTAAGATTTTACATAGTTTAATTTGCTGTAAATAGTCCTTTTGTTTGCCATTGTTCCAAATATTAATTAATTTTCTCTTATTTCTTACAGTCCCTCCTTCGCTCTAATTTAGTTCACCTCTCGTCGAACGAATGGGACTGGGACCAAACCATGACGAAGATACTGATGACGACATTGGGGAGAGAGTACAACCAGGAAAGAATAAGTACAAAATACATAGTAATTAAGATTTTACATAGTTTAATTTGCTATAAATAGTCCTTTTGTTTGCCATTGTTCCAAATATTAATTAATTTGCTCTTATTTTTACAGTCTCTCCTTCGATCTTACTTAGTTCACCTCTCGTCGAACGAACGGGACTGGGAGCTAACCATGACGAAGATACTGATGACGACATTGGGGAGAGAGTACAACCAGGAAAGAATAAGTACAAAATGCATAGTAATTAAGATTTTACATAGTTTAATTTGCTCTAAATAGTCCTTTTGTTTGCCATTGTTCCAAATATTAATTCATTTGCTCCTATTTCTTACAGTCTCTCCTTCGCTCTTATTTAGTTCACCTCCCGTTGAACGAACAAGACTGGGACCAAACCATGACGAAGAGACTGATGACGACATTGGGGAGAGAGTACAACCAGGAAAGAATAAGTATAAAATGCATAGTAATTAGGATTTTACATAGTTTAATTTGCTGTAAATAGTCCTTTTGTTTGCCATTGTTCCAAATATTAATTCATTTGCTCTTATTTCTTACAGTCTCTCCTTCGCTCTTATATAGTTCACCTCTCGTCGAACGAACGGGACTGGGACCAAACCATGACCAAGAGACTGATGACGACATTGCGGAGAGAGTACAACCAGGATAGAATAAGTACAAAATGCATAGTTATTATTATTTTACATAGTTTAATTTGCTGTAAATAGTCCTTTTGTTTGTCATTGTTCCAAATATTAATTAAATTCCTCTTATTTCTTACAGTCTCTCCTTCGCTCTTATGTAGTTCACCTCTCGTCAACGAACGGGACTGGGACCAAACCATGACGAAGAGACTGATGACGACATTGGGGACAGAGTACAACCAGGAAAGAATAAGTACAAAATGCATAGTAATTAAGATTTTACATAGTTTAATTTGCTATAAATAGTCCTTTTGTTTGCCATTGTTCCAAATATTAATTCATTTGCTCTTATTTCTTACAGTCTCTCCTTCGCTCTTATTTAGTTCACCTCTTGTCGAAAGATCGTGACTTGGACCAAACCGTGACGAAGAGACTGATGACGACCTTGGGGAGAGAGTACAACCAGGAAAGAATAAGTACAAAATGCATAGTATTTAAGATTTTACATAGTATAATTTGCTGTAAATAGTCCTTTTGTTTAACATTGTTCCAAAAATAATTCATTTGCTCTTATTTCCTATAGTCTCACCTTCGCTCTTATTTAGTTCACCTCTCGTGTAACGAACGGGACTGGGACCAAACCATGACGAAGAGACTGATGACGACCTTGGGGAGAGAGTACAACCAGGAGAGAATAAGTAAAAATTCATAGTAATTGAGATTTTACATAGTTTAATTTGCTGTAAATAGTCCTTTTGTTTGCCATTGTTCCAAATATTAATTCATTTGCTCTTATATCTTACAGGCTCTCCTTCGCTCCTATATAGTTCACCTCTCCTCTAACGAACGGGACTGGGACCACACCATGACGAAGAGACTGATGACGACCTTGCGGAGAGAGTACAACCAGGAAGGAATAAGTACAAAATCATAGTAATTAAGATTTTCCATAGTTTAGTTTGTTTAAATTGTCCTTTTGTTTGCCATTGTTCCATATATTAATTAATTTGCTCTTATTTCTTACAGTCTCTCCTTCGCTCTTATTTAGTTCACCTCTCGTCGAACGAACGGGACTGGGACCAAACCATGACGAAGAGACTGATGACGACATTGGGGAGAGAGTACAACCAGGAAAGAATAAGTACAAAATGCATAGTATTTAAGATTTTTCATAGTTTTATTTGCTGTAAATAGTCCTTTTGTTTGCCATTGTTCCAAATATTAATTAATTTGCTCTTATTTCTTACAGTCTCTCCTTCGCTCTTATTTAGTTCACCTCTCGTCCAACGAAAGGGACTTGGACTAAACCATGACGAAGAGACTGATGACGACCTTGGGGAGAGAGTACAACCAGGAAAGAATAAGTACAAAATGCATAGTAATTAAGATTTTACCTAGTTTAATTTGCTGTAAATAGTCCCTTTGTTGGCCATATTTCCAAATATTAATTAATTTGCTCTTATTTCTTACAGTCTCTCCTTCGCTCTTATTTAGTTCACCTCTCGTCGAATGAACGGGACTGGGACTAAATCATGACGAAGAGACTGATGACGAACTTGGGGAGAGAGTACAACCAAGAAAGAATAAGTACAAAATGCATAGTAATTAAGATTTTACATAGTTTAATTTGCGGAAATAGTCCTTTTTTTGCCATTGTTCCAAATATTAATTAATTTGCTCTTATTTCTTACAGTCTCTCCTTCGCTCTTATTTTGTTCACCTCTCGTCCAACGAACGGGACTGGGACTAAGCCATGACGAAGAGACTGATGACGACCTTGGGGAGAGAGTACAACCAGGAATGAATAAGTACAAAATGCATAGTAATTAAGATTTTACATAGTTTAATTTGCTGTAAATAGTCCTTTTGTTTGCCATTGTTCCAAATATTAATTAATTTGCTCTTATTTCTTACAGTCTCTTCTTCGCTCTTATTTAGTTCACCTCTCGCCGAAAGAACGGGACTGGGACTAAATCATGATGAAGAGACTGATGACGACCTTGGGGAGAGAGTACAACCAGGAAAGAATAAGTACAAAATGCATAGTAATTACGATTTTACATAGTATAATTTGCTGTAAATAGTCCTTTTGTTTGCCATTGTTCCAAATATTAATTAATTTGCTCTTATTTCTTACAGTCTCTCCTTCGCTCTTATTTAGTTCACCTCTCGTCCTACGAACGGGACTGGGACTAAACCATGACGAAGAGACTGATGAAGACCTTGGGGAGAGAGTACAACTAGGAAAGAATAAGTACAAAATGCATAGTAATTAAGATTTTACATATTTTAATTTGCTGTAAATAGTCCTTTTGTTTGCCATTGTTCCAAATATTAATTAATTTTCTCTTATTTCTTACAGTCTCTCCTTCGCTCTAATTTAGTTCACCTCTCGTCCAACGAACGGGACTGGGACTAAACCATGACGAAGAGACTGATGACGACCTTGGGGAGAGAGTACAACCAGGAAAGAATAAGTACATAATGCATAGTAATTAAGATTTAACATAGTTTATATTGCTGTAAATAGTCCTTATGTTTGCCATTGTTCCAAATATTAATTAATTTGCTCTTATTTCTTACAGTCTCTCCTTCCCTCTTATTAAATTCACCTCTTGTCGAAAGAACGGGACTGGGACTAAATCATGACGAAGAGACTGATGAGGACCTTGGGGAGAGAGTACAACCAGGAAAAAATAAGTACAAAATGCATAGTAATTAAGATTTTACATAGTTTAATTTGCTGTAAATAGTCCTTTTGTTTGCCATTGTTCCAAATATTAATTAATTTGCTCATATTTCTTACAGTCTTTCCTTCGTTCTTATTTAGTTCACCTCTCGTCGAACGAACGGGACTGGGGATAAGCCATGACGAAGAGACTGATGACGACCTTGGGGAGAGAATACAACCAGGAAAGAATAAGTACAAAATGCATAATAATTAAGATCTTACATAGATTAATTTGCTGTAAATAGTCCTTTTGTTTGCCATTGTTCCAAATATAAATTAATTTGCTCTTATTTCTTACAGTCTCTCCTTCGCTCTTATTTAGTTCACCTCTCGTCGAACGAACGGGACTGGGACCAAACCATGACAAAGAGACTGATGACGACATTGGGGAGAGAGTACAACCAGGAAAGAATTAGTACAAAATACATAGTAATTAAGATTTAACATAGTTTAATTTGCTATAAATAGTCCTTTTGTTTGCCATTGTTCCAAATATTAATTCATTTGCTCCTATTTCTTACAGTCTCTCCTTCGCTCTTATTTAGTTCACCTCCCGTCGAACGAACAAGACTGGGACCAAACCATGACGAAGAGACTGATGACGACATTGGGGAGTGAGTACAACCAGGAAAGAATAAGTAAAAAATGCATAGTAATTAAGATTTTACATAGTTTAATTTGCTGTAAATAGTCCTTTTGTTTGCCATTGTTCCAAATATTAATTCATTTGCTCTTATTTCTTACAGTCTCTCCTTCGCTCTTATTTAGTTCACCTCTCGTCGAACGAACGGGACTGGGACCAAACCATGACCAAGAGACTGATGACGACATTGCGGAGAGAGTACAACCAGGAAAGAATAATTACAAAATGCATAGTTATTATTATTTTACATAGTTTAATTTGCTGTAAATAGTCCTTTTGTATGTCATTGTTCCAAATATTGATTAAATTGCTCTTATTTCTTACAGTCTCTCCTTCGCTCTTATGTAGTTCACCTCTCGTCGAACGAACGGGACTGGGACCAAACCATGATGAAGAGACTGATGACGACATTGGGGAGAGAGTACAACCAGGAAAGAATAAGTACAAAATGCATAGTAATTAAGATTTTACATAGTTTAATTTGCTATAAATAGTCCTTTTGTTTGCCATTGTTCCAAATATTAATTCATTTGCTCTTATTTCTTACAGTCTCTCCTTCGCTCTTATTTAGTTCACCTCTCGTTGAAGGATCGGGACTTGGACCAAACCGTGACGAAGCGACTGATGACGACCTTGGGGAGAGAGTACAACCAGGAAAGAATAAGTACAAAATGCATAGTAATTAAGATTTTACATAGTTTAATTTGCTGTAAATAGTCCTTTTGTTTAACATTGTTCCAAAAATAATTCATTTACTCTTATTTCCTATAGTCTCACCTTCGCTCTTATTTAGTTCACGTCTCGTCTAACGAACGGGACTGGGACCAAACCATGACGAAGAGACTGATGACGACCTTGGGGAGAGAGTACAACCAGGAAAGAATAAGTAAAAATGCATAGTAATGAAGATTTTACATAGTTTAATTTGCTGTAAATAGTCCTTTTGTTTGCCATTGTTCCAAATATTAATTCATTTGCTCTTATATATTACAGTCTCTCCTTCGCTCCTATATAGTTCACCTCTCCTCTAACGAACGGGACTGGGACCACACCATGACGAAGAGACTGATGACGACCATGCGGAGAGAGTACAACCAGGAAAGAATAAGTACAAAATCATAGTAATTAAGATTTTCCATAGTTTAGTTTGTTTAAATTGTCCTTTTGTTTGCCATTGTTCCATATATTAATTAATTTGCTCTTATTTCTTACAGTCTTTCCTTCGCTCTTATTTAGTTTAACCTCTCGTCGAAAGAACGGGACTGGGACTAAATCATGACGAAGAGACTGATGACGACCTTGGGAAGAGAGTACAACCAGGAAAGAATAAGTACAAAATGCATAGTAATTAAGATTTTACATAGTTTAATTTGCTGTAAATAGTCCATTTGTTTGCCATTATTCCATATATTATTTCATTTGCTATTATTTCTTAATGTCTCTCCTTCGCTCTTATTTAGTTCATCTCTCGTCCAACGAACAGGACTGGGACTAAACCATGACGAAGAGACTGATGACGACCTTGGGGAGAGAGTACACCTTGGAAAGAATAAGTACAAAATGCATAGTAATTAAGATTTTACATAGTTTAATTTGCTGTAAATAGTCCTTTTGTTTGCCATTGTTCCAAATATTAATTAATTTGCTCTTATTTCTTACAGTCTCTCCTTCGCTCTTATTTAGTTCACCTCTCGTCCAACGAAAGGGACTGGGACTAAACCATGACGAAGAGACTGATGACGACCTTGGGGAGAGAGTACAACCAGGAAAGAATAAGTACAAAATGCATAGTAATTAAGATTTTACCTTGTTTAATTTGCTGTAAATAGTCCCTTTGTTGGCCATTGTTCCAAATATTAATTAATTTGCTCTTATTTCTTACAGTCCCTCCTTCGCTCTTATTTAGTTCACCTCTCGTCGAATGAACGGGACTGGGACTAAATCATGACGAAGAGACTGATGACGACCTTGGGGAGAGAGTACAACCAAGAAAGAATAAGTACAAAATGCATAGTAATTAAGATTTTACATAGTTTAATTTGCTGTAAATAGTCCTTTTGTTTGCCATTGTTCCAAATATTAATTAATTTGCTCTTATTTCTTACAGTCTCTCCTTCGCTCTTATTTTGTTCACCTCTCGTCCAACAAACGGGACTGGGACTAAGCCATGACGAAGAGACTGATGACGACCTTGGGGAGAGAGTACAACCAGGAATGAATAAGTACAAAATGCATAGTAATTAAGATTTTACATAGTTTAATTTGCTGTAAATAGTCCTTTTGTTTGCCATTGTTCCAAATATTAATTAATTTGCTCTTATTTCTTACAGTCTCTTCTTCGCTCTTATTTAGTTCACCTCTCGCCGAAAGAACAGGACTGGGACTAAGCCATGACGAAGAGACTGATGACGACCTTGGGGAGAGAGTACAACCAGGAAAGAATAAGTACAAAATGCATAATTATTAAGATTTTACATAGTTTAATTTGCTATAAATAGTACTTTTGTTTGCCATTGTTCCAAATATTAATTCATTTGCTCTTATTCTTACAGTCTCTCCTTCGCTCTTATTTAGTTCACCTCTCGTCGAAAGATCGGGACTTGGACCAAACCGTGACGAAGAGACTGATGACGACCTTGGGGAGAGAGTACAACCAGGAAAGAATAAGTACAAAATGCATAGTAATTAAGATTTTACCTAGTTTAATTTGCTGTAAATAGTCCCTTTGTTGGCCATTGTTCCAAATATTAATTAATTTGCTCTTATTTCTTACAGTCCCTCCTTCGCTCTTATTTAGTTCACCTCTCGTCGAATGAACGGGACTGGGACTAAATCATGACGAAGAGACTGATGACGACCTTGGGGAGAGAGTACAACCAAGAAAGAATAAGTACAAAATGCATAGTAATTAAGATTTTACATAGTTTAATTTGCTGTAAATAGTCCTTTTGTTTGCCATTGTTCCAAATATTAATTAATTTGCTCTTATTTCTTACAGTCTCTCCTTCGCTCTTATTTTGTTCACCTCTCGTCCAACAAACGGGACTGGGACTAAGCCATGACGAAGAGACTGATGACGACCTTGGGGAGAGAGTACAACCAGGAATGAATAAGTACAAAATGCATAGTAATTAAGATTTTACATAGTTTAATTTGCTGTAAATATTCCTTTTGTTTGCCATTGTTCCAAATATTAATTAATTTGCTCTTATTTCTTACAGTCTCTTCTTCGCTCTTATTTAGTTCACCTCTCGCCGAAAGAACGGGACTGGGACTAAGCCATGACGAAGAGACTGATGACGACCTTGGGGAGAGAGTACAACCAGGAAAGAATAAGTACAAAATGCATAATAATTAAGATCTTACATAGATTAATTCGCTGTAAATAGTCCTTTTGTTTGCCATTGTTCCAAATATAAATTAATTTGCTCTTATTTCTTACAGTCTCTCCTTCGCTCTTATTTAGTTCACCTCTCGTCGAACGAACGGGACTGGGACCAAACCATGACGAAGAGACTGATGACGACATTGCGGAGAGAGTACAACCAGGAAAGAATAAGTACAAAATGCATAGTAATTAAGATTTTACATAGTTTAATTTGCTATAAATAGTACTTTTTTTTGCCATTGTTCCAAATATTAATTCATTTGCTCTTATTCTTACAGTCTCTCCTTCGCTCTTATTTAGTTCACCTCTCGTCGAAAGATCGGGACTTGGACCAAACCGTGACGAAGAGACTGATGACGACCTTGGGGAGAGAGTACAACCAGGAAAGAATAAGTACAAAATGCATAGTAATTAAGATTTTACATAGTTTAATTTGCTGTAAATAGTCCTTTTGTTTAACATTGTTCCAAAAATAATTCATTTACTCTTATTTCCTATAGTCTCACCTTCGCTCTTATTTAGTTCACGTCTCGACTAACGAACGGGACTGGGACCAAACCATGACGAAGAGACTGATGACGACCTTGGGGAGAGAGTACAACCAGGAAAGAATAAGTAAAAATGCATAGTAATTAAGATTTTACATAGTTTAATTTGCTGTAAATAGTCCTTTTGTTTGCCATTGTTCCAAATATTAATTCATTTGCTCTTATATATTACAGTCTCTCCTTCGCTCCTATATAGTTCACCTCTCCTCTAACGAACGGGACTGGGACCACACCATGACGAAGAGACTGATGACGACCTTTCGGAGAGAGTACAACCAGGAAAGAATAAGTACAAAATCATAGTAATTAAGATTTTCCATAGTTTAGTTTGTTTAAATTGTCCTTTTGTTTGCCATTGTTCCATATATTAATTCATTTGCTCTTATTTCTTACTGTCTCTCCTTCGCTCTTATTTAGTTCACCTCTCGTCGAACGAACGGGACTGGGACCAAACCATGACGAAGATACTGATGACGACCTTGGGGAGTGAGTACAAACAGGAAAGAATAAGTACAAAATGCATAGTAATTAAGATTTTCCATAGTTTAATTTGCTGTAAATAGTCCTTTTGTTTTCCATTGTTCCAAATATTAATTCATTTGCTCTTATTTCTTACAGTCTCTCCTTCGCTCTTATTTTGTTCACCTCTCGCCAAAAGAACGGGACTGGGACTAAATCATGATGAAGAGACTGATGACAACCTTGGGGAGAGAGTACAACCAGGAAAGAATAAGTACAAAATGCATAGTAATTACGATTTTACATAGTATAATTTGCTGTAAATAGTCCTTTTGTTTGCCATTGTTCCAAATATTAATTAATTTTCTCTTATTTCATACAGTCTCTCCTTCCCTCTTATTAAATTCACCTCTTGTGGAAAGAACGGGACTGGGACTAAATCATGACGAAGAGACTGATGACGACCTTGGGGAGAGAGTACAACCAGGAAAGAATAAGTACAAAATGCATAGTAATTAAGATTTTACATAGTTTAATTTGCTGTAAATAGTCCTTTTGTTTGCCATTGTTCCAAATATTAATTAATTTGCTCATATTTCTTACAGTCTTTCCTTCGTTCTTATTTAGTTCACCTCTCGTCGAACGAACGGGACTGGGACTAAGCCATGACGAAGAGACTGATGACGACCTTGGGGAGAGAGTACAACCAGGAAAGAATAAGTACAAAATGCATAATAATTAAGATCTTACATAGATTAATTTGCTGTAAATAGTCCTTTTGTTTGCCATTGTTCCAAATATAAATTAATTTGCTCTTATTTCTTACAGTCTCTGCTTCGCTCTTATTTAGTTCACCTCTCGTCGAACGAACGGGACTGCGACCAAACCATGACGAAGAGACTGATGACGACATTGGGGAGAGAGTACAACCAGGAAAGAATAAGTACAAAATACATAGTAATTAAGATTTTTACATAGTTTAATTTGCTATAAATAGTCCTTTTGTTTGCAATTGTTCCATATATTAATTAATTTGCTCTTATTTTTACAGTCTCTCCTTCGATCTTCTTTGTTCACCTCTCGTCGAACGAACGGGACTGGGAGCTAACCATGACGAAGAGACTGATGACAACATTGGGGAGAGAGTACAACCAGGAAAGAATAAGTACAAAATGCATAGTAATTAAGATTTTACATAGTTTAATTTGCTGTTAATAGTCCTTTTGTTTGCCATTGTTCCAAATATTAATTCATTTGCTCCTATTTCTTACAGTCTCTCCTTCGCTCTTATTTAGTTCACCTCCCGTCGAACGAACAAGACTGGGACCAAACCATGACGAAGAGACTGATGACGACATTGGGGAGAGAGTACAACCAGGAAAGAATAAGTACAAAATGCATAGTAATTAAGATTTTATATAGTTTAATATGCTGTAAATAGTCCTTTTATTTGCCATTGTTCCAAATATTAATTCATTTGCTCTTATTTCTTACAGTCTCTCCTTCGCTCTTATTTAGTTCACCTCTCGTCGAACGAACGGGACTGGGACCAAACCATGACCAAGAGACTGATGACGACATTGCGGAGAGAGTACAACCAGGAAAGAATAAGTACAAAATGCATAGTAATTATTATTTTACATAGTTTAATTTGCTGTAAATAGTCCTTTTGTTTGTCATTGTTCCAAATATTAATTAAATTGCTCTTATTTTTTACAGTCTCTCCTTCGCTCTTATTTAGTTCACCTCTCGTCGAACGAACGGGACTGGGACCAAACCATGACCAAGAGACTGATGACGACATTGCGGAGAGAGTACAACCAGGAAAGAATAAGTACAAAATGCATAGTAATTACTATTTTACATAGTTTAATTTGCTGTAAATAGTCCTTTTGTTTGTCATTGTTCCAAATATTATTTAAATTGCTCTTATTTCTTACAGTCTCTCCTTCGCTCTTATGTAGTTCACCTCTCGTCGAACGAACGGGACTGGGACCAAACCATGACGAAGTGACTGATGACGACATTGGGGAGAGAGTACAACCAGGAAAGAATAAGTACAAAATGCATAGTAATTAAGATTTTACATAGTTTAATTTGCTATAAATAGTCCTTTTGTTTGCCATTGTTCCAAATATTAATTCATTTGCTCTTATTTCTTACAGTCTCTCCTTCGCTCTTATTTAGTTCACCTCTCGTCGAAAGATCGGGACTTGGACCAAACCGTGACGAAGAGACAGATGACGACCTTGGGGAGAGAGTACAACCGGGAAAGAATAAGTACAAAATGCATAGTAATTAAGATTTTACATAGTTTAATTTGCTGTAAATAGTCCTTTTGTTTAACATTGTTCCAAAAATAATTCATTTACTATTATTTCCTATAGTCTCACCTTCGCTCTTATTTAGTTCACCTCTCGTCGAACGAACGGGACTGGGACCAAACCGTGACGAAGATACTGATGACGACCTTGGGGAGTGAGTACAAACAGGAAAGAATAAGTACAAAATGCATAGTTATTAAGATTTTCCATAGTTTAATTTGCTGTAAATAGTCCTTTTGTTTTCCATTGTTCCAAATATTAATTCATTTGCTCTTATTTCTTACAGTCTCTCCTTCACTCTTATTTAGTTCACCTCTCGTCGAACGAACGGGACTGGGACCAAACCATGACGAAGAGACTGATGATGACCTTGGGGAGAGAGTACAACCAGGAAAGAATAAGTACAAAATGCATAGTAATTAAGATTTTACATAGTTTAATTTGCTGTAAATAGTCCTTTTGTTTGCCATTTTTCAAAATATTAATTAATTTGCTCTTATTTCTTACAGTCTCTCCTTCGCTCTTATCTAGTTCACCTCTCGTCGAACGAACGGGACTGGGACCAAACCATGACCAAGAGACTGATGACGACCTTGGGGAGAGAGTACAACCAGGAAAGAATAAGTACAAAATGCATAGTAATTAAGATTTTACATAGTACAATTTGCTGTAAATAGTCCTATTGTTTGCCATTGTTCCAAATATTAATTAATTTACTCTTATTTCTTACAGTCTCTCCTTCGCTCTTATTTAGTTCACCTCTCGTCGAACTAACGGGACTGGGACTAAACCAAGACGAAGAGACTGATGACGACCTTGGATAGAGAGTACAACCAGGAAAGAATAAGTACAAAATGCATAGTAATTAAGATTTTACATAGATTAATTTGCTGTAAATAGTCCTTTTGTTTGCCATTGTTCCAAATATTAATTCATTTGCTCTTTTTTCATACTGCCTCTCCTTCGCTCTTATTTAGTTCACCTCTCGTTGAACGAACGGGACTGGGACCATACCATGACGAAGAGACTGATGACGACCTTGGGGTGAGAGTACAACCAGGAAAGAATAAGTACAAATTGCATAGTAATAAAGATTTTATGTAGTTTAGTTTGTTGTAAATAGTCTTTTTGTTTGCTATTGTTTAAAATAGTAATTCATTTGCTCCCATTTCTTACTGCCTCTCCTTCGCTCTTATTTAGTTCACCTCTCGTCGAACGAACGGGACTGGGACCAAACCATGACGAAGAGACTGATGACGATCTTTGGGATGGAGTACAACCAGGAAAGAATAAGTGCAAAATGCATAGTAATTAAGATTTTACATAGTTTAGTTTGTTTAAATTGTCCTTTTGTTAGCCATTGTTCCAAATATTAATTCATTTGCTCTTATTTCTTACAGTCTCTCCTTCGCTCTTATTTAGTTCACCTCTCGTCGAACGAACGGGACTGGGACCAAACCATGACCAAGAGACTGATGACGACATTGCGGAGAGAGTACAACCAGAAAAGAATAAGTACAAAATGCATAGTAATTAAGATTTTACATAGTTTAAATTGCTGTATATAGTCCTTTTGTTTGTCATTGTTCCAAATATTAATTAATTTGCTCTTATTTCTTACAGTCTCTCCTTCGCTCTTATTTAGTTCACCTCTCGTCGAACGAACGGGACTGGGACCAAACCATGACGAAGAGACTGATGACGACCTTGGGGAGAGAGTACAACCAGGAAGGAATAAGTACAAAATGCATAGTAATTAAGATTTTACATAGTTTAATTTGCTGTAAATAGTCCTTTTGTTTGCCATTGTTCAAAATATTAATTAATTTGCTCTTATTTCTTACAGTCTCTCCTTCGCTCTTATTTAGTTCACCTCTCGTCGAACGAACGGGACTGGGACCAAACAATGACCAAGAGACTGATGACGACCTTGGGGAGAGAGTACAACCAGGAAAGAATAAGTACAAAATGCATAGTAATTAAGATTTTACATAGTTCAATTTGCTGTAAATAGTCCTATTGTTTGCCATTGTTCCAAATATTAATTAATTTGCTCTTATTTCTTACAGTCTCTCCTTCGCTCTATTTAGTTCACCTCTCGTCGAACTAACGGGACTGGGACTTAACCAAGACGAAGAGACTGATGACGACCTTGGAAAGAGAGTACAACCAGGAAAGAATAAGTACAAAATGCATAGTAATTAAGATTTTACATAGATTAATTTGCTGTAAATAGTCCTTTTGTTTGCCATTGTTCCAAATATTAATTCATTTGCTCTTTTTTCATACTGCCTCTCCTTCGCTCTTATTTAGTTCACCTCTCGTCGAACGAACGGGACTGGGACCAAACCATGACGAAGATACTGATGACGACCTTGGGGAGAGAGTACAACCAGGAAGGAATAAGTACAAAATGCATAGTAATTAAGATTTTACATAGTTTAATTTGCTGTAAATAGTCCATTTGTTTGCCATTATTCCATATATTATTTCATTTGCTATTATTTCTTAATGTCTCTCCTTCGCTCTTATTTAGTTCATCTCTCGTCCAACAAACAGGACTGGGACTAAACCATGACGAAGAGACTGATGACGACCTTTGGGATAGAGTACAACCTGGAAAGAATAAGTACAAAATGCATAGTAATTAAGATTTTACATAGTTTAATTTGCTGTAAATAGTCCTTTTGTTTGCCATTGTTCCAAATATTAATTAATTTGCTCTTATTTCTTACAGTCTCTCCTTCGCTCTTATTTAGTTCACCTCTCGTCCAACGAAAGGGACTGGGACTAAACCATGACGAAGAGACTGATGACGACCTTGGGGAGAGAGTACAACCAGGAAACAATAAGTACAAAATGCATAGTAATTAAGATTTTACATAGTTTAATTTGCTGTAAATAGTCCCTTTGTTGGCAATTGTTCCAAATATTAATTAATTTGCTCTTATTTCTTACAGTCTCTCCTTCGCTCTTATTTAGTTCACCTCTCGTCGAATGAACGGGACTGGGACTAAATCATGACGAAGAGACTGATGACGACCTTGGGGAGAGAGTACAACCAAGAAAGAATAAGTACAAAATGCATAGTAATTTGATTTTACATAGTTTAATTTGCTGTAAATAGTCCTTTTGTTTGCCATTGTTCCAAATATTAATTCATTTGCTCTTATTTCTTACAGTCTCTCATTCGCTCTTATATAGTTCACCTCTCGTCGAACGAACGGAACTGGGACCAAACCATGACGAAGAGACTGATGACGACATTGGGGAGAGAGTACAACCAGGAAAGAATAAGGACAAAATGCATAGTAATTATTATTTTACATAGTTTAATTTGCTGTAAATAATCCTTTTGTTTGTCATTGTTCCAAATATTATTTAAATTGCTCTTATTTCTTACAGTCTCTCTTTCGCTCTTATGTAGTTCACCTCTCGTCGAACGAACGGGACTGGGACAAAACCATGACGAAGAGACTGATGACGACATTGGGGAGAGAGTACAACCAGGAAAGAATAAGTACAAAATGCATAGTAATTAAGATTTTACATAGTTTAATTTGCTATAAATAGTCCTTTTGTTTGCCATTGTTCCAAATATTAATTCATTTGCTCTTATTTCTTACAGTCTCTCCTTCGCTCTTATTTAGTTCACCTCTCGTCGAAAGATCGGGACTTGGACCAAACCGTGACGAAGAGACTGATGACGACCTTGGGGAGAGAGTACAACCAGGAAAGAATAAGTACAAAATGCATAGTAATTAAGATTTTACATAGTTTAATTTGCTGTAAATAGTCCTTTTGTTTAACATTGTTCCAAAAATAATTCATTTACTTTTATTTCCTATAGTCTCACCTTCGCTCTTATTTAGTTCACCTCTCGTCGAACGAACGGGACTGGGACCAAACCATGACGAAGATACTGATGACGACCTTGGGGAGTGAGTACAAACAGGAAAGAATAAGTACAAAATGCATAGTAATTAAGATTTTCCATAGTTTAATTTGCTGTAAATAGTCCTTTTGTTTTCCATTGTTCCAAATATTAATTCATTTGCTCTTATTTCTTACAGTCTCTCCTTCACTCTTATTTAGTTCACCTCTCGTCGAACGAACGGGACTGGGACCAAACCATGACCAAGAGACTGATGACGACATTGGGGAGAGAGTACAACCAGGAAAGAATAAGTACAAAATGCATAGTAATTAAGATTTTACATAGTTTAAATTGCTGTATATAGTCCTTTTGTTTGTCATTGTTCCAAATATTAATTAATTTGCTCTTATTTCTTACAGTCTCTCCTTCGATCTTATTTAGTTCACCTCTTGTCGAACGAACGGGACTGGGACCAAACCATGACGAAGAGACTGATGACGACCTTGGGGAGAGAGTACAACCAGGAAGGAATAAGTACAAAATGCATAGTTATTAAGATTTTACATAGTTTAATTTGCTGTTAATAGTCCTTTTGTTTGCCATTGTTCAAAATATTAATTAATTTGCTCTTATTTCTTACAGTCTTTCCTTCGCTCTTATTTAGTTCACCTCTCGTCGAAAGAACGGGACTGGGACTAAATCATGACGAAGAGACTGATGACGACCTTGGGGAGAGAGTACAACCAGGAAAGAATAAGTACAAAATGCATAGTAATTAAGATTGTACATAGTTTAATTTGCTGTATATAGTCCATTTGTTTGCCATTATTCCATATATTATTTCATTTGCTATTATTTCTTAATGTCTCTCCTTTGCTCTTATTTAGTTCATCTCTCGTCCAACGAACAGGACTGGGACTAAACCATGACGAAGAGACTGATGACGACCTTTGGGAGAGAGTACAACCTGGAAAGAATAAGTACAAAATGCATAGTAATTAAGATTTTACATAGTTTAATTTGCTGTAAATAGTCCTTTTGTTTGCCATTGTTCCAAATATTAATTAATTTGCTCTTATTTCTTACAGTCTCTCCTTCGCACTTATTTAGTTCACCTCTCGTCGAACGAACGGGACTGGGACCAAACCATGACGAAGAGACTGATGACGACATTGGGGAGAGAGTACAACCAGGAAAGAATAAGTACAAAATGCATAGTAATTATTATTTTACATAGTTTAATTTGCTGTAAATAGTCCTTTTGTTTGTCATTGTTCCAAATATTATTTAAATTGCTCTTATTTCTTACAGTCTCTCCTTCGCTCTTATGTAGTTCACCTCTCGTCGAACGAACGGGACTGGGACCAAACCATGACGAAGAGACTGATGACGACATTGGGGAGAGAGTACAACCAGGAAAGAATAAGTACAAAATGCATAGTAATTAAGATTTTACATAGTTTAATTTGCTATAAACAGTCCTTTTGTTTGCCATTGTTCCAAATATTAATTCATTTGCTCTTATTTCTTACAGTCTCTCCTTCGCTCTTATTTAATCACCTCTCGTCGAAAGATCGGGACTTGGACCAAACCGTGACGAAGAGACTGATGACGACCTTGGGGAGAGAGTACAACCAGGAAAGAATAAGTACAAAATGCATAGTAATTAAGATTTTAAATAGTTTAATTTGTTGTAAATAGTCCTTTTGTTTAACATTGTTCTAAAAATAATTCATTTACTCTTATTTCCTATAGTCTCACCTTCGCTCTTATTTAGTTCACCTCTCGTCGAACGAACGGGACTGGGACCAAACCATGACGAAGATACTGATGACAACCTTGGGGAGTGAGTACAAACAGGAAAGAATAAGTACAAAATGCATAGTAATTAAGATTTTCCATAGTTTAATTTGCTGTAAATAGTCCTTTTGTTTTCCATTGTTCCAAATATTAATTCATTTGCTCTTATTTCTTACAGTCTCTCCTTCACTCTTATTTATTTCACCTCTCGTCGAACGAACGGGACTGGGACCAAACCATGACGAAGAGACTGAAGACGACCTTGGGGAGAGAGTACAACCAGGAAGGAATAAGTACAACATGCATAGTAATTAAGATTTTACATAGTTTAATTTGCTGTAAATAGTCCTTTTGTTTGCCATTGTTCAAAATATTAATTAATTTGCTCTTATTTCTTACAGTCTCTCCTTCGCTCTTATTTAGTTCACCTCTCGTCGAACGAACGGGACTGGGACCAAACCATGACGAAGAGACTGATGACGACCTTGGGGAGAGAGTACAACCAGGAAGGAATAAGTACAACATGCATAGTAATTAAGATTTTACATAGTTTAATTTGCTGTAAATAGTCCTTTTGTTTGCCATTGTTCAAAATATTAATTAATTTGCTCTTATTTCTTACAGTCTCTCCTTCGCTCTTATTTAGTTCACCTCTCGTCGAACGAACGGGACTGGGACCAAACCATGACCAAGAGACTGATGACGACCTTGGGGAGAGAGTACAACCAGGAAAGAATAAGTATAAAATGCATAGTAATTAAGATTTTACATAGTTCAATTTGCTGTAAATAGTCCTTTTGTTTGCCATTGTTCCAAATATTAATTCATTTGCTCTTATTTCTTACAGTCTCTCCTTCGCTCTTATTTAGTTCACCTCTCGTCGAACGAACGGGACTGGGACCATACCATGACGAAGAGACTGATGACGACCTTGGGGTGAGAGTACAACCAGGAAAGAATAAGTACAAATTGCATAGTAATAAAGATTTTATGTAGTTTAGTTTGTTGTAAATAGTCATTTTGTTTGCTATTGTTTAAAATAGTAATTCATTTGCTCCCATTTCTTACTGCCTCTCCTTCGCTCTTATTTAGTTCACCTCTCGTCGAACGAACGGGACTGGGACCAAACCATGACGAAGAGACTGATGACAATCTTTGGGATGGAGTACAACCAGGAAAGAATAAGTACAAAATGCATAGTAATTATTATTTTACATAGTTTAGTTTGTTTAAATTGTCCTTTTGTTTGCCATTGTTCCAAATATTAATTCATTTGCTCTTATTTCTTACAGTCTCTCCTTCGCTCTTATTTAGTTCACCTCTCGTCGAACGAACGGGACTGGGGCCAAACCATGACCAAGAGACTGATGACGACATTGCGGAGAGAGTACAACCAGGAAAGAATAAGTAGAAAATGCATAGTAATTAAGATTTTACATAGTTTAAATTGCTGTATATAGTCCTTTTGTTTGTCATTGTTCCAAATATTAATTAATTTGCTCTTATTTCTTACAGTCTCTCCTTCGCTCTTATTTAGTTCACCTCTCGTCGAACGAACGGGACTGGGACCAAACCATGACGAAGAGACTGATGACGACCTTGGGGAGAGAGTACAACCAGGAAGGAATAAGTACAAAATGCATAGTAATTAAGATTTTACATAGTTTAATTTGCTGTAAATAGTCCTTTTGTTTGCCTTTGTTCAAAATATTAATTAATTTGCTCTTATTTCTTACAGTCTCTCCTTCGCTCTTATTGAGTTCACCTCTCGTCGAACGAACGGGACTGGGACCAAACAATGACCAAGAGACTGATGACGACCTTGGGGAGAGAGTACAACCAGGAAAGAATAAGTACAAAATGCATAGTAATTAAGATTTTACATAGTTCAATTTGCTGTAAATAGTCCTATTGTTTGCCATTGTTCCAAATATTAATTAATTTGCTCTTATTTCTTACAGTCTCTCCTTCGCTCTTATTTAGTTCACCTCTCGTCGAACTAACGGGACTGGGACTAAACCAAGACGAAGAGACTGATGACGACCTTGGAAAGAGAGTACAACCAGGAAAGAATAAGTACAAAATGCATAGTAATTAAGATTTTACATAGATTAATTTGCTGTAAATAGTCCTTTTGTTTGCCATTGTTCCAAATATTAATTCATTTGCTCTTTTTTCATACTGCCTCTCGTTCGCTCTTATTTAGTTCACCTCTCGTCGAACGAACGGGACTGGGACCATACCATGACGAAGAGACTGATGACGACCTTGGGGTGAGAGTACAACCAGGAAAGAATAAGTACAAATTGCATAGTAATAAAGATTTTATGTAGTTTAGTTTGTTGTAAATAGTCTTTTTGTTTGCTATTGTTTAAAATAGTAATTCATTTGCTCCCATTTCTTACTGCCTCTCCTTCGCTCTTATTTAGTTCACCTCTCGTCGAACGAACGGGACTGGGACCAAACCATGACGAAGAGACTGATGACGATCTTTGGGATGGAGTACAACCAGGAAAGAATAAGTACAAAATGCATAGTAATTAAGATTTTACATAGTTTAGTTTGTTTAAATTGTCCTTTTGTTTGCCATTGTTCCATATATTAATTCATTTGCTCTTATTTCTTACTGTCTCTCCTTCGCTCTTATTTAGTTCACCTCTCGTCGAACGAACGGGACTGGGACCAAACCATGACGAAGATACTGATGACGACCTTGGGGAGAGAGTACAACCAGGAAGAAATAAGTACAAAATGCATAGTAATTAAGATTTTACATAGTTTAATTTGCTGTAAATAGTCCTTTTGTTTGCCATTGTTCAAAATATTAATTAATTTGCTCTTATTTCTTACAGTCTTTTCTTCGCTCTTATTTAGTTCACCTCTCGTCGAAAGAACGGGACTGGGACTAAATCATGACGAAGAGACTGATGACGACCTTGGGGAGAGAGTACAACCAGGAAAGAATTAGTACAAAATGCATAGTAATTAAGATTTTACATAGTTTAATTTGCTGTTAATAGTCCATTTGTTTGCCATTATTCCATATATTATTTCATTTGCTATTATTTCTTAATGTCTCTCCTTCGCTCTTATTTAGTTCATCTCTCGTCCAACGAACAGGACTTGGACCAAACCGTGACGAAGAGACTGATGACGACATTGGGGAGAGACTACAACCAGGAAAGAATAAGTACAAAATGCATAGTAATTAAGATTTTACATAGTTTAATTTGCTGTAAATTGTCCTTTTGTTTAACATTGTTCCAAAAATAATTCATTTACTCTTATTTCCTATAGTCTCACCTTCGCTCTTATTTAGTTCACCTCTCGTCGAACGAACGGGACTGGGACCAAACCATGACGAAGATACTGATGACGACCTTGGGGAGTGAGTACAAACAGGAAAGAATAAGTACAAAATGCATAGTAATTAAGATTTTCCATAGTTTAATTTGCTGTAAATAGTCCTTTTGTTTTCCATTGTTCCAAATATTAATTCATTTGCTCTTATTTCTTACAGTCTCTCCTTCACTCTTATTTAGTTCACCTCTCGTCGAACGAACGGGACTGGGACCAAACCATGACGAAGAGACTGATGTCGACCTTGGGGGGAGAGTACAACCAGGAAAGAATAAGTACAAAATGCCTAGTAATTAAGATTTTACATAGTTTAATTTGCTATAAGTAGTCCTTTTGTTTGCTATTGTTGCAAATATTAATTAATTTGCTCTTATTTCTTACAGTCTCTCCTTCGCTCTTATTTAGTTCACCTCTCGTCGAACGAACGGGACTGGGACTAAACCATGACGAAGAGACTGATGACGACCTTGGGGAGAGAGTACAACCAGGAAACAATAAGTACAAAATGCATAGTAATTAAGATTTTACATAGTTTAATTTGCTGTAAATAGTCCCTTTGTTGGCAATTGTTCCAAATATTAATTAATTTGCTCTTATTTCTTACAGTCTCTCCTTCGCTCTTATTTAGTTCACCTCTCGTCGAATGAACGGGACTGGGACTAAATCATGACGAAGAGACTGATGACGACCTTGGGGAGAGAGTACAACCAAGAAAGAATAAGTACAAAATGCATAGTAATTTGATTTTACATAGTTTAATTTGCTGTAAATAGTCCTTTTGTTTGCCATTGTTCCAAATATTAATTCATTTGCTCTTATTTCTTACAGTCTCTCATTCGCTCTTATATAGTTCACCTCTCGTCGAACGAACGGAACTGGGACCAAACCATGACGAAGAGACTGATGACGACATTGGGGAGAGAGTACAACCAGGAAAGAATAAGGACAAAATGCATAGTAATTATTATTTTACATAGTTTAATTTGCTGTAAATAATCCTTTTGTTTGTCATTGTTCCAAATATTATTTAAATTGCTCTTATTTCTTACAGTCTCTCCTTCGCTCTTATGTAGTTCACCTCTCGTCGAACGAACGGGACTGGGACAAAACCATGACGAAGAGACTGATGACGACATTGGGGAGATAGTACAACCAGGAAAGAATAAGTACAAAATGCATAGTAATTAAGATTTTACATAGTTTAATTTGCTATAAATAGTCCTTTTGTTTGCCATTGTTCCAAATATTAATTCATTTGCTCTTATTTCTTACAGTCTCTCCTTCGCTCTTATTTAGTTCACCTCTCGTCGAAAGATCGGGACTTGGACCAAACCGTGACGAAGAGACTGATGACGACCTTGGGGAGAGAGTACAACCAGGAAAGAATAAGTACAAAATGCATAGTAATTAAGATTTTACATAGTTTAATTTGCTGTAAATAGTCCTTTTGTTTAACATTGTTCCAAAAATAATTCATTTACTCTTATTTCCTATAGTCTCACCTTCGCTCTTATTTAGTTCACCTCTCGTCGAACGAACGGGACTGGGACCAAACCATGACGAAGATACTGATGACGACCTTGGGGAGTGAGTACAAACAGGAAAGAATAAGTACAAAATGCATAGTAATTTAGATTTTCCATAGTTTAATTTGCTGTAAATAGTCCTTTTGTTTTCCATTGTTCCAAATATTAATTCATTTGCTCTTATTTCTTACAGTCTCTCCTTCACTCTTATTTAGTTCACCTCTCGTCGAACGAACGGGACTGGGACCAAACCATGACCAAGAGACTGATGACGACATTGGGGAGAGAGTAAAACCAGGAAAGAATAAGTACAAAATGCATAGTAATTAAGATTTTACATAGTTTAAATTGCTGTATATAGTCCTTTTGTTTGTCATTGTTCCAAATATTAATTAATTTGCTCTTATTTCTTACAGTCTCTCCTTCGATCTTATTTAGTTCACCTCTCGTCGAACGAACGGGACTGGGACCAAACCATGACGAAGAGACTGATGACGACCTTGGGGAGAGAGTACAACCAGGAAGGAATAAGTACAAAATGCATAGTTATTAAGATTTTACATAGTTTAATTTGCTGTTAATAGTCCTTTTGTTTGCCATTGTTCAAAATATTAATTAATTTGCTCTTATTTCTTACAGTCTTTCCTTCGCTCTTATTTAGTTCACCTCTCGTCGAAAGAACGGGACTGGGACTAAATCATGACGAAGAGACTGATGACGACCTTGGGGAGAGAGTACAACCAGGAAAGAATAAGTACAAAATGCATAGTAATTAAGATTGTACATAGTTTAATTTGCTGTATATAGTCCATTTGTTTGCCATTATTCCATATATTATTTCATTTGCTATTATTTCTTAATATCTCTCCTTTGCTCTTATTTAGTTCATCTCTCGTCCAACGAACTGGACTGGGACTAAACCATGACGAAGATACTGATGACAACCTTGGGGAGTGAGTACAAACAGGAAAGAATAAGTACAAAATGCATAGTAATTAAGATTTTCCATAGTTTAATTTGCTGTAAATAGTCCTTTTGTTTTCCATTGTTCCAAATATTAATTCATTTGCTCTTATTTCTTACAGTCTCTCCTTCACTCTTATTTAGTTCACCTCTCGTCGAACGAACGGGACTGGGACCAAACCATGACGAAGAGACTGATGACGACCTTGGGGAGAGAGTACAACCAGGAAAGAATAAGTACAAAATGCCTAGTAATTAAGATTTTACATAGTTTAATTTGCTATAAGTAGTCCTTTTGTTTGCTATTGTTGCAAATATTAATTAATTTGCTCTTATTTCTTACAGTCTCTCCTTCGCTCTTATTTAGTTCACCTCTCGTCGAACGAACGGGACTGGGACCAAACCATGACGAAGTGACTGATGATGACATTGGGGAGAGACTACAACCAGGAAAGAATAAGTACAAAATGCATTGTAATTAAGATTTTACATAGATTAATTTGCTATAAATAGTCCTTTTGTTTGCCAATGTTCCAAATATTAATTCATTTGCTCTTATTTCTTACAGTCTCTCCTTTGCTCTTATTTAGTTCACCTCTCGAAGAACGAACGGGACTGGGACCAAACCATGACCAAGAGACTGATGACGACATTGGGGAGAGAGTACAACCAGGAAAGAATAAGTACAAAATGCATAGTAATTAAGATTTTACATAGTTTAAATTGCTGTATATAGTCCTTTTGTTTGTCATTGTTCCAAATATTAATTAATTTGCTCTTATTTCTTACAGTCTCTCCTTCGCTCTTATTTAGTTCACCTCTCGTCGAACGAACGGGACTGGGACCAAACCATGTCGAAGAGACTGAAGACGACCTTGGGGAGAGAGTACAACCAGGAAGGAATAAGTACAACATGCATAGTAATTAAGATTTTACATAGTTTAATTTGCCTTAAATAGTCCTTTTGTTTGCCATTGTTCAAAATATTAATTAATTTGCTCTTATTTCTTACAGTCTCTCCTTCGCTCTTATTTAGTTCACCTCTCGTCGAACGAACGGGACTGGGACCAAACCATGACGAAGAGACTGATGACGACCTTGGGGAGAGAGTACAACCAGGAAGGAATAAGTACAACATGCATAGTAATTAAGATTTTACATAGTTTAATTTGTTGTAAATAGTCCTTTTGTTTGCCATTGTTCAAAATATTAATTAATTTGCTCTTATTTCTTACAGTCTCTCCTTCGCTCTTATTTAGTTCACCTCTCGTCGAACGAACGGGACTGGGACCAAACCATGACCAAGAGACTGATGACGACCTTGGGGAGAGAGTACAACCAGGAAAGAATAAGTATAAAATGCATAGTAATTAAGATTTTACATAGTTCAATTTGCTGTAAATAGTCCTTTTGTTTGCCATTGTTCCAAATATTAATTCATTTGCTCTTATTTCTTACAGTCTCTCCTTCGCTCTTATTTAGTTCACCTCTCGTCGAACGAACGGGACTGGGACCATACCATGACGAAGAGACTGATGACGACCTTGGGGTGAGAGTACAACCAGGAAAGAATAAGTACAAATTGCATAGTAATAAAGATTTTATGTAGTTTAGTTTGTTGTAAATAGTCATTTTGTTTGCTATTGTTTAAAATAGTAATTCATTTGCTCCCATTTCTTACTGCCTCTCCTTCGCTCTTATTTAGTTCACCACTCGTCGAACGAACGGGACTGGGACCAAACCATGACGAAGAGACTGATGACAATCTTTGGGATGGAGTACAACCAGGAAAGAATAAGTACAAAATGCATAGTAATTATTATTTTACATAGTTTAGTTTGTTTAAATTGTCCTTTTGTTTGCCATTGTTCCAAATATTAATTCATTTGCTCTTATTTCTTACAGTCTCTCCTTCGCTCTTATTTAGTTCACCTCTCGTCGAACGAACGGGACTGGGGCCAAACCATGACCAAGAGACTGATGACGACATTGCGGAGAGAGTACAACCAGGAAAGAATAAGTAGAAAATGCATAGTAATTAAGATTTTACATAGTTTAAATTGCTGTATATAGTCCTTTTGTTTGTCATTGTTCCAAATATTAATTAATTTGCTCTTATTTCTTACAGTCTCTCCTTCGCTCTTATTTAGTTCACCTCTCGTCGAACGAACGGGACTGGGACCAAACCATGACGAAGAGACTGATGACGACCTTGGGGAGAGAGTACAACCAGGAAGGAATAAGTACAAAATGCATAGTAATTAAGATTTTACATAGTTTAATTTGCTGTAAATAGTCCTTTTGTTTGCCTTTGTTCAAAATATTAATTAATTTGCTCTTATTTCTTACAGTCTCTCCTTCGCTCTTATTTAGTTCACCTCTCGTCCAACGAACGGGACTGGGACCAAACAATGACCAAGAGACTGATGACGACCTTGGGGAGAGAGTACAACCAGGAAAGAATAAGTACAAAATGCATAGTAATTAAGATTTTACATAGTTCAATTTGCTGTAAATAGTCCTATTGTTTGCCATTGTTCCAAATATTAATTAATTTGCTCTTATTTCTTACAGTCTCTCCTTCGCTCTTATTTAGTTCACCTCTCGTCGAACTAACGGGACTGGGACTAAACCAAGACGAAGAGACTGATGACGACCTTGGATAGAGAGTACAACCAGGAAAGAATAAGTACAAAATGCATAGTAATTAAGATTTTACATAGATTAATTTGCTGTAAATAGTCCTTTTGTTTGCCATTGTTCCAAATATTAATTCATTTGCTCTTTTTTCATACTGCCTCTCCTTCGCTCTTATTTAGTTCACCTCTCGTTGAACGAACGGGACTGGGACCATACCATGACGAAGAGACTGATGACGACCTTGGGGTGAGAGTACAACCAGGAAAGAATAAGTACAAATTGCATAGTAATAAAGATTTTATGTAGTTTAGTTTGTTGTAAATAGTCTTTTTGTTTGCTATTGTTTAAAATAGTAATTCATTTGCTCCCATTTCTTACTGCCTCTCCTTCGCTCTTATTTAGTTCACCTCTCGTCGAACGAACGGGACTGGGACCAAACCATGACGAAGAGACTGATGACGATCTTTGGGATGGAGTACAACCAGGAAAGAATAAGTGCAAAATGCATAGTAATTAAGATTTTACATAGTTTAGTTTGTTTAAATTGTCCTTTTGTTAGCCATTGTTCCAAATATTAATTCATTTGCTCTTATTTCTTACAGTCTCTCCTTCGCTCTTATTTAGTTCACCTCTCGTCGAACGAACGGGACTGGGACCAAACCATGACCAAGAGACTGATGACGACATTGCGGAGAGAGTACAACCAGAAAAGAATAAGTACAAAATGCATAGTAATTAAGATTTTACATAGTTTAAATTGCTGTATATAGTCCTTTTGTTTGTCATTGTTCCAAATATTAATTAATTTGCTCTTATTTCTTACAGTCTCTCCTTCGCTCTTATTTAGTTCACCTCTCGTCGAACGAACGGGACTGGGACCAAACCATGACGAAGAGACTGATGACGACCTTGGGGAGAGAGTACAACCAGGAAGGAATAAGTACAAAATGCATAGTAATTAAGATTTTACATAGTTTAATTTGCTGTAAATAGTCCTTTTGTTTGCCATTGTTCAAAATATTAATTAATTTGCTCTTATTTCTTACAGTCTCTCCTTCGCTCTTATTTAGTTCACCTCTCGTCGAACGAACGGGACTGGGACCAAACAATGACCAAGAGACTGATGACGACCTTGGGGAGAGAGTACAACCAGGAAAGAATAAGTACAAAATGCATAGTAATTAAGATTTTACATAGTTCAATTTGCTGTAAATAGTCCTATTGTTTGCCATTGTTCCAAATATTAATTAATTTGCTCTTATTTCTTACAGTCTCTCCTTCGCTCTATTTAGTTCACCTCTCGTCGAACTAACGGGACTGGGACTTAACCAAGACGAAGAGACTGATGACGACCTTGGAAAGAGAGTACAACCAGGAAAGAATAAGTACAAAATGCATAGTAATTAAGATTTTACATAGATTAATTTGCTGTAAATAGTCCTTTTGTTTGCCATTGTTCCAAATATTAATTCATTTGCTCTTTTTTCATACTGCCTCTCCTTCGCTCTTATTTAGTTCACCTCTCGTCGAACGAACGGGACTGGGACCAAACCATGACGAAGATACTGATGACGACCTTGGGGAGAGAGTACAACCAGGAAGGAATAAGTACAAAATGCATAGTAATTAAGATTTTACATAGTTTAATTTGCTGTAAATAGTCCATTTGTTTGCCATTATTCCATATATTATTTCATTTGCTATTATTTCTTAATGTCTCTCCTTCGCTCTTATTTAGTTCATCTCTCGTCCAACAAACAGGACTGGGACTAAACCATGACGAAGAGACTGATGACGACCTTTGGGATAGAGTACAACCTGGAAAGAATAAGTACAAAATGCATAGTAATTAAGATTTTACATAGTTTAATTTGCTGTAAATAGTCCTTTTGTTTGCCATTGTTCCAAATATTAATTAATTTGCTCTTATTTCTTACAGTCTCTCCTTCGCTCTTATTTAGTTCACCTCTCGTCCAACGAAAGGGACTGGGACTAAACCATGACGAAGAGACTGATGACGACCTTGGGGAGAGAGTACAACCAGGAAACAATAAGTACAAAATGCATAGTAATTAAGATTTTACATAGTTTAATTTGCTGTAAATAGTCCCTTTGTTGGCAATTGTTCCAAATATTAATTAATTTGCTCTTATTTCTTACAGTCTCTCCTTCGCTCTTATTTAGTTCACCTCTCGTCGAATGAACGGGACTGGGACTAAATCATGACGAAGAGACTGATGACGACCTTGGGGAGAGAGTACAACCAAGAAAGAATAAGTACAAAATGCATAGTAATTTGATTTTACATAGTTTAATTTGCTGTAAATAGTCCTTTTGTTTGCCATTGTTCCAAATATTAATTCATTTGCTCTTATTTCTTACAGTCTCTCATTCGCTCTTATATAGTTCACCTCTCGTCGAACGAACGGAACTGGGACCAAACCATGACGAAGAGACTGATGACGACATTGGGGAGAGAGTACAACCAGGAAAGAATAAGGACAAAATGCATAGTAATTATTATTTTACATAGTTTAATTTGCTGTAAATAATCCTTTTGTTTGTCATTGTTCCAAATATTATTTAAATTGCTCTTATTTCTTACAGTCTCTCTTTCGCTCTTATGTAGTTCACCTCTCGTCGAACGAACGGGACTGGGACAAAACCATGACGAAGAGACTGATGACGACATTGGGGAGAGAGTACAACCAGGAAAGAATAAGTACAAAATGCATAGTAATTAAGATTTTACATAGTTTAATTTGCTATAAATAGTCCTTTTGTTTGCCATTGTTCCAAATATTAATTCATTTGCTCTTATTTCTTACAGTCTCTCCTTCGCTCTTATTTAGTTCACCTCTCGTCGAAAGATCGGGACTTGGACCAAACCGTGACGAAGAGACTGATGACGACCTTGGGGAGAGAGTACAACCAGGAAAGAATAAGTACAAAATGCATAGTAATTAAGATTTTACATAGTTTAATTTGCTGTAAATAGTCCTTTTGTTTAACATTGTTCCAAAAATAATTCATTTACTTTTATTTCCTATAGTCTCACCTTCGCTCTTATTTAGTTCACCTCTCGTCGAACGAACGGGACTGGGACCAAACCATGACGAAGATACTGATGACGACCTTGGGGAGTGAGTACAAACAGGAAAGAATAAGTACAAAATGCATAGTAATTAAGATTTTCCATAGTTTAATTTGCTGTAAATAGTCCTTTTGTTTTCCATTGTTCCAAATATTAATTCATTTGCTCTTATTTCTTACAGTCTCTCCTTCACTCTTATTTAGTTCACCTCTCGTCGAACGAACGGGACTGGGACCAAACCATGACCAAGAGACTGATGACGACATTGGGGAGAGAGTACAACCAGGAAAGAATAAGTACAAAATGCATAGTAATTAAGATTTTACATAGTTTAAATTGCTGTATATAGTCCTTTTGTTTGTCATTGTTCCAAATATTAATTAATTTGCTCTTATTTCTTACAGTCTCTCCTTCGATCTTATTTAGTTCACCTCTTGTCGAACGAACGGGACTGGGACCAAACCATGACGAAGAGACTGATGACGACCTTGGGGAGAGAGTACAACCAGGAAGGAATAAGTACAAAATGCATAGTTATTAAGATTTTACATAGTTTAATTTGCTGTTAATAGTCCTTTTGTTTGCCATTGTTCAAAATATTAATTAATTTGCTCTTATTTCTTACAGTCTTTCCTTCGCTCTTATTTAGTTCACCTCTCGTCGAAAGAACGGGACTGGGACTAAATCATGACGAAGAGACTGATGACGACCTTGGGGAGAGAGTACAACCAGGAAAGAATAAGTACAAAATGCATAGTAATTAAGATTGTACATAGTTTAATTTGCTGTATATAGTCCATTTGTTTGCCATTATTCCATATATTATTTCATTTGCTATTATTTCTTAATGTCTCTCCTTTGCTCTTATTTAGTTCATCTCTCGTCCAACGAACAGGACTGGGACTAAACCATGACGAAGAGACTGATGACGACCTTTGGGAGAGAGTACAACCTGGAAAGAATAAGTACAAAATGCATAGTAATTAAGATTTTACATAGTTTAATTTGCTGTAAATAGTCCTTTTGTTTGCCATTGTTCCAAATATTAATTAATTTGCTCTTATTTCTTACAGTCTCTCCTTCGCACTTATTTAGTTCACCTCTCGTCCAACGAAAGGGACTGGGACTAAACCATGACGAAGAGACTGATGACGACCTTGGGGAGAGAGTACAACCAGGAAAGAATAAGTACAAAATGCATAGTAATTAAGATTTTACATAGTTTAATTTGCTGTAAATAGTCCCTTTGTTGGCCATTGTTCCAAATATGAATTAATTTGCTCTTATTTCTTACAGTCTCTGCTTCACTCTTATTTAGTTCACCTCTCGTCGAATGAACGGGACTGGGACTAAATCATGACGAAGAGATTGATGACGACCTTGGGGAGAGAGTACAACCAAGAAAGAATAAGTACAAAATGCATAGTAATTTGATTTTACATAGTTTAATTTGCTGTAAATAGTCCTTTTGTTTGCCATTGTTCCAAATATTAATTCATTTGCTCTTATTTCTTACAGTCTCTCCTTCGCTCTTATTTAGTTCACCTCTCGTCGAACGAACGGGACTGGGACCAAACCATGACGAAGAGACTGATGACGACATTGGGGAGAGAGTACAACCAGGAAAGAATAAGTACAAAATGCATAGTAATTATTATTTTACATAGTTTAATTTGCTGTAAATAGTCCTTTTGTTTGTCATTGTTCCAAATATTATTTAAATTGCTCTTATTTCTTACAGTCTCTCCTTCGCTCTTATGTAGTTCACCTCTCGTCGAACGAACGGGACTGGGACCAAACCATGACGAAGAGACTGATGACGACATTGGGGAGAGAGTACAACCAGGAAAGAATAAGTACAAAATGCATAGTAATTAAGATTTTACATAGTTTAATTTGCTATAAACAGTCCTTTTGTTTGCCATTGTTCCAAATATTAATTCATTTGCTCTTATTTCTTACAGTCTCTCCTTCGCTCTTATTTAATCACCTCTCGTCGAAAGATCGGGACTTGGACCAAACCGTGACGAAGAGACTGATGACGACCTTGGGGAGAGAGTACAACCAGGAAAGAATAAGTACAAAATGCATAGTAATTAAGATTTTAAATAGTTTAATTTGTTGTAAATAGTCCTTTTGTTTAACATTGTTCTAAAAATAATTCATTTACTCTTATTTCCTATAGTCTCACCTTCGCTCTTATTTAGTTCACCTCTCGTCGAACGAACGGGACTGGGACCAAACCATGACGAAGATACTGATGACAACCTTGGGGAGTGAGTACAAACAGGAAAGAATAAGTACAAAATGCATAGTAATTAAGATTTTCCATAGTTTAATTTGCTGTAAATAGTCCTTTTGTTTTCCATTGTTCCAAATATTAATTCATTTGCTCTTATTTCTTACAGTCTCTCCTTCACTCTTATTTATTTCACCTCTCGTCGAACGAACGGGACTGGGACCAAACCATGACGAAGAGACTGAAGACGACCTTGGGGAGAGAGTACAACCAGGAAGGAATAAGTACAACATGCATAGTAATTAAGATTTTACATAGTTTAATTTGCTGTAAATAGTCCTTTTGTTTGCCATTGTTCAAAATATTAATTAATTTGCTCTTATTTCTTACAGTCTCTCCTTCGCTCTTATTTAGTTCACCTCTCGTCGAACGAACGGGACTGGGACCAAACCATGACGAAGAGACTGATGACGACCTTGGGGAGAGAGTACAACCAGGAAGGAATAAGTACAACATGCATAGTAATTAAGATTTTACATAGTTTAATTTGCTGTAAATAGTCCTTTTGTTTGCCATTGTTCAAAATATTAATTAATTTGCTCTTATTTCTTACAGTCTCTCCTTCGCTCTTATTTAGTTCACCTCTCGTCGAACGAACGGGACTGGGACCAAACCATGACCAAGAGACTGATGACGACCTTGGGGAGAGAGTACAACCAGGAAAGAATAAGTATAAAATGCATAGTAATTAAGATTTTACATAGTTCAATTTGCTGTAAATAGTCCTTTTGTTTGCCATTGTTCCAAATATTAATTCATTTGCTCTTATTTCTTACAGTCTCTCCTTCGCTCTTATTTAGTTCACCTCTCGTCGAACGAACGGGACTGGGACCATACCATGACGAAGAGACTGATGACGACCTTGGGGTGAGAGTACAACCAGGAAAGAATAAGTACAAATTGCATAGTAATAAAGATTTTATGTAGTTTAGTTTGTTGTAAATAGTCATTTTGTTTGCTATTGTTTAAAATAGTAATTCATTTGCTCCCATTTCTTACTGCCTCTCCTTCGCTCTTATTTAGTTCACCTCTCGTCGAACGAACGGGACTGGGACCAAACCATGACGAAGAGACTGATGACAATCTTTGGGATGGAGTACAACCAGGAAAGAATAAGTACAAAATGCATAGTAATTATTATTTTACATAGTTTAGTTTGTTTAAATTGTCCTTTTGTTTGCCATTGTTCCAAATATTAATTCATTTGCTCTTATTTCTTACAGTCTCTCCTTCGCTCTTATTTAGTTCACCTCTCGTCGAACGAACGGGACTGGGGCCAAACCATGACCAAGAGACTGATGACGACATTGCGGAGAGAGTACAACCAGGAAAGAATAAGTAGAAAATGCATAGTAATTAAGATTTTACATAGTTTAAATTGCTGTATATAGTCCTTTTGTTTGTCATTGTTCCAAATATTAATTAATTTGCTCTTATTTCTTACAGTCTCTCCTTCGCTCTTATTTAGTTCACCTCTCGTCGAACGAACGGGACTGGGACCAAACCATGACGAAGAGACTGATGACGACCTTGGGGAGAGAGTACAACCAGGAAGGAATAAGTACAAAATGCATAGTAATTAAGATTTTACATAGTTTAATTTGCTGTAAATAGTCCTTTTGTTTGCCTTTGTTCAAAATATTAATTAATTTGCTCTTATTTCTTACAGTCTCTCCTTCGCTCTTATTGAGTTCACCTCTCGTCGAACGAACGGGACTGGGACCAAACAATGACCAAGAGACTGATGACGACCTTGGGGAGAGAGTACAACCAGGAAAGAATAAGTACAAAATGCATAGTAATTAAGATTTTACATAGTTCAATTTGCTGTAAATAGTCCTATTGTTTGCCATTGTTCCAAATATTAATTAATTTGCTCTTATTTCTTACAGTCTCTCCTTCGCTCTTATTTAGTTCACCTCTCGTCGAACTAACGGGACTGGGACTAAACCAAGACGAAGAGACTGATGACGACCTTGGAAAGAGAGTACAACCAGGAAAGAATAAGTACAAAATGCATAGTAATTAAGATTTTACATAGATTAATTTGCTGTAAATAGTCCTTTTGTTTGCCATTGTTCCAAATATTAATTCATTTGCTCTTTTTTCATACTGCCTCTCGTTCGCTCTTATTTAGTTCACCTCTCGTCGAACGAACGGGACTGGGACCATACCATGACGAAGAGACTGATGACGACCTTGGGGTGAGAGTACAACCAGGAAAGAATAAGTACAAATTGCATAGTAATAAAGATTTTATGTAGTTTAGTTTGTTGTAAATAGTCTTTTTGTTTGCTATTGTTTAAAATAGTAATTCATTTGCTCCCATTTCTTACTGCCTCTCCTTCGCTCTTATTTAGTTCACCTCTCGTCGAACGAACGGGACTGGGACCAAACCATGACGAAGAGACTGATGACGATCTTTGGGATGGAGTACAACCAGGAAAGAATAAGTACAAAATGCATAGTAATTAAGATTTTACATAGTTTAGTTTGTTTAAATTGTCCTTTTGTTTGCCATTGTTCCATATATTAATTCATTTGCTCTTATTTCTTACTGTCTCTCCTTCGCTCTTATTTAGTTCACCTCTCGTCGAACGAACGGGACTGGGACCAAACCATGACGAAGATACTGATGACGACCTTGGGGAGAGAGTACAACCAGGAAGAAATAAGTACAAAATGCATAGTAATTAAGATTTTACATAGTTTAATTTGCTGTAAATAGTCCTTTTGTTTGCCATTGTTCAAAATATTAATTAATTTGCTCTTATTTCTTACAGTCTTTTCTTCGCTCTTATTTAGTTCACCTCTCGTCGAAAGAACGGGACTGGGACTAAATCATGACGAAGAGACTGATGACGACCTTGGGGAGAGAGTACAACCAGGAAAGAATTAGTACAAAATGCATAGTAATTAAGATTTTACATAGTTTAATTTGCTGTTAATAGTCCATTTGTTTGCCATTATTCCATATATTATTTCATTTGCTATTATTTCTTAATGTCTCTCCTTCGCTCTTATTTAGTTCATCTCTCGTCCAACGAACAGGACTTGGACCAAACCGTGACGAAGAGACTGATGACGACATTGGGGAGAGACTACAACCAGGAAAGAATAAGTACAAAATGCATAGTAATTAAGATTTTACATAGTTTAATTTGCTGTAAATTGTCCTTTTGTTTAACATTGTTCCAAAAATAATTCATTTACTCTTATTTCCTATAGTCTCACCTTCGCTCTTATTTAGTTCACCTCTCGTCGAACGAACGGGACTGGGACCAAACCATGACGAAGATACTGATGACGACCTTGGGGAGTGAGTACAAACAGGAAAGAATAAGTACAAAATGCATAGTAATTAAGATTTTCCATAGTTTAATTTGCTGTAAATAGTCCTTTTGTTTTCCATTGTTCCAAATATTAATTCATTTGCTCTTATTTCTTACAGTCTCTCCTTCACTCTTATTTAGTTCACCTCTCGTCGAACGAACGGGACTGGGACCAAACCATGACGAAGAGACTGATGTCGACCTTGGGGGGAGAGTACAACCAGGAAAGAATAAGTACAAAATGCCTAGTAATTAAGATTTTACATAGTTTAATTTGCTATAAGTAGTCCTTTTGTTTGCTATTGTTGCAAATATTAATTAATTTGCTCTTATTTCTTACAGTCTCTCCTTCGCTCTTATTTAGTTCACCTCTCGTCGAACGAACGGGACTGGGACTAAACCATGACGAAGAGACTGATGACGACCTTGGGGAGAGAGTACAACCAGGAAACAATAAGTACAAAATGCATAGTAATTAAGATTTTACATAGTTTAATTTGCTGTAAATAGTCCCTTTGTTGGCAATTGTTCCAAATATTAATTAATTTGCTCTTATTTCTTACAGTCTCTCCTTCGCTCTTATTTAGTTCACCTCTCGTCGAATGAACGGGACTGGGACTAAATCATGACGAAGAGACTGATGACGACCTTGGGGAGAGAGTACAACCAAGAAAGAATAAGTACAAAATGCATAGTAATTTGATTTTACATAGTTTAATTTGCTGTAAATAGTCCTTTTGTTTGCCATTGTTCCAAATATTAATTCATTTGCTCTTATTTCTTACAGTCTCTCATTCGCTCTTATATAGTTCACCTCTCGTCGAACGAACGGAACTGGGACCAAACCATGACGAAGAGACTGATGACGACATTGGGGAGAGAGTACAACCAGGAAAGAATAAGGACAAAATGCATAGTAATTATTATTTTACATAGTTTAATTTGCTGTAAATAATCCTTTTGTTTGTCATTGTTCCAAATATTATTTAAATTGCTCTTATTTCTTACAGTCTCTCCTTCGCTCTTATGTAGTTCACCTCTCGTCGAACGAACGGGACTGGGACAAAACCATGACGAAGAGACTGATGACGACATTGGGGAGATAGTACAACCAGGAAAGAATAAGTACAAAATGCATAGTAATTAAGATTTTACATAGTTTAATTTGCTATAAATAGTCCTTTTGTTTGCCATTGTTCCAAATATTAATTCATTTGCTCTTATTTCTTACAGTCTCTCCTTCGCTCTTATTTAGTTCACCTCTCGTCGAAAGATCGGGACTTGGACCAAACCGTGACGAAGAGACTGATGACGACCTTGGGGAGAGAGTACAACCAGGAAAGAATAAGTACAAAATGCATAGTAATTAAGATTTTACATAGTTTAATTTGCTGTAAATAGTCCTTTTGTTTAACATTGTTCCAAAAATAATTCATTTACTCTTATTTCCTATAGTCTCACCTTCGCTCTTATTTAGTTCACCTCTCGTCGAACGAACGGGACTGGGACCAAACCATGACGAAGATACTGATGACGACCTTGGGGAGTGAGTACAAACAGGAAAGAATAAGTACAAAATGCATAGTAATTTAGATTTTCCATAGTTTAATTTGCTGTAAATAGTCCTTTTGTTTTCCATTGTTCCAAATATTAATTCATTTGCTCTTATTTCTTACAGTCTCTCCTTCACTCTTATTTAGTTCACCTCTCGTCGAACGAACGGGACTGGGACCAAACCATGACCAAGAGACTGATGACGACATTGGGGAGAGAGTAAAACCAGGAAAGAATAAGTACAAAATGCATAGTAATTAAGATTTTACATAGTTTAAATTGCTGTATATAGTCCTTTTGTTTGTCATTGTTCCAAATATTAATTAATTTGCTCTTATTTCTTACAGTCTCTCCTTCGATCTTATTTAGTTCACCTCTCGTCGAACGAACGGGACTGGGACCAAACCATGACGAAGAGACTGATGACGACCTTGGGGAGAGAGTACAACCAGGAAGGAATAAGTACAAAATGCATAGTTATTAAGATTTTACATAGTTTAATTTGCTGTTAATAGTCCTTTTGTTTGCCATTGTTCAAAATATTAATTAATTTGCTCTTATTTCTTACAGTCTTTCCTTCGCTCTTATTTAGTTCACCTCTCGTCGAAAGAACGGGACTGGGACTAAATCATGACGAAGAGACTGATGACGACCTTGGGGAGAGAGTACAACCAGGAAAGAATAAGTACAAAATGCATAGTAATTAAGATTGTACATAGTTTAATTTGCTGTATATAGTCCATTTGTTTGCCATTATTCCATATATTATTTCATTTGCTATTATTTCTTAATATCTCTCCTTTGCTCTTATTTAGTTCATCTCTCGTCCAACGAACAGGACTGGGACTAAACCATGACGAAGATACTGATGACAACCTTGGGGAGTGAGTACAAACAGGAAAGAATAAGTACAAAATGCATAGTAATTAAGATTTTCCATAGTTTAATTTGCTGTAAATAGTCCTTTTGTTTTCCATTGTTCCAAATATTAATTCATTTGCTCTTATTTCTTACAGTCTCTCCTTCACTCTTATTTAGTTCACCTCTCGTCGAACGAACGGGACTGGGACCAAACCATGACGAAGAGACTGATGACGACCTTGGGGAGAGAGTACAACCAGGAAAGAATAAGTACAAAATGCCTAGTAATTAAGATTTTACATAGTTTAATTTGCTATAAGTAGTCCTTTTGTTTGCTATTGTTGCAAATATTAATTAATTTGCTCTTATTTCTTACAGTCTCTCCTTCGCTCTTATTTAGTTCACCTCTCGTCGAACGAACGGGACTGGGACCAAACCATGACGAAGTGACTGATGATGACATTGGGGAGAGACTACAACCAGGAAAGAATAAGTACAAAATGCATTGTAATTAAGATTTTACATAGATTAATTTGCTATAAATAGTCCTTTTGTTTGCCAATGTTCCAAATATTAATTCATTTGCTCTTATTTCTTACAGTCTCTCCTTTGCTCTTATTTAGTTCACCTCTCGAAGAACGAACGGGACTGGGACCAAACCATGACCAAGAGACTGATGACGACATTGGGGAGAGAGTACAACCAGGAAAGAATAAGTACAAAATGCATAGTAATTAAGATTTTACATAGTTTAAATTGCTGTATATAGTCCTTTTGTTTGTCATTGTTCCAAATATTAATTAATTTGCTCTTATTTCTTACAGTCTCTCCTTCGCTCTTATTTAGTTCACCTCTCGTCGAACGAACGGGACTGGGACCAAACCATGTCGAAGAGACTGAAGACGACCTTGGGGAGAGAGTACAACCAGGAAGGAATAAGTACAACATGCATAGTAATTAAGATTTTACATAGTTTAATTTGCCTTAAATAGTCCTTTTGTTTGCCATTGTTCAAAATATTAATTAATTTGCTCTTATTTCTTACAGTCTCTCCTTCGCTCTTATTTAGTTCACCTCTCGTCGAACGAACGGGACTGGGACCAAACCATGACGAAGAGACTGATGACGACCTTGGGGAGAGAGTACAACCAGGAAGGAATAAGTACAACATGCATAGTAATTAAGATTTTACATAGTTTAATTTGTTGTAAATAGTCCTTTTGTTTGCCATTGTTCAAAATATTAATTAATTTGCTCTTATTTCTTACAGTCTCTCCTTCGCTCTTATTTAGTTCACCTCTCGTCGAACGAACGGGACTGGGACCAAACCATGACCAAGAGACTGATGACGACCTTGGGGAGAGAGTACAACCAGGAAAGAATAAGTATAAAATGCATAGTAATTAAGATTTTACATAGTTCAATTTGCTGTAAATAGTCCTTTTGTTTGCCATTGTTCCAAATATTAATTCATTTGCTCTTATTTCTTACAGTCTCTCCTTCGCTCTTATTTAGTTCACCTCTCGTCGAACGAACGGGACTGGGACCATACCATGACGAAGAGACTGATGACGACCTTGGGGTGAGAGTACAACCAGGAAAGAATAAGTACAAATTGCATAGTAATAAAGATTTTATGTAGTTTAGTTTGTTGTAAATAGTCATTTTGTTTGCTATTGTTTAAAATAGTAATTCATTTGCTCCCATTTCTTACTGCCTCTCCTTCGCTCTTATTTAGTTCACCACTCGTCGAACGAACGGGACTGGGACCAAACCATGACGAAGAGACTGATGACAATCTTTGGGATGGAGTACAACCAGGAAAGAATAAGTACAAAATGCATAGTAATTATTATTTTACATAGTTTAGTTTGTTTAAATTGTCCTTTTGTTTGCCATTGTTCCAAATATTAATTCATTTGCTCTTATTTCTTACAGTCTCTCCTTCGCTCTTATTTAGTTCACCTCTCGTCGAACGAACGGGACTGGGGCCAAACCATGACCAAGAGACTGATGACGACATTGCGGAGAGAGTACAACCAGGAAAGAATAAGTAGAAAATGCATAGTAATTAAGATTTTACATAGTTTAAATTGCTGTATATAGTCCTTTTGTTTGTCATTGTTCCAAATATTAATTAATTTGCTCTTATTTCTTACAGTCTCTCCTTCGCTCTTATTTAGTTCACCTCTCGTCGAACGAACGGGACTGGGACCAAACCATGACGAAGAGACTGATGACGACCTTGGGGAGAGAGTACAACCAGGAAGGAATAAGTACAAAATGCATAGTAATTAAGATTTTACATAGTTTAATTTGCTGTAAATAGTCCTTTTGTTTGCCTTTGTTCAAAATATTAATTAATTTGCTCTTATTTCTTACAGTCTCTCCTTCGCTCTTATTTAGTTCACCTCTCGTCCAACGAACGGGACTGGGACCAAACAATGACCAAGAGACTGATGACGACCTTGGGGAGAGAGTACAACCAGGAAAGAATAAGTACAAAATGCATAGTAATTAAGATTTTACATAGTTCAATTTGCTGTAAATAGTCCTATTGTTTGCCATTGTTCCAAATATTAATTAATTTGCTCTTATTTCTTACAGTCTCTCCTTCGCTCTTATTTAGTTCACCTCTCGTCGAACTAACGGGACTGGGACTAAACCAAGACGAAGAGACTGATGACGACCTTGGAAATAGAGTACAACCAGGAAAGAATAAGTACAAAATGCATAGTAATTAAGATTTTACATAGAGTAATTTGCTGTAAATAGTCCTTTTGTTTGCCATTGTTCCAAATATTAATTCATTTGCTCTTTTTTCATACTGCCTCTCGTTCGCTCTTATTTAGTTCACCTCTCGTCGAACGAACGGGACTGGGACCATACCATGACGAAGAGACTGATGACGACCTTGGGGTGAGAGTACAACCAGGAAAGAATAAGTACAAAATGCATAGTAATAAAGATTTTATGTAGTTTAGTTTGTTGTAAATAGTCTTTTTGTTTGCTATTGTTTAAAATAGTATTTCATTTGCTCCCATTTCTTACTGCCTCTCCTTCGCTCTTATTTAGTTCACCTCTCGTCGAACGAACGGGACTGGGACCAAACCATGACGAAGAGACTGATGACGATCTTTGGGATGGAGTACAACCAGGAAAGAATAAGTACAAAATGCATAGTAATTAAGATTTTACATAGTTTAGTTTGTTTAAATTGTCCTTTTGTTTGCCATTGTTCCATATATTAATTCATTTGCTCTTATTTCTTACTGTCTCTCCTTCGCTCTTATTTAGTTCACCTCTCGTCGAACGAACGGGACTGGGACCAAACCATGACGAAGAGACTGATGACGACATTGGGGAGAGACTACAACCAGGAAAGAATTAGTACAAAATGCATTGTAATTAAGATTTTACATAGTTTAATTTGCTATAAATAGTCCTTTTGTTTGCCAATATTCCAAATTTTAATTCATTTGCTCTTATTTCTTACAGTCTCTCCTTTGCTCTTATTTAGTTCACCTCTCGTCGAACGAACGGGACTGGGACCAAATCATGACCAAGAGACTGATGACGACATTGGGGAGAGAGTACAACCAGAAAGGAATAAGTACAACATGCATAGTAATTAAGATTTTACATAGTTTAATTTGCTGTAAATAGTCCTTTTGTTTGCCATTGTTCAAAATATTAATTAATTTGCTCTTATTTCTTATAGTCTCTCCTTTGCTCTTATTTAGTTCACCTCTCGTCGAACGAACGGGACTGGGACCAAACCATGACCAAGAGACTGATGACGACCTTGGGGAGAGAGTACAACCAGGAAAGAATAAGTACAAAATGCATAGTAATTAAGATTTTACATAGTTCAATTTGCTGTAAATAGTCCTATTGTTTGCCATTGTTCCAAATATTAATTAATTTGCTCTTATTTCTTACAGTCTCTCCTTCGCTCTTATTTAGTTCACCTCTCGTCGAACTAACGGGACTGGGACTAAACCAAGACGAAGAGACTGATGACAACCTTGGAAAGAGAGTACAACCAGGAAAGAATAAGTACAAAATGCATAGTAATTAAGATTTTACATAGATTAATTTGCTGTAAATAGTCCTTTTGTTTGCCATTGTTCCAAATATTAATTCATCTGCTCTTATTTCTTACAGTCTCTCCTTCGCTCTTATTTAGTTCACCTCTCGTCGAACGAACGGGACTGGGACCATACCATGACGAAGAGACTGATGACGACCTTGGGGTGAGAGTACAACCAGGAAAGAATAAGTACAAATTGCATAGTAATAAAGATTTTATGTAGTTTAGTTTGTTGTAAATAGTCTTTTTGTTTGTTATTGTTTAAAATAGTAATTCATTTGCTCCCATTTCTTACTGCCTCTCCTTCGCTCTTATTTAGTTCACCTCTCGTCGAACGAACGGGACTGGGACCAAACCATGACGAAGAGACTGATGACGATCTTTGGGATGGAGTACAACCAGGAAAGAATAAGTACAAAATGCATAGTAATTAAAATTTTACATAGATTAGTTTGTTTAAATTGTCCTTTTGTTTGCCATTGTTCCAAATATTAATTCATTTGCTCTTATTTCTTACAGTCACTCCTTCGCTCTTATTTAGTTCACCTCTCGTCAAACGAACGGGACAGGGACCAAACCATGACCAAGAGACTGATGACGACATTGCGGAGAGAGTACAACCAGGAAAGAATAAGTACAAAATGCATAGTAATTAAGATTTTACATAGTTTAAATTGCTGTATATAGTCCTTTTGTTTGTCATTGTTCCAAAAATTAATTAATTTGCTCTTATTTCTTACAGTCTCTCCTTCGCTCTTATTTAGTTCACCTCTCGTCGAACGAACGGGACTGGGACCAAACCATGACGAAGAGACTGATGACGACCTTGGGGAGAGAGTACAACCAGGAAGGAATAAGTACAAAATGCATAGTAATTAAGATTTTACATAGTTTAATTTGCTGTAAATAGTCCTTTTGTTTGCCATTGTTCAAAATATTAATTAATTTGCTCTTATTTCTTACAATCTCTCCTTCGCTCTTATTTAGTTCACCTCTCGTCGAACGAACGGGACTGAGACCAAACAATGACCAAGAGACTGATGACGACCTTGGGGAGAGAGTACAACCAGGAAAGAATAAGTACAAAATGCATAGTAATTAAGATTTTACATAGTTCAATTTGCTGTAAATAGTCCTATTGTTTGCCATTGTTCCAAATATTAATTAATTTGCTCTTATTTCTTACAGTCTCTCCTTCGCTCTTATTTAGTTCACCTCTCGTCGAACTAACGGGACTGGGACTAAACCATGACGAAGAGACTGATGACGACCTTGGGGAGAGAGTACAACCAGGAAAGAATAAGTACAAAATGCATAGTAATTAAGATTTTACATAGATTAATTTGCTGTAAATAGTCCTTTTGTTTGCCATTGTTCCAAATATTAATTCATTTGCTCTTTTTTCATACTGCCTCTCCTTCGCTCTTATTTAGTTCGCCTCTCGTCGAACGAACGGGACTGGGACCATACCATGACGAAGAGACTGATGACGACCTTGGGGTGAGAGTACAACCAGGAAAGAATAAGTACAAATTGCATAGTAATAAAGATTTTATGTAGTTTAGTTTGTTGTAAATAGTCTTTTTGTTTGCTATTGTTTAAAATAGTAATTCATTTGCTCCCATTTCTTACTGCCTCTCCTTCGCTCTTATTTAGTTCACCTCTCGTCGAACGAACGGGACTGGGACCAAACCATGACGAAGAGACTGATGACGATCTTTGGGATGGAGTACAACCAGGAAAGAATAAGTACAAAATGCATAGTAATTAAGATTTTACATAGTTTAGTTTGTTTAAATTGTCCTTTTGTTTGCCATTGTTCCATATATTAATTCATTTGCTCTTATTTCTTACTGTCTCTCCTTCGCTCTTATTTAGTTCACCTCTCGTCGAACGAACGGGACTGGGACCAAACCATGACGAAGATACTGATGACGACCTTGGGGAGAGAGTACAACCAGGAAGGAATAAGTACAAAATGCATAGTAATTAAGATTTTACATAGTTTAATTTGCTGTAAATAGTCCTTTTGTTTGCCATTGTTCCAAATATAAATTAATTTGCTCTTATTTCTTACAGTCTCTCCTTCGCTCTTATTTAGTTCACCTCTCGTCGAACGAACGGGACTGGGACCAAACCATGACGAAGAGACTGATGACGACATTGGGGAGAGAGTACAACCAGGAAAGAATAAGTACAAAATACATAGTAATTAAGATTTTACATAGTTTAATTTCCTATAAATAGTCCTTTTGTTTGCCATTGTTCCAAATATTAATTAATTTGCTCTTATTTTTACAGTCTCTCCTTCGATCTTACTTAGTTCACCTCTCGTCGAACGAACGGGACTGGGAGCTAACCATGACGAAGAAACTGATGACGACATTGGGGAGAGAGTACAACCAGGAAAGAATAAGTACAAAATGCATAGTAATTAAGATTTTACATAGTTTAATTTGCTGTAAATAGTCCTTTTGTTTGCCATTGTTCCAAATATTAATTCATTTGCTCCTATTTCTTACAGTCTCTCCTTCGCTCTTATTTAGTTCACCTCCCGTCGAACGAACAAGACTGGGACCAAATTATGACGAAGAGACTGATGACGACATTGGGGAGAGAGTACAACCAGGAAAGAATAAGTACAAAATGCATAGTAATTAAGATTTTACATAGTTTAATTTGCTGTAAATAGTCCTTTTGTTTGCCATTGTTCCAAATATTAATTCATTTGCTCTTATTTCTTACAGTCTCTCCTTCGCTCTTATTTAGTTCACCTCTCGTCGAACGAACGGGACTGGGGCTAAACCATGACCAAAAGACTGATGACGACATTGCGGAGAGAGTACAACCAGGAAAGAATAAGTACAAAATGCATAGTAATTATTATTTTACATAGTTTAATTTGCTGTAAATAGTCCTTTTGTTTGTCATTGTTCCAAATATTAATTAAATTGCTTTATTTCTTACAGTCTCTCCTTCGCTCTTATGTAGTTCACCTCTCGTCGAACGAACGGGACTGGGACCAAACCATGACGAAGAGACTGATGACGACATTGGGGACAGAGTACAACCAGGAAAGAATAAGTACAAAATGCATAGTAATTAAGATTTTACATAGTTTAATTTGCTATAAATAGTCCTTTTGTTTGCCATTGTTCCAAATATTAAATCATTTGCTCTTATTTCTTACAGTCTCTCCTTCGCTCTTATTTAGTTCACCTCTCGTCGAAAGATCATGACTTGGACCAAACCGTGACGAAGAGACTGATGACGACCTTGGGGAGAGAGTACAACCAGGAAAGAATAAGTACAAAATGCATAGTAATTAAGATTTTACATAGTTCAATTTGCTGTAAATAGTCCTATTGTTTGCCATTGTTCCAAATATTAATTAATTTGCTCTTATTTCTTACAGTCTCTCCTTCGCTCTTATTTAGTTCACCTCTCGTCGAACTAACGGGACTGGGACTAAACCAAGACGAAGAGACTGATGACGACCTTGGAAAGAGAGTACAACCAGGAAAGAATAAGTACAAAATGCATAGTAATTAAGATTTTACATAGATTAATTTGCTGTAAATAGTCCTTTTGTTTGCCATTGTTCCAAATATTAATTCATTTGCTCTTTTTTCATACTGCCTCTCCTTCGCTCTTATTTAGTTCACCTCTCGTCGAACGAACGGGACTGGGACCATACCATGACGAAGAGACTGATGACGACCTTGGGGTGAGAGTACAACCAGGAAAGAATAATTACAAATTGCATAGTAATAAAGATTTTATGTAGTTTAGTTTGTTGTAAATAGTCTTTTTGTTTGCTATTGTTTAAAATAGTAATTCATTTGCTCCCATTTCTTACTGCCTCTCCTTCGCTCTTATTTAGTTCACCTCTCGTCGAACGAACAGGACTGGGACCAAACCATGACGAAGAGACTGATGACGATCTTTGGGATGGAGTAGAACCAGGAAAGAATTAGTACAAAATGCATAGTAATTAAGATTTTACATAGTTTAGTTTGTTTAAATTGTCCTTTTGTTTGCCATTGTTCCATATATTAATTCATTTGCTCTTATTTCTTACTGTCTCTGCTTCGCTCTTATTTAGTTCACCTCTCGTCGAACGAACGGGACTGGGACCAAACCATGACGAAGATACTGATGACGACCTTGGGGAGTGAGTACAACAGGGAAGGAATAAGTACAAAATGCATAGTAATTAAGATTTTACATAGTTTAATTTGCTGTAAATAGTCCTTTTGTTTGCCATTGTTCAAAATATTAATTAATTTGCTCTTATTTCTTACAGTCTTTCCTTCGCTCTTATTTAGTTCACCTCTCGTCGAAAGAACGGGACTGGGACTAAATCATGACGAAGAGACTGATGACGACCTTGGGGAGAGAGTACAACCAGGAAAGAATAAGTACAAAATGTATAGTAATTAAGATTTTACATAGTTTAATTTGCTGTAAATAGTCCATTTGTTTGCCATTATTCCATATATTATTTCATTTGCTATTATTTCTTAATGTCTCTCCTTCGCTCTTATTTAGTTCATCTCTCGTCCAACGAACATGACTGGGACTAAACCATGACGAAGAGACTGATGACGACCTTGGGGAGAGAGTACAACCTGGAAAGAATAAGTACAAAATGCATAGTAATTAAGATTTTACATAGTTTAATTTGCTGTAAATAGTCCTTTTGTTTGCCATTGTTCCAAATATTAATTAATTTGCTCTTATTTCTTATAGTCTCTCCTTCGCTCTTATTTAGTTCACCTCTCGTCCAACGAAAGGGACTGGGACTAAACCATGACGAAGAGACTGATGACGACCTTGGGGAGAGAGTACAACCAGGAAAGAATAAGTACAAAATGCATAGTAATTAAGATTTTACATAGTTTAATTTGCTGTAAATAGTCCCTTTGTTGGCCATTGTTCCAAATATTAATTAATTTGCTCTTATTTCTTACAGTCTCTCCTTCGCTCTTATTTAGTTCACCTCTCGTCGAATGAACGGGACTGGGACTAAATCATGACGAAGAGACTGATGACGACCTTGGGGAGAGAGTACAACCAAGAAAGAATAAGTACAAAATGCATAGTAATTTAGATTTTACATAGTTTAATTTGCTGTAAATAGTCCTTTTGTTTGCCATTGTTCCAAATATTAATTAATTTGCTCTTATTTCTTACAGTCTCTCCTTCGCTCTTATTTTGTTCACCTCTCGTCCAACGAACGGGACTGGGACTAAGCCATGACGAAGAGACTGATGACAACCTTGGGGAGAGAGTACAACCAGGAATGAATAAGTACAAAATGCATAGTAATTAAGATTTTACATAGTTTAATTTGCTGTAAATAGTCCTTTTGTTTGCCATTGTTCCAAATATTAATTAATTTGCTCTTATTTCTTACAGTCTCTCCTTCGCTCTTATTTAGTTCACCTCTCGTCCTACGAACGCGACTGGGACTAAACCATGACGAAGGGACTGATGACGACCTTGGGGAGAGAGTACAACCAGGAAAGAATAAGTACATAATGCATAGTAATTAAGATTTTACATAGTATAATTTGCTGTAAATAGTCCTTTTGTTTGCCATTGTTCCAAATATTAATTAATTTGCTCATATTTCTTACAGTCTCTCCTTCGCTCTTATTTAGTTCACCTCTCGTCCTACGAACGGGACTGGGACTAAACCATGACGAAGGGACTGATGACGACCTTGGGGAGAGAGTACAACCAGGATGGAATAAGTACAAAATGCATAGTAATTAAGATTTTACATAGTTTAATTTGCTGTAAATAGTCCTTTGGTTTGCCATTGTTCCAAATATTAATTAATTTTCTCTTATTTCTTACAGTCTCTCCTTCGCTCTAATTTAGTTCACCTCTCGTCCAACGAACGGGACTGGGACTAAACCATGACGAAGAGACTGATGACGACCTTGGGGAGAGAGTACAACCAGGAAAGAATAAGTACATAATGCATAGTAATTAAGATTTTACATAGTTTATATTGCTGTAAATAGTCCTTTTGTTTGCCATTGTTCCAAATATAAATTAATTTGCTCTTATTTTATACAGTCTCTCCTTCGCTCTTATTTAGTTCACCTCTCGTTGAACGAACGGGACTGGGACCAAACCATGACGAAGAGACTGATGACGACATAGGGGAGAGAGTACAACCAGGAAAGAATAAGTACAAAATACATAGTAATTAAGATTTTACATAGTTTAATTTGCTATAAATAGTCCTTTTGTTTGCCATTGTTCCAAATATTAATTAATTTGCTCTTATTTTTACAGTCTCTCCTTCGATCTTACTTAGTTCACCTATCGTCGAACGAACGGGACTGGGAGCTAACCATGACGAAGAGACTGATGACGACATTGGGGAGAGACTACAACCAGGAAAGAATAAGTACAAAATGCATAGTAATTAAGATTTTACATAGTTTAATTTGCTGTAAATAGTCCTTTTGTTTGCCATTGTTCCAAATATTAATTCATTTGCTCCTATTTCTTAAAGTCTCTCCTTCGCTCTTATTTAGTTCACCTCCCGTCGAATGAACAAGACTGGGAGCAAGCCATGACGAAGAGACTGATGACGACATTGGGGAGAGAGTACAACTAGGAAAGAATAAGTACAAAATGCATAGTAATTAAGATTTGACATAGTTTAATTTGCTGTAAATAGTCCTTTTGTTTGCCATTGTTCCAAATATTAATTCATTTGCTCTTATTTCTTACAGTCTCTCCTTCGCTCTTACTTAGTTCACCTCTCGTCGAACGAACGGGACTGGGACCAAACCATGACCGAGAGACTGATGACGACATTGCGGAGAGAGTACAACCAGGAAAGAATAAGTACAAAATGCATAGTAATTATTATTTTACATAGTTAAATTTGCTGTAAATAGTCCTTTTGTTTGTCATTGTTCCAAATATTAATTAAATTGCTCTTATTTCTTACAGTCTCTCCTTCGCTCTTATGTAGTTCACCTCTCGTCGAACGAACGGGACTGGGACCAAACCATGACGAAGAGACTGATGACGACATTGGGGACAGAGTACAACCAGGAAAGAATAAGTACAAAATGCATAGTAATTAAGATTTTACATAGTTTAATTTGCTATAAATAGTCCTTTTGTTTGTCATTGTTCCAAATATTAATTCATTTGCTCTTATTTCTTACAGTCTCTCCTTCGCTCTTATTTAGTTCACCTCTCGTCGAAAGATCATGACTTGGACCAAACCGTGACGAAGAGACTGATCACGACCTTGGGGAGAGAGTACAACCAGTAAAGAATAAGTACAAAATGCATAGTAATTAAGATTTTACATAGTTTAATTTGCTGTAAATAGTCCTTTTGTTTAACATTGTTCCAAAAATAATTCATTTGCTCTTATTTCCTATAGTCTCACCTTCGCTCTTATTTAGTTCACCTCTCGTCTAACGAACGGGACTGGGACCAAACCATGACGAAGAGACTGATGATGACCTTGGGGAGAGAGTACAACCAGGAAAGAATAAGTAAAAATGCATAGTAATTAAGATTTTACATAGTTTAATTTGCTGTAAATAGTCCTTTTGTTTGCCATTGTTCCAAATATTAATTCATTTGCTCTTATATCTTACAGTCTCTCCTTCGCTCCTATATAGTTCACCTCTCCTCTATTGAACGGGACTGGGACCACACCATGACGAAGAGACTGATGACGACCTTGCGGAGAGAGTACAACCAGGAAAGAATAAGTACAAAATCATAGTAATTAAGATTTTCCATAGTTTAGTTTGTTTAAATTGTCCTTTTGTTTGCCATTGTTCCATATATTAATGCATTTGCTCTTATTTCTTACTGTCTCTCCTTCGCTCTTATTTAGTGCACCTCTCGTCGAACGAACGGGACTGGGACCAAACCATGACGAAGAGACTGATGACGACCTTGGGGAGAGAGTACAACCAGGAAAGAATAAGTACAAAATGCATAGTAATTAAGATTTTACATAGTTTAATTTGCTGTAAATAGTCCCTTTGTTGGCCATTGTTCCAAATATTAATTAATTTGCTCTTATTTCTTACAGTCTCTCCTTCGCTCTTATTTAGTTCACCTCTCGTCGAATGAACGGGACTGGGACTAAATCATGACGAAGAGACTGATGACGACCTTGGGGAGAGAGTACAACCAAGAAAGAATAAGTACAAAATGCATAGTAATTTAGATTTTACATAGTTTAATTTGCTGTAAATAGTCCTTTTGTTTGCCATTGTTCCAAATATTAATTAATTTGCTCTTATTTCTTACAGTCTCTCCTTCGCTCTTATTTTGTTCACCTCTCGTCCAACGAACGGGACTGGGACTAAGCCATGACGAAGAGACTGATGACGACCTTGGGGAGAGAGTACAACCAGGAATGAATAAGTACAAAATGCATAGTAATTAAGATTTTACATAGTTTAATTTGCTGTAAATAGTCCTTTTGTTTGCCATTGTTCCAAATATTAATTAATTTGCTCTTATTTCTTACAGTCTCTTCTTCGCTCTTATTTAGTTCACCTCTCGCCGAAAGAACGGGACTGGGACTAAATCATGATGAAGAGACTGATGACGACCTTGGGGAGAGAGTACAACCAGGAAAGAATAAGTACAAAATGCATAGTAATTACGATTTTACATAGTATAATTTGCTGTAAATAGTCCTTTTGTTTGCCATTGTTCCAAATATTAATTAATTTGCTCATATTTCTTACAGTCTCTCCTTCGCTCTTATTTAGTTCACCTCTCGTCCTACGAACGCGACTGGGACTAAACCATGACGAAGGGACTGATGACGACCTTGGGGAGAGAGTACAACCAGGAAAGAATAAGTACATAATGCATAGTAATTAAGATTTTACATAGTATAATTTGCTGTAAATAGTCCTTTTGTTTGCCATTGTTCCAAATATTAATTAATTTGCTCATATTTCTTACAGTCTCTCCTTCGCTCTTATTTAGTTCACCTCTCGTCCTACGAACGGGACTGGGACTAAACCATGACGAAGGGACTGATGACGACCTTGGGGAGAGAGTACAACCAGGATGGAATAAGTACAAAATGCATAGTAATTAAGATTTTACATAGTTTAATTTGCTGTAAATAGTCCTTTGGTTTGCCATTGTTCCAAATATTAATTAATTTTCTCTTATTTCTTACAGTCTCTCCTTCGCTCTAATTTAGTTCACCTCTCGTCCAACGAACGGGACTGGGACTAAACCATGACGAAGAGACTGATGACGACCTTGGGGAGAGAGTACAACCAGGAAAGAATAAGTACATAATGCATAGTAATTAAGATTTTACATAGTTTAAATTGCTGTAAATAGTCCTTTTGTTTGCCATTGTTCCAAATATAAATTAATTTGCTCTTATTTCATACAGTCTCTCCTTCGCTCTTATTTAGTTCACCTCTCGTTGAACGAACGGGACTGGGACCAAACCATGACGAAGAGACTGATGACGACATAGGGGAGAGAGTACAACCAGGAAAGAATAAGTACAAAATACATAGTAATTAAGATTTTACATAGTTTAATTTGCTATAAATAGTCCTTTTGTTTGCCATTGTTCCAAATATTAATTAATTTGCTCTTATTTTTACAGTCTCTCCTTCGATCTTACTTAGTTCACCTATCGTCGAACGAACGGGACTGGGAGCTAACCATGACGAAGAGACTGATGACGACATTGGGGAGAGACTACAACCAGGAAAGAATAAGTACAAAATGCATAGTAATTAAGATTTTACATAGTTTAATTTGCTGTAAATAGTCCTTTTGTTTGCCATTGTTCCAAATATTAATTCATTTGCTCCTATTTCTTAAAGTCTCTCCTTCGCTCTTATTTAGTTCACCTCCCGTCGAACGAACGGGACTGGGACCAAACCATGACCGAGAGACTGATGACGACATTGCGGAGAGAGTACAACCAGGAAAGAATAAGTACAAAATGCATAGTAATTATTATTTTACATAGTTAAATTTGCTGAAAATAGTCCTTTTGTTTGTCATTGTTCCAAATATTAATTAAATTGCTCTTATTTCTTACAGTCTCTCCTTCGCTCTTATGTAGTTCACCTCTCGTCGAACGAACGGGACTGGGACCAAACCATGACGAAGAGACTGATGACGACATTGGGGACAGAGTACAACCAGGAAAGAATAAGTACAAAATGCATAGTAATTAAGATTTTACATAGTTTAATTTGCTATAAATAGTCCTTTTGTTTGTCATTGTTCCAAATATTAATTCATTTGCTCTTATTTCTTACAGTCTCTCCTTCGCTCTTATTTAGTTCACCTCTCGTCGAAAGATCATGACTTGGACCAAACCGTGACGAAGAGACTGATCACGACCTTGGGGAGAGAATACAACCAGTAAAGAATAAGTACAAAATGCATAGTAATTAAGATTTTACATAGTTTAATTTGCTGTAAATAGTCCTTTTGTTTAACATTGTTCCAAAAATAATTCATTTGCTCTTATTTCCTATAGTCTCACCTTCGCTCTTATTTAGTTCACCTCTCGTCTAACGAACGGGACTGGGACCAAACCATGACGAAGAGACTGATGATGACCTTGGGGAGAGAGTACAACCAGGAAAGAATAAGTATAAATGCATAGTAATTAAGATTTTACATAGTTTAATTTGCTGTAAATAGTCCTTTTGTTTGCCATTGTTCCAAATATTAATTCATTTGCTCTTATATCTTACAGTCTCTCCTTCGCTCCTATATAGTTCACCTCTCCTCTATTGAACGGGACTGGGACCACACCATGACGAAGAGACTGATGACGACCTTGCGGAGAGAGTACAACCAGGAAAGAATAAGTACAAAATCATAGTAATTAAGATTTTCCATAGTTTAGTTTGTTTAAATTGTCCTTTTGTTTGCCATTGTTCCATATATTAATGCATTTGCTCTTATTTCTTACTGTCTCTCCTTCGCTCTTATTTAGTGCACCTCTCGTCGAACGAACGGGACTGGGACCAAACCATGACGAAGATACTGATGACGACCTTGGGGAGTGAGTACAAACAGGAAAGAATAAGTACAAAAAGCATAGTAATTAAGATTTTCCATAGTTTAATTTGCTGTAAATAGTCCTTTTGTTTGCCATTGTTCCAAATATTAATTCATCTGCTCTTATTTCTTACAGTCTCTCCTTCGCTCTTATTTAGTTCACCTCTCGTCGAACGAACGGGACTGGGACCATACCATGACGAAGAGACTGATGACGACCTTGGGGTGAGAGTACAACCAGGAAAGAATAAGTACAAATTGCATAGTAATAAAGATTTTATGTAGTTTAGTTTGTTGTAAATAGTCTTTTTGTTTGTTATTGTTTAAAATAGTAATTCATTTGCTCCCATTTCTTACTGCCTCTCCTTCGCTCTTATTTAGTTCACCTCTCGTCGAACGAACGGGACTGGGACCAAACCATGACGAAGAGACTGATGACGATCTTTGGGATGGAGTACAACCAGGAAAGAAGAAGTACAAAATGCATAGTAATTAAAATTTTACATAGATTAGTTTGATTAAATTGTCCTTTTGTTTGCCATTGTTCCAAATATTAATTCATTTGCTCTTATTTCTTACAGTCACTCCTTCGCTCTTATTTAGTTCACCTCTCGTCAAACGAACGGGACAGGGACCAAACCATGACCAAGAGACTGATGACGACATTGCGGAGAGAGTACAACCAGGAAAGAATAAGTACAAAATGCATAGTAATTAAGATTTTACATAGTTTAAATTGCTGTATATAGTCCTTTTGTTTGTCATTGTTCCAAAAATTAATTAATTTGCTCTTATTTCTTACAGTCTCTCCTTCGCTCTTATTTAGTTCACCTCTCGTCGAACGAACGGGACTGGGACCAAACCATGACGAAGAGACTGATGACGACCTTGGGGAGAGAGTACAACCAGGAAGGAATAAGTACAAAATGCATAGTAATTAAGATTTTACATAGTTTAATTTGCTGTAAATAGTCCTTTTGTTTGCCATTGTTCAAAATATTAATTAATTTGCTCTTATTTCTTACAATCTCTCCTTCGCTCTTATTTAGTTCACCTCTCGTCGAACGAACGGGACTGAGACCAAACAATGACCAAGAGACTGATGACGACCTTGGGGAGAGAGTACAACCAGGAAAGAATAAGTACAAAATGCATAGTAATTAAGATTTTACATAGTTCAATTTGCTGTAAATAGTCCTATTGTTTGCCATTGTTCCAAATATTAATTAATTTGCTCTTATTTCTTACAGTCTCTCCTTCGCTCTTATTTAGTTCACCTCTCGTCGAACTAACGGGACTGGGACTAAACCATGACGAAGAGACTGATGACGACCTTGGGGAGAGAGTACAACCAGGAAAGAATAAGTACAAAATGCATAGTAATTAAGATTTTACATAGATTAATTTGCTGTAAATAGTCCTTTTGTTTGCCATTGTTCCAAATATTAATTCATTTGCTCTTTTTTTATACTGCCTCTCCTTCGCTCTTATTTAGTTCGCCTCTCGTCGAACGAACGGGACTGGGACCATACCATGACGAAGAGACTGATGACGACCTTGGGGTGAGAGTACAACCAGGAAAGAATAAGTACAAATTGCATAGTAATAAAGATTTTATGTAGTTTAGTTTGTTGTAAATAGTCTTTTTGTTTGCTATTGTTTAAAATAGTAATTCATTTGCTCCCATTTCTTACTGCCTCTCCTTCGCTCTTATTTAGTTCACCTCTCGTCGAACGAACGGGACTGGGACCAAACCATGACGAAGAGACTGATGACGATCTTTGGGATGGAGTACAACCAGGAAAGAATAAGTACAAAATGCATAGTAATTAAGATTTTACATAGTTTAGTTTGTTTAAATTGTCCTTTTGTTTGCCATTGTTCCATATATTAATTCATTTGCTCTTATTTCTTACTGTCTCTCCTTCGCTCTTATTTAGTTCACCTCTCGTCGAACGAACGGGACTGGGACCAAACCATGACGAAGATACTGATGACGACCTTGGGGAGAGAGTACAACCAGGAAGGAATAAGTACAAAATGCATAGTAATTAAGATTTTACATAGTTTAATTTGCTGTAAATAGTCCTTTTGTTTGCCATTGTTCCAAATATAAATTAATTTGCTCTTATTTCTTACAGTCTCTCCTTCGCTCTTATTTAGTTCACCTCTCGTCGAACGAACGGGACTGGGACCAAACCATGACGAAGAGACTGATGACGACATTGGGGAGAGAGTACAACCAGGAAAGAATAAGTACAAAATACATAGTAATTAAGATTTTACATAGTTTAATTTCCTATAAATAGTCCTTTTGTTTGCCATTGTTCCAAATATTAATTAATTTGCTCTTATTTTTACAGTCTCTCCTTCGATCTTACTTAGTTCACCTCTCGTCGAACGAACGGGACTGGGAGCTAACCATGACGAAGAAACTGATGACGACATTGGGGAGAGAGTACAACCAGGAAAGAATAAGTACAAAATGCATAGTAATTAAGATTTTACATAGTTTAATTTGCTGTAAATAGTCCTTTTGTTTGCCATTGTTCCAAATATTAATTCATTTGCTCCTATTTCTTACAGTCTCTCCTTCGCTCTTATTTAGTTCACCTCCCGTCGAACGAACAAGACTGGGACCAAATTATGACGAAGAGACTGATGACGACATTGGGGAGAGAGTACAACCAGGAAAGAATAAGTACAAAATGCATAGTAATTAAGATTTTACATAGTTTAATTTGCTGTAAATAGTCCTTTTGTTTGCCATTGTTCCAAATATTAATTCATTTGCTCTTATTTCTTACAGTCTCTCCTTCGCTCTTATTTAGTTCACCTCTCGTCGAACGAACGGGACTGGGGCCAAACCATGACCAAAAGACTGATGACGACATTGCGGAGAGAGTACAACCAGGAAAGAATAAGTACAAAATGCATAGTAATTATTATTTTACATAGTTTAATTTGCTGTAAATAGTCCTTTTGTTTGTCATTGTTCCAAATATTAATTAAATTGCTTTATTTCTTACAGTCTCTCCTTCGCTCTTATGTAGTTCACCTCTCGTCGAACGAACGGGACTGGGACCAAACCATGACGAAGAGACTGATGACGACATTGGGGACAGAGTACAACCAGGAAAGAATAAGTACAAAATGCATAGTAATTAAGATTTTACATAGTTTAATTTGCTATAAATAGTCCTTTTGTTTGCCATTGTTCCAAATATTAAATCATTTGCTCTTATTTCTTACAGTCTCTCCTTCGCTCTTATTTAGTTCACCTCTCGTCGAAAGATCATGACTTGGACCAAACCGTGACGAAGAGACTGATGACGACCTTGGGGAGAGAGTACAACCAGGAAAGAATAAGTACAAAATGCATAGTAATTAAGATTTTACATAGTTCAATTTGCTGTAAATAGTCCTATTGTTTGCCATTGTTCCAAATATTAATTAATTTGCTCTTATTTCTTACAGTCTCTCCTTCGCTCTTATTTAGTTCACCTCTCGTCGAACTAACGGGACTGGGACTAAACCAAGACGAAGAGACTGATGACGACCTTGGAAAGAGAGTACAACCAGGAAAGAATAAGTACAAAATGCATAGTAATTAAGATTTTACATAGATTAATTTGCTGTAAATAGTCCTTTTGTTTGCCATTGTTCCAAATATTAATTCATTTGCTCTTTTTTCATACTGCCTCTCCTTCGCTCTTATTTAGTTCACCTCTCGTCGAACGAACGGGACTGGGACCATACCATGACGAAGAGACTGATGACGACCTTGGGGTGAGAGTACAACCAGGAAAGAATAATTACAAATTGCATAGTAATAAAGATTTTATGTAGTTTAGTTTGTTGTAAATAGTCTTTTTGTTTGCTATTGTTTAAAATAGTAATTCATTTGCTCCCATTTCTTACTGCCTCTCCTTCGCTCTTATTTAGTTCACCTCTCGTCGAACGAACAGGACTGGGACCAAACCATGACGAAGAGACTGATGACGATCTTTGGGATGGAGTAGAACCAGGAAAGAATTAGTACAAAATGCATAGTAATTAAGATTTTACATAGTTTAGTTTGTTTAAATTGTCCTTTTGTTTGCCATTGTTCCATATATTAATTCATTTGCTCTTATTTCTTACTGTCTCTGCTTCGCTCTTATTTAGTTCACCTCTCGTCGAACGAACGGGACTGGGACCAAACCATGACGAAGATACTGATGACGACCTTGGGGAGTGAGTACAACAGGGAAGGAATAAGTACAAAATGCATAGTAATTAAGATTTTACATAGTTTAATTTGCTGTAAATAGTCCTTTTGTTTGCCATTGTTCAAAATATTAATTAATTTGCTCTTATTTCTTACAGTCTTTCCTTCGCTCTTATTTAGTTCACCTCTCGTCGAAAAAACGGGACTGGGACTAAATCATGACGAAGAGACTGATGACGACCTTGGGGAGAGAGTACAACCAGGAAAGAATAAGTACAAAATGTATAGTAATTAAGATTTTACATAGTTTAATTTGCTGTAAATAGTCCATTTGTTTGCCATTATTCCATATATTATTTCATTTGCTATTATTTCTTAATGTCTCTCCTTCGCTCTTATTTAGTTCATCTCTCGTCCAACGAACATGACTGGGACTAAACCATGACGAAGAGACTGATGACGACCTTGGGGAGAGAGTACAACCTGGAAAGAATAAGTACAAAATGCATAGTAATTAAGATTTTACATAGTTTAATTTGCTGTAAATAGTCCTTTTGTTTGCCATTGTTCCAAATATTAATTAATTTGCTCTTATTTCTTATAGTCTCTCCTTCGCTCTTATTTAGTTCACCTCTCGTCCAACGAAAGGGACTGGGACTAAACCATGACGAAGAGACTGATGACGACCTTGGGGAGAGAGTACAACCAGGAAAGAATAAGTACAAAATGCATAGTAATTAAGATTTTACATAGTTTAATTTGCTGTAAATAGTCCCTTTGTTGGCCATTGTTCCAAATATTAATTAATTTGCTCTTATTTCTTACAGTCTCTCCTTCGCTCTTATTTAGTTCACCTCTCGTCGAATGAACGGGACTGGGACTAAATCATGACGAAGAGACTGATGACGACCTTGGGGAGAGAGTACAACCAAGAAAGAATAAGTACAAAATGCATAGTAATTTAGATTTTACATAGTTTAATTTGCTGTAAATAGTCCTTTTGTTTGCCATTGTTCCAAATATTAATTAATTTGCTCTTATTTCTTACAGTCTCTCCTTCGCTCTTATTTTGTTCACCTCTCGTCCAACGAACGGGACTGGGACTAAGCCATGACGAAGAGACTGATGACGACCTTGGGGAGAGAGTACAACCAGGAATGAATAAGTACAAAATGCATAGTAATTAAGATTTTACATAGTTTAATTTGCTGTAAATAGTCCTTTTGTTTGCCATTGTTCCAAATATTAATTAATTTGCTCTTATTTCTTACAGTCTCTTCTTCGCTCTTATTTAGTTCACCTCTCGCCGAAAGAACGGGACTGGGACTAAATCATGATGAAGAGACTGATGACGACCTTGGGGAGAGAGTACAACCAGGAAAGAATAAGTACATAATGCATAGTAATTAAGATTTTACATAGTATAATTTGCTGTAAATAGTCCTTTTGTTTGCCATTGTTCCAAATATTAATTAATTTGCTCATATTTCTTACAGTCTCTCCTTCGCTCTTATTTTGTTCACCTCTCGTCCAACGAACGGGACTGGGACTAAGCCATGACGAAGAGACTGATGACGACCTTGGGGAGAGAGTACAACCAAGAAAGAATAAGTACAAAATGCATAGTAATTTAGATTTTACATAGTTTAATTTGCTGTAAATAGTCCTTTTGTTTGCCATTGTTCCAAATATTAATTAATTTGCTCTTATTTCTTACAGTCTCTCCTTCGCTCTTATTTTGTTCACCTCTCGTCCAACGAACGGGACTGGGACTAAGCCATGACGAAGAGACTGATGACGACCTTGGGGAGAGAGTACAACCAAGAAAGAATAAGTACAAAATGCATAGTAATTACGATTTTACATAGTATAATTTGCTGTAAATAGTCCTTTTGTTTGCCATTGTTCCAAATATTAATTAATTTGCTCATATTTCTTACAGTCTCTCCTTCGCTCTTATTTAGTTCACCTCTCGTCCTACGAACGCGACTGGGACTAAACCATGACGAAGGGACTGATGACGACCTTGGGGAGAGAGTACAACCAGGAAAGAATAAGTACATAATGCATAGTAATTAAGATTTTACATAGTATAATTTGCTGTAAATAGTCCTTTTGTTTGCCATTGTTCCAAATATTAATTAATTTGCTCATATTTCTTACAGTCTCTCCTTCGCTCTTATTTAGTTCACCTCTCGTCCTACGAACGGGACTGGGACTAAACCATGACGAAGGGACTGATGACGACCTTGGGGAGAGAGTACAACCAGGATGGAATAAGTACAAAATGCATAGTAATTAAGATTTTACATAGTTTAATTTGCTGTAAATAGTCCTTTGGTTTGCCATTGTTCCAAATATTAATTAATTTTCTCTTATTTCTTACAGTCTCTCCTTCGCTCTAATTTAGTTCACCTCTCGTCCAACGAACGGGACTGGGACTAAACCATGACGAAGAGACTGATGACGACCTTGGGGAGAGAGTACAACCAGGAAAGAATAAGTACATAATGCATAGTAATTAAGATTTTACATAGTTTATATTGCTGTAAATAGTCCTTTTGTTTGCCATTGTTCCAAATATAAATTAATTTGCTCTTATTTTATACAGTCTCTCCTTCGCTCTTATTTAGTTCACCTCTCGTTGAACGAACGGGACTGGGACCAAACCATGACGAAGAGACTGATGACGACATAGGGGAGAGAGTACAACCAGGAAAGAATAAGTACAAAATACATAGTAATTAAGATTTTACATAGTTTAATTTGCTATAAATAGTCCTTTTGTTTGCCATTGTTCCAAATATTAATTAATTTGCTCTTATTTTTACAGTCTCTCCTTCGATCTTACTTAGTTCACCTATCGTCGAACGAACGGGACTGGGAGCTAACCATGACGAAGAGACTGATGACGACATTGGGGAGAGACTACAACCAGGAAAGAATAAGTACAAAATGCATAGTAATTAAGATTTTACATAGTTTAATTTGCTGTAAATAGTCCTTTTGTTTGCCATTGTTCCAAATATTAATTCATTTGCTCCTATTTCTTAAAGTCTCTCCTTCGCTCTTATTTAGTTCACCTCCCGTCGAATGAACAAGACTGGGAGCAAGCCATGACGAAGAGACTGATGACGACATTGGGGAGAGAGTACAACTAGGAAAGAATAAGTACAAAATGCATAGTAATTAAGATTTGACATAGTTTAATTTGCTGTAAATAGTCCTTTTGTTTGCCATTGTTCCAAATATTAATTCATTTGCTCTTATTTCTTACAGTCTCTCCTTCGCTCTTACTTAGTTCACCTCTCGTCGAACGAACGGGACTGGGACCAAACCATGACCGAGAGACTGATGACGACATTGCGGAGAGAGTACAACCAGGAAAGAATAAGTACAAAATGCATAGTAATTATTATTTTACATAGTTAAATTTGCTGTAAATAGTCCTTTTGTTTGTCATTGTTCCAAATATTAATTAAATTGCTCTTATTTCTTACAGTCTCTCCTTCGCTCTTATGTAGTTCACCTCTCGTCGAACGAACGGGACTGGGACCAAACCATGACGAAGAGACTGATGACGACATTGGGGACAGAGTACAACCAGGAAAGAATAAGTACAAAATGCATAGTAATTAAGATTTTACATAGTTTAATTTGCTATAAATAGTCCTTTTGTTTGTCATTGTTCCAAATATTAATTCATTTGCTCTTATTTCTTACAGTCTCTCCTTCGCTCTTATTTAGTTCACCTCTCATCGAAAGATCATGACTTGGACCAAACCGTGACGAAGAGACTGATCACGACCTTGGGGAGAGAGTACAACCAGTAAAGAATAAGTACAAAATGCATAGTAATTAAGATTTTACATAGTTTAATTTGCTGTAAATAGTCCTTTTGTTTAACATTGTTCCAAAAATAATTCATTTGCTCTTATTTCCTATAGTCTCACCTTCGCTCTTATTTAGTTCACCTCTCGTCTAACGAACGGGACTGGGACCAAACCATGACGAAGAGACTGATGATGACCTTGGGGAGAGAGTACAACCAGGAAAGAATAAGTAAAAATGCATAGTAATTAAGATTTTACATAGTTTAATTTGCTGTAAATAGTCCTTTTGTTTGCCATTGTTCCAAATATTAATTCATTTGCTCTTATATCTTACAATCTCTCCTTCGCTCCTATATAGTTCACCTCTCCTCTATTGAACGGGACTGGGACCACACCATGACGAAGAGACTGATGACGACCTTGCGGAGAGAGTACAACCAGGAAAGAATAAGTACAAAATCATAGTAATTAAGATTTTCCATAGTTTAGTTTGTTTAAATTGTCCTTTTGTTTGCCATTGTTCCATATATTAATGCATTTGCTCTTATTTCTTACTGTCTCTCCTTCGCTCTTATTTAGTGCACCTCTCGTCGAACGAACGGGACTGGGACCAAACCATGACGAAGAGACTGATGACGACCTTGGGGAGAGAGTACAACCAGGAAAGAATAAGTACAAAATGCATAGTAATTAAGATTTTACATAGTTTAATTTGCTGTAAATAGTCCCTTTGTTGGCCATTGTTCCAAATATTAATTAATTTGCTCTTATTTCTTACAGTCTCTCCTTCGCTCTTATTTAGTTCACCTCTCGTCGAATGAACGGGACTGGGACTAAATCATGACGAAGAGACTGATGACGACCTTGGGGAGAGAGTACAACCAAGAAAGAATAAGTACAAAATGCATAGTAATTTAGATTTTACATAGTTTAATTTGCTGTAAATAGTCCTTTTGTTTGCCATTGTTCCAAATATTAATTAATTTGCTATTATTTCTTACAGTCTCTCCTTCGCTCTTATTTTGTTCACCTCTCGTCCAACGAACGGGACTGGGACTAAGCCATGACGAAGAGACTGATGACGACCTTGGGGAGAGAGTACAACCAGGAATGAATAAGTACAAAATGCATAGTAATTAAGATTTTACATAGTTTAATTTGCTGTAAATAGTCCTTTTGTTTGCCATTGTTCCAAATATTAATTAATTTGCTCTTATTTCTTACAGTCTCTTCTTCGCTCTTATTTAGTTCACCTCTCGCCGAAAGAACGGGACTGGGACTAAATCATGATGAAGAGACTGATGACGACCTTGGGGAGAGAGTACAACCAGGAAAGAATAAGTACAAAATGCATAGTAATTACGATTTTACATAGTATAATTTGCTGTAAATAGTCCTTTTGTTTGCCATTGTTCCAAATATTAATTAATTTGCTCATATTTCTTACAGTCTCTCCTTCGCTCTTATTTAGTTCACCTCTCGTCCTACGAACGCGACTGGGACTAAACCATGACGAAGGGACTGATGACGACCTTGGGGAGAGAGTACAACCAGGAAAGAATAAGTACATAATGCATAGTAATTAAGATTTTACATAGTATAATTTGCTGTAAATAGTCCTTTTGTTTGCCATTGTTCCAAATATTAATTAATTTGCTCATATTTCTTACAGTCTCTCCTTCGCTCTTATTTAGTTCACCTCTCGTCCTACGAACGGGACTGGGACTAAACCATGACGAAGGGACTGATGACGACCTTGGGGAGAGAGTACAACCAGGATGGAATAAGTACAAAATGCATAGTAATTAAGATTTTACATAGTTTAATTTGCTGTAAATAGTCCTTTGGTTTGCCATTGTTCCAAATATTAATTAATTTTCTCTTATTTCTTACAGTCTCTCCTTCGCTCTAATTTAGTTCACCTCTCGTCCAACGAACGGGACTGGGACTAAACCATGACGAAGAGACTGATGACGACCTTGGGGAGAGAGTACAACCAGGAAAGAATAAGTACATAATGCATAGTAATTAAGATTTTACATAGTTTATATTGCTGTAAATAGTCCTTTTGTTTGCCATTGTTCCAAATATAAATTAATTTGCTCTTATTTCATACAGTCTCTCCTTCGCTCTTATTTAGTTCACCTCTCGTTGAACGAACGGGACTGGGACCAAACCATGACGAAGAGACTGATGACGACATAGGGGAGAGAGTACAACCAGGAAAGAATAAGTACAAAATACATAGTAATTAAGATTTTACATAGTTTAATTTGCTATAAATAGTCCTTTTGTTTGCCATTGTTCCAAATATTAATTAATTTGCTCTTATTTTTACAGTCTCTCCTTCGATCTTACTTAGTTCACCTATCGTCGAACGAACGGGACTGGGAGCTAACCATGACGAAGAGACTGATGACGACATTGGGGAGAGACTACAACCAGGAAAGAATAAGTACAAAATGCATAGTAATTAAGATTTTACATAGTTTAATTTGCTGTAAATAGTCCTTTTGTTTGCCATTGTTCCAAATATTAATTCATTTGCTCCTATTTCTTAAAGTCTCTCCTTCGCTCTTATTTAGTTCACCTCCCGTCGAATGAACAAGACTGGGAGCAAGCCATGACGAAGAGACTGATGACGACATTGGGGAGAGAGTACAACTAGGAAAGAATAAGTACAAAATGCATAGTAATTAAGATTTGAGATAGTTTAATTTGCTGTAAATAGTCCTTTTGTTTGCCATTGTTCCAAATATTAATTCATTTGCTCTTATTTCTTACAGTCTCTCCTTCGCTCTTACTTAGTTCACCTCTCGTCGAACGAACGGGACTGGGACCAAACCATGACCGAGAGACTGATGACGACATTGCGGAGAGAGTACAACCAGGAAAGAATAAGTACAAAATGCATAGTAATTATTATTTTACATAGTTAAATTTGCTGTAAATAGTCCTTTTGTTTGTCATTGTTCCAAATATTAATTAAATTGCTCTTATTTCTTACAGTCTCTCCTTCGCTCTTATGTAGTTCACCTCTCGTCGAACGAACGGGACTGGGACCAAACCATGACGAAGAGACTGATGACGACATTGGGGACAGAGTACAACCAGGAAAGAATAAGTACAAAATGCATAGTAATTAAGATTTTACATAGTTTAATTTGCTATAAATAGTCCTTTTGTTTGTCATTGTTCCAAATATTAATTCATTTGCTCTTATTTCTTACAGTCTCTCCTTCGCTCTTATTTAGTTCACCTCTCGTCGAAAGATCATGACTTGGACCAAACCGTGACGAAGAGACTGATCACGACCTTGGGGAGAGAGTACAACCAGTAAAGAATAAGTACAAAATGCATAGTAATTAAGATTTTACATAGTTTAATTTGCTGTAAATAGTCCTTTTGTTTAACATTGTTCCAAAAATAATTCATTTGCTCTTATTTCCTATAGTCTCACCTTCGCTCTTATTTAGTTCACCTCTCGTCTAACGAACGGGACTGGGACCAAACCATGACGAAGAGACTGATGATGACCTTGGGGAGAGAGTACAACCAGGAAAGAATAAGTAAAAATGCATAGTAATTAAGATTTTACATAGTTTAATTTGCTGTAAATAGTCCTTTTGTTTGCCATTGTTCCAAATATTAATTCATTTGCTCTTATATCTTACAGTCTCTCCTTCGCTCCTATATAGTTCACCTCTCCTCTATTGAACGGGACTGGGACCACACCATGACGAAGAGACTGATGACGACCTTGCGGAGAGAGTACAACCAGGAAAGAATAAGTACAAAATCATAGTAATTAAGATTTTCCATAGTTTAGTTTGTTTAAATTGTCCTTTTGTTTGCCATTGTTCCATATATTAATGCATTTGCTCTTATTTCTTACTGTCTCTCCTTCGCTCTTATTTAGTGCACCTCTCGTCGAACGAACGGGACTGGGACCAAACCATGACGAAGATACTGATGACGACCTTGGGGAGTGAGTACAAACAGGAAAGAATAAGTACAAAAAGCATAGTAATTAAGATTTTCCATAGTTTAATTTGCTGTAAATAGTCCTTTTGTTTTCCCTTGTTCCAAATATTAATTCATTTGCTCTTATTTCTTACAGTCTCTCCTTCCCTCTGAATTAGTTCACCTCTCGTCGAACGAACGGGACTGGGACCAAACCATGACGAAGAGACTGATGACGACATTGGGGAGAGAGTACAACCAGGAAAGAATAAGTACAAAATGCCTAGTAATTAAGATTTTACATAGTTTAATTTGCTATAAGTAGTCCTTTTGTTTGCTATTGTTGCAAATATTAATTAAAATGCTCTTATTTCTTACAGTTTCTCCTTCGCTCTTATTTAGTTCACCTCTCGTCGAACGAACAGGACTGGGACCAAACCATGACGAAGAGACTGATGACGACATTGGGGAGAGAGTACAACCAGGAAAGAATAAGTACAAAATGCATAGTATTTAAGATTTTTCATAGTTTTATTTGCTGTAAATAGTCCTTTTGTTTGCCATTGTTCCAAATATTAATTAATTTGCTCTTATTTCTTACAGTCTCTCCTTCGCTCTTATTTTGTTCACCTCTCGTCCAACGAACGGAACTGGGACTAAGCCATGACGAAGAGACTGATGACGACCTTGGGGAGAGAGTACAACCAGGAATGAATAAGTACAAAATGCATAGTAATTAAGATTTTACATAGTTTAATTTGCTGTAAATAGTCCTTTTGTTTGCCATTGTTCCAAATATTAATTAATTTGCTCTTATTTCTTACAGTCTCTTCTTCGCTCTTATTTAGTTCACCTCTCGCCGAAAGAACGGGACTGGGACTAAATCATGATGAAGAGACTGATGACTACCTTGGGGAGAGAGTACAACCAGGAAAGAATAAGTACAAAATGCATAGTAATTACGATTTTACATAGTATAATTTGCTGTAAATAGTCCTTTTGTTTGCCATTGTTCCAAATATTAATTAATTTGCTCATATTTCTTACAGTCTCTCCTTCGCTCTTATTTAGTTCACCTCTCGTCCTACGAACGGGACTGGGACTAAACCATGACGAAGGGACTGATGACGACCTTGGGGAGAGAGTACAACCAGGAAAGAATAAGTACATAATGCATAGTAATTAAGATTTTACATAGTATAATTTGCTGTAAATAGTCCTTTTGTTTGCCATTGTTCCAAATATTAATTAATTTGCTCATATTTCTTACAGTCTCTCCTTCGCTCTTATTTAGTTCACCTCTCGTCCTACGAACGGGACTGGGACTAAACCATGACGAAGGGACTGATGACGACCTTGGGGAGAGAGTACAACCAGGATGGAATAAGAACAAAATGCATAGTAATTAAGATTTTACATCGTTTAATTTGCTGTAAATAGTCCTTTTGTTTGCCATTGTTCCAAATATTAATTAATTTTCTCTTATTTCTTACAGTCTCTCCTTCGCTCTAATTTAGTTCACCTCTCGTCCAACGAACGGGACTGGGACTAAACTATGACGAAGAGACTGATGACGACCTTGGGGAGAGAGTACAACCAGGAAAGAATAAGTACATAATGCATAGTAATTAAGATTTTACATAGTTTATATTGCTGTAAATAGTCCTTTTGTTTGCTATTGTTCCAAATATAAATTAATTTGCTCTTATTTCTTACAGTCTCTCCGTCGCTCTTATTTAGTTCACCTCTCGTCGAACGAACGGGACTGGGACCAAACCATGACGAAGAGACTGATGACGACATTGGGGAAAGAGTACAACCAGGAAAGAATAAGTACAAAATACATAGTAATTAAGATTTTACATAGTTTAATTTGCTATAAATAGTCCTTTTGTTTGCCATTGTTCCAAATATTAATTAATTTGCTCTTATTTTTACAGTCTCTCCTTCGATCTTACTTAGTTCACCTCTCGTCGAACGAACGGGACTGGGAGCTAACCATGACGAAGAGACTGATGACGACATTGGGGAGAGAGTACAACCAGGAAAGAATAAGTTCAAAATGCATAGTAATTAAGATTTTACATAGTTTAATTTGCTGTAAATATTCCTTTTGTTTTCCATTGTTCCAAATATTAATTCATTTGCTCCTATTTCTTACAGTCTCTCCTTCGCTCTTATTTAGTTCAACTCCCGTCGAACGAACAAGACTGGGACCAAACCATGACGAAGAGACTGATGACGACATTGGGGAGAGAGTACAACCAGGAAAGAATAAGTACAAAATGCATAGTAATTAAGATTTTACATAGTTTAATTTGCTGTAAATAGTCTTATTGTTTGCCATTGTTCCAAATATTAATTCATTTGCTCTTATTTCTTACAGTCTCTCCTTCGCTCTTATTTAGTTCACCTCTCGTCGAACGAACGGGACTGGGACCAAACCATGACCAAGAGACTGATGACGACATTGCGGAGAGAGTACAACCAGGAAAGAATATGTACAAAATGCATAGTAATTATTATTTTACATAGTTTAATTTGCTGTAAATAGTCCTTTTGTTTGTCATTGTTCCAAATAATAATTAAATTGCTCTTATTTCTTACAGTCTCTCCTATGCTCTTATGTAGTTCACCTCTCGTCGAACGAACGGGACTGGGACCAAACCATGACGAAGAGGCTGATGACGACATTGGGGACAGAGTACAACCAGGAAAGAATAAGTACAAAATGCATAGTAATTAAGATTTTACATAGTTTAATTTGCTGTAAATAGTCCTTTTGTTTGCCATTGTTCCAAATATTAATTCATTTGCTCTTATATCTTACAGTCTCTCCTTCGCTCCTATATAGTTCACCTCTCCTCTAACGAACGGGACTGGGACCACACCATGAGGAAGAGACTGATGACGACCTTGCGGAGAGAGTACAACCAAGAAAGAATAAGTACAAAATCATAGTAATTAAGATTTTCCATAGTTTAGTTTGTTTAAATTGTCCTTTTGTTTGCCATTGTTCCATATATTAATTAATTTGCTCTTATTTCTTACAGTTTCTCCTTCGCTCTTATTTAGTTCACCTCTCGTCGAACGAACGGGACTGGGACCAAACCATGACGAAGAGACTGATGACGACATTGGGGAGAGAGTACAACCAAGAAAGATAAGTACAAAATGCATAGTAATTAAGATTTTACATAGTTTAATTTGCTGTAAATAGTCCCTTTGTTGGCCATTGTTCCAAATATGAATTAATTTGCTCTTATTTCTTACAGTCTCTCCTTCACTCTTATTTAGTTCACCTCTCGTCGAATGAACGGGACTGGGACTAAATCATGACGAAGAGATTGATGACGACCTTGGGGAGAGAGTACAACCAAGAAAGAATAAGTACAAAATGCATAGTAATTTGATTTTACATAGTTTAATTTGCTGTAAATAGTCCTTTTGTTTGCCATTGTTCCAAATATTAATTCATTTGCTCTTATTTCTTACAGTCTCTCCTTCGCTCTTATTTAGTTCACCTCTCGTCGAACGAACGGGACTGGGACCAAACCATGACGAAGAGACTGATGACGACATTGGGGAGAGAGTACAACCAGGAAAGAATAAGTACAAAATGCATAGTAATTATTATTTTACATAGTTTAATTTGCTGTAAATAGTCCTTTTGTTTGTCATTGTTCCAAATATTATTTAAATTGCTCTTATTTCTTACAGTCTCTCCTTCGCTCTTATGTAGTTCACCTCTCGTCGAACGAACGGGACTGGGACCAAACCATGACGAAGAGACTGATGACGACATTGGGGAGAGAGTACAACCAGGAAAGAATAAGTACAAAATGCATAGTAATTAAGATTTTACATAGTTTAATTTGCTATAAATAGTCCTTTTGTTTGCCATTGTTCCAAATATTAATTCATTTGCTCTTATTTCTTACAGTCTCTCCTTCGCTCTTATTTAGTTCACCTCTCGTCGAAAGATCGGGACTTGGACCAAACCGTGACGAAGAGACTGATGACGACCTTGGGGAGAGAGTACAACCAGGAAAGAATAAGTACAAAATGCATAGTAATTAAGATTTTACATAGTTTAATTTGTTGTAAATAGTCCTTTTGTTTAACATTGTTCTAAAAATAATTCATTTACTCTTATTTCCTATAGTCTCACCTTCGCTCTTATTTAGTTCACCTCTCGTCGAACGAACGGGACTGGGACCAAACCATGACGAAGATACTGATGACAACCTTGGGGAGTGAGTACAAACAGGAAAGAATAAGTACAAAATGCATAGTAATTAAGATTTTCCATAGTTTAATTTGCTGTAAATAGTCCTTTTGTTTTCCATTGTTCCAAATATTAATTCATTTGCTCTTATTTCTTACAGTCTCTCCTTCACTCTTATTTAGTTCACCTCTCGTCGAACGAACGGGACTGGGACCAAACCATGACGAAGAGACTGATGACGACCTTGGGGAGAGAGTACAACCAGGAAAGAATAAGTACAAAATGCCTAGTAATTAAGATTTTACATAGTTTAATTTGCTATAAGTAGTCCTTTTGTTTGCTATTGTTGCAAATATTAATTAATTTGCTCTTATTTCTTACAGTCTCTCCTTCGCTCTTATTTAGTTCACCTCTCGTCGAACGAACGGGACTGGGACCAAACCATGACGAAGAGACTGATGACGACATTGGGGAGAGACTACAACCAGGAAAGAATAAGTACAAAATGCATTGTAATTAAGATTTTACATAGATTAATTTGCTATAAATAGTCCTTTTGTTTGCCAATGTTCCAAATATTAATTCATTTGCTCTTATTTCTTACAGTCTCTCCTTTGCTCTTATTTAGTTCACCTCTCGTCGAACGAACGGGACTGGGACCAAACCATGACCAAGAGACTGATGACGACATTGGGGAGAGAGTACAACCAGGAAAGAATAAGTACAAAATGCATAGTAATTAAGATTTTACATAGTTTAAATTGCTGTATATAGTCCTTTTGTTTGTCATTGTTCCAAATATTAATTAATTTGCTCTTATTTCTTACAGTCTCTCCTTCCCTCTTATTTAGTTCACCTCTCGTCCAACGAACGGAACTGGGACCAAACCATGACGAAGAGACTGATGACGACCTTGGGGAGAGAGTACAACCAGGAAGGAATAAGTACAACATGCATAGTAATTAAGATTTTACATAGTTTAATTTGCTGTAAATAGTCCTTTTGTTTGCCATTGTTCAAAATATTAATTAATTTGCTCTTATTTCTTACAGTCTCTCCTTCGCTCTTATTTAGTTCACCTCTCGTCGAACGAACGGGACTGGGACCAAACCATGACGAAGAGACTGATGACGACCTTGGGGAGAGAGTACAACCAGGAAGGAATAAGTACAACATGCATAGTAATTAAGATTTTACATAGTTTAATTTGCTGTAAATAGTCCTTTTGTTTGCCATTGTTCAAAATATTAATTAATTTGCTCTTATTTCTTACAGTCTCTCCTTCGCTCTTATTTAGTTCACCTCTCGTCGAACGAACGGGACTGGGACCAAACCATGACCAAGAGACTGATGACGACCTTGGGGAGAGAGTACAACCAGGAAAGAATAAGTATAAAATGCATAGTAATTAAGATTTTACATAGTTCAATTTGCTGTAAATAGTCCTTTTGTTTGCCATTGTTCCAAATATTAATTCATTTGCTCTTATTTCTTACAGTCTCTCCTTCGCTCTTATTTAGTTCACCTCTCGTCGAACGAACGGGACTGGGACCATACCATGACGAAGAGACTGATGACGACCTTGGGGTGAGAGTACAACCAGGAAAGAATAAGTACAAATTGCATAGTAATAAAGATTTTATGTAGTTTAGTTTGTTGTAAATAGTCTTTTTGTTTGCTATTGTTTAAAATAGTAATTCATTTGCTCCCATTTCTTACTGCCTCTCCTTCGCTCTTATTTAGTTCACCTCTCGTCGAACGAACGGGACTGGGACCAAACCATGACGTAGAGACTGATGACAATCTTTGGGATGGAGTACAACCAGGAAAGAATAAGTACAAAATGCATAGTAATTATTATTTTACATAGTTTAGTTTGTTTAAATTGTCCTTTTGTTTGCCATTGTTCCAAATATTAATTCATTTGCTCTTATTTCTTACAGTCTCTCCTTCGCTCTTATTTAGTTCACCTCTCGTCGAACGAACGGGACTGGGGCCAAACCATGACCAAGAGACTGATGACGACATTGCGGAGAGAGTACAACCAGGAAAGAATAAGTACAAAATGCATAGTAATTAAGATTTTACATAGTTTAAATTGCTGTATATAGTCCTTTTGTTTGTCATTGTTCCAAATATTAATTAATTTGCTCTTATTTCTTACAGTCTCTCCTTCGCTCTTATTTAGTTCACCTCTCGTCGAACGAACGGGACTGGGACCAAACCATGACGAAGATACTGATGACGACCTTGGGGAGAGAGTACAACCAGGAAGGAATAAGTACAAAATGCATAGTAATTAAGATTTTACATAGTTTAATTTGCTGTAAATAGTCCTTTTGTTTGCCATTGTTCAAAATATTAATTAATTTGCTCTTATTTCTTACAGTCTTTTCTTCGCTCTTATTTAGTTCACCTCTCGTCGAAAGAACGGGACTGGGACTAAATCATGACGAAGAGACTGATGACGACCTTGGGGAGAGAGTACAACCAGGAAAGAATTAGTACAAAATGCATAGTAATTAAGATTTTACATAGTTTAATTTGCTGTAAATAGTCCTTTTGTTTTCCATTGTTCCAAATATTAATTCATTTGCTCTTATTTCTTACAGTCTCTCCTTCACTCTTATTTAGTTCACCTCTCGTCGAACGAACGGGACTGGGACCAAACCATGACGAAGAGACTGATGTCGACCTTGGGGGGAGAGTACAACCAGGAAAGAATAAGTACAAAATGCCTAGTAATTAAGATTTTACATAGTTTAATTTGCTATAAGTAGTCCTTTTGTTTGCTATTGTTGCAAATATTAATTAATTTGCTCTTATTTCTTACAGTCTCTCCTTCGCTCTTATTTAGTTCACCTCTCGTCGAACGAACGGGACTGGGACCAAACCATGACGAAGAGACTGATGACGACATTGGGGAGAGACTACAACCAGGAAAGAATAAGTACAAAATGCATTGTAATTAAGATTTTACATAGTTTAATTTGCTATAAATAGTCCTTTTGTTTGCCAATATTCCAAATATTAATTCATTTGCTCTTATTTCTTACAGTCTCTCCTATGCTCTTATTTAGTTCACCTCTCGTCGAACGAACGGGACTGGGACCAAATCATGACCAAGAGACTGATGACGACATTGGGGAGAGAGTACAACCAGAAAGGAATAAGTACAACATGCATAGTAAATAAGATTTTACATAGTTTAATTTGCTGTAAATAGTCCTTTTGTTTGCCATTGTTCAAAATATTAATTAATTTGCTCTTATTTCTTACAGTCTCTCCTTTGCTCTTATTTAGTTCACCTCTCGTCGAACGAACGGGACTGGGACCAAACCATGACCAAGAGACTGATGACGACCTTGGGGAGAGAGTACAACCAGGAAAGAATAAGTACAAAATGCATAGTAATTAAGATTTTACATAGTTCAATTTGCTGTAAATAGTCCTATTGTTTGCCATTGTTCCAAATATTAATTAATTTGCTCTTATTTCTTACAGTCTCTCCTTCGCTCTTATTTAGTTCACCTCTCGTCGAACTAACGGGACTGGGACTAAACCAAGAAGAAGAGACTGATGACGACCTTGGAAAGAGAGTACAACCAGGAAAGAATAAGTACAAAATGCATAGTAATTAAGATTTTACATAGATTAATTTGCTGTAAATAGTCCTTTTGTTTGCCATTGTTCCAAATATTAATTCATCTGCTCTTATTTCTTACAGTCTCTCCTTCGCTCTTATTTAGTTCACCTCTCGTCGAACGAACGGGACTGGGACCATACCATGACGAAGAGACTGATGACGACCTTGGGGTGAGAGTACAACCAGGAAAGAATAAGTACAAATTGCATAGTAATAAAGATTTTATGTAGTTTAGTTTGTTGTAAATAGTCTTTTTGTTTGTTATTGTTTAAAATAGTAATTCATTTGCTCCCATTTCTTACTGCCTCTCCTTCGCTCTTATTTAGTTCACCTCTCGTCGAACGAACGGGACTGGGACCAAACCATGACGAAGAGACTGATGACAATCTTTGGGATGGAGTACAACCAGGAAAGAATAAGTACAAAATGCATAGTAATTAAGATTTTACATAGTTTAGTTTGTTTAAATTGTCCTTTTGTTTGCCATTGTTCCAAATATTAATTCATTTGCTCTTATTTCATACAGTCTCTCCTTCGCTCTTATTTAGTTCACCTCTCGTCGAACGAACGGGACAGGGACCAAACCATGACCAAGAGACTGATGACGACATTGCGGAGAGAGTACAACCAGGAAAGAATAAGTACAAAATGCATAGTAATTAAGATTTTACATAGTTTAAATTGCTGTATATAGTCCTTTTGTTTGTCATTGTTCCAAATATTAATTAATTTGCTCTTATTTCTTACAGTCTCTCCTTCGCTCTTATTTAGTTCACCTCTCGTCGAACGAACGGGACTGGGACCAAACCATGACGAAGAGACTGATGACGACCTTGGGGAGAGAGTACAACCAGGAAGGAATAAGTACAAAATGCATAGTAATTAAGATTTTACATAGTTTAATTTGCTGTAAATAGTCCTTTTGTTTGCCATTGTTCAAAATATTAATTAATTTGCTCTTATTTCTTACAGTCTCTCCTTCGCTCTTATTTAGTTCACCTCTCGTCGTACGAACGGGACTGGGACCAAACAATGACCAAGAGACTGATGACGACCTTGGGGAGAGAGTACAACCAGGAAAGAATAAGTACAAAATGCATAGTAATTAAGATTTTACATAGTTTAATTTGCTGTAAATAGTCCTTTTGTTTGCCATTGTTCAAAATATTAATTAATTTGCTCTTATTTCTTACAGTCTCTCCTTCGCTCTTATTTAGTTCACCTCTCGTCGAACGAACGGGACTGGGACCAAACCATGACCAAGAGACTGATGACGACCTTGGGGAGAGAGTACAACCAGGAAAGAATAAGTATAAAATGCATAGTAATTAAGATTTTACATAGTTCAATTTGCTGTAAATAGTCCTTTTGTTTGCCATTGTTCCAAATATTAATTCATTTGCTCTTATTTCTTACAGTCTCTCCTTCGCTCTTATTTAGTTCACCTCTCGTCGAACGAACGGGACTGGGACCATACCATGACGAAGAGACTGATGACGACCTTGGGGTGAGAGTACAACCAGGAAAGAATAAGTACAAATTGCATAGTAATAAAGATTTTATGTAGTTTAGTTTGTTGTAAATAGTCTTTTTGTTTGCTATTGTTTAAAATAGTAATTCATTTGCTCCCATTTCTTACTGCCTCTCCTTCGCTCTTATTTAGTTCACCTCTCGTCGAACGAACGGGACTGGGACCAAACCATGACGAAGAGACTGATGACAATCTTTGGGATGGAGTACAACCAGGAAAGAATAAGTACAAAATGCATAGTAATTATTATTTTACATAGTTTAGTTTGTTTAAATTGTCCTTTTGTTTGCCATTGTTCCAAATATTAATTCATTTGCTCTTATTTCTTACAGTCTCTCCTTCGCTCTTATTTAGTTCACCTCTCGTCGAACGAACGGGACTGGGGCCAAACCATGACCAAGAGACTGATGACGACATTGCGGAGAGAGTACAACCAGGAAAGAATAAGTACAAAATGCATAGTAATTAAGATTTTACATAGTTTAAATTGCTGTATATAGTCCTTTTGTTTGTCATTGTTCCAAATATTAATTAATTTGCTCTTATTTCTTACAGTCTCTCCTTCGCTTTTATTTAGTTCACCTCTCGTCGAACGAACGGGACTGGGACCAAACCATGACGAAGAGACTGATGACGACCTTGGGGAGAGAGTACAACCAGGAAGGAATAAGTACAAAATGCATAGTAATTAAGATTTTACATAGTTTAATTTGCTGTAAATAGTCCTTTTGTTTGCCTTTGTTCAAAATATTAATTAATTTGCTCTTATTTCTTACAGTCTCTCCTTCGCTCTTATTTAGTTCACCTCTTGTCGAACGAACGGGACTGGGACCAAACAATGACCAAGAGACTGATGACGACCTTGGGGAGAGAGTACAACCAGGAAAGAATAAGTACAAAATGCATAGTAATTAAGATTTTACATAGTTCAATTTGCTGTAAATAGTCCTATTGTTTGCCATTGTTCCAAATATTAATTAATTTGCTCTTATTTCTTACAGTCTCTCCTTCGCTCTTATTTAGTTCACCTCTCGTCGAACTAACGGGACTGGGACTAAACCAAGACGAAGAGACTGATGACGACCTTGGAAAGAGAGTACAACCAGGAAAGAATAAGTACAAAATGCATAGTAATTAAGATTTTACATAGATTAATTTGCTGTAAATAGTCCTTTTGTTTGCCATTGTTCCAAATATTAATTCATTTGCTCTTTTTTCATACTGCCTCTCCTTCGCTCTTATTTAGTTCACCTCTCGTCGAACGAACGGGACTGGGACCATACCATGACGAAGAGACTGATGACGACCGTGGGGTGAGAGTACAACCAGGAAAGAATAAGTACAAATTGCATAGTAATAAAGATTTTATGTAGTTTAGTTTGTTGTAAATAGTCTTTTTGTTTGCTATTGTTTAAAATAGTAATTCATTTGCTCCCATTTCTTACTGCCTCTCCTTCGCTCTTATTTAGTTCACCTCTCGTCGAACGAACGGGACTGGGACCAAACCATGACGAAGAGACCGATGACGATCTTTGGGATGGAGTACAACCAGGAAAGAATAAGTACAAAATGCATAGTAATTAAGATTTTACATAGTTTAGTTTGTTTAAATTGTCCTTTTGTGTGCCATTGTTCCATATATTAATTCATTTGCTCTTATTTCTTACTGTCTCTCCTTCACTCTTATTTAGTTCACCTCTCGTCGAACGAACGGGACTGGGACCAAATCATGACCAAGAGACTGATGACGACATTGGGGAGAGAGTACAACCAGAAAGGAATAAGTACAACATGCATAGTAATTAAGATTTTACATAGTTTAATTTGCTGTAAATAGTCCTTTTGTTTGCCATTGTTCAAAATATTAATTAATTTGCTCTTATTTCTTACAGTCTCTCCTTTGCTCTTATTTAGTTCGGCTCTCGTCGAACGAACGGGACTGGGACCAAACCATGACCAAGAGACTGATGACGACCTTGGGGAGAGAGTACAACCAGGAAAGAATAAGTACAAAATGCATAGTAATTAAGATTTTACATAGTTCAATTTGCTGTAAATAGTCCTATTGTTTGCCATTGTTCCAAATATTAATTAATTTGCTCTTATTTCTTACAGTCTCTCCTTCGCTCTTATTTAGTTCACCTCTCGTCGAACTAACGGGACTGGGACTAAACCAAGACGAAGAGACTGATGACGACCTTGGAAAGAGAGTACAACCAGGAAAGAATAAGTACAAAATGCATAGTAATTAAGATTTTACATAGATTAATTTGCTGTAAATAGTCCTTTTGTTTGCCATTGTTCCAAATATTAATTCATCTGCTCTTATTTCTTACAGTCTCTCCTTCGCTCTTATTTAGTTCACCTCTCGTCGAACGAACGGGACTGGGACCATACCATGACGAAGAGACTGATGACGACCTTGGGGTGAGAGTACAACCAGGAAAGAATAAGTACAAATTGCATAGTAATAAAGATTTTATGTAGTTTAGTTTGTTGTAAATAGTCTTTTTGTTTGTTATTGTTTAAAATAGTAATTCATTTGCTCCCATTTCTTACTGCCTCTCCTTCGCTCTTATTTAGTTCACCTCTCGTCGAACGAACGGGACTGGGACCAAACCATGACGAAGAGACTGATGACGATCTTTGTGATGGAGTACAACCAGGAAAGAATAAGTACAAAATGCATAGTAATTAAAATTTTACATAGATTAGTTTGTTTAAATTGTCCTTTTGTTTGCCATTGTTCCAAATATTAATTCATTTGCTCTTATTTCTTACAGTCTCTCCTTCGCTCTTATTTAGTTCACCTCTCGTCGAACGAACGGGACAGGGACCAAACCATGACCAAGAGACTGATGACGACATTGCGGAGAGAGTACAACCAGGAAAGAATAAGTACAAAATGCATAGTAATTAAGATTTTACATAGTTTAAATTGCTGTATATAGTCCTTTTGTTTGTCATTGTTCCAAATATTAATTAATTTGCTCTTATTTCTTACAGTCTCTCCTTCGCTCTTATTTAGTTCACCTCTCGTCGAACGAACGGGACTGGGACCAAACCATGACGAAGAGACTGATGACGACCTTGGGGAGAGAGTACAACCAGGAAGGAATAAGTACAAAATGCATAGTAATTAAGATTATACATAGTTTAATTTGCTGTAAATAGTCCTTTTGTTTGCCATTGTTCAAAATATTAATTAATTTGCTCTTATTTCTTACAGTCTCTCCTTCGCTCTTATTTAGTTCACCTCTCGTCGAACGAACGGGACTGGGACCAAACAATGACCAAGAGACTGATGACGACCTTGGGGAGAGAGTACAACCAGGAAAGAATAAGTACAAAATGCATAGTAATTAAGATTTTACATAGTTCAATTTGCTGTAAATAGTCCTATTGTTTGCCATTGTTCCAAATATTAATTAATTTGCTCTTATTTCTTACAGTCTCTCCTTCGCTCTTATTTAGTTCACCTCTCGTCGAACTAACGGGACTGGGACTAAACCATGACAAAGAGACTGATGACGACCTTGGGGAGAGAGTACAACCAGGAAAGAATAAGTACAAAATGCATAGTAATTAAGATTTTACATAGATTAATTTGCTGTAAATAGTCCTTTTGTTTGCCATTGTTCCAAATATTAATTCATTTGCTCTTTTTTCATACTGCCTCTCCTTCGCTCTTATTTAGTTCGCCTCTCGTCGAACGAACGGGACTGGGACCATACCATGACGAAGAGACTGATGACGACCTTGGGGTGAGAGTACAACCAGGAAAGAATAAGTACAAATTGCATAGTAATAAAGATTTTATGTAGTTTAGTTTGTTGTAAATAGTCTTTTTGTTTGCTATTGTTTAAAATAGTAATTCATTTGCTCCCATTTCTTACTGCCTCTCCTTCGCTCTTATTTAGTTCACCTCTCGTCGAACGAACGGGACTGGGACCAAACCATGACGAAGAGACTGATGACGATCTTTGGGATGGAGTACAACCAGGAAAGAATAAGTACAAAATGCATAGTAATTAAGATTTTACATAGTTTAGTTTGTTTAAATTGTCCTTTTGTTTGCCATTGTTCCATATATTAATTCATTTGCTCTTATTTCTTACTGTCTCTCCTTCGCTCTTATTTAGTTCACCTCTCGTCGAACGAACGGGACTGGGACCAAACCATGACGAAGATACTGATGACGACCTTGGGGAGAGAGTACAACCAGGAAGGAATAAGTACAAAATGCATAGTAATTAAGATTTTACATAGTTTAATTTGCTGTAAATAGTCCTTTTGTTTGCCATTGTTCAAAATATTAATTAATTTGCTCTTATTTCTTACAGTATTTTCTTCGCTCTTATTTAGTTCACTTCTCGTCGAAAGAACGGGACTGGGACTAAATCATGACGAAGAGACTGATGACGACCTTGGGAAGAGAGTACAACCAGGAAAGAATAAGTACAAAATGCATAGTAATTAAGATTTTACATAGTTTAATTTGCTGTAAATAGTCCATTTGTTTGCCATTATTCCATATATTATTTTATTTGCTATTATTTCTTAATGTCTCTCCTTCACTCTTATTTAGTTCATCTCTCGTCCAACGACCAGGACTGGGACTAAACCATGACGAAGAGACTGATGACGACCTTGGGGAGAGAGTACAACCTGGAAAGAATAAGTACAAAATGCATAGTAATTAAGATTTTACATATTTTAATTTGCTGTAAATAGTCCTTTTGTTTGCCATTGTTCCAAATATTAATTAATTTGCTCTTATTTCTTACAGTCTCTCCTTCGCTCTTATTTAGTTCACCTCTCGTCCAACGAAAGGGACTGGGACTAAACCATGACGAAGAGACTGATGACGACCTTGGGGAGAGAGTACAACCAGGAAAGAATAAGTACAAAATGCATAGTAATTACGATTTTACATAGTATAATTTGCTGTAAATAGTCCTTTTTTTTGCCATTGTTCCAAATATTAATTAATTTGCTCTTATTTCTTACAGTCTCTCCTTCGCTCTTATTTAGTTCACCTCTCGTCGAATGAACGGGACTGGGACTAAATCATTACGAAGAGACTGATGACGACCTTGGGGAGAGAGTACAACCAGGAATGAATAAGTACAAAATGCATAGTAATTAAGATTTTACATAGTTTAATTTGCTGTAAATAGTCCTTTTGTTTGCCATTGTTCCAAATATTAATTAATTTGCTGCCATTTCTTACTGCCTCTCCTTCGCTCTTATTTAGTTCACCTCTCGTCGAACGAACGGGACTGGGACCAAACCATGACGAAGAGACTGATGACGATCTTTGGGATGGAGTACAACCAGGAAAGAATAAGTACAAAATGCATAGTAATTAAGATTTTACATAGTTTAGTTTGTTTAAATTGTCCTTTTGTTTGCCATTGTTCCATATATTAATTCATTTGCTCTTATTTCTTACTGTCTCTCCTTCGCTCTTATTTAGTTCACCTCTCGTCGAACGAACGGGACTGGGACCAAACCATGACGAAGATACTGATGACGACCTTGGGGAGAGAGTACAACCAGGAAGGAATAAGTACAAAATGCATAGTAATTAAGATTTTACATAGTTTAATTTGCTGTAAATAGTCCTTTTGTTTGCCATTGTTCAAAATATTAATTAATTTGCTCTTATTTCTTACAGTCTTTTCTTCGCTCTTATTTAGTTCACCTCTCGTCGAAAGAACGGGACTGGGACTAAATCATGACGAAGAGACTGATGACGACCTTGGGGAGAGAGTACAACCAGGAAAGAATTAGTACAAAATGCATAGTAATTAAGATTTTACATAGTTAAATTTGCTGTAAATAGTCCTTTTGTTTTCCATTGTTCCAAATATTAATTCATTTGCTCTTATTTCTTACAGTCTCTCCTTCACTCTTATTTAGTTCACCTCTCGTCGAACGAACGGGACTTGGACCAAACCATGACGAAGAGACTGATGTCGACCTTGAGGGGAGAGTACAACCAGGAAAGAATAAGTACAAAATGCCTAGTAATTAAGATTTTACATAGTTTAATTTGCTATAAGTAGTCCTTTTGTTTGCTATTGTTGCAAATATTAATTAATTTGCTCTTATTTCTTACAGTCTCTCCTTCGCTCTTATTTAGTTCACCTCTCGTCGAACGAACGGGACTGGGACCAAACCATGACGAAGAGACTGATGACGACATTGGGGAGAGACTACAACCAGGAAAGAATAAGTACAAAATGCATTGTAATTAAGATTTTACATAGTTTAATTTGCTATAAATAGTCCTTTTGTTTGCCAATATTCCAAATATTAATTCATTTGCTCTTATTTCTTACAGTCTCTCCTTTGCTCTTATTTAGTTCACCTCTCGTCGAACGAACGGGACTGGGACCAAATCATGACCAAGAGACTGATGACGACATTGGGGAGAGAGTACAACCAGAAAGGAATAAGTACAACATGCATAGTAATTAAGATTTTACATAGTTTAATTTGCTGTAAATAGTCCTTTTGTTTGCCATTGTTCAAAATATTAATTAATTTGCTCTTATTTCTTACAGTCTCTCCTTTGCTCTTATTTAGTTCACCTCTCGTCGAACGAACGGGACTGGGACCAAACCATGACCAAGAGACTGATGACGACCTTGGGGAGAGAGTACAACCAGGAAAGAATAAGTACAAAATGCATAGTAATTAAGATTTTACATAGTTCAATTTGCTGTAAATAGTCCTATTGTTTGCCATTGTTCCAAATATTAATTAATTTGCTCTTATTTCTTACAGTCTCTCCTTCGCTCTTATTTAGTTCACCTCTCGTCGAACTAACGGGACTGGGACTAAACCAAGACGAAGAGACTGATGACGACCTTGGAAAGTGAGTACAACCAGGAAAGAATAAGTACAAAATGCATAGTAATTAAGATTTTACATAGATTAATTTGCTGTAAATAGTCCTTTTGTTTGCCATTGTTCCAAATATTAATTCATCTGCTCTTATTTCTTACAGTCTCACCTTCGCTCTTATTTAGTTCACCTCTCGTCGAACGAACGGGACTGGGACCATACCATGACGAAGAGACTGATGACGACCTTGGGGTGAGAGTACAACCAGGAAAGAATAAGTACAAATTGCATAGTAATAAAGATTTTATGTAGTTTAGTTTGTTGTAAATAGTCTTTTTGTTTGTTATTGTTTAAAATAGTAATTCATTTGCTCCCATTTCTTACTGCCTCTCCTTCGCTCTTATTTAGTTCACCTCTCGTCGAACGAACGGGACTGGGACCAAACCATGACGAAGAGACTGATGACGATCTTTGGGATGGAGTACAACCAGGAAAGAATAAGTACAAAATGCATAGTAATTAAAATTTTACATAGATTAGTTTGTTTAAATTGTCCTTTTGTTTGCCATTGTTCCAAATATTAATTCATTTGCTCTTATTTCTTACAGTCTCTCCTTCGCTCTTATTTAGTTCACCTCTCGTCGAACGAACGGGACAGGGACCAAACCATGACCAAGAGACTGATGACGACATTGCGGAGAGAGTACAACCAGGAAAGAATAAGTACAAAATGCATAGTAATTAAGATTTTACATAGTTTAAATTGCTGTATATAGTCCTTTTGTTTGTCATTGTTCCAAATATTAATTAATTTGCTCTTATTTCTTACAGTCTCTCCTTCGCTCTTATTTAGTTCACCTCTCGTCGAACGAACGGGACTGGGACCAAACAATGACCAAGAGACTGATGACGACCTTGGGGAGAGAGTACAACCAGGAAAGAATAAGTACAAAATGCATAGTAATTAAGATTTTACATAGTTTAATTTGCTGTAAATAGTCCTTTTGTTTGCCATTGTTCAAAATATTAATTAATTTGCTCTTATTTCTTACAGTATTTTCTTCGCTCTTATTTAGTTCACCTCTCGTCGAAAGAACGGGACTGGGACTAAATCATGACGAAGAGACTGATGACGACCTTGGGGAGAGAGTACAACCAGGAAAGAATAAGTACAAAATGCATAGTAATTAAGATTTTACATAGTTTAATTTGCTGTAAATAGTCCATTTGTTTGCCATTATTCCATATATTATTTTATTTGCTATTATTTCTTAATGTCTCTCCTTCGCTCTTATTTAGTTCATCTCTCGTCCAACGAACAGGACTGGGACTAAACCATGACGAAGAGACTGATGACGACCTTGGGGAGAGAGTACAACCTGGAAAGAATAAGTACAAAATGCATAGTAATTAAGATTTTACATATTTTAATTTGCTGTAAATAGTCCTTTTGTTTGCCATTGTTCCAAATATTAATTAATTTGCTCTTATTTCTTACAGTCTCTCCTTCGCTCTTATTTAGTTCACCTCTCGTCCAACGAAAGGGACTGGGACTAAACCATGACGAAGAGACTGATGACGACCTTGGGGAGAGAGTACAACCAGGAAAGAATAAGTACAAAATGCATAGTAATTAAGATTTTGCATAGTTTAATTTGCTGTAAATAGTCCCTTTGTTGGCCATTGTTCCAAATATTAATTAATTTGCTCTTATTTCTTACAGTCTCTCCTTCGCTCTTATTTAGTTCACCTCTCGTCGAATGAACGGGACTGGGACTAAATCATTACGAAGAGACTGATGACGACCTTGGGGAGAGAGTACAACCAGGAATGAATAAGTACAAAATGCATAGTAATTAAGATTTTACATAGTTTAATTTGCTGTAAATAGTCCTTTTGTTTGCCATTGTTCCAAATATTAATTAATTTGCTCTTATTTCTTACAGTCTCTTCTTCGCTCTTATTTAGTTCACCTCTCGCCGAAAGAACGGGACTGGGACTAAATCATGATGAAGAGACTGATGACGACCTTGGGGAGAGAGTACAACCAGGAAAGAATAAGTACAAAATGCATATTAATTACGATTTTACATAGTATAATTTGCTGTAAATAGTCCTTTTGTTTGCCATTGTTCCAAATATTAATTAATTTGCTCATATTTCTTACAGTCTCTCCTTCGCTCTTATTTAGTTCACCTCTCGTCCTACGAACGGCACTGGGACTAAACCATGACGAAGGGACTGATGACGACCTTGGGGAGAGAGTACAACCAGGAAAGAATAAGTACATAATGCATAGTAATTAAGATTTTGCATAGTATAATTTGCTGTAAATAGTCCTTTTGTTTGCCATTGTTCCAAATATTAATTAATTTGCTCATATTTCTTACAGTCTCTCCTTCGCTCTTATTTAGTTCACCTCTCGTCCTACGAACGGGACTGGGACTAAACCATGACGAAGGGACTGATGACGACCTTGGGGAGAGAGTACAACCAGGATGGAATAAGTACAAAATGCATAGTAATTAAGATTTTACATAGTTTAATTTGCTGTAAATAGTCCTTTTGTTTGCCATTGTTCCAAATATTAATTAATTTTCTCTTATTTCTTACAGTCTCTCCTTCGCTCTAATTTAGTTCACCTCTCGTCCAACGAACGGGACTGGGACTAAAACATGACGAAGAGACTGATGACGACCTTGGGGAGAGAGTACAACCAGGAAAGAATTAGTACATAATGCATAGTAATTAAGATTTTACATAGTTTATATTGCTGTAAATAGTCCTTTTGTTTGCCGTTGTTCCAAATATTAATTAATTTTCTCTTATTTCTTACAGTCTCTCCTTCGCTCTAATTTAGTTCACCTCTCGTCCAACGAACGGGACTGGGACTAAAACATGACGAAGAGACTGATGACGACCTTGGGGAGAGAGTACAACCAGGAAAGAATTAGTACATAATGCATAGTAATTAAGATTTTACATAGTTTAATTTGCTATAAATAGTCCTTTTGTTTGCCATTGTTCCAAATATTAATTAATTTGCTCTTATTTTTACAGTCTCTCCTTCGATCTTACTTAGTTCACCTCTCGTCGAACGAACGGGACTGGGAGCTAACCATGACGAAGAAACTGATGACGACATTGGGGAGAGAGTACAACCAGGAAAGAATAAGTACAAAATGCATAGTAATTAAGATTTTACATAGTTTAATTTGCTGTAAATAGTCCTTTTGTTTGCCATTGTTCCAAATATTAATTCATTTGCTCCTATTTCTTACAGTCTCTCCTTCGCTCTTATTTAGTTCACCTCCCGTCGAACGAACAAGACTGGGACCAAATAATGACGAAGAGACTGATGACGACATTGGGGAGAGAGTACAACCAGGAAAGAATAAGTACAAAATGCATAGTAATTAAGATTTTACATAGTTTAATTTGCTGTAAATAGTCCTTTTGTTTGCCATTGTTCCAAATATTAATTCATTTGCTCTTATTTCTTACAGTCTCTCCTTCGCTCTTATTTAGTTCACCTCTCGTCGAACGAACGGGACTGGGGCCAAACCATGACCAAAAGACTGATGACGACATTGCGGAGAGAGTACAACCAGGAAAGAATAAGTACAAAATGCATAGTAATTATTATTTTACATAGTTTAATTTGCTGTAAATAGTCCTTTTGTTTGTCATTGTTCCAAATATTAATTAAATTGCTTTATTTCTTACAGTCTCTCCTTCGCTCTTATGTAGTTCACCTCTCGTCGAACGAACGGGACTGGGACCAAACCATGACGAAGAGACTTATGACGACATTGGGGACAGAGTATAACCAGGAAAGAATAAGTACAAAATGCATAGTAATTAAGATTTTACATAGTTTAATTTGCTATAAATAGTCCTTTTGTTTGCCATTGTTCCAAATATTAATTCATTTGCTCTTATTTCTTACAGTCTCTCCTTCCCTCTTATTTAGTTCACCTCTCGTCGAAAGATCATGACTTGGACCAAACCGTGACGAAGAGACTGATGACGACCTTGGGGAGAGAGTACAACCAGGAAAGAATAAGTACAAAATGCATAGTAATTAAGATTTTACATAGTTCAATTTGCTGTAAATAGTCCTATTGTTTGCCATTGTTCCAAATATTAATTAATTTGCTCTTATTTCTTACAGTCTCTCCTTCGCTCTTATTTAGTTCATCTCTCGTCGAACTAACGGGACTGGGACTAAACCAAGACGAAGAGACTGATGACGACCTTGGAAAGAGAGTACAACCAGGAAAGAATAAGTACAAAATGCATAGTAATTAAGATTTTACATAGATTAATTTGCTGTAAATAGTCCTTTTGTTTGCCATTGTTCCAAATATTAATTCATTTGCTCTTTTTTCATACTGCCTCTCCTTCGCTCTTATTTAGTTCACCTCTCGTCGAACGAACGGTACTGGGACCATACCATGACGAAGAGACTGATGACGACCTTGGGGTGAGAGTACAACCAGGAAAGAATAATTACAAATTGCATAGTAATAAAGATTTTATGTAGTTTAGTTTGTTGTAAATAGTCTTTTTGTTTGCTATTGTTTATAATAGTAATTCATTTGCTCCCATTTCTTACTGCCTCTCCTTCGCTCTTATTTAGTTCACCTCTCGTCGAATGAACAGGACTGGGACCAAACCATGACGAAGAGACTGATGACGATCTTTGGGATGGAGTACAACCAGGAAAGAATAAGTACAAAATGCATAGTAATTAAGATTTTACATAGTTTAGTTAGTTTAAATTGTCCTTTTGTTTGCCATTGTTCCATATATTAATTCATTTGCTCATATTTCTTACTGTCTCTCCTTCGCTCTTATTTAGTTCACCTCTCGTCGAACGAATGGGACTGGGACCAAACCATGACGAAGATACTGATGACGACCTTGGGGAGAGAGTACAACCAGGAAGGAATAAGTACAAAATGCATAGTAATTAAGATTTTACATAGTTTAATTTGCTGTAAATAGTCCTTTTGTTTGCCATTGTTCAAAATATTAATTAATTTGCTCTTATTTCTTACAGTCTTTCCTTCGCTCTTATTTAGTTCACCTCTCGTCGAAAGAACGGGACTGGGACTAAATCATGACGAAGAGACTGATGACGACCTTGGGGAGAGAGTACAACCAGGAAAGAATAAGTACAAAATGTATAGTAATTAAGATTTTACATAGTTTAATTTGCTGTAAATAGTCCATTTGTTTGCCATTATTCCATATATTATTTCATTTGCTATTATTTCTTAAAGTCTCTCCTTCGCTCTTATTTAGTTCATCTCTCGTCCAACGAACAGGACTGGGACTAAACCATGACGAAGAGACTGATGACGACCTTGGGGAGAGAGTACAACCTGGAAAGAATAAGTACAAAATGCATAGTAATTAAGATTTTACATAGTTTAATTTGCTGTAAATAGTCCTTTTGTTTGCCATTGTTCCAAATATTAATTAATTTGCTCTTATTTCTTATAGTCTCTCCTTCGCTCTTATTTAGTTCACCTCTCGTCCAACGAAAGGGACTGGGACTAAACCATGACGAAGAGACTGATGACGACCTTGGGGAGAGAGTACAACCAGGAAAGAATAAGTACAAAATGCATAGTAATTAAGATTTTACATAGTTTAATTTGCTGTAAATTGTCCCTTTGTTGGCCATTGTTCCAAATATTAATTAATTTGCTCTTATTTCTTACAGTCTCTCCTTCGCTCTTATTTAGTTCACCTCTCGTCGAATGAACGGGACTGGGACTAAATCATGACGAAGAGACTGATGACGACCTTGGGGAGAGAGTACAACCAAGAAAGAATAAGTACAAAATGCATAGTAATTTAGATTTTACATAGTTTAATTTGCTGTAAATAGTCCTTTTGTTTGCCATTGTTCCAAATATTAATTAATTTGCTCTTATTTCTTACAGTCTCTCCTTCGCTCTTATTTTGTTCACCTCTCGTCCAACGAACGGGACTGGGACCAAACCATGACGAAGAGACTGATGACGACCTTGGGGAGAGAGTACAACCAGGAATGAATAAGTACAAAATGCATAGTAATTAAGATTTTACATAGTTTAATTTGCTGTAAATAGTCCTTTTGTTTGCCATTGTTCCAAATATTAATTAATTTGCTCTTATTTCTTACAGTCTCTTCTTCGCTCTTATTTAGTTCACCTCTCGCCGAAAGAACGGGACTGGGACTAAATCATGATGAAGAGACTGATGACGACCTTGGGGAGAGAGTACAACCAGGAAAGAATAAGTACAAAATGCATAGTAATTACGATTTTACATAGTATAATTTGCTGTAAATAGTCCTTTTGTTTGCCATTGTTCCAAATATTAATTAATTTGCTCATATTTCTTACAGTCTCTCCTTCGCTCTTATTTAGTTCACCTCTCGTCCTACGAACGCGACTGGGACTAAACCATGACGAAGGGACTGATGACGACCTTGGGGAGAGAGTACAACCAGGAAAGAATAAGTACATAATGCATAGTTATTAAGATTTTACATAGTATAATTTGCTGTAAATAGTCCTTTTGTTTGCCATTGTTCCAAATATTTATTAATTTGCTCATATTTCTTACAGTCTCTCCTTCGCTCTTATTTAGTTCACCTCTCGTCCTACGAACGGGACTGGGACTAAACCATGACGAAGGGACTGATGACGACCTTGGGGAGAGAGTACAACCAGGATGGAATAAGTACAAAATGCATAGTAATTAAGATTTTACATAGTTTAATTTGCTGTAAATAGTCCTTTTGTTTGCCATTGTTCCAAATATTAATTAATTTTCTCTTATTTCTTACAGTCTCTCCTTCGCTCTAATTTAGTTCACCTCTCGTCCAACGAACGGGACTGGGACTAAACCATGACGAAGAGACTGATGACGACCTTGGGGAGAGAGTACAACCAGGAAAGAATAAGTACATAATGCATAGTAATTAAGATTTTACATAGTTTATATTGCTGTAAATAGTCCTTTTGTTTGCCATTGTTCCAAATATAAATTAATTTGCTCTTATTTCATACAGTCTCTCCTTCGCTCTTATTTAGTTCACCTCTCGTTGAACGAACGGGACTGGGACCAAACCATGACGAAGAGACTGATGACGACATTGGGGAGAGAGTACAACCAGGAAAGAATAAGTACAAAATACATAGTAATTAAGGTTTTACATAGTTTAATTTGCTATAAATAGTCCTTTTGTTTGCCATTGTTCCAAATATTAATTAATTTGCTCTTATTTTTACAGTCTCTCCTTCGATCTTACTTAGTTCACCTATCGTCGAACGAACGGGACTGGGAGCTAACCATGACGAAGAGACTGATGACGACATTGGGGAGAGAGTACAACCAGGAAAGAATAAGTACAAAATGCATAGTAATTAAGATTTTACATAGTTTAATTTGTTGTAAATAGTCCTTTTGTTTGCCATTGTTCCAAATATTAATTCATTTGCTCCTATTTCTTAAAGTCTCTCCTTCGCTCTTATTTAGTTCACCTCCCGTCGAACGAACAAGACTGGGAGCAAGCCATGACGAAGAGACTGATGACGACATTGGGGAGAGAGTACAACTAGGAAAGAATAAGTACAAAATGCATAGTAATTAAGATTTGACATAGTTTAATTTGCTGTAAATAGTCCTTTTGTTTGCCATTGTTCCAAATATTAATTCATTTGCTCTTATTTCTTACAGTCTCTCCTTCGCTCTTACTTAGTTCACCTCTCGTCGAACGAACGGGACTGGGACCAAACCATGACCGAGAGACTGATGACGACATTGCGGAGAGAGTACAACCAGGAAAGAATAAGTACAAAATGCATAGTAATTATTATTTTACATAGTTTAATTTGCTGTAAATAGTCCTTTTGTTTGTCATTGTTCCAAATATTAATTAAATTGCTCTTATTTCTTACAGTCTCTCCTTCGCTCTTATGTAGTTCACCTCTCGTCGAACGAACGGGACTGGGACCAAACCATGACGAAGAGACTGATGACGACATTGGGGACAGAGTACAACCAGGAAAGAATAAGTACAAAATGCATAGTAATTAAGATTTTACATAGTTTAATTTGCTATAAATAGTCCTTTTGTTTGCCATTGTTCCAAATATTAATTCATTTGCTCTTATTTCTTACAGTCTCTCCTTCGCTCTTATTTAGTTCACCTCTCGTCGAAAGATCATGACTTGGACCAAACCGTGACGAAGAGACTGATCACGACCTTGGGGAGAGAGTACAACCAGTAAAGAATAAGTACAAAATGCATAGTAATTAAGATTTTACATAGTTTAATTTGCTGTAAATAGTCCTTTTGTTTAACATTGTTCCAAAAATAATTCATTTGCTCTTATTTCCTATAGTCTCACCTCCGCTCTTATTTAGTTCACCTCTCGTCTAACGAACGGGACTGGGACCAAACCATGACGAAGAGACTGATGATGACCTTGGGGAGAGAGTACAACCAGGAAAGAATAAGTAAAAATGCATAGTAATTAAGATTTTACATAGTTTAATTTGCTGTAAATAGTCCTTTTGTTTGCCATTGTTCCAAATATTAATTCATTTGCTCTTATATCTTACAGTCTCTCCTTCGCTCCTATATAGTTCACCTCTCCTCTAACGAACGGGACTGGGACCACACCATGACGAAGAGACTGATGACGACCTTGCGGAGAGAGTACAACCAGGAAAGAATAAGTACAAAATCATAGTAATTAAGATTTTCCATAGTTAAGTTTGTTTAAATTGTCCTTTTGTTTGCCATTGTTCCATATATTAATGCATTTGCTCTTATTTCTTACTGTCTCTCCTTCGCTCTTATTTAGTGCACCTCTCGTCGAACGAATGGGACTGGGACCAAACCATGACGAAGATACTGATGACGACCTTGGGGAGTGAGTACAAACAGGAAAGAATAAGTACAAAATGCATAGTAATTAAGATTTTCCATAGTTTAATTTGCTGTAAATAGTCCTTTTGTTTGCCATTGTTCCAAATATTAATTAATTTGCTCATATTTCTTACAGTCTCTCCTTCGCTCTTATTTAGTTCACCTCTCGTCCTACGAACGGGACTGGGACTAAACCATGACGAAGGGACTGATGACGACCTTGGGGAGAGAGTACAACCAGGAAAGAATAAGTACATAATGCATAGTAATTAAGATTTTACATAGTATAATTTGCTGTAAATAGTCCTTTTGTTTGCCATTGTTCCAAATATTAATTAATTTGCTCATATTTCTTACAGTCTCTCCTTCGCTCTTATTTAGTTCACCTCTCGTCCTACGAACGGGACTGGGACTAAACCATGACGAAGGGACTGATGACGACCTTGGGGAGAGAGTACAACCAGGATGGAATAAGTACAAAATGCATAGTAATTAAGATTTTACATCGTTTAATTTGCTGTAAATAGTCCTTTTGTTTGCCATTGTTCCAAATATTAATTCATTTGCTCTTATTTCTTACAGTCTCTCCTTCGCTCTTATTTAGTTCACCTCTCGTCGAACGAACGGGACTGGGGCCAAACCATGACCAAAAGACTGATGACGACATTGCGGAGAGAGTACAACCAGGAAAGAATAAGTACAAAATGCATAGTAATTATTATTTTACATAGTTTAATTTGCTGTAAATAGTCCTTTTGTTTGTCATTGTTCCAAATATTAATTAAATTGCTTTATTTCTTACAGTCTCTCCTTCGCTCTTATGTAGTTCACCTCTCGTCGAACGAACGGGACTGGGACCAAACCATGACGAAGAGACTTATGACGACATTGGGGACAGAGTATAACCAGGAAAGAATAAGTACAAAATGCATAGTAATTAAGATTTTACATAGTTTAATTTGCTATAAATAGTCCTTTTGTTTGCCATTGTTCCAAATATTAATTCATTTGCTCTTATTTCTTACAGTCTCTCCTTCCCTCTTATTTAGTTCACCTCTCGTCGAAAGATCATGACTTGGACCAAACCGTGACGAAGAGACTGATGACGACCTTGGGGAGAGAGTACAACCAGGAAAGAATAAGTACAAAATGCATAGTAATTAAGATTTTACATAGTTCAATTTGCTGTAAATAGTCCTATTGTTTGCCATTGTTCCAAATATTAATTAATTTGCTCTTATTTCTTACAGTCTCTCCTTCGCTCTTATTTAGTTCACCTCTCGTCGAACTAACGGGACTGGGACTAAACCAAGACGAAGAGACTGATGACGACCTTGGAAAGAGAGTACAACCAGGAAAGAATAAGTACAAAATGCATAGTAATTAAGATTTTACATAGATTAATTTGCTGTAAATAGTCCTTTTGTTTGCCATTGTTCCAAATATTAATTCATTTGCTCTTTTTTCATACTGCCTCTCCTTCGCTCTTATTTAGTTCACCTCTCGTCGAACGAACGGTACTGGGACCATACCATGACGAAGAGACTGATGACGACCTTGGGGTGAGAGTACAACCAGGAAAGAATAATTACAAATTGCATAGTAATAAAGATTTTATGTAGTTTAGTTTGTTGTAAATAGTCTTTTTGTTTGCTATTGTTTAAAATAGTAATTCATTTGCTCCCATTTCTTACTGCCTCTCCTTCGCTCTTATTTAGTTCACCTCTCGTCGAATGAACAGGACTGGGACCAAACCATGACGAAGAGACTGATGACGATCTTTGGGATGGAGTACAACCAGGAAAGAATAAGTACAAAATGCATAGTAATTAAGATTTTACATAGTTTAGTTAGTTTAAATTGTCCTTTTGTTTGCCATTGTTCCATATATTAATTCATTTGCTCATATTTCTTACTGTCTCTCCTTCGCTCTTATTTAGTTCACCTCTCGTCGAACGAATGGGACTGGGACCAAACCATGACGAAGATACTGATGACGACCTTGGGGAGAGAGTACAACCAGGAAGGAATAAGTACAAAATGCATAGTAATTAAGATTTTACATAGTTTAATTTGCTGTAAATAGTCCTTTTGTTTGCCATTGTTCAAAATATTAATTAATTTGCTCTTATTTCTTACAGTCTTTCCTTCGCTCTTATTTAGTTCACCTCTCGTCGAAAGAACGGGACTGGGACTAAATCATGACGAAGAGACTGATGACGACCTTGGGGAGAGAGTACAACCAAGAAAGAATAAGTACAAAATGCATAGTAATTTAGATTTTACATAGTTTAATTTGCTGTAAATAGTCCTTTTGTTTGCCATTGTTCCAAATATTAATTAATTTGCTCATATTTCTTACAGTCTCTCCTTCGCTCTTATTTAGTTCACCTCTCATCCTACGAACGCGACTGGGACTAAACCATGACGAAGGGACTGATGACGACCTTGGGGAGAGAGTACAACCAGGAAAGAATAAGTACATAATGCATAGTTATTAAGATTTTACATAGTATAATTTGCTGTAAATAGTCCTTTTGTTTGCCATTGTTCCAAATATTTATTAATTTGCTCATATTTCTTACAGTCTCTCCTTCGCTCTTATTTAGTTCACCTCTCGTCCTACGAACGGGACTGGGACTAAACCATGACGAAGGGACTGATGACGACCTTGGGGAGAGAGTACAACCAGGATGGAATAAGTACAAAATGCATAGTAATTAAGATTTTACATAGTTTAATTTGCTGTAAATAGTCCTTTTGTTTGCCATTGTTCCAAATATTAATTAATTTTCTCTTATTTCTTACAGTCTCTCCTTCGCTCTAATTTAGTTCACCTCTCGTCCAACGAACGGGACTGGGACTAAACCATGACGAAGAGACTGATGACGACCTTGGGGAGAGAGTACAACCAGGAAAGAATAAGTACATAATGCATAGTAATTAAGATTTTACATAGTTTATATTGCTGTAAATAGTCCTTTTGTTTGCCATTGTTCCAAATATAAATTAATTTACTCTTATTTCATACAGTCTCTCCTTCGCTCTTATTTAGTTCACCTCTCGTTGAACGAACGGGACTGGGACCAAACCATGACGAAGAGACTGATGACAACATTGGGGAGAGAGTACAACCAGGAAAGAATAAGTACAAAATACATAGTAATTAAGGTTTTACATAGTTTAATTTGCTATAAATAGTCCTTTTGTTTGCCATTGTTCCAAATATTAATTAATTTGCTCTTATTTTTACAGTCTCTCCTTCGATCTTACTTAGTTCACCTATCGTCGAACGAACGGGACTGGGAGCTAACCATGACGAAGAGACTGATGACGACATTGGGGAGAGAGTACAACCAGGAAAGAATAAGTACAAAATGCATAGTAATTAAGATTTTACATAGTTTAATTTGTTGTAAATAGTCCTTTTGTTTGCCATTGTTCCAAATATTAATTCATTTGCTCCTATTTCTTAAAGTCTCTCCTTCGCTCTTATTTAGTTCACCTCCCGTCGAACGAACAAGACTGGGAGCAAGCCATGACGAAGAGACTGATGACGACATTGGGGAGAGAGTACAACTAGGAAAGAATAAGTACAAAATGCATAGTAATTAAGATTTGACATAGTTTAATTTGCTGTAAATAGTCCTTTTGTTTGCCATTGTTCCAAATATTAATTCATTTGCTCTTATTTCTTACAGTCTCTCCTTCGCTCTTACTTAGTTCACCTCTCGTCGTACGAACGGGACTGGGACCAAACCATGACCGAGAGACTGATGACGACATTGCGGAGAGAGTACAACCAGGAAAGAATAAGTACAAAATGCATAGTAATTATTATTTTACATAGTTTAATTTGCTGTAAATAGTCCTTTTGTTTGTCATTGTTCCAAATATTAATTAAATTGCTCTTATTTCTTACAGTCTCTCCTTCGCTCCTATATAGTTCACCTCTCCTCTAACGAACGGGACTGGGACCACACCATGACGAAGAGACTGATGACGACCTTGCGGAGAGAGTACAACCAGGAAAGAATAAGTACAAAATCATAGTAATTAAGATTTTCCATAGTTAAGTTTGTTTAAATTGTCCTTTTGTTTGCCATTGTTCCATATATTAATGCATTTGCTCTTATTTCTTACTGTCTCTCCTTCGCTCTTATTTAGTGCACCTCTCGTCGAACGAATGGGACTGGGACCAAACCATGACGAAGATACTGATGACGACCTTGGGGAGTGAGTACAAACAGGAAAGAATAAGTACAAAATGCATAGTAATTAAGATTTTCCATAGTTTAATTTGCTGTAAATAGTCCTTTTGTTTGCCATTGTTCCAAATATTAATTAATTTGCTCATATTTCTTACAGTCTCTCCTTCGCTCTTATTTAGTTCACCTCTCGTCCTACGAACGGGACTGGGACTAAACCATGACGAAGGGACTGATGACGACCTTGGGGAGAGAGTACAACCAGGAAAGAATAAGTACATAATGCATAGTAATTAAGATTTTACATAGTATAATTTGCTGTAAATAGTCCTTTTGTTTGCCATTGTTCCAAATATTAATTAATTTGCTCATATTTCTTACAGTCTCTCCTTCGCTCTTATTTAGTTCACCTCTCGTCCTACGAACGGGACTGGGACTAAACCATGACGAAGGGACTGATGACGACCTTGGGGAGAGAGTACAACCAGGATGGAATAAGTACAAAATGCATAGTAATTAAGATTTTACATCGTTTAATTTGCTGTAAATAGTCCTTTTGTTTGCCATTGTTCCAAATATTAATTAATTTTCTCTTATTTCTTACAGTCTCTCCTTCGCTCTAATTTAGTTCACCTCTCGTCCAACGAACGGGACTGGGACTAAACTATGACGAAGAGACTGATGACGACCTTGGGGAGAGAGTACAACCAGGAAAGAATAAGTACATAATGCATAGTAATTAAGATTTTACATAGTTTATATTGCTGTAAATAGTCCTTTTGTTTGCTATTGTTCCAAATATAAATTAATTTGCTCTTATTTCTTACAGTCTCTCCTTCGCTCTTATTTAGTTCACCTCTCGTCGAACGAACGGGACTGGGACCAAACCATGACGAAGAGACTGATGACGACATTGGGGAGAGAGTACAACCAGGAAAGAATAAGTACAAAATACATAGTAATTAAGATTTTACATAGTTTAATTTGCTATAAATAGTCCTTTTGTTTGCCATTGTTCCAAATATTAATTAATTTGCTCTTATTTTTACAGTCTCTCCTTCGATCTTACTTAGTTCACCTCTCGTCGAACGAACGGGACTGGGAGGTAACCATGACGAAGAGACTGATGACGACATTGGGGAGAGAGTACAACCAGGAAAGAATAAGTTCAAAATGCATAGTAATTAAGATTTTACATAGTTTAATTTGCTGTAAATAGTCCTTTTGTTTTCCATTGTTCCAAATATTAATTCATTTGCTCCTATTTCTTACAGTCTCTCCTTCGCTCTTATTTAGTTCAACTCCCATCGAACGAACAAGACTGGGACCAAACCATGACGAAGAGACTGATGACGACATTGGGGAGAGAGTACAACCAGGAAAGAATAAGTACAAAATGCATAGTAATTAAGATTTTACATAGTTTAATTTGCTGTAAATAGACTTATTGTTTGCCATTGTTCCAAATATTAATTCATTTGCTCTTATTTCTTACAGTCTCTCCTTCGCTCTTATTTAGTTCACCTCTCGTCGAACGAACGGGACTGGGACCAAACCATGACCAAGAGACTGATGACGACATTGCGGTGAGAGTACAACCAGGAAAGAATAAGTACAAAATGCATAGTAATTATTATTTTACATAGTTTAATTTGCTGTAAATAGTCCTTTTGTTTGTCATTGTTCCAAATAATAATTAAATTGCTCTTATTTCTTACAGTCTCTCCTATGCTCTTATGTAGTTCACCTCTCGTCGAACGAACGGGACTGGGACCAAACCATGACGAAGAGACTGATGACGACATTGGGGACAGAGTACAACCAGGAAAGAATAAGTACAAAATGCATAGTAATTAAGATTTTACATAGTTTAATTTGCTATAAATAGTCCTTTTGTTTGCCATTGTTCCAAATATTTATTCATTTGCTCTTATATCTTACAGTCTCTCCTTCGCTCTTATTTAGTTCACCTCTCGTCGAAAGATCATGACTTGGACCAAACCGTGACAAAGAGACTGATGACGACCTTGGGGAGAGAGTACAACCAGTAAAGAATAAGTACAAAATGCATAGTAATTAAGATTTTACATAGTTTAATTTGCTGTAAATAGTCCTTTTGTTTAACATTGTTCCAAAAATAATTCATTTGCTCTTATTTCCTATAGTCTCACCTTCGCTCTTATTTAGTTCACCTCTCGTCTAACGAACGGGACTGGGACCAAACCATGACGAAGAGACTGATGACGACCTTGGGGAGAGAGTACAACCAGGAAAGAATAAGTAAAAATGCATAGTAATTAAGATTTTACATAGTTTAATTTGCTGTAAATAGTCCTTTTGTTTGCCATTGTTCCAAATATTAATTCATTTGCTCTTATATCTTACAGTCTCTCCTTCGCTCCTATATAGTTCACCTCTCCTCTAACGAACGGGACTGGGACCACACCATGAGGAAGAGACTGATGACGACCTTGCGGAGAGAGTACAACCAAGAAAGAATAAGTACAAAATCATAGTAATTACGATTTTCCATAGTTTAGTTTGTTTAAATTGTCCTTTTGTTTGCCATTGTTCCATATATTAATTAATTTGCTCTTATTTCTTACAGTTTCTCCTTCGCTCTTATTTAGTTTACCTCTCGTCGAACGAACGGGACTGGGACCAAACCATGACGAAGAGACTGATGACGACATTGGGGAGAGAGTACAACCAAGAAAGAATAAGTACAAAATGCATAGTAATTAAGATTTTACATAGTTTAATTTGCTGTAAATAGTCCTTTTGTTTGCCATTGTTCCAAATATTAATTAATTTGCTCTTATTTCTTACAGTCTCTCCTTCGCTCTTATTTTGTTCACCTCTCATCCAACGAACGGGACTGGGAATAAGCCATGACGAAGAGACTGATGACGACCTTGGGGAGAGAGTACAACCAGGAAAGAATAAGTACAAAATGCATAGTAAATACGATTTTACATAGTATAATTTGCTGTAAATAGTCCTTTTGTTTGCCATTGTTCCAAATATTAATTAATTTGCTCTTATTTCTTACAGTCTCTTCTTCGCTCTAATTTAGTTCACCTCTCGCCGAAAGAACGGGACTGGGACTAAATCATGATGAAGAGACTGATGACGACCTTGGGGAGAGAGTACAACCAGGAAAGAATAAGTACAAAATGCATAGTAAATACGATTTTACATAGTATAATTTGCTGTAAATAGTCCTTTTGTTTGCCATTGTTCCAAATATTAATTAATTTGCTCATATTTCTTACAGTCTCTCCTTCGCTCTTATTTAGTTCACCTCTCGTCCTACGAACGGGACTGGGACTAAACCATGACGAAGAGACTGATGACGACCTTGGGGAGAGAGTACAACCAGGAAAGAATAAGTACAAAATGCATAGTAATTAAGATTTTACATAGTTTAATTTGCTGTAAATAGTCCTTTTGTTTGCCATTGTTCCAAATATTAATTAATTTGCTCTTATTTCTTACAGTCTCTCCTTCGCTCTTATTTAGTTCACCTCTCGTGCAACGAAAGGGACTGGGACTAAACCATGACGAAGAGATTGATGACGACCTTGGGGAGAGAGTACAACCAGGAAAGAATAAGTACAAAATGCATAGTAATTAAGATTTTACCTAGTTTAATTTGCTGTAAATAGTCCCTTTGTTGGCCTTTGTTCCAAATATTAATTAATTTGCTCTTATTTCTTACAGTCTCTCCTTCGCTCTTATTTAGTTCACCTCTCGTCGAATGAACGGGACTGGGACTAAATCATGACGAAGAGACTGATGACGACCTTGGGGAGAGAGTACAACCAAGAAAGAATAAGTACAAAATGCATAGTAATTAAGATTTTACATAGTTTAATTTGCTGTAAATAGTCCTTTTGTTTGCCATTGTTCCAAATATTAATTAATTTGCTCTTATTTCTTACAGTCTCTCCTTCGCTCTTATTTTGTTCACCTCTCGTCCAACGAACGGGACTGGGACTAAGCCATGACGAAGAGACTGATGACGACCTTGGGGAGAGAGTACAACCAGGAATGAATAAGTACAAAATGCATAGTAATTAAGATTTTACATAGTTTAATTTGCTGTAAATAGTCTTTTTGTTTGCCATTGTTCCAAATATTAATTAATTTGCTCTTATTTCTTACAGTCTCTTCTTCGCTCTTATTTAGTTCACCTCTCGCCGAAAGAACCGGACTGGGACTAAATCATGATGAAGAGACTGATGACGACCTTGGGGAGAGAGTACAACCAGGAAAGAATAAGTACAAAATGCATAGTAATTACGATTTCACATAGTATAATTTGCTGTAAATAGTCCTTTTGTTTGCCATTGTTCCAAATATTAATTAATTTGCTCATATTTCTTACAGTCTTTCCTTCGTTCTTATTTAGTTCACCTCTCATCGAACGAACGGGACTGGGACTAAGCCATGACGAAGAGACTGATGACGACCTTGGGGAGAGAGTACAACCAGGAAAGAATAAGTACAAAATGCATAATAATTAAGATCTTACATAGATTAATTTGCTGTAAATAGTCCTTTTGTTTGCCATTGTTCCAAATATAAATTAATTTGCTCTTATTTCTTACAGTCTCTCCTTCGCTCTTATTTAGTTCACCTCTTGTCGAACGATCGGGACTGGGACCAAACCATGACGAAGAGACTGATGACGACATTGGGGAGAGAGTACAACCAGGAAAGAATAAGTACAAAATACATAGTTATTAAGATTTTACATAGTTTAATTAGCTATAAATAGTCCTTTTGTTTGCCATTGTTCCTAATATTAATTAATTTGCTCTTATTTTTACAGTCTCTCCTTCGATCTTACTTAGTTCACCTCTCGTCGAACGAACGGGACTGGGACCAAACCATGACGAAGAGACTGATGACGACATTGGGGAGAGAGTACAACCAGGAAAGAATAAGTACAAAATGCATAGTAATTAAGATTATACATAGTTTAATTTGCTGTAAATAGTCCTTTTGTTTGCCATTGTTCCAAATATTAATTCATTTGCTCCTATTTCTTACAGTCTCTCCTTCGCTCTTATTTAGTTCACCTCCCGTCGAACGAACAAGACTGGGACCAAACCATGACGAAGAGACTGATGACGACATTGGGGAGAGAGTACAACCAGGAAAGAATAAGTACAAAATGCATAGTAATTAAGATTTTACATAGTTTAATTTGCTGTAAATAGTCCTTTTGTTTGCCATTGTTCCAAATATTAATTCATTTGCTCTTATTTCTTACAGTCTCTCCTTCGCTCTTATTTAGTTCACCTCTCGTCGAACGAACGGGACTGGGACCAAACCATGACCAAGAGACTGATGACGACATTGCGAAGAGAGTACAACCAGGAAAGAATAAGTACAAAATGCATAGTAATTAAGATTTTACATAGTTTAATTTGCTGTAAATAGTCCTTTTGTTTAACATTGTTCCAAAAATAATTCATTTGCTCTTATTTCCTATAGTCTCACCTTCGCTCTTATTTAGTTCACCTCTCGTCTAACGAACGGGACTGGGACCAAACCATGACGAAGAGACTGATGACGACCTTGGGGAGAGAGTACAACCAGGAGAGAATAAGTAAAAATGCATAGTAATTAAGATTTTACATAGTTTAATTTGCTGTAAATAGTCCTTTTGTTTGCCATTGTTCCAAATATTAATTCATTTGCTCTTATATCTTACAGTCTCTCCTTCGCTCCTATATAGTTCACCTCTCCTCTAACGAACGGGATTGGGACCACACCATGACGAAGAGACTGATGACGACCTTGCGGAGAGAGTACAACCAGGAAAGAATAAGTACAAAATCATAGTAATTAAGATTTTCCATAGTTTAGTTTGTTTAAATTGTCCTTTTGTTTGCCATTGTTCCATATATTAATTGATTTGCTCTTATTTCTTACTGTCTCTCCTTCGCTCTTATTTAGTGCACCTCTCGTCGAACGAACCGGACTGGGACCAAACCATGACGAAGATACTGATGACGACCTTGTGGAGTGAGTACAAACAGGAAAGAATAAGTACAAAATCCATAGTAATTAAGATTTTCCATAGTTTAATTTGCTGTAAATAGTCCTTTTGTTTTCCATTGTTCCAAATATTAATTCATTTGCTCTTATTTCTTACAGTCTCTCCTTCGCTCTTATTTAGTTCACCTCTCGTCGAACGAACGGGACTGGGACCAAACCATGACGAAGAGACTGATGACGACATTGGGGAGAGAGTACAACCAGGAAAGAATAAGTACAAAATGTATAGTATTTAAGATTTTTCATAGTTTTATTTGCTGTAAATAGTCCTTTTGTTTGCCATTGTTCCAAATATTAATTAATTTGCTCTTATTTCTTACAGTCTTTCCTTCGCTCTTATTTAGTTTAACCTCTCGTCGAAAGAACGGGACTGGGACTAAATCATGACGAAGAGACTGATGACGACCTTGGGGAGAGAGTACAACCAGGAAAGAATAAGTACAAAATGCATTGTAATTAAGATTTTACATAGTTTAATTTGCTGTAAATAGTCCATTTGTTTGCCATTGTTCCAAATATTAATTAATATTCTCATATTTCTTACAGTCTCTCCTTCGCTCTTATTTAGTTCACCTCTCGTCCTACGAACGGGACTGGGACTAAACCATGACGAAGAGACTGATGACGACCTTGGGGAGAGAGTACAACCAGGAAAGAATAAGTACAAAATGCATAGTAATTAAGATTTTACATAGTTTAATTTGCTGTAAATAGTCCTTTTGTTTGCCATTGTTCCAAATATTAATTAATTTGCTCTTATTTCTTACAGTCTCTCCTTCGCTCTTATTTAGTTCACCTCTCGTGCAACGAAAGGGACTGGTACTAAACCATGACGAAGAGACTGATGACGACCTTGGGGAGAGAGTACAACCAGGAAAGAATAAGTACAAAATGCATAGTAATTAAGATTTTACCTAGTTTAATTTGCTGTAAATAGTCCCTTTGTTGGCCTTTGTTCCAAATATTAATTAATTTGCTCTTATTTCTTACAGTCTCTCCTTCGCTCTTATTTAGTTCACCTCTCGTCGAATGAACGGGACTGGGACTAAATCATGACGAAGAGACTGATGACGACCTTGGGGAGAGAGTACAACCAAGAAAGAATAAGTACAAAATGCATAGTAATTAAGATTTTACATAGTTTAATTTGCTGTAAATAGTCCTTTTGTTTGCCATTGTTCCAAATATTAATTAATTTGCTCTTATTTCTTACAGTCTCTTCTTCGCTCTTATTTAGTTCACCTCTCGCCGAAAGAACCGGACTGGGACTAAATCATGATGAAGAGACTGACCTTGGGGAGAGAGTACAACCAGGAAAGAATAAGTTCAAAATGCATAGTAATTACGATTTCACATAGTATAATTTGCTGTAAATAGTCCTTTTGTTTGCCATTGTTCCAAATATTAATTAATTTGCTCATATTTCTTACAGTCTTTCCTTCGTTCTTATTTAGTTCACCTCACATCGAACGAACGGGACTGGGACTAAGCCATGACGAAGAGACTGATGACGACCTTGGGGAGAGAGTACAACCAGGAAAGAATAAGTACAAAATGCATAATAATTAAGATCTTACATAGATTAATTTGCTGTAAATAGTCCTTTTGTTTGCCATTGTTCCAAATATAAATTAATTTGCTCTTATTTCTTACAGTCTCTCCTTCGCTCTTATTTAGTTCACCTCTCGTCGAACGATCGGGACTGGGACCAAACCATGACGAAGAGACTGATGACGACATTGGGGAGAGAGTACAACCAGGAAAGAATAAGTACAAAATACATAGTTATTAAGATTTTACATAGTTTAATTAGCTATAAATAGTCCTTTTGTTTGCCATTGTTCCTAATATTAATTAATTTGCTCTTATTTTTACAGTCTCTCCTTCGATCTTACTTAGTTCACCTCTCGTCGAACGAACGGGACTGGGACCAAACCATGACGAAGAGACTGATGACGACATTGGGGAGAGAGTACAACCAGGAAAGAATAAGTACAAAATGCATAGTAATTAAGATTATACATAGTTTAATTTGCTGTAAATAGTCCTTTTGTTTGCCATTGTTCCAAATATTAATTCATTTGCTCCTATTTCTTACAGTCTCTCCTTCGCTCTTATTTAGTTCACCTCCCGTCGAACGAACAAGACTGGGACCAAACCATGACGAAGAGACTGATGACGACATTGGGGAGAGAGTACAACCAGGAAAGAATAAGTACAAAATGCATAGTAATTAAGATTTTACATAGTTTAATTTGCTGTAAATAGTCCTTTTGTTTGCCATTGTTCCAAATATTAATTCATTTGCTCTTATTTCTTACAGTCTCTCCTTCGCTCTTATTTAGTTCACCTCTCGTCGAACGAACGGGACTGGGACCAAACCATGACCAAGAGACTGATGACGACATTGCGGAGAGAGTACAACCAGGAAAGAATAAGTACAAAATGCATAGTAATTAAGATTTTACATAGTTTAATTTGCTGTAAATAGTCCTTTTGTTTAACATTGTTCCAAAAATAATTCACTTGCTCTTATTTCCTATAGTCTCACCTTCGCTCTTATTTAGTTCACCTCTCGTCTAACGAACGGGACTGGGACCAAACCATGACGAAGAGACTGATGACGACCTTGGGGAGAGAGTACAACCAGGAGAGAATAAGTAAAAATGCATAGTAATTAAGATTTTACATAGTTTAATTTGCTGTAAATAGTCCTTTTGTTTGCCATTGTTCCAAATATTAATTCATTTGCTCTTATATCTTACAGTCTCTCCTTCGCTCCTATATAGTTCACCTCTCCTCTAACGAACGGGATTGGGACCACACCATGACGAAGAGACTGATGACGACCTTGCGGAGAGAGTACAACCAGGAAAGAATAAGTACAAAATCATAGTAATTAAGATTTTCCATAGTTTAGTTTGTTTAAATTGTCCTTTTGTTTGCCATTGTTCCATATATTAATTCATTTGCTCTTATTTCTTACTGTCTCTCCTTCGCTCTTATTTAGTGCACCTCTCGTCGAACGAACCGGACTGGGACCAAACCATGACGAAGATACTGATGACGACCTTGTGGAGTGAGTACAAACAGGAAAGAATAAGTACAAAATGCATAGTAATTAAGATTTTCCATAGTTTAATTTGCTGTAAATAGTCCTTTTGTTTTCCATTGTTCCAAATATTAATTCATTTGCTCTTATTTCTTACAGTCTCTCCTTCGCTCTTATTTAGTTCACCTCTCGTCGAACGAACGGGACTGGGACCAAACCATGACGAAGAGACTGATGACGACATTGGGGAGAGAGTACAACCAGGAAAGAATAAGTACAAAATGTATAGTATTTAAGATTTTTCATAGTTTTATTTGCTGTAAATAGTCCTTTTGTTTGCCATTGTTCCAAATATTAATTAATTTGCTCTTATTTCTTACAGTCTTTCCTTCGCTCTTATTTAGTTTAACCTCTCGTCGAAAGAACGGGACTGGGACTAAATCATGACGAAGAGACTGATGACGACCTTGGGGAGAGAGTACAACCAGGAAAGAATAAGTACAAAATGCATAGTAATTAAGATTTTACATAGTTTAATTTGCTGTAAATAGTCCATTTGTTTGCCATTATTCCATATATTATTTCATTTGCTATTATTTCTTAATGTCTCTCCTTCGCTCTTATTTAGTTCATCTCTCGTCCAACGAACAGGACTGGGACTAAACCATGACGAAGAGACTGATGACGACCTTGGGGAGTGAGTACACCTTGGAAGGAATAAGTACAAAATGCATAGTAATTAAGATTTTACATAGTTTAATTTGCTGTAAATAGTCCTTTTGTTTGCCATTGTTCCAAATATTAATTAATTTGCTCTTATTTCTTACAGTCTCTCCTTCGCTCTTATTTAGTTCACCTCTCGTCCAACGATAGGGAGTGGGACTAAACCATGACGAAGAAACTGATGACGACCTTGGGGAGAGAGTACAACCAGGAAAGAATAAGTACAAAATGCATAGTAATTAAGATTTTACATAGTTTAATTTGCTGTAAATAGTCCCTTTGTTGGCCATTATTCCAAATATTAATTAATTTGCTCTTATTTCTTACAGTCTCTCCTTCGCTCTTATTTAGTTCACCTCTCGTCGAATGAACGGGACTGGGACTAAATCATGACGAAGAGACTGATGACGACCTTGTGGAGAGAGTACAACCAAGAAAGAATAAGTACAAAATGCATAGTAATTAAGATTTTACATAGTTTAATTTGCTGTAAATAGTCCTTTTGTTTGCCATTGTTCCAAATATTAATTAATTTTCTCTTATTTCTTACAGTCTCTCCTTCGCTCTAATTTAGTTCACCTCTCGTCCAACGAACGGGACTGGGACTAAACCATGACGAAGAGACTGATGACGACCTTGGGGAGAGAGTACAACCAGGAAAGAATAAGTACATAATGCATAGTAATTAAGATTTTACATAGTTTATATTGCTGTAATTAGTCCTTTTGTTTGCCATTGTTCCAAATATTAATTAATTTGCTCTTATTTCTTACAGTCTCTCCTTTGCTCTTATTCTGTTCACCTCTCGTCCAACGAACGGGACTGGGACTAAGCCATGAGGAAGAGACTGATGACGACCTTGGGGAGAGAGTACAACCAGGAATGAATAAGTACAAAATGCATAGTAATTAAGATTTTACATAGTTTAGTTTGTTTAAATTGTCCTTTTGTTTGCCATTGTTCCATATATTAATTCATTTGCTCTTATTTCTTACTGTCTCACCTTCGCTTTTATTTAGTTCACCTCTCGTCGAACGAACGGGACTGGGACCAAACCATGACGAAGAGACTGATGACGACCTAGGGGAGAGAGTACAACCAGGAAAAAAATAAGTACAAAATGCATAGTATTTAAGATTTTTCATAGCTTAATTTGCTGTAAATAGTCCTTTTGTTTGCCATTGTTCCAAATATTAATTAATTTGCTCTTATTTCTTACATTCTCTCCTTCGCTCTTATTTAGTTCACCTCTCGCCGAAATAACGGGACTGGGACTAAATCATGATGAAGAGACTGATGACGACCTTGGGGAGAGAGTACAACCAGGAAAGAATAAGTACAAAATGCATAGTAATTACGATTTGACATAGTATAATTTGCTGTAAATAGTCCTTTTGTTTGCCATTGTTCCAAATATTAATTAATTTGCTCATATTTCTTACAGTCTCTCCTTCGCTCTTATTTAGTTCACCTCTCGTCCTACGAACGGGACTGGGACTAAACCATGACGAAGATACTGATGACGACCTTGGGAAGAGAGTACAACCAGGAAAGAATAAGTACAAAATGCATAGTAATAAAGATTTTACATAGTTTAATTTGCTGTAAATAGTCCTTTTGTTTGCCATTGTTCCAAATATTAATTAATTTTCTCTTATTTCTTACAGTCTCTCCTTCGCTCTAATTTAGTTCACCTCTCGTCCAACGAACGGGACTGGGACTAAACCATGACGAAGAGACTGATGACGACCTTGGGGAGAGAGTACAACAAGGAAAGAATAAGTACAAAATGCATAGTAATTAAGATTTTACATAGATTAATTTGCTGTAAATAGTCCTTTTGTTTGCCATTGTTCCAAATATTAATTAATTTGCTCTTATTTCTTACAGTCTCTCCTTCCCTCCTATTTAGTTCACCTCTCGTCGAAAGAACGGGACTGGGACTAAATCATGACGAAGAGACTGATGACGACCTTGGGGATAGAGTACAACCAGGAAAGAATAAGTACAAAATGCATAGTAATTAAGATTTTACATAGTTTAATTTGCTGTAAATAGACCTTTTGTTAGCCATTGTTCCAAATATTAATTAATTCGCTCTCATTTCTTACAGTCTCTCCTTTGCTCTTATTTAGTTCAGCTCTCGTCGAACGAACGGGACTCGGAATAAACCATGACGAAGAGACTAATGACGACCTTGGGGAGAGAGTACAACCAGGAAAGAATAAGTACAAAATGCATAGTAATTAAGATTTTACATAGTTTAATTTGCTGTAAATAGACCTTTTGTTTGCCATTGTTCCAAATATTAATTAATTTGCTCTTATTTCTTAATGTCTCTCCTTCGCTCTTATTTAGTTCACCTCTCGTCGGAAGAACGGGACTGGGACTAAACCATGACGAAGAGACTGATGACGACCTTGGGGAGAGAGTACAACCAGGAAAGAATAAGTACAAAATGCATAGTAATTACGATTTTACATAGTTTAGTTTGTTTAAATTGTCCTTTTGTTTGCCATTGTTCCATATATTAATTCATTTGCTCTTATTTCTTACTGTCTCGCCTTCGCTTTTATTTAGTTCACCTCTCGTCGAACGAACGGGACTGGGACCAAACCATGACGAAGAGACTGATGACGACCTAGGGGAGAGAGTACAACCAGGAAAGAATATGTACAAAATGCATAGTATTTAAGATTTTTCATAGCTTAATTTGCTGTAAATAGTCCTTTTGTTTGCCATTGTTCCAAATATTAATTAATTTGCTCTTATTTCTTACAGTCTCTCCTCTCTTATTTAGTTCAACCTCTCGTCGAAAGAACGGGACTGGGACTAAATCATGACGAATAGACTGATGACGACCTTAAGGAAAGAGTACAACCAGGAAAGAATAAGTACAAAATGCATAGTAATTAAGATTTTCCATAGTTTAGTTTGTTTAAATTGTCCTTTTGTTTGCCATTGTTCCATATATTAATTCATTTGCTCTTATTTCTTACTGTCTCTCCTTCGCTCTTATTTAGTTCACCTCTCGTCGAACGAACGGGACTGGGACCATACCATGACGAAGATACTGATGACCACCTTGGGGAGTGAGTACAAACAGGAAAGAATAAGTACAAAATGCATAGTAATTAAGATTTTACATAGTTTAATTTGCTGTAAGTAGTCCTTTTGTTTGCCATTGTTCAAAATATAAATTAAATTGCTCTTATTTCTTACAGTCTCTCCTTCGCTCTTATTCAGTTCACCTCTCGTCGAAAGAACGGGACTGGGACTAACTCATGACGAAGAGACTGATGACGAACTTGGGGAAAGAGTACAACCAGGAAAGAATAAGTACAAAATGCATAGTAATTAAGATTTTACATAGTTTAGTTTGCTTAAATTGTCCTTTTGTTTGCCATTGTTCCATATATTAATTCATTTGCTCTTATTTCTTACTGTCTCTCCTTCGCTTTTATTTAGTTCACCTCTCGTTGTACGAACGAGACTGGGACCAAACCATGACGAAGAGACTGATGACGACCTTGGGGAGAGAGTACAACCAGGAAAGAATAAGTACAAAATGCATAGTATTTAAGATTTTTTATAGTTTTATTTGCTGTAAATAGTCCTTTTGTTTGCCATTGTTCCAAATATTAATTAAATTGCTCTTATTACTTACAGTCTTTCCTTCGCTCTTATTTAGTTCAACCTCTCGTCAAAAGAACGGGACTAGGACTAAATCATGACGAAGAGACTGATGACGACCTTGGGGAGAGAGTACAACCAGGAAAGAATAAGTACAAAATGCATAGTAATTAAGATTTTACATAGTTTAATTTGCTTTAAATAGTCCATTTGTTTGCCATTATTCCATATATTATTTCATTTGCTCATATTTCCTAATGTCTCTCCTTCGCTCTTATTTAGTTCATCTCTCGTCCAACGAACAGGACAGGGACTAAACCATGACGAAGAGACTGATGACGACCTTGGGGAGAGAGTACAACCTGGAAAGAATAAGCACAAAATGCATAGTAATTAAGATTTTACATAGTTTAATTTGCTGTAAATAGTCCTTTTGTATGCCATTGTTCCAAATATTAATTAATTTGCTCTTATTTCTTACAGTCTCTCCTTTGCTCTAATTCTGTTCACCTCTCGTCCAACGAACGGGACTGGGACTAAGCCATGATGAAGAGACTGATGACGACCTTGGGGAGAGAGTACAACCAGGAATGAATAAGTACAAAATGCATAGTAATTAAGATTTTACATAGTTTAATTTGCTGTAAATAGTCCTTTTGTTTGCCATTGTTCCAAATATTAATTAATTTGCTCTTATTTCTTACAGTCTCTCCTTTGCTCTTATTCTGTTCACCTCTCGTCCAACGAACGGGACTGGGACTAAGCCATGAGGAAGAGACTGATGACGACCTTGGGGAGAGAGTACAACCAGGAATGAATAAGTACAAAATGCATAGTAATTAAGATTTTACATAGTTTAATTTGCTGAAAATAGTCCTTTTGTTTGCCATTGTTCCAAATATTAATTAATTTGCTCTTATTTCTTACAGTCTCTGCTTCGCTCTTATTTAGTTCACCTCTCGCCGAAATAACGGGACTGGGACTAAATCATGATGAAGAGACTGATGACGACCTTGGGGAGAGAGTACAACCAGGAAAAAATAAGTACAAAATGCATAGTAATTACGATTTTACATAGTATAATTTGCTGTAAATAGTCCTTTTGTTTGCCATTGTTCCAAATATTAATTAATTTGCTCATATTTCTTACAGTCTCTCCTTCGCTCTTATTTAGTTCACCTCTCGTCCTACGAACGGGACTGGGACTAAACCATGACGAAGAGACTGATGACGACCTTGGGGAGAGAGTACAACCAGGAAAGAATAAGTACAAAATGCATAGTAATTAAGATTTTACATAGTTTAATTTGCTGTAAATAGTCCTTTTGTTTGCCATTGTTCCAAATATTAATTAATTTTCTCTTATTTCTTACAGTCTCTCCTTCGCTCTAATTTAGTTCACCTCTCGTCCAACGAACGGGACTGGGACTAAACCATGACGAAGAGACTGATGACGACCTTGGGGAGAGAGTACAACCAGGAAAGAATAAGTACAAAATGCATAGTAATTAAGATATTACATAGATTAATTTGCTGTAAATAGTCCTTTTGTTTGCCATTGTTCCAAATATTAATTAATTTGCACTTATTTCTTACAGTCTCTCCTTCGCTCTTATTTAGTTTACCTCTCGTCGTTCGAACGGGACTGGGACCAAACCATGACGAAGAGACTGATGACGACCTTGGGGAGAGAGTACAACCAGGAAAGAATAAGTACAAAATGCATAGTAATTAAGATTTTACATAGTTTAATTTGCTGTAAATAGTCCTTTTGTTTGCCATATTTCCAAATATTAATTAATTTGCTCTTATTTCTTAGAGTCTCTCCTTCGCTCTTATTTAGTTCACCTCTCGTCGAACGAATGGGACTGGGACAAAACCATGACCAAGAGACTGATGAGGACATTTGGGAGAGAGTACAACCAGGAAAGAATAAGTACAAAATGCATAGTAATTACGATTTTACATAGTATAATTTGCTGTAAATAGTCCTTTTTTTTGCCATTGTTCCAAATATTAATTAATTTGCTCATATTTCTTACAGTCTCTCCTTCGCTCTTACTTAGTTCACCTCTCGTCCTACGAACAGGACTGGGACTAAACCATGACGAAGAGACTGATGACGACCTTGGGGATAGAGTACAACCTGGAAAGAATAAGTACAAAATGCATAGTAATTAAGATTTTACATAGTTTAATTTGCTGTAAATAGTCCTTTTGTTTGCCATTGTTCCAAATATTAATTAATTTTCTCTTATTTCTTACAGTCTCTCCTTCGCTCTAATTTAGTTCACCTCTCGTCCAACGAACGGGACTGGGACTAAACCATGACGAAGAGACTGATGACGACCTTGGGGAGAGAGTACAACCAGGAAAGAATAAGTACAAAATGCATAGTAATTAAGATATTACATAGATTAATTTGCTGTAAATAGTCCTTTTGTTTGCCATTGTTCCAAATATTAATTAATTTGCTCTTATTTCTTACAGTCTCTCCTTCGCTCTTATTTAGTTCACCTCTCGTCGTTCGAACGGGACTGGGACCAAACCATGACGAAGAGACTGATGACGACCTTGGGGAGAGAGTACAACCAGGAAAGAATAAGTACAAAATGCATAGTAATTAAGATTTTACATAGTTTAATTTGCTGTAAATAGTCCTTTTGTTTGCCATTGTTCCAAATATTAATTAATTTGCTCTTATTTCTTACAGTCTCTCCTTTGCTCTTATTTAGTTCACCTCTCGTCGAACGAATGGGACTGGGACCAAACCATGACCAAGAGACTGATGAGGACATTTGGGAGAGAGTACAACCAGGAAAGAATAAGTACAAAATGCATAGTAATTACGATTTTACATAGTATAATTTGCTGTAAATAGTCCTTTTTTTTGCCATTGTTCCAAATATTAATTAATTTGCTCATATTTCTTACAGTCTCTCCTTCGCTCTTATTTAGTTCACCTCTCGTCCTACGAACAGGACTGGGACTAAACCATGACGAAGAGACTGATGACGACCTTGGGGAGAGAGTACAACCTGGAAAGAATAAGTACAAAATGCATAGTAATTAAGATTTTACATAGTTTAATTTGCTGTAAATAGTCCTTTTGTTTGCCATTGTTCCAAATATTAATTAATTTTCTCTTATTTCTTACAGTCTCTCCTTCGCTCTAATTTAGTTCACCTCTCGTCCAACGAACGGGACTGGGACTAAACCATGACGAAGAGACTGATGACGACCTTGGGGAGAGAGTACAACCAGGAAAGAATAAGTACAAAATGCATAGTAATTAAGATTTTACATAGATTAATTTGCTGTAAATAGTCCTTTTGTTTGCCATTGTTCCAAATATTAATTAATTTGCTCTTATTTCTTACAGTGTCTCCTTCGCTCTTATTTAGTTCACCTCTCGTCGTTCGAACGGGACTGGGACCAAACCATGACGAAGAGACTGATGACGACCTTGGGGAGAGAGTACAACCAGGAAAGAATAAGTACAAAATGCATAGTAATTAAGATTTTACATAGTTTAATTTGCTGTAAATAGTTCTTTTGTTTGCCATTGTTCCATATATTAATTCATTTGCTCTTATTTCTTAATGTCTCTCCTTCGCTCTTATTTAGTTCATCTCTCGTCCAACGAACGGGACTGGGACTAAACCATGACGAAGAGACTGATGACGACCTTGGGGAGAGAGTACAACCAGGAAAGAATAAGTACAAAATGCATAGTAATTAAGATTTTACATAGTTTAGTTTGTTTAACTTGTCCTTTTGTTTGCCATTGTTCCATATATTAATTCATTTGCTCTTATTTCTTACTGTCTCGCCTTCGCTTTTATTTAGTTCACCTCTCGTCGAACGAACGGGACTGGGACCAAACCATGACGAAGAGACTGATGAAGACCTAGGGGAGAGAGTACAACCAGGAAAGAATAAGTACAAAATGCATAGTATTTAAGATTTTTCATAGCTTAATTTGCTGTAAATAGTCCTTTTGTTTGCCATTGTTCCAAATATTAATTAATTTGCTCTTATTTCTTACAGTCTCTCCTTCGCTCTAATTTAGTTCACCACTCGTCCAACGAACGGGACTGGGACTAAACCATGACGAAGAGACTGATGACGACCTTGGGGAGAGAGTACAACCAGGAAAGAATAAGTACAAAATGCATAGTAATTAAGATTTTACATAGATTAATTTGCTGTAAATAGTCCTTTTGTTTGCCATTGTTCCAAATATTAATTAATTTGCTCTTATTTCTTACAGTCTCTCCTTCGCTCTTATTTAGTTCACCTCTCGTCGTTCGAACGGGAATGGGACCAAACCATGACGATGAGACTGATGACGACCTTGGGGAGAGAGTACAACCAGGAAAGAATAAGTACAAAATGCATAGTAATTAAGATTTTACATAGTTTAATTTGCTGTAAATAGTCCTTTTGTTTGCCATTGTTCCAAATATTAATTAATTTGCTCTTATTTCTTACAGTCTCTCCTTCCCTCCTATTTAGTTCACCTCTCGTCGAAAGAACGGGACTGGGACTAAATCATGACGAAGAGACTGATGACGACCTTGGGGAGAGAGTACAACCAGGAAAGAATAAGTACAAAATGCATAGTAATTAAGATTTTACATAGTTTAATTTGCTGTAAATAGACCTTTTGTTAGCCATTGTTCCAAATATTAATTAATTCTCTCTCATTTCTTTCAGTCTCTCCTTCGCTCTTATTTAGTTCAGCTCTCGTCGAACGAACGGGACTCGGAATAAACCATGACGAAGAGACTAATGACGACCTTGGGGAGAGAGTACAACCAGGAAAGAATAAGTACAAAATGCATAGTAATTAAGATTTTACATAGTTTAATTTGCTGTAAATAGACCTTTTGTTTGCCATTGTTCCAAATATTAATTAATTTGCTCTTATTTCTTACAGTCTCTCCTTCGCTCTTATTTAGTTCACCTCTCGTCGGAAGAACGGGACTGGGACTAAATCATGACATAGAGACTGATGACGACCTTGGGGAGAGAGTAAAACCAGGAAAGAATAAGTACAAAATGCATAGTAATTAAGATTTTACATAGTTTAATTTGCTGTAAATAGTCCTTTTGTTTGCCATTGTTCCATATATTAATTCATTTGCTCTTATTTCTTAATGTCTCTCCTTCGCTCTTATTTAGTTCATCTCTCGTCCAACGAACGGGACTGGGACTACACCATGACGAAGAGACTGATGACGACCTTGGGGAGAGAGTACAACCAGGAAAGAATAAGTACAAAATGCATAGTAATTAAGATTTTACATAGTTTAGTTTGTTTAAATTATCCTTTTGTTTGCCATTGTTCCATATATAAATTCATTTGCTCTTATTTCTTACTGTCTCGCCTTCGCTTTTATTTAGTTCACCTCTCGTCGAACGAACGGGACTGGGACCAAACCATGACGAAGAGACTGATGACGACCTAGGGGAGAGAGTACAACCAGGAAAGAATAAGTACAAAATACATAGTATTTAAGATTTTTCATAGCTAAATTTGCTGTAAATAGTCCTTTTGTTTGCCATTGTTCCAAATATTAATTAATTTGCTCTTATTTCTTACAGTCTCTCCTCTCTTATTTAGTTCAACCTCTCGTCGAAAGAACGGGACTGGGACTAAATCATGAGAATGAGACTGATGACCACCTTAAGGAAAGAGTACAACCAGGAAAGAATAAGTACAAAATGCATAGTAATTAAGATTTTCCATAGTTTAGTTTGTTTAAATTGTCCTTTTGTTTGCCATTGTTCCATATATTAATTCATTTGCTCTTATTTCTTACTGCCTCTCCTTCGCTTTGATTTAGTTCACCTCTCGTTGAACGAACGAGACTGGGACCAAACCATGACGAAGAGACTGATGACGACCTTGGGGAGAGAGTACAACCAGGAAAGAATAAGTACAAAATGCATAGTATTTAAGATTTTTCATAGTTTAATTTGCTGTAAATAGTCCTTTTGTTTGCCATTGTTCCAAATATTAATTAAATTGCTCTTATTTCTTACAGTCTTTCTTTCGCTCTTATTTAGTTCAACCTCTCGTCAAAAGAACAGGACTGGGACTAAACCATGACGAAGAGACTGATGACGACCTTGGGGAGAGAGTACAACCAGGAAAGAATAAGTACAAAATGCATAGTAATTAAGATTTTACATAGTTTAGTTTGTTTAACTTGTCCTTTTGTTTGCCATTGTTCCATATATTAATTCATTTGCTCTTATTTCTTACTGTCTCGCCTTCGCTTTTATTTAGTTCACCTCTCGTCGAACGAACGGGACTGGGACCAAACCATGACGAAGAGACTGATGAAGACCTAGGGGAGAGAGTACAACCAGGAAAGAATAAGTACAAAATGCATAGTATTTAAGATTTTTCATAGCTTAATTTGCTGTAAATAGTCCTTTTGTTTGCCATTGTTCCAAATATTAATTAATTTGCTCTTATTTCTTACAGTCTCTCCTTCGCTCTTATTTAGTTCACCTCTCGTCCAACGAAAGGGACTGGGACTAAACCATGACGAAGAGACTGATGACGACCTTGGGGAGAGAGTACAACCAGGAAAGAATAAGTACAAAATGCATAGTAATTAAGATTTTACATAGTTTAATTTGCTGTAAATAGTCCTTTTGTTTGCCATTGTTCCAAATATTAATTAATTTGCTCTTATTTCTTACAGTCTCTCCTTTGCTCTTATTCTGTTCACCTCTCGTCCAACGAACGGGACTGGGACTAAACCATGACGAAGAGACTGATGACGACCTTGGGGAGAGAGTACAACCAGGAATGAATAAGTACAAAATGCATAGTAATTAAGATTTTACATAGTTTAATTTGCTGTAAATAGTCCTTTTGTTTGCCATTGTTCCAAATATTAATTAATTTGCTCTTATTTCTTACAGTCTCTCCTTCGCTCTTATTTAGTTCACCTCTCGTCCAACGAAAGGGACTGGGACTAAACCATGACGAAGAGACTGATGACGACCTTGGGGAGAGAGTACAACCAGGAAAGAATAAGTACAAAATGCATAGTAATTAAGATTTTACATAGTTTAATTTGCTGTAAATAGTCCTTTTGTTTGCCATTGTTCCAAATATTAATTAATTTGCTCTTATTTCTTACAGTCTCTCCTTTGCTCTTATTCTGTTCACCTCTCGTCCAACGAACGGGACTGGGACTAAGCCATGACGAAGAGACTGATGACGACCTTGGGGAGAGAGTACAACCAGGAATGAATAAGTACAAAATGCATAGTAATTAAGATTTTACATAGTTTAATTTGCTGTAAATAGTCCTTTTGTTTGCCATTGTTTTAAATATTAATTAATTTGCTCTTATTTCTTACAGTCTCTCCTTTGCTCTTATTCTGTTCACCTCTCGTCCAACGAACGGGACTGGGACTAAGCCATGAGGAAGAGACTGATGACGAACTTGGGGAGAGAGTACAACCAGGAATGAATAAGTACAAAATGCATAGTAATTAAGATTTTACATAGTTTAATTTTTTGTAAATATTCCTTTTGTTTGCCATTGTTCCCAATATTAATTAATTTGCTCTTATTTCTTACATTCTCTCCTTCGCTCTTATTTAGTTCACCTCTCGCCGAAATAACGGGACTGGGACTAAATCATGATGAAGAGACTGATGACGACCTTGGGGAGAGAGTACAACCAGGAAAGAATAAGTACAAAATGCATAGTAATTACGATTTTACATAGCATAATTTGCTGTAAATAGTCCTTTTGTTTGCCATTGTTCCAAATATTTATTAATTTTCTCTTATTTCTTACAGTCTCTCCTTCGCTCTAATTTAGTTCACCTCTCGTCCAACGAACGGGACTGGGACTAAACCATGACGAAGAGACTGATGACGACCTTGGGGAGAGAGTACAACCAGGAAAGAATAAGTACAAAATGCATAGTAATTAAGATATTACATAGATTAATTTGCTGTAAATAGTCCTTTTGTTTGCCATTGTTCCAAATATTAATTAATTTGCTCTTATTTCTTACAGTCTCTCCTTCGCTCTTATTTAGTTCACCTCTCGTCGAACGAATGGGACTGGGACCAAACCATGACCAAGAGACTGATGAGGACATTTGGGAGAGAGTACAAACAGGAAAGAATAAGTACAAAATGCATAGTAATTAAGATTTAACATAATTAAATTTGCTATAAATAGTCCTTTTGTTTGCCATTGTTCCAAATATTAATTAATTTGCTCTTATTTCTTACAGTCTCTCCTTCCCTCTCATTTAGTTCACCTCTCGTCGAACGAACGGGACTGGGACAAAAGCATGACGAAGAGACTGATGACGACCTTGGGGAGTGAGTACAACCAGGAAAGAATAAGTACTAAATGCATAGTAATTAAGATTTTACATAGTTTAATTTTTTGTAAATAGTCCTTTTGTTTGCCATTGTTCCCAATATTAATTAATTTGCTCTTATTTCTTACAGTCTCTCCTTCGCTCTTATTTAGTTCAACTCTCTTCGAACGAACGGGACTGGGACCAAACCATGACGAAGAGACTGATGAAGACCTTGGGGAGAGAGTACAACCAGGAAAGAATAAGTACAAAATGCATAGTAATTAAGATTTTACATAGATTAATTTGCTGTAAATAGTCCTTTTGTTTGCCATTGTTCCAAATATTAATTCATTTGCTCTTAGTTCTTACAGTCTCTCCTTCGCTCTTATTTAGTTCACCTCTCGTCGAACGAATGGGACTGGGACCAAACCATGACGAAGAGAATGATGACGACCTTGGGGAGAGAGTACAACCAGAAATGAATAAGTACAAAATGCATAGTAATTAAGATTTCACATAGATTAATTTACTGTAAATAGTCCTTTTGTTTGCCATTGTTCCAAATATAAATTAATTTGCTCTTATTTATTACAGTCTCTCCTTCGCTCTTATTTAGTTCACCTCTCATCTAACGAACGGGACTGGGACCAAACCATGACGGAGAGACTGATGACGACCTTGGGGAAAGAGTACAACCAGGAAAGAATAAGTACAAAATGCATAGTAATTAAGATTTTCCATAGTTTAGTTTGTTTAAATTGTCGTTTTGTTTGCCATTGTTCCATATATTAATTCATTTGCTCTTATTTCTTACTGTCTCTCCTTCGCTCTTATTTAGTTCACCTCCCGTCGAACGAACGGGACTGGGACCAAACAATGACGAAGATACTGATGACGACCTTGGGGAGTGAGTACAAACAGGAAAGAATAAGTACAAAATGCATAGTAATTAAGATTTTACATAGTTTAATTTGCTGTAAGTAGTCCTTTTGTTTGCCATTGTTCAAAATATTAATTAATTTGCTCCTATTTCTTACAGTCTATCCTTCGCTCTTATTTAGTTTAACCTCTCGTCGAAAGAACGGGACTGGGACTAAATCATGACGAAGAGACTAATGACGACCTTGGGGAGAGAGTACAACCAGGAAAGAATAAGTACAAAATGCATAGTAATTAAGATTTTACATAGTTTAATTTGCTGTAAATAGTCCATTTGTTTGCCATTCTTCCATATATTATTTCATTTGCTATTATTTCTTAATGTCTCTCCTTCGCTCTTATTTAGTTCATCTCTCGTCCAACGAACAGGACTGGGACTAAACCATTACGAAGAGACTGATGACGACCTTGGGGAGAGAGTACAAGCTGGAAAGAATAAGTACAAAATGCATAGTAATTAAGATTTTACATAGTTTAATTTGCTGTAAATAGTCCTTTTGTTTGCCATTGTTCCAAATATTAATTAATTTGCTCTTATTTCTTACAGTCTCTCCTTTGCTCTTATTCTGTTCACCACTCGTCCAACGAACGGGACTGGGACTAAGCCATGAGGAAGAGACTGATGACGACCTTGGGGAGAGAGTACAACCAGGAATGAATAAGTACAAAATGCATAGAAATTAAGATTTTACATAGTTTAATTTGCTGTAAATAGTCCTTTTGTTTGCCATTGTTCCAAATATTAATTAATTTGCTCTTATTTCTTACAGTCTCTCCTTCGCTCTTATTTAGTTCACCTCTCGCCGAAATAACGGGACTGGGACAAAACCATGACGAAGAGACTGATGACGACCTTGGGGAGTGAGTACAACCAGGAAAGAATAAGTACAAAATGCATAGTAATTAAGATTTTACATAGTTTAATTTTTTGTAAATAGTCCTTTTGTTTGCCATTGTTCCCAATATTAATTAATTTGCTCTTATTTCTTACAGTCTCTCCTTCGCTCTTATTTTGTTCACCTCTCGTCGAACGAACGGGACTGGGACCAAAACCATGACGAAGAGACTGATGAAGACCTTGGGGAGAGAGTACAACCAGGAATGAATAAGTACAAAATGCATAGTAATTAAGATTTTACATAGATTAATTTGCTGTAAATAGTCCTTTTGTTTGCCATTGTTCCAAATATTAATTCATTTGCTCTTAGTTCATACAGTCTCTCCTTCGCTCTTATTTAGTTCACCTCTCGTCGAACGAATGGGACTGGGACCAAACCATGACGAAGAGAATGATGACGACCTTGGGGAGAGAGAGTACAACCAGAAATGAATAAGTACAAAATGCATAGTAATTAAGATTTCACATAGATTAATTTACTGTAAATAGTCCTTTTGTTTGCCATTGTTCCAAATATAAATTAATTTGCTCTTATTTATTACAGTCTCTCCTTCGCTCTTATTTAGTTCACCTCTCATCTAACGATCGGGACTGGGACCAAACCATGACGAAGAGACTGATGACGACCTTGGGGAAAGAGTACAACCAGGAAAGAATAAGTACAAAATGCATAATAATTAAGATTTTCCATAGTTTAGTTTGTTTAAATTGTCGTTTTGTTTGCCATTGTTCCATATATTAATTCATTTGCTCTTATATCTTACTGTCTCTCCTTCGCTCTTATTTAGTTCACCTCCCGTCGAACGAACGGGACTGGGACCAAACCATGACGAAGATACTGATGACAACCTTGGGGAGTGAGTACAAACAGGAAAGAATAAGTACAAAATGCATAGTAATTAAGATTTTACATAGTTTAATTTGCTGTAAATAGTCCTTTTGTTTGCCATTGTTCCAAATATTAATTAATTTGCTCATATTTCTTACAGTCTCTCCTTCGCTCTAATTTAGTTCACCTCTCGTCCAACGAACGGGACTGGGACCAAACCATGACCAAGAGACTGATGAGGACATTTGGGAGAGAGTACAACCAGGAAAGAATAAGTACAAAATGCATAGTAATTAAGATTTTACATAGTTTAATTTGCTGTAAATAGTCCATTTGTTTGCCATTCTTCCATATATTATTTCATTTGCTATTATTTCTTAATGTCTCTCCTTCGCTCTTATTTAGTTCATCTCTCGTCCAACGAACAGGACTGGGACTAAACCATTACGAAGAGACTGATGACGACCTTGGGGAGAGAGTACAAGCTGGAAAGAATAAGTACAAAATGCATAGTAATTAAGATTTTACATAGTTTAATTTGCTGTAAATAGTCCTTTTGTTTGCCATTGTTCCAAATATTAATTAATTTGCTCTTATTTCTTACAGTCTCTCCTTTGCTCTTATTCTGTTCACCACTCGTCCAACGAACGGGACTGGGACTAAGCCATGAGGAAGAGACTGATGACGACCTTGGGGAGAGAGTACAACCAGGAATGAATAAGTACAAAATGCATAGAAATTAAGATTTTACATAGTTTAATTTGCTGTAAATAGTCCTTTTGTTTGCCATTGTTCCAAATATTAATTAATTTGCTCTTATTTCTTACAGTCTCTCCTTCGCTCTTATTTAGTTCACCTCTCGCCGAAATAACGGGACTGGGACTAAATCATGATGAAGAGACTGATGACGACCTTGGGGAGAGAGTACAACCAGGAAAGAATAAGTACAAAATGCATAGTAATTACGATTTTACATAGTATAATTTGCTGTAAATAGTCCTTTTGTTTGCCATTGTTCCAAATATTAATTAATTTGCTCATATTTCTTACAGTCTCTCCTTCGCTCTAATTTAGTTCACCTCTCGTCCAACGAACGGGACTGGGACCAAACCATGACCAAGAGACTGATGAGGACATTTGGGAGAGAGTACAACCAGGAAAGAATAAGTACAAAATGCATAGTAATTAAGATTTAACATAGTTAAATTTGCTATAAATAGTCCTTTTGTTTGCCATTGTTCCAAATATTAATTAATTTGCTCTTATTTCTTACAGTCTCTCCTTCCCTCTCATTTAGTTCACCTCTCGTCGAACGAACGGGACTGGGACAAAACCATGACGAAGAGACTGATGACGACCTTGGGGAGTGAGTACAACCAGGAAAGAATAAGTACAAAATGCATAGTAATTAAGATTTTACATAGTTTAATTTTTTGTAAATAGTCCTTTTGTTTGCCATTGTTCCCAATATTAATTAATTTGCTCTTATTTCTTACAGTCTCTCCTTCGCTCTTATTTTGTTCACCTCTCGTCGAACGAACGGGACTGGGACCAAAACCATGACGAAGAGACTGATGAAGACCTTGGGGAGAGAGTACAACCAGGAATGAATAAGTACAAAATGCATAGTAATTAAGATTTTACATAGATTAATTTGCTGTAAATAGTCCTTTTGTTTGCCATTGTTCCAAATATTAATTCATTTGCTCTTAGTTCATACAGTCTCTCCTTCGCTCTTATTTAGTTCACCTCTCGTCGAACGAATGGGACTGGGACCAAGCCATGACGAAGAGAATGATGACGACCTTGGGGAGAGAGAGTACAACCAGAAATGAATAAGTACAAAATGCATAGTAATTAAGATTTCACATAGATTAATTTACTGTAAATAGTCCTTTTGTTTGCCATTGTTCCAAATATAAATTAATTTGCTCTTATTTATTACAGTCTCTCCTTCGCTCTTATTTAGTTCACCTCTCATCTAACGATCGGGACTGGGACCAAACCATGACGAAGAGACTGATGACGACCTTGGGGAAAGAGTACAACCAGGAAAGAATAAGTACAAAATGCATAGTAATTAAGATTTTCCATAGTTTAGTTTGTTTAAATTGTCGTTTTGTTTGCCATTGTTCCATATATTAATTCATTTGCTCTTATATCTTACTGTCTCTCCTTCGCTCTTATTTAGTTCACCTCCCGTCGAACGAACGGGACTGGGACCAAACCATGACGAAGATACTGATGACAACCTTGGGGAGTGAGTACAAACAGGAAAGAATAAGTACAAAATGCATAGTAATTAAGATTTTACATAGTTTAATTTGCTGTAAGTAGTCCTTTTGTTTGCCATTGTTCAAAATATTAATTAATTTGCTCTTATTTATTACAGTCTCTCCTTCGCTCTTATTCAGTTCACCTCTCGTCGAAAGAACGGGACTGGGACTAAATCATGACGAAGAGACTGATGACGACCTTGGGGAAAGAGTACAACCAGGAAAGAATAAGTACAAAATGCATAGTAATTAAGATTTTACATAGTTTAGTTTGTTTAAATTGTCCTTTTGTTTGCCATTGTTCCATATATTAATTCATTTGCTATTATTTCTTACTGTCTCTCCTTCGCTTTTATTTAGTTCACCTCTCGTCGAACGAACGAGACTGGGACCAAACCATGACGAAGAGACTGATGACGACCTTGGGGAGAGAGTACAACCAGGAAAGAATAAGTACAAAATGCATAGTATTTAAGATTTTTCATAGCTTAATTTGCTGTAAATAGTCCTTTTGTTTGCCATTGTTCCAAATATTAATTAATTTGCTCTTATTTCTTACAGTCTCTCCTCTCTTATTTAGTTCAACCTCTCGTCGAAAGAACGGGACTGGGACTAAATCATGACAAAGAGACTGATGACGACCTTAAGGAAAGAGTACAACCAGGAAAGAATAAGTACAAAATGCATAGTAATTAAGATTTTCCATAGTTTAGTTTGTTTAAATTGTCCTTTTGTTTGCCATTGTTCCATATATTAATTCATTTGCTCTTATTTCTTACTGTCTCTCCTTCGCTTTTATTTAGTTCACCTCTCGTTAAACGAACGAGACTGGGACCAAACCATGACGAAGAGACTGATGACGACCTTGGGGAGAGAGTACAACCAGGAAAGAATAAGTACAAAATGCATAGTATTTAAGATTTTTCATAGTTTAATTTGCTGTAAATAGTCCTTTTGTTTGCCATTGTTCCAAATATTAATTAAATTGCTCTTATTTCTTACAGTCTTTCCTTCGCTCTTATTTAGTTAAACCTCTCGTCAAAAGAACAGGACTGGGACTAAATCATGACGAAGAGACTGATGACGACCTTGGGGAGAGAGTACAACCAGGAAAGAATAAGTACAAAATGCATAGTAATTAAGATTTTACATAGTTTAATTTGCTTTAAATAGTCCAGTTGTTTGCCATTATTCCATATATTATTTCATTTGCTCATATTTCTTAATGTCTCTCCTTCGCTCTTATTTAGTTCATCTCTCGTCCAACGAACAGGACTGGGACTAAACCATGACGAAGAGACTGATGACGACCTTGGGGAGAGAGTACAACCTGGAAAGAATAAGTACAAAATGCATAGTAATTAAGATTTTACATAGTTTAATTTGCTGTAAATAGTCCTTTTGTTTGCCATTGTTCCAAATATTAATTAATTTGCTCTTATTTCTTACAGTCTCTCCTTCGCTCTTATTTAGTTCACCTCTCGTCCAACGAAAGGGACTGGGACTAAACCATGACGATGAGACTGATGACGACCTTGGGGAGAGAGTACAACCAGGAAAGAATAAGTACAAAATGCATAGTAATTAAGATTTTACATAGTTTAATTTGCTGTAAATAGTCCTTTTGTTTGCCATTGTTCCAAATATTAATTAATTTGCTCTTATTTCTTACAGTCTCTCCTTTGCTCTTATTCTGTTCACCTCTCGTCCAACGAACGGGACTGGGACTAAGCCATGACGAAGAGACTGATGACGACCTTGGGGAGAGAGTACAACCAGGAATGAATAAGTACAAAATGCATAGTAATTAAGATTTTACATAGTTTAATTTGCTGTAAATAGTCCTTTTGTTTGCCATTGTTCCAAATATTAATTAATTTGCTATTATTTCTTACAGTCTCTCCTTCGCTCTTATTTAGTTCACCTCTCGTCCAGCGAAAGGGACTGGGACTAAACCATGACGAAGAGACTGATGACGACCTTGGGGAGAGAGTACAACCAGGAAAGAATAAGTACAAAATGCATAGTAATTAAGATTTTACATAGTTTAATTTGCTGTAAATAGTCCTTTTGTTTGCCATTGTTCCAAATATTAATTAATTTGCTCTTATTTATTACAGTCTCTCCTTCGCTTTTATTTAGTTCACCTCTCGTCGAACGAACGAGACTGGGACCAAACCATGACGAAGAGACTGATGACGACCTTGGGGAGAGAGTACAACCAGGAAAGAATAAGTACAAAATGCATAGTATTTAAGATTTTTCATAGCTTAATTTGCTGTAAATAGTCCTTTTGTTTGCCATTGTTCCAAATATTAATTAATTTGCTCTTATTTCTTACAGTCTCTCCTCTCTTATTTAGTTCAACCTCTCGTCGAAAGAACGGGACTGGGACTAAATCATGACAAAGAGACTGATGACGACCTTAAGGAAAGAGTACAACCAGGAAAGAATAAGTACAAAATGCATAGTTATTAAGATTTTCCATAGTTTAGTTTGTTTAAATTGTCCTTTTGTTTGCCATTGTTCCATATATTAATTCATTTGCTCTTATTTCTTACTGTCTCTCCTTCGCTTTTATTTAGTTCACCTCTCGTTGAACGAACGAGACTGGGACCAAACCATGACGAAGAGACTGATGACGACCTTGGGGAGAGAGTACAACCAGGAAAGAATAAGTACAAAATGCATAGTATTTAAGATTTTTCATAGTTTAATTTGCTGTAAATAGTCCTTTTGTTTGCCATTGTTCCAAATATTAATTAAATTGCTCTTATTTCTTACAGTCTTTCCTTCGCTCTTATTTAGTTCAACCTCTCGTCAAAAGAACAGGACTGGGACTAAATCATGACGAAGAGACTGATGACGACCTTGGGGAGAGAGTACAACCATGAAAGAATAAGTACAAAATGCATAGTAATTAAGATTTTACATAGTTTAATTTGCTTTAAATAGTCCAGTTGTTTGCCATTATTCCATATATTATTTCATTTGCTCATATTTCTTAATGTCTCTCCTTCGCTCTTATTTAGTTCATCTCTCGTCCAACGAACAGGACTGGGACTAAACCATGACGAAGAGACTGATGACGACCTTGGGGAGAGAGTACAACCTGGAAAGAATAAGTACAAAATGCATAGTAATTAAGATTTTACATAGTTTAATTTGCTGTAAATAGTCCTTTTGTTTGCCATTGTTCCAAATATTAATTAATTTGCTCTTATTTCTTACAGTCTCTCCTTTGCTCTTATTCTGTTCACCTCTCGTCCAACGAACGGGACTGGGACTAAGCCATGACGAAGAGACTGATGACGACCTTGGGGAGAGAGTACAACCAGGAATGAATAAGTACAAAATGCATAGTAATTAAGATTTTACATAGTTTAATTTGCTGTAAATAGTCCTTTTGTTTGCCATTGTTCCATATATTAATTAATTTGCTATTATTTCTTACAGTCTCTCCTTCGCTCTTATTTAGTTCACCTCTCGTCCAGCGAAAGGGACTGGGACTAAACCATGACGAAGAGACTGATGACGACCTTGGGGAGAGAGTACAACCAGGAAAGAATAAGTACAAAATGCATAGTAATTAAGATTTTACATAGTTTAATTTGCTGTAAATAGTCCTTTTGTTTGCCATTGTTCCAAATATTAATTAATTTGCTCTTATTTATTACAGTCTCTCCTTTGCTCTTATTCTGTTCACCTCTCGTCCAACGAACGGGACTGGGACTAAGCCATGACGAAGAGACTGATGACGACCTTGGGGAGAGAGTACAACCAGGAATGAATAAGTACAAAATGCATAGTAAATAAGATTTTACATAGTTTAATTTGCTGTAAATAGTCCTTTTGTTTGCCATTGTTTTAAATATTAATTAATTTGCTCTTATTTCTTACAGTCTCTCCTTTGCTCTTATTCTGTTCACCTCTCGTCCAATGAACGGGACTGGGACTAAGCCATGACGAAGAGACTGATGACGACCTTGGGGAGAGAGTACAACCAGGAAAGAATAAGTACAAAATGCATAGTAATTAAGATATTACATAGATTAATTTGCTGTAAATAGTCCTTTTCTTTGCCATTGTTCCAAATATTAATTAATTTGCTCTTATTTCTTACAGTCTCTCCTTCGCTCTTATTTAGTTCACCCCTCGTCGAACGAATGGGACTGGGACCAAACCATGAAAAGGGTGACTGATGAGGACATTTGGGAGAGAGTACAAACAGGAAAGAATAAGTACAAAATGCATAGTAATTAAGATTTAACATAGTTAAATTTGCTATAAATAGTCCTTTTGTTTGCCATTGTTCCAAATATTAATTAATTTGCTCTTATTTCTTACAGTCTCTCCTTCCCTCTCATTTAGTTCACCTCTCGTCGAACGAACGGGACTGGGACAAAACCATGACGAAGAGACTGATGACGACCTTGGGGAGTGAGTACAACCAGGAAAGAATAAGTAAAAAATGCATAGTAATTAAGATTTTACATAGTTTAATTTTTTGTAAATAGTCCTTTTGTTTGCCATTGTTCCCAATATTAATTAATTTGCTCTTATTTCTTACAGTCTCTCCTTCGCTCTTATTTAGTTCACCTCTCGTCGAACGAACGGGACTGGGACCAAACCATGACGAAGAGACTGATGACGACATTGGGGAGAGAGTACAACCAGGAAAGAATAAGTACAAAATGCATAGTAATTAAGATCTTACATAGATTAATTTACTGTAAATAGTCCTTTTGTTTGCCATTGTTCCAAATATTAATTCATTTGCTCTTAGTTCTTACAGTCTCTCCTTCGCTCTTATTTAGTTCACCTCTCGTCGAACGAATGGGACTGGGACCAAACCATGACGAAGAGAATGATGACGACCTTGGGGAGAGAGTACAACCAGAAATGAATAAGTACAAAATGCATAGTAATTAAGATTTCACATAGATTAATTTACTGTAAATAGTCCTTTTGTTTGCCATTGTTCCAAATATAAATTAATTTGCTCTTATTTATTACAGTCTCTCCTTCGCTCTTATTTAGTTCACCCCTCATCTAACGAACGGGACTGGGACCAAACCATGACGAAGAGACTGATGACAACCTTGGGGAAAGAGTACAACCAGGAAAGAATAAGTACAAAATGCATAGTAATTAAGATTTTCCATAGTTTAGTTTGTTTAAATTGTCCTTTTGTTTGCCATTGTTCCATATATTAATTCATTTGCTCTTATTTCTTACTATCTCTCCTTCGCTCTTATTTAGTTCACCTCCCGTCGAACGAACGGGACTGGGACCAAACAATGACGAAGATACTGATGACGACCTTGGGGAGTGAGTACAAACAGGAAAGAATAAGTACAAAATGCATAGTAATTAAGATTTTACATAGTTTAATTTGCTGTAAGTAGTTCTTTTGTTTGCCATTGTTCAAAATATTAATTAATTTGTTCTTATTTCTTACAGTCTCTCCTTGGCTCTTATTCAGTTCACCTCTCGTCGAAAGAACGGGACTGGGACTAAATCATGACGAAGAGACTGATGACGACCTTGGGGAAAGAGTACAACCAGGAAAGAATAAGTACAAAATGCATAGTAATTAAGATTTTACATAGTTTAGTTTGTTTAAATTGTCCTTTTGTTTGCCATTGTTCCAAATATTAATTAATTTGCTCTTATTTCTTACAGTCTATCCTTCGCTCTTATTTAGTTTAACCTCTCGTCGAAAGAACGGGACTGGGACTAAATCATGACGAAGAGACTAATGACGACCTTGGGGAGAGAGTACAACCAGGAAAGAATAAGTACAAAATGCATAGTAATTAAGATTTTACATAGTTTAATTTGCTGTAAATAGTCCATTTGTTTGCCATTATTCCATATATTATTTCATTTGCTATTATTTCTTAATGTCTCTCCTTCGCTCTTATTTAGTTCATCTCTCGTCCAACGAACAGGACTGGGACTAAACCATGACGAAGAGACTGATGACGACCTTGGGGAGAGAGTACAAGCTGGAAAGAATAAGTACAAAATGCATAGTAATTAAGATTTTACATAGTTTAATTTGCTGTAAATAGTCCTTTTGTTTGCCATTGTTCCAAATATTAATTAATTTGCTCTTATTTCTTACAGTCTCTCCTTTGCTCTTATTCTGTTCACCACTCGTCCAACGAACGGGACTGGGACTAAGCCATGAGGAAGAGACTGATGACGACCTTGGGGAGAGAGTACAACCAGGAATGAATAAGTACAAAATGCATAGTAATTAAGATTTTACATAGTTTAATTTGCTGTAAATAGTCCTTTTGTTTGCCATTGTTCCAAATATTAATTAATTTGCTCTTATTTCTTACAGTCTCTCCTTCGCTCTTATTTAGTTCACCTCTCGCCGAAATAACGGGACTGGGACTAAATCATGATGAAGAGACTGATGACGACCTTGGGGAGATAGTACAACCAGGAAAGAATAAGTACAAAATGCATAGTAATTACGATTTTACATAGTATAATTTGCTGTAAATAGTCCTTTTGTTTGCCATTGTTCCAAATATTAATTAATTTGCTCATATTTCTTACAGTCTCTCCTTCGCTCTAATTTAGTTCACCTCTCGTCCAACGAACGGGACTGGGACCAAACCATGACCAAGAGACTGATGAGGACATTTGGGAGAGAGTACAACCAGGAAAGAATAAGTACAAAATGCATAGTAATTAAGATTTAACATAGTTAAATTTGCTATAAATAGTCCTTTTGTTTGCCATTGTTCCAAATATTAATTAATTTGCTCTTATTTCTTACAGTCTCTACTTCCCTCTCATTTAGTTCACCTCTCGTCGAACGAACGGGACTGGGACAAAACCATGACGAAGAGACTGATGACGATCTTGGGTAGTGAGTACAACCAGGAAAGAATAAGTACAAAATGCATAGTAATTAAGATTTTACATAGTTTAATTTTTTTGTAAATAGTCCTTTTGTTTGCCATTGTTCCCAATATTAATTAATTTGCTCTTATTTCTTACAGTCTCTCCTTCGCTCTTATTTAGTTCACCTCTCGTCGAACGAACGGGACTGGGACCAAAACCATGACGAAGAGACTGATGAAGACCTTGGGGAGAGAGTACAACCAGGAATGAATAAGTACAAAATGCATAGTAATTAAGATTTTACATAGATTAATTTGCTGTAAATAGTCCTTTTGTTTGCCATTGTTCCAAATATTAATTCATTTGCTCTTAGTTCTTACAGTCTCTCCTTCGCTCTTATTTAGTTCACCTCTCGTCGAACGAATGGGACTGGGACCAAACCATGACGAAGAGAATGATGACGACCTTGGGGAGAGAGAGTACAACCAGAAATGAATAAGTACAAAATGCATAGTAATTAAGATTTCACATAGATTAATTTACTGTAAATAGTCCTTTTGTTTGCCATTGTTCCAAATATAAATTAATTTGCTCTTATTTATTACAGTCTCTCCTTCGCTCTTATTTAGTTCACCTCTCATCTAACGAACGGGACTGGGACCAAACCATGACGAAGAGACTGATGACGACCTTGGGGAGAGAGAGTACAACCAGAAATGAATAAGTACAAAATGCATAGTATTTAAGATTTTTCATAGTTTTATTTGCTGCAAATAGTCCTTTTGTTTGCCATTGTTCCAAATATTAATTAATTTGCTCTTATTTCTTACAGTCTATCCTTCGCTCTTATTTAGTTTAACCTCTCGTCGAAAGAACGGGACTCGGACTAAATCATGACGAAGAGACTGATGACGACCTTGGGGAGAGAGTACAACCAGGAAAGAATTAGTACAAAATGCATAGTAATTAAGATTTTACATAGTTTAATTTGCTGTAAATAGTCCCTTTGTTGGCCATTGTTCCAAATATTAATTAATTTGCTCTTATTTCTTACAGTCTCTCGTTCGCTCTTATTTAGTTCAACTCTCGTCGAATGAACGGGACTGGGACTTAATCATGACGAAGAGACTGATGACGACCTTGGGGAGAGAGTACAACCAAGAAAGAATAAGTACAAAATGCATAGTAATTAAGATTTTACATAGTTTAATTTGCTGTAAATAGTCCTTTTGTTTGCCATGGTTCCAAATATTAATTAATTTGCTCTTATTTCTTGCAGTCTCTCTTTCGCTCTTATTTTGTTCACCTCTCGTCCAACGAACGGGACTGGGACTAAGCCATGACGAAGAGACTGATGACAACCTTGGGGAGAGAGTACAACCAGGAATGAATAATTACAAAATGCATAGTTATTAAGATTTTACATAGTTTAATTTGCTGTAAATAGTCCTTTTGTTTGCCATTGTTCCAAATATTAATTAATTTGCTCTTATTTTTACAGTCTCTCCTTCGATCTTATTTAGTTCACCTCTCGTCGAACGAACGGGACTGGGAGCTAACCATGACGAAGAGACTGATGACGACATTGGGGAGAGAGTACAACCAGGAAAGAATAAGTACAAAATGCATAGTAATTAAGATTTTACATAGTTTAATTTGCTGTAAATAGTACTTTTGTTTGCCATTGTTCCAAATAGTAATTCATTTGCTCCCATTTCTTACTGCCTCTCCTTCGCTCTTATTTAGTTCACCTCTCGTCGAACGAACGGGACTGGGACCAAACCATGACGAAGAGACTGATGACGATCATTGGAATGGAGTACAACCAGGAAAGAATAAGTACAAAATGCATAGTAATTAAGATTTTACATAGTTTAGTTTGTTTAAATTGTCCTTTTGTTTGCCATTGTTCCGAATATTAATTAATTTGCTCTTATTTCTTACAGTCTCTCCTTCGCTCTTATTTTGTTCACCTCTCGTCGAACGAACGGGACAGGGACCAAACCATGACCAAGAGACTGATGACGACATTGCGGAGAGAGTACAACCAGGAAAGAATAAGTACAAAATGCATAGTAATTAAGATTTTACATAGTTCAATTTGCTGTAAATAGTCCTATTGTTTGCCATTGTTCCAAATATTAATTAATTTGCTCTTATTTCTTACAGTCTCTCCTTCGCTCTTATTTAGTTCACCTTTCGTCGAACTAACGGGACTGGGACTAAACCATGACGAAGAGACTGATGACGACCTTGGGGAGAGAGTACAACCAGGAAAGAATAAGTACAAAATGCATAGTAATTAAGATTTTACATAGATTAATTTGCTGTAAATAGTCCTTTTGTTTGCCATTGTTCCAAATATTAATTCATTTGCTCTTTTTTCATACTGCCTCTCCTTCGCTCTTATTTAGTTCACCTCTCGTCGAACGAACGGGACTGGGACCATACCATGACGAAGAGACTGATGACGACCTTGGGGTGAGAGTACAACCAGGAAGGAATAAGTACAAAATGCATATTAATTAAGATTTTACATAGATTAATTTGCTGTAAATAGTCTTTTTGCTTGCTATTGTTTAAAATAGTAATTCATTTGCTCCCATTTCTTACTGCCTCTCCTTCGCTCTTATTTAGTTCACCTCTCGTCGAACAAACGGGACTGGGACCAAACCATGACGAAGAGACTGATGACGATCTTTGGGATGGAGTACAACCAGGAAAGAATAAGTACAAAATGCATAGTTATTAAGATTTTACATAGTTTAATTTTTTGTAAATAGTCCTTTTGTTTGCCATTGTTCCCAATATTAATTAATTTGCTCTTATTTCTTACAGTCTCTCCTTCGCTCTTATTTAGTTCACCTCTCGTCGAACGAACGGGACTGGGACCAAAACCATGACGAAGAGACTGATGAAGACCTTGGGGAGAGAGTACAACCAGGAATGAATAAGTACAAAATGCATAGTAATTAAGATTTTACATAGATTAATTTGCTGTAAATAGTCCTTTTGTTTGCCATTGTTCCAAATATTAATTCATTTGCTCTTAGTTCTTACAGTCTCTCCTTCGCTCTTATTTAGTTCACCTCTCGTCGAACGAATGGGACTGGGACCAAACCATGACGAAGAGAATGATGACGACCTTGGGGAGAGAGAGTACAACCAGAAATGAATAAGTACAAAATGCATAGTAATTAAGATTTCACATAGATTAATTTACTGTAAATAGTCCTTTTGTTTGCCATTGTTCCAAATATAAATTAATTTGCTCTTATTTATTACAGTCTCTCCTTCGCTCTTATTTAGTTCACCTCTCATCTAACGAACGGGACTGGGACCAAACCATGACGAAGAGACTGATGACGACCTTGGGGAAAGAGTACAACCAGGAAAGAATAAGTACAAAATGCATAGTAATTAAGATTTTCCATAGTATAGTTTGTTTAAATTGTCCTTTTGTTTGCCATTGTTCCATATATTAATTCATTTGCTCTTATATCTTACTGTCTCTCCTTCGCTCTTATTTAGTTCACCTCCCGTCGAACGAACGGGACTGGGACCAAACCATGACGAAGATACTGATGACGACCTTGGGGAGTAAGTACAAACAGGAAAGAATAAGTACAAAATGCATAGTAATTAAGATTTTACATAGTTTAATTTGCTGTAAGTAGTCCTTTTGTTTGCCATTGTTCAAAATATTAATTAATTTGCTCTTATTTCTTACAGTCTCTCCTTCGCTCTTATTCAGTTCACCTCTCGTCTAAAGAACGGGACTGGGACTAAATCATGACGAAGAGACTGATGACGACCTTGGGGAAAGAGTACAACCAGGAAAGAATAAGTACAAAATGCATAGTAATTAAGATTTTACATAGTTTAGTTTGTTTAAATTGTCCTTTTGTTTGCCATTGTTCCAAATATAAATTAATTTGCTCTTATTTCTTACAGTCTCTCCTTCGCTCTTATTTAGTTCACCTCTCGTCGAACGAACGGGACTGGGACCAAACCATGACAAAGAGACTGATGACGACATTGGGGAGATAGTACAACCAGGAAAGAATAAGTACAAAATACATAGTAATTAAGATTTTACATAGTTTAATTTGCTATAAATAGTCCTTTTGTTTGCCATTGTTCCAAATATTAATTAATTTGCTCTTATTTTTACAGTCTCTCCTTCGATCTTACTTAGTTCACCTCTCGTCGAACGAACGGGACTGGGAGCTAACCATGACGAAGAGACTGATGACGACATTGGGGAGAGAGTACAACCAGGAAAGAATAAGTACAAAATGCATAGTAATTACGATTTTACATAGTATAATTTGCTGTAAATCGTCCTTTTGTTTGCCATTGTTCCAAATATTAATTAATTTGCTCATATTTCTTACAGTCTCTCCTTCGCTCTAATTTAGTTCACCTCTCGTCCAACGAACGGGACTGGGACCAAACCATGACCAAGAGACTGATGAGGACATTTGGGAGAGAGTACAACCAGGAAAGAATAAGTACAAAATGCATAGTAATTAAGATTTAACATAGTTAAATTTGCTATAAATAGTCCTTTTGTTTGCCATTGTTCCAAATATTAATTAATTTGCTCTTATTTCTTACAGTCTCTCCTTCCCTCTCATTTAGTTCACCTCTCGTCGAACGAACGGGACTGGGACAAAACCATGACGAAGAGACTGATGACGACCTTGGGGAGTGAGTACAACCAGGAAAGAATAAGTACAAAATGCATAGTAATTAAGATTTTACATAGTTTAATTTTTTGTAAATAGTCCTTTTGTTTGCCATTGTTCCCAATATTAATTAATTTGCTCTTATTTCTTACAGTCTCTCCTTCACTCTTATTTAGTTCACCTCTCGTCGAACGAACGGGACTGGGACCAAAACCATGACGAAGAGACTGATGAAGACCTTGGGGAGAGAGTACAACCAGGAATGAATAAGTACAAAATGCATAGTAATTAAGATTTTACATAGATTAATTTGCTGTAAATAGTCCTTTTGTTTGCCATTGTTCCAAATATTAATTCATTTGCTCTTAGTTCTTACAGTCTCTCCTTCGCTCTTATTTAGTTCACCTCTCGTCGAACGAATGGGACTGGGACCAAACCATGACGAAGAGAATGATGACGACCTTGGGGAGAGAGAGTACAACCAGAAATGAATAAGTACAAAATGCATAGTAATTAAGATTTCACATAGATTAATTTACTGTAAATAGTCCTTTTGTTTGCCATTGTTCCAAATATAAATTAATTTGCTCTTATTTATTACAGTCTCTCCTTCGCTCTTATTTAGTTCACCTCTCATCTAACGAACGGGACTGGGACCAAACCATGACGAAGAGGCTGATGACGACCTTGGGGAAAGAGTACAACCAGGAAAGAATAAGTACAAAATGCATAGTAATTAAGATTTTCCATAGTATAGTTTGTTTAAATTGTCCTTTTGTTTGCCATTGTTCCATATATTAATTCATTTGCTCTTATATCTTACTGTCTCTCCTTCGCTCTTATTTAGTTCACCTCCCGTCGAACGAACGGGACTGGGACCAAACCATGACGAAGATACTGATGACGACCTTGGGGAGTAAGTACAAACAGGAAAGAATAAGTACAAAATGCATAGTAATTAAGATTTTACATAGTTTAATTTCCTGTAAGTAGTCCTTTTGTTTGCCATTGTTCAAAATATTAATTAATTTGCTCTTATTTCTTACAGTCTCTCCTTCGCTCTTATTCAGTTCACCTCTCGTCTAAAGAACGGGACTGGGACTAAATCATGACGAAGAGACATATGACGACCTTGGGGAAAGAGTACAACCAGGAAAGAATAAGTACAAAATGCATAGTAATTAAGATTTTACATAGTTTAGTTTGTTTAAATTGTCCTTTTGTTTGCCATTGTTCCAAATATAAATTAATTTGCTCTTATTTCTTACAGTCTCTCCTTCGCTCTTATTTAGTTCACCTCTCGTCGAACGAACGGGACTGGGACCAAACCATGCCGAAGAGACTGATGACGACATTGGGGAGATAGTACAACCAGGAAAGAATTAGTACAAAATACATAGTAATTAAGATTTTACATAGTTTAATTTGCTATAAATAGTCCTTTTGTTTGCCATTGTTCCAAATATTAATTAATTTGCACTTATTTTTACAGTCTCTCCTTCGATCTTACTTAGTTCACCTCTCGTCGAACGAACGGGACTGGGAGCTAACCATGACGAAGAGACTGATGACGACATTGGGGAGAGAGTACAACCAGGAAAGAATAAGTACAAAATGCATAGTAATTAAGATTTTACATAGTTTAATTTGCTGTAAATAGTCCTTTTGTTTGCCATTGTTCCAAATATTAATTCATTTGCTCTTATTTCTTACTGTCTCTCCTTCGCTCTTATTTAGTTCACCTCCCGTCGAACGAACGGGACTGGGACCAAACCATGACGAAGATACTGATGATGACCTTGGGGAGTGAGTACAAACAGGAAAGAATAAGTACAAAATGCATAGTAATTAAGATTTTACATAGTTTAATTTGCTGTAAGTAGTCCTTTTGTTTGCCATTGTTCAAAATATTAATTAATTTGCTCTTATTTCTTACAGTCTCTCCTTGGCTCTTATTCAGTTCACCTCTCGTCGAAAGAACGGGACTGGGACTAAATCATGACGAAGAGACTGATGACGACCTTGGGGAAAGAGTACAACCAGGAAAGAATAAGTACAAAATGCATAGTAATTAAGATTTTACATAGTTTAGTTTGTTTAAATTGTCCTTTTGTTTGCCATTGTTCCAAATATTAATTAATTTGCTCTTATTTCTTACAGTCTATCCTTCGCTCTTATTTAGTTTAACCTCTCGTCGAAAGAACGGGACTGGGACTAAATCATGACGAAGAGACTAATGACGACCTTGGGGAGAGAGTACAACCAGGAAAGAATAAGTACAAAATGCATAGTAATTAAGATTTTACATAGTTTAATTTGCTTTAAATAGTCCATTTGTTTGCCATTATTCCATATATTATTTCATTTGCTATTATTTCTTAATGTCTCTCCTTGCTCTTATTTAGTTCATCTCTCGTCCAACGAACAGGACTGGGACTAAACCATGACGAAAAGACTGATGACGACCTTGGGGAGAGAGTACAACCTGGAAAGAATAAGTACAAAATGCATAGTAATTAAGATTTTACATAGTTTAATTTGCTGTAAATAGTCCTTTTGTTTGCCATTGTTCCAAATATTAATTAATTTGCTCTTATTTCTTACAGTCTCTCCTTTGCTCTTATTCTGTTCACCTCTCGTCCAACGAACGGGACTGGGACTAAGCCATGAGGAAGAGACTGATGACGACCTTGGGGAGAGAGTACAACCAGGAATGAATAAGTACAAAATGCATAGTAATTAAGATTTTACATAGTTTAATTTGCTGTAAATAGTCCTTTTGTTTGCCATTGTTCCAAATATTAATTAATTTGCTCTTATTTCTTACAGTCTCTCCTTCGCTCTTATTTAGTTCACCTCTCGCCGAAATAACGGGACTGGGACTAAATCATGATGAAGAGACTGATGACGACCTTGGGGAGAGAGTACAACCAGGAAAGAATAAGTACAAAATGCATAGTAATTACGATTTTACATAGTATAATTTGCTGTAAATAGTCCTTTTGTTTGCCATTGTTCCAAATATTAATTAATTTGCTCATATTTCTTACAGTCTCTCCTTCGCTCTAATTTAGTTCACCTCTCGTCCAACGAACGGGACTGGGACCAAACCATGACCAAGAGACTGATGAGGACATTTGGGAGAGAGTACAACCAGGAAAGAATAAGTACAAAATGCATAGTAATTAAGATTTAACATAGTTAAATTTGCTATAAATAGTCCTTTTGTTTGCCATTGTTCCAAATATTAATTAATTTGCTCTTATTTCTTACAGTCTCTCCTTCCCTCTCATTTAGTTCACCTCTCGTCGAACGAACGGGACTGGGACCAAACCATGACGAAGAGACTGATGACGACCTTGGGGAAAGAGTACAACCAGGAAAGAATAAGTACAAAATGCATAGTAATTAAGATTTTCCATAGTTTAGTTTGTTTAAATTGTCCTTTTGTTTGACATTGTTCCATATATTAATTCATTTGCTCTTATATCTTACTATCTCTCCTTCGCTCTTATTTAGTTCACCTCCCGTCGAACGAACGGGACTGGGACCAAACCATGACGAAGATACTGATGACGACCTTGGGGAGTGAGTACAAACAGGAAAGAATAAGTTCAAAATGCATAGTAATTAAGATTTTACATAGTTTAATTTGCTGTAAGTAATCCTTTTGTTTGCCATTGTTCAAAATATTAATTAATTTGCTCTTATTTCTTACAGTCTCTCCTTCGCTCTTATTCAGTTCACCTCTCGTCGAAAGAACGGGACTGGGACTAAATCATGACGAAGAGACTGATGACGACCTTGGGGAAAGAGTACAACCAGGAAAGAATAAGTACAAAATGCATAGTAATTAAGATTTTACATAGTTTAGTTTGTTTAAATTGTCCATTTGTTTGCCATTGTTCCATATATTAATTCATTTGCTATTATTTCTTACTGTCTCTCCTTCGCTTTTATTTAGTTCACCTCTCGTCGAACGAACGAGACTGGGACCAAACCATGACGAAGAGACTGATGACGACCTTGGGGAGAGAGTACAACCAGGAAAGAATTAGTACAAAATGCATAGTAATTAAGATTTTACATAGTTTAATTTGCTGTAAATAGTCCATTTGTTTGCCATTGTTCCAAATATTAATTCATTTGCTCCCATTTCTTACTGCCTCTCCTTCGCTCTTATTTAGTTCACCTCTCGTCGAACGAACGGGACTGGGACCAAACCATGACGAAGAGACTGATGACGATCTTTGGGATGGAGTACAACCAGGAAAGAATAAGTACAAAATGCATAGTAATTAAGATTTTACATAGTTTAGTTTGTTTAAATTGTCCTTTTGTTTGCCATTGTTCCAAATATTAATTCATTTGCTCTTATTTCTTACAGTCTCTCCTTCGCTCTTATTTAGTTCACCTCTTGTCGAACGAACGGGACAGGGACCAAACCATGACCAAGAGACTGATGACGACATTGCGGAGAGAGTACAACCAGGAAAGAATAAGTACAAAATGCAAAGTAATTAAGATTTTACATAGTTTAAATTGCTGTATATAGTCCTTTTGTTTGTCATTGTTCCAAATATTAATTAATTTGCTCTTATTTCTTACAGTCTCTCCTTCGCTCTTATTTAGTTCACCTCTCGTCGAACGAACGGGACTGGGACCAAACCATGACGAAGAGACTGATGACGACCATGGGGAGAGAGTACAACCAGGAAGGAATAAGTACAAATTGCATAGTAATTAAGATTTTACATAGTTTAATTTGCTGTAAATAGTCCTTTTGTTTGTCTTTGTTCAAAATATTAATTAATTTGCTCTTATTTCTTACAGTCTCTCCTTCGCTCTTATTTAGTTCACCTCTCGTCGAACGAACGGGACTGGGACCAAACAATGACCAAGAGACTGATGACGACCTTGGGGAGAGAGTACAACCAGGAAAGAATAAGTACAAAATGCATAGTAATTAAGATTTTACATAGTTCAATTTGCTGTAAATAGTCCTATTGTTTGCCATTGTTCCAAATATTAATTAATTTGCTCTTATTTCTTACAGTCTCTCCTTCGCTCTTATTTAGTTCACCTCTCGTCGAACTAACGGGACTGGGACTAAACCATGACGAAGAGACTGATGACGACCTTGGGGAGAGAGTACAACCAGGAAAGAATAAGTACAAAATGCATAGTAATTAAGATTTTACATAGATTAATTTGCTGTAAATAGTCCTTTTGTTTGCCATTGTTCCAAATATTAATTCATTTGCTCTTTTTTCATACTGCCTCTCCTTCGCTCTTATTTAGTTCACCTCTCGTCGAACGAACGGGACTGGGACCATACCATGACGACGAGACTGATGACGACCTTGGGGTGAGAGTACAACCAGGAAAGAATAAGTACAAATTGCATAGTAATAAAGATTTTATGTAGTTTAGTTTGTTGTAAATAGTCTTTTTGCTTGCTATTGTTTAAAATAGTAATTCATTTGCTCCCATTTCTTACTGCCTCTCCTTCGCTCTTATTTAGTTCACCTCTCGTCGAACGAACGGGACTGGGACCAAACCATGACGAAGAGACTGATGACGATCTTTGGGATGGAGTACAACCAGGAAAGAATAAGTACAAAATGCATAGTAATTAAGATTTTACATAGTTTAGTTTGTTTAAATTGTCCTTTTGTTTACCATTGTTCCATATATTAATTCATTTGCTCTTATTTCTTACTGTCTCTCCTTCGCTCTTATTTAGTTCACCTCTCGTCGAACGAACGGGACTGGGACCAAACAATGACGAAGATACTGATGACGACCTTGAGGAGAGAGTACAACCAGGAAGGAATAAGTACAAAATGCATAGTAATTAAGATTTTACATAGTTTAATTTGCTGTAAATAGTCCTTTTGTTTGCCATTGTTCAAAATATTAATTAATTTGCTCTTATTTCTTACAGTCTTTTCTTCGCTCTGATTTAGTTCACCTCTCGTCGAAAGAACGGGACTGGGACTAAATCATGACGAAGAGACTGATGACGACCTTGGGGAGAGAGTACAACCAGGAAAGAATAAGTACAAAATGCATAATAATTAAGATTTTACATAGTTTAATTTGCTGTAAATAGTCCATTTGTTTGCCATTATTCCATATATTATTTCATTTGCTATTATTTCATAATCATGATGAAGAGACTGATGACGACCTTGGGGAAAGAGTACAACCAGGAAAGAATAAGTACAAAATGCATAGTAATTAAGATTTTACATAGTTTAGTTTGTTTAAATTGTCCTTTTGTTTGCCATTGTTCCAAATATTAATTAATTTGCTCTTATTTCTTACAGTCTATCCTTCGCTCTTATTTAGTTTAACCTCTCGTCGAAAGAACGGGACTGGGACTAAATCATGACGAAGAGACTAATGACGACCTTGGGGAGAGAGTACAACCAGGAAAGAATAAGTACAAAATGCATAGTAATTAAGATTTTACATATTTAATTTGCTTTAAATAGTCCATTTGTTTGCCATTATTCCATATATTATTTCATTTGCTATTATTTCTTAATGTCTCTCCTTGCTCTTATTTAGTTCATCTCTCGTCCAACGAACAGGACTGGGACTAAACCATGACGAAAAGACTGATGACGACCTTGGGGAGAGAGTACAACCTGGAAAGAATAAGTACAAAATGCATAGTAATTAAGATTTTACATAGTTTAATTTGCTGTAAATAGTCCTTTTGTTTGCCATTGTTCCAAATATTAATTAATTTGCTCTTATTTCTTACAGTCTCTCCTTTGCTCTTATTCTGTTCACCTCTCGTCCAACGAACGGGACTGGGACTAAGCCATGAGGAAGAGACTGATGACGACCTTGGGGAGAGAGTACAACCAGGAATGAATAAGTACAAAATGCATAGTAATTAAGATTTTACATAGTTTAATTTGCTGTAAATAGTCCTTTTGTTTGCCATTGTTCCAAATATTAATTAATTTGCTCTTATTTCTTACAGTCTCTCCTTCGCTCTTATTTAGTTCACCTCTCGCCGAAATAACGGGACTGGGACTAAATCATGATGAAGAGACTGATGACGACCTTGGGGAGAGAGTACAACCAGGAAAGAATAAGTACAAAATGCATAGTAATTACGATTTTACATAGTATAATTTGCTGTAAATAGTCCTTTTGTTTGCCATTGTTCCAAATATTAATTAATTTGCTCATATTTCTTACAGTCTCTCCTTCGCTCTAATTTAGTTCACCTCTCGTCCAACGAACGGGACTGGGACCAAACCATGACCAAGAGACTGATGAGGACATTTGGGAGAGAGTACAACCAGGAAAGAATAAGTACAAAATGCATAGTAATTAAGATTTAACATAGTTAAATTTGCTATAAATAGTCCTTTTGTTTGCCATTGTTCCAAATATTAATTAATTTGCTCTTATTTCTTACAGTCTCTCCTTCCCTCTCATTTAGTTCACCTCTCGTCGAACGAACGGGACTGGGACCAAACCATGACGAAGAGACTGATGACGACCTTGGGGAAAGAGTACAACCAGGAAAGAATAAGTACAAAATGCATAGTAATTAAGATTTTCCATAGTTTAGTTTGTTTAAATTGTCCTTTTGTTTGACATTGTTCCATATATTAATTCATTTGCTCTTATATCTTACTATCTCTCCTTCGCTCTTATTTAGTTCACCTCCCGTCGAACGAACGGGACTGGGACCAAACCATGACGAAGATACTGATGACGACCTTGGGGAGTGAGTACAAACAGGAAAGAATAAGTTCAAAATGCATAGTAATTAAGATTTTACATAGTTTAATTTGCTGTAAGTAATCCTTTTGTTTGCCATTGTTCAAAATATTAATTAATTTGCTCTTATTTCTTACAGTCTCTCCTTCGCTCTTATTCAGTTCACCTCTCGTCGAAAGAACGGGACTGGGACTAAATCATGACGAAGAGACTGATGACGACCTTGGGGAAAGAGTACAACCAGGAAAGAATAAGTACAAAATGCATAGTAATTAAGATTTTACATAGTTTAGTTTGTTTAAATTGTCCATTTGTTTGCCATTGTTCCATATATTAATTCATTTGCTATTATTTCTTACTGTCTCTCCTTCGCTTTTATTTAGTTCACCTCTCGTCGAACGAACGAGACTGGGACCAAACCATGACGAAGAGACTGATGACGACCTTGGGGAGAGAGTACAACCAGGAAAGAATTAGTACAAAATGCATAGTAATTAAGATTTTACATAGTTTAATTTGCTGTAAATAGTCCATTTGTTTGCCATTGTTCCAAATATTAATTCATTTGCTCCCATTTCTTACTGCCTCTCCTTCGCTCTTATTTAGTTCACCTCTCGTCGAACGAACGGGACTGGGACCAAACCATGACGAAGAGACTGATGACGATCTTTGGGATGGAGTACAACCAGGAAAGAATAAGTACAAAATGCATAGTAATTAAGATTTTACATAGTTTAGTTTGTTTAAATTGTCCTTTTGTTTGCCATTGTTCCAAATATTAATTCATTTGCTCTTATTTCTTACAGTCTCTCCTTCGCTCTTATTTAGTTCACCTCTTGTCGAACGAACGGGACAGGGACCAAACCATGACCAAGAGACTGATGACGACATTGCGGAGAGAGTACAACCAGGAAAGAATAAGTACAAAATGCAAAGTAATTAAGATTTTACATAGTTTAAATTGCTGTATATAGTCCTTTTGTTTGTCATTGTTCCAAATATTAATTAATTTGCTCTTATTTCTTACAGTCTCTCCTTCGCTCTTATTTAGTTCACCTCTCGTCGAACGAACGGGACTGGGACCAAACCATGACGAAGAGACTGATGACGACCATGGGGAGAGAGTACAACCAGGAAGGAATAAGTACAAATTGCATAGTAATTAAGATTTTACATAGTTTAATTTGCTGTAAATAGTCCTTTTGTTTGTCTTTGTTCAAAATATTAATTAATTTGCTCTTATTTCTTACAGTTTCTCCTTCGCTCTTATTTAGTTCACCTCTCGTCGAACGAACGGGACTGGGACCAAACAATGACCAAGAGACTGATGACGACCTTGGGGAGAGAGTACAACCAGGAAAGAATAAGTACAAAATGCATAGTAATTAAGATTTTACATAGTTCAATTTGCTGTAAATAGTCCTATTGTTTGCCATTGTTCCAAATATTAATTAATTTGCTCTTATTTCTTACAGTCTCTCCTTCGCTCTTATTTAGTTCACCTCTCGTCGAACTAACGGGACTGGGACTAAACCATGACGAAGAGACTGATGACGACCTTGGGGAGAGAGTACAACCAGGAAAGAATAAGTACAAAATGCATAGTAATTAAGATTTTACATAGATTAATTTGCTGTAAATAGTCCTTTTGTTTGCCATTGTTCCAAATATTAATTCATTTGCTCTTTTTTCATACTGCCTCTCCTTCGCTCTTATTTAGTTCACCTCTCGTCGAACGAACGGGACTGGGACCATACCATGACGACGAGACTGATGACGACCTTGGGGTGAGAGTACAACCAGGAAAGAATAAGTACAAATTGCATAGTAATAAAGATTTTATGTAGTTTAGTTTGTTGTAAATAGTCTTTTTGCTTGCTATTGTTTAAAATAGTAATTCATTTGCTCCCATTTCTTACTGCCTCTCCTTCGCTCTTATTTAGTTCACCTCTCGTCGAACGAACGGGACTGGGACCAAACCATGACGAAGAGACTGATGACGATCTTTGGGATGGAGTACAACCAGGAAAGAATAAGTACAAAATGCATAGTAATTAAGATTTTACATAGTTTAGTTTGTTTAAATTGTCCTTTTGTTTACCATTGTTCCATATATTAATTCATTTGCTCTTATTTCTTACTGTCTCTCCTTCGCTCTTATTTAGTTCACCTCTCGTCGAACGAACGGGACTGGGACCAAACAATGACGAAGATACTGATGACGACCTTGAGGAGAGAGTACAACCAGGAAGGAATAAGTACAAAATGCATAGTAATTAAGATTTTACATAGTTTAATTTGCTGTAAATAGTCCTTTTGTTTGCCATTGTTCAAAATATTAATTAATTTGCTCTTATTTCTTACAGTCTTTTCTTCGCTCTGATTTAGTTCACCTCTCGTCGAAAGAACGGGACTGGGACTAAATCATGACGAAGAGACTGATGACGACCTTGGGGAGAGAGTACAACCAGGAAAGAATAAGTACAAAATGCATAATAATTAAGATTTTACATAGTTTAATTTGCTGTAAATAGTCCATTTGTTTGCCATTATTCCATATATTATTTCATTTGCTATTATTTCTTAATGTCTCTCCTTCGCTCTTATTTAGTTCATCTCTCGTCCAACGAAGAGGACTGGGACTAAACCATGACGAAGAGACTGATGACGACCTTGGGGAGAGAGTACAACCTGGAATGAATAAGTACAAAATGCATAGTAATTAAGATTTTACATAGTTTAATTTGCTGTAAATAGTCCTTATGTTTGCCATTGTTCCAAATATTAATTAATTTGCTCTTATTTCTTACAGTCTCTCCTTCGCTCTTATTTAGTTCACCTCTCGTCCAACGAAAGGAACTGGGACTAAACCATGACGAAGAGACTGATGACGACCTTGGGGAGAGAGTACAACCAGGAAAGAATAAGTACAAAATGCATAGTAATTAAGATTTTAATGAGTTTAATTTGCTGTATATAGTCCTTTTGTTTGTCATTGTTCCAAATATTAATTAATTTGCTCTTATTTCTTACAGTCTCTCCTTCGCTCTTATTTAGTTCACCTCTCGTCGAACGAACGGGACTGGGACCAAACCATGACGAAGAGACTGATGACGACCTTGGGGAGAGAGTACAACCAGGAAGGAATAAGTACAAATTGCATAGTAATTAAGATTTTACATAGTTTAATTTGCTGTAAATAGTCCTTTTGTTTGTCTTTGTTCAAAATATTAATTAATTTGCTCTTATTTCTTACAGTCTCTCCTTCGCTCTTATTTAGTTCACCTCTCGTCGAACGAACGGGACTGGGACCAAACAATGACCAAGAGACTGATGACGACCTTGGGGAGAGAGTACAACCAGGAAAGAATAAGTACAAAATGCATAGTAATTAAGATTTTACATAGTTCAATTTGCTGTAAATAGTCCTATTGTTTGCCATTGTTCCAAATATTAATTAATTTGCTCTTATTTCTTACAGTCTCTCCTTCGCTCTTATTTAGTTCACCTCTCGTCGAACTAACGGGACTGGGACTAAACCATGACGAAGAGACTGATGACGACCTTGGGGAGAGAGTACAACCAGGAAAGAATAAGTACAAAATGCATAGTAATTAAGATTTTACATAGATTAATTTGCTGTAAATAGTCCTTTTGTTTGCCATTGTTCCAAATATTAATTCATTTGCTCTTTTTTCATACTGCCTCTCCTTCGCTCTTATTTAGTTCACCTCTCGTCGAACGAACGGGACTGGGACCATACCATGAGGACGAGACTGATGACGACCTTGGGGTGAGAGTACAACCAGGAAAGAATAAGTACAAATTGCATAGTAATAAAGATTTTATGTAGTTTAGTTTGTTGTAAATAGTCTTTTTGCTTGCTATTGTTTAAAATAGTAATTCATTTGCTCCCATTTCTTACTGCCTCTCCTTCGCTCTTATTTAGTTCACCTCTCGTCGAACCAACGGGACTGGGACCAAACCATGACGAAGAGACTGATGACGATCTTTGGGATGGAGTACAACCAGGAAAGAATAAGTACAAAATGCATAGTAATTAAGATTTTACATAGTTTAGTTTGTTTAAATTGTCCTTTTGTTTACCATTGTTCCATATATTAATTCATTTGCTCTTATTTCTTACTGTCTCTCCTTCGCTCTTATTTAGTTCACCTCTCGTCGAACGAACGGGACTGGGACCAAACCATGACGAAGATACTGATGACGACCTTGAGGAGAGAGTACAACCAGGAAGGAATAAGTACAAAATGCATAGTAATTAAGATTTTACATAGTTTAATTTGCTGTAAATAGTCCTTTTGTTTGCCATTGTTCAAAATATTAATTAATTTGCTCTTATTTCTTACAGTCTTTTCTTCGCTCTGATTTAGTTCACCTCTCGTCGAAAGAACGGGACTGGGACTAAATCATGACGAAGAGACTGATGACGACCTTGGGGAGAGAGTACAACCAGGAAAGAATAAGTACAAAATGCATAGTAATTAAGATTTTACATAGTTTAATTTGCTGTAAATAGTCCATTTGTTTGCCATTATTCCATATATTATTTCATTTGCTATTATTTCTTAATGTCTCTCCTTCGCTCTTATTTAGTTCATCTCTCGTCCAACGAAGAGGACTGGGACTAAACCATGACGAAGAGACTGATGACGACCTTGGGGAGAGAGTACAACCTGGAATGAATAAGTACAAAATGCATAGTAATTAAGATTTTACATAGTTTAATTTGCTGTAAATAGTCCTTATGTTTGCCATTGTTCCAAATATTAATTAATTTGCTCTTATTTCTTACAGTCTCTCCTTCGCTCTTATTTAGTTCACCTCTCGTCCAACGAAAGGAACTGGGACTAAACCATGACGAAGAGACTGATGACGACCTTGGGGAGAGAGTACAACCAGGAAAGAATAAGTACAAAATGCATAGTAATTAAGATTTTAATGAGTTTAATTTGCTGTAAATAGTCCCTTTGTTGGCCATTGTTCCAAATATTAATTAATTTGCTCTTATTTCTTACAGTCTCTCCTTCGCTCTTATTTAGTTCACCTCTCGTCGAATGAACGGGACTGGGACTAAATCATGACGAAGAGACTGATGACGACCTTGGGGAGGGAGTACAACCAAGAAAGAATAAGTACAAAATGCATAGTAATTAATATTTTACATAGTTTAATTTGCTGTAAATAGTCCTTTTGTTTGCCATTGTTCCAAATATTAATTAATTTGCTCTTATTTCTTACAGTCTCTTCTTCGCTCTTATTTAGTTCACCTCTCGCCGAAAGAACGGGACTGGGACTAAACCATGACGAAGGGACTGATGACGACCTTGGGGAGAGAGTACAACCAGGAAAGAATAAGTACATAATGCATAGTAATTAAGATTTTACATAGTATAATTTGCTGTAAATAGTCCTTTTGTTTGCCATTGTTCCAAATATTAATTAATTTGCTCATATTTCTTACAGTCTCTCCTTCACTCTTATTTAGTTCACCTCTCGTCCTACGAACGGGACTGGGACTAAACCATGACGAAGGGACTGATGACGACCTTGGGGAGAGAGTACAACCAGGATGGAATAAGTACAAAATGCATAGTAATTAAGATTTTACATAGTTTAATTTGCTGTAAATAGTCCTTTTGTTTGCCATTGTTCCAAATATTAATTAATTTTCTCTTATTTCTTACAGTCTCTCCTTCGCTCTAATTTAGTTCACCTCTCGTCCAACGAACGGGACTGGGACTAAAACATGACTAAGAGACTGATGACGACCTTGGGGAGAGAGTACAACCAGGAAAGAATAAGTACATAATGCATAGTAATTAAGATTTTACATAGTTTATATTGCTGTAAATAGTCCTTTTGTTTGCCATTGTTCCAAATATAAATTAATTTGCTCTTATTTCTTACAGTCTCTCCTTCGCTCTTATTTAGTTCACCTCTTGTCGAACAAACGGGACTGGGACCAAACCATGACGAAGAGACTGATGACGACATTGGGGAGAGAGTACAACCAGGAAAGAATAAGTACAAAATACATAGTAATTAAGATTTTACATAGTTTAATTTGCTATAAATAGTCCTTTTGTTTGCCATTGTTCCAAATATTAATTAATTTGCTCTTATTTTTACAGTCTCTCCTTCGATCTTACTTAGTTCACCTCTCGTCGAACGAACGGGACTGGGAGCTAACCATGACGAAGAGACTGATGACGACATTGGGGAGAGAGTACAACCAGGAAAGAATAAGTACAAAATGCATAGTAATTAAGATTTTACATAGTTTAATTTGCTGTAAATAGTCCTTTTGTTTGCCATTGTTCCAAATATTAATTCATTTGCTCCTATTTCTTACAGTCTCTCCTTCGCTCTTATTTAGTTCACTTCCCTTCGAACGAACAAGACTGGGACCAAATTATGACGAAGAGACTGATGACGACATTGGGGAGAGAGTACAACCAGGAAAGAATAAGTACAAAATGCATAGTAATTAAGATTTTACATAGTTTAATTTGCTGTAAATAGTGCTTTTGTTTGCCATTGTTCCAAATATTAATTCATTTGCTCTTATTTCTTACAGTCTCTCCTTCGCTCTTATTTAGTTCACCTCTCGTCGAACGAACGGGACTGGGACCAAACCATGACCAAGAGACTGATGACGACATTGCGGAGAGAGTACAACCAGGAAAGAATAAGTACAAAATGCATAGTAATTATTATTTTACATAGTTTAATTTGCTGTAAATAGTCCTTTTGTTTGTCATTGTTCCAAATATTAATTAAATTGCTCTTATTTCTTACAGTCTCTCCTTCGCTCTTATGTAGTTCACCTCTCGTCGAACGAACGGGACTGGGACCAAACCATGTTGAAGAGACTGATGACGACATTGGGGACAGAGTACAACCAGGAAAGAATAAGTACAAAATGCATAGTAATTAAGATTTTACATAGTTTAATTTGCTATAAATAGTCCTTTTGTTTGCCATTGTTCCAAATATTAATTCATTTGTTCTTATTTCTTACAGTCTCTCCTTCGCTCTTATTTAGTTCACCTCTCATCGAAAGATCATGACTTGGACAAACCGTGACGAAAAGACTGATGACGACCTTGGGGAGAGAGTACAACCAGGAAAGAATAAGTACAAAATGCATAGTAATTAAGATTTTACATAGTTCAATTTGCTGTAAATAGTCCTATTGTTTGCCATTGTTCCAAATATTAATTAATTTGCTCTTATTTCTTTCAGTCTCTCCTTCGCTCTTATTTAGTTCACCTCTCGTCGAACTAACGGGACTGGGACTAAACCAAGACGAAGAGACTGATGACGACCTTGGAAAGAGAGTACAACCAGGAAAGAATAAGTACAAAATGCATAGTAATTAAGATTTTACATAGATTAATTTGCTGTAAATAGTCCTTTTGTTTGCCATTGTTCCAAATATTAATTCATTTGCTCTTTTTTCATACTGCCTCTCCTTCGCTCTTATTTAGTTCACCTCTCGTCGAACGAACGGGACTGGGACCATACCATGACGAAGAGACTGATGACGACCTTGAGGTGAGAGTACAACCAGGAAAGAATAATTACAAATTGCATAGTAATAAAGATTTTATGTAGTTTAGTTTGTTGTAAATAGTCTTTTTGTTTGCTATTGTTTAAAATAGTAATTCATTTGCTCCCATTTCTTACTGCCTCACCTTCGCTCTTATTTAGTTCACCTCTCGTCGAACGAACGGGACTGGGACCAAACCATGACGAAGAGACTGATGACGATCTTTGGGATGGAGTACAACCAGGAAAGAATAAGTACAAAATGCATAGTAATTAAGATTTTACATAGTTTAGTTTGTTTAAATTGTCCTTTTGTTTGCCATTGTTCCATATATTAATTCATTTGCTCTTATTTCTTACTGTCTCTCCTTCGCTCTTATTTAGTTCACCTCTCGTCGAACGAACGGGACTGGGACCAAACCATGACGAAGATACTGATGACGACCTTGGGGAGAGAGTACAACCAGGAAGGAATAAGTACAAAATGCATAGTAATTAAGATTTTACATAGTTTAATTTGCTGTAAATAGTCCTTTTGTTTGCCATTGTTCAAAATATTAATTAATTTGCTCTTATTTCTTACAGTCTTTCCTTCGCTATTATTTCGTTCACCTCTCGTCGAAAGAACGGGACTGGGACTAAATCATGACGAAGAGACTAATGACGACCTTGGGGAGAGAGTACAACCAGGAAAGAATAAGTACAAAATGTATAGTAATTAAGATTTTACATAGTTTAATTTGCTGTAAATAGTCCATTTGTTTGCCATTATTCCATATATTTTTTCATTTGCTATTATTTCTTAATGTCTCTCCTTCGCTCTTATTTAGTTCATCTCTCGTCCAACGAACAGGACTGGGACTAAACCATGACGAAGAGACTGATGACGACCTTGGGGAGAGAGTACAACCTGGAAAGAATAAGTACAAAATGCATAGTAATTAAGATTTTACATAGTTTAATTTGCTGTAAATAGTCCTTTTGTTTGCCATTGTTCCAAATATTAATTAATTTGCTCTTATTTCTTATAGTCTCTCCTTCGCTCTTATTTAGTTCACCTCTCGTCCAACGAAAGGGACTGGGACTAAACCATGACGAAGAGACTGATGACGACCTTCGGGAGATAGTACAACCAGGAAAGAATAAGTACAAAATGCATAGTAATTAAGATTTTACATAGTTTAATTTGCTGTAAATAGTCCCTTTGTTGGCCATTGTTCCAAATATTAATTCATTTGCTCATATTTCTTACAGTCTCTCCTTCGCTCTTATTTAGTTCACCTCTCGTCCTACGAACGCGACTGGGACTAAACCATGACGAAGGGACTGATGACGACCTTGGGGAGAGAGTACAACCAGGAAAGAATAAGTACATAATGCATAGTAATTAAGATTTTACATAGTATAATTTGCTGAAAATAGTCCTTTTGTTTGCCATTGTTCCAAATATTAATTAATTTGCTCATATTTCTTACAGTCTCTCCTTCGCTCTTATTTAGATCACCTCTCGTCCTACGAACGGGACTGGGACTAAACCATGACGAAGGGACTGATGACGACCTTGGGGAAAGAGTACAACCAGGATGGAATAAGTACAAAATGCATAGTAATTAAGATTTTACATAGTTTAATTTGCTGTAAATAGTCCTTTTGTTTGCCATTGTTCCAAATATTAATTAATTTTCTCTTATTTCTTACAGTCTCTCCTTCGCTCTAATTTAGTTCACCTCTCGTCCAACGAACGGGACTGGGACTAAACCATGACGAAGAGACTGATGACGACCTTGGGGAGAGAGTACAACCAGGAAAGAATAAGTACATAATGCATAGTAATTAAGATTTTACATAGTTTATATTGCTGTAAATAGTCCTTATGTTTGCCATTGTTCCAAATATAAATTAATTTGCTCTTATTTCTTACAGTCTCTCCTTCGCTCTTATTTAGTTCACCTCTCGTCGAACGAACGGGACTGGGACCAAACCATGACGAAGAGACTGATGACGACATTGGGGAGAGAGTACAACCAGGAAAGAATAAGTACAAAATACATAGTAATTAAGATTTTACATAGTTTAATTTGCTATAAATAGTCCTTTTGTTTGCCATTGTTCCAAATATTAATTAATTTGCTCTTATTTTTACAGTCTCTCCTTCCATTTTACTTAGTTCACCTCTCGTCGAACGAACGGGACTGGGAGCTAACCATGACGAAGAGACTGATGACGACATTGGGGAGAGAGTACAACCAGGAAAGAATAAGTACAAAATGCATAGTAATTAAGATTTTACATAGTTAAATTTGCTGTAAATAGTCCTTTTGTTTGCCATTGTTCCAAATATTAATTCATTTGCTCCTATTTCTTAAAGTCTCTCCTTCGCTCTTATTTAGTTCACCTCCCGTCGAACGAACAAGACTGGGACCAAACCATGACGAAGAGACTGATGACAACATTGGGGAGAGAGTACAACTAGGAAAGAATAAGTACAAAATGCATAGTAATTAAGATTTGACATAGTTTAATTTGCTGTAAATAGTCCTTTTGTTTGCCATTGTTCCAAATATTATTTCATTTGCTCTTATTTCTTACAGTCTCTCCTTCGCTCTTATTTAGTTCACCTCTCGTCGAACGAACGGGACTGGGACCAAACCATGACCAAGAGACTGAAGACGACATTGCGGAGAGAGTACAACCAGGAAAGAATAAGAACAAAATGCATAGTAATTATTATTTTACATAGTTTAATTTGCTGTAAATAGTCCTTTTGTTTGTCATTGTTCCAAATATTAATTAAATTGCTCTTATTTCTTACAGTCTCTCCTTCGCTCTTATGTAGTTCACCTCTCGTCGAACGAACGGGACTGGGACCAAACCATGACGAAGAGACTGATGACGACATTGGGGACAGAGTACAACTAGGATAGAATAAGTACAAAATGCATAGTAATTAAGATTTTACATAGTTTAATTTGCTATAAATAGTCCTTTTGTTTGCCATTGTTCCAAATATTAATTCATTTGCTCTTATTTCTTACAGTCTCTCCTTCGCTCTTATTTAGTTCACCTCTCGTCGAAAGATCATGACTTGGACCAAACCGTGACGAAGAGACAGATCACGACCTTGGGGAGAGAGTACAACCAGTAAAGAATAAGTACAAAATGCATAGTAATTAAGATTTTACATAGTTTAATTTGCTGTAAATAGTCCTTTTGTTTAACATTGTTCCAAAAATAATTCATTTGCTCTTATTTCCTATAGTCTCACCTTCGCTCTTATTTAGTTCACCTCTCGTCTAACGAACGGGACTGGGACCAAACCATGACGAAGAGACTGATGACGACCTTGGGGAGAGAGTACAACCAGGAGAGAATAAGTAAAAATGCATAGTAATTAAGATTTTACATAGTTTAATTTGCTGTAAATAGTCCTTTTGTTTGCCATTGTTCCAAATATTAATTCATTTGCTCTTATATCTTACAGTCTCTCCTTCGCTCCTATATAGTTCACCTCTCCTCTAACGAACGGGACTGGGACCACACCATGACGAAGAGACTGATGACGACCTTGCGGAGAGAGTACAACCAGGAAAGAATAAGTACAAAATCATAGTAATTAAGATTTTCCATAGTTTAGTTTGTTTAAATTGTCCTTTTGTTAGCCATTGTTCCATATATTAATTCATTTGCTCTTATTTCTTACTGTCTCTCCTTCGCTCTTATTTAGTGCACCTCTCGTCGAACGAACGGGACTGGGACCAAACCATGACGAAGATACTGATGACGACCTTGGGGAGTGAGTACAAACAGGAAAGAATAAGTACAAAATGCATAGTAATTAAGATTTTACATAGTTTAATTTGCTGTAAATAGTCCATTTGTTTGCCATTATTCCATATATTTTTTCATTTGCTATTATTTCTTAATGTCTCTCCTTCGCTCTTATTTAGTTCATCTCTCGTCCAACGAACAGGACTGGGACTAAACCATGACGAAGAGACTGATGACGACCTTGGGGAGAGAGTACAACCTGGAAAGAATAAGTACAAAATGCATAGTAATTAAGATTTTACATAGTTTAATTTGCTGTAAATAGTCCTTTTGTTTGCCATTGTTCCAAATATTAATTAATTTGCTCTTATTTCTTATAGTCTCTCCTTCGCTCTTATTTAGTTCACCTCTCGTCCAACGAAAGGGACTGGGACTAAACCATGACGAAGAGACTGATGACGACCTTCGGGAGATAGTACAACCAGGAAAGAATAAGTACAAAATGCATAGTAATTAAGATTTTACATAGTTTAATTTGCTGTAAATAGTCCCTTTGTTGGCCATTGTTCCAAATATTAATTCATTTGCTCATATTTCTTACAGTCTCTCCTTCGCTCTTATTTAGTTCACCTCTCGTCCTACGAACGCGACTGGGACTAAACCATGACGAAGGGACTGATGACGACCTTGGGGAGAGAGTACAACCAGGAAAGAATAAGTACATAATGCATAGTAATTAAGATTTTACATAGTATAATTTGCTGAAAATAGTCCTTTTGTTTGCCATTGTTCCAAATATTAATTAATTTGCTCATATTTCTTACAGTCTCTCCTTTGCTCTTATTTAGATCACCTCTCGTCCTACGAACGGGACTGGGACTAAACCATGACGAAGGGACTGATGACGACCTTGGGGAAAGAGTACAACCAGGATGGAATAAGTACAAAATGCATAGTAATTAAGATTTTACATAGTTTAATTTGCTGTAAATAGTCCTTTTGTTTGCCATTGTTCCAAATATTAATTAATTTTCTCTTATTTCTTACAGTCTCTCCTTCGCTCTAATTTAGTTCACCTCTCGTCCAACGAACGGGACTGGGACTAAACCATGACGAAGAGACTGATGACGACCTTGGGGAGAGAGTACAACCAGGAAAGAATAAGTACATAATGCATAGTAATTAAGATTTTACATAGTTTATATTGCTGTAAATAGTCCTTATGTTTGCCATTGTTCCAAATATAAATTAATTTGCTCTTATTTCTTACAGTCTCTCCTTCGCTCTTATTTAGTTCACCTCTCGTCGAACGAACGGGACTGGGACCAAACCATGACGAAGAGACTGATGACGACATTGGGGAGAGAGTACAACCAGGAAAGAATAAGTACAAAATACATAGTAATTAAGATTTTACATAGTTTAATTTGCTATAAATAGTCCTTTTGTTTGCCATTGTTCCAAATATTAATTAATTTGCTCTTATTTTTACAGTCTCTCCTTCCATTTTACTTAGTTCACCTCTCGTCGAACGAACGGGACTGGGAGCTAACCATGACGAAGAGACTGATGACGACATTGGGGAGAGAGTACAACCAGGAAAGAATAAGTACAAAATGCATAGTAATTAAGATTTTACATAGTTAAATTTGCTGTAAATAGTCCTTTTGTTTGCCATTGTTCCAAATATTAATTCATTTGCTCCTATTTCTTAAAGTCTCTCCTTCGCTCTTATTTAGTTCACCTCCCGTCGAACGAACAAGACTGGGACCAAACCATGACGAAGAGACTGATGACAACATTGGGGAGAGAGTACAACTAGGAAAGAATAAGTACAAAATGCATAGTAATTAAGATTTGACATAGTTTAATTTGCTGTAAATAGTCCTTTTGTTTGCCATTGTTCCAAATATTATTTCATTTGCTCTTATTTCTTACAGTCTCTCCTTCGCTCTTATTTAGTTCACCTCTCGTCGAACGAACGGGACTGGGACCAAACCATGACCAAGAGACTGAAGACGACATTGCGGAGAGAGTACAACCAGGAAAGAATAAGAACAAAATGCATAGTAATTATTATTTTACATAGTTTAATTTGCTGTAAATAGTCCTTTTGTTTGTCATTGTTCCAAATATTAATTAAATTGCTCTTATTTCTTACAGTCTCTCCTTCGCTCTTATGTAGTTCACCTCTCGTCGAACGAACGGGACTGGGACCAAACCATGACGAAGAGACTGATGACGACATTGGGGACAGAGTACAACTAGGATAGAATAAGTACAAAATGCATAGTAATTAAGATTTTACATAGTTTAATTTGCTATAAATAGTCCTTTTGTTTGCCATTGTTCCAAATATTAATTCATTTGCTCTTATTTCTTACAGTCTCTCCTTCGCTCTTATTTAGTTCACCTCTCGTCGAAAGATCATGACTTGGACCAAACCGTGACGAAGAGACAGATCACGACCTTGGGGAGAGAGTACAACCAGTAAAGAATAAGTACAAAATGCATAGTAATTAAGATTTTACATAGTTTAATTTGCTGTAAATAGTCCTTTTGTTTAACATTGTTCCAAAAATAATTCATTTGCTCTTATTTCCTATAGTCTCACCTTCGCTCTTATTTAGTTCACCTCTCGTCTAACGAACGGGACTGGGACCAAACCATGACGAAGAGACTGATGACGACCTTGGGGAGAGAGTACAACCAGGAGAGAATAAGTAAAAATGCATAGTAATTAAGATTTTACATAGTTTAATTTGCTGTAAATAGTCCTTTTGTTTGCCATTGTTCCAAATATTAATTCATTTGCTCTTATATCTTACAGTCTCTCCTTCGCTCCTATATAGTTCACCTCTCCTCTAACGAACGGGACTGGGACCACACCATGACGAAGAGACTGATGACGACCTTGCGGAGAGAGTACAACCAGGAAAGAATAAGTACAAAATCATAGTAATTAAGATTTTCCATAGTTTAGTTTGTTTAAATTGTCCTTTTGTTAGCCATTGTTCCATATATTAATTCATTTGCTCTTATTTCTTACTGTCTCTCCTTCGCTCTTATTTAGTGCACCTCTCGTCGAACGAACGGGACTGGGACCAAACCATGACGAAGATACTGATGACGACCTTGGGGAGTGAGTACAAACAGGAAAGAATAAGTACAAAATGCATAGTAATTAAGATTTTCCATAGTTTAATTTGCTGTAAAAAGTCCTTTTGTTTTCCCTTGTTCCAAATAATAATTCATTTGCTCTTATTTCTTACAGTCTCTCCTTCCCTCTGTATTAGTTCACCTCTCGTCGAACGAACGGGACTGTGACCAAACCATGACGAAGAGACTGATGACGACATTGGGGAGAGAGTACAACCAGAAAAGAATAAGTACAAAATGCCTAGTAATTAAGATTTTACATAGTTTAATTTGCTATAAGTAGTCCTTTTGTTTGCTATTGTTGCAAATATTAATTAATTTGCTCTTATTTCTTAGAGTTTCTCCTTCGCTCTTATTTAGTTCACCTCTCGTCGAACTAACGGGACTGGGACCAAACCATGACGAAGAGACTGATGACGACATTGGGGAGAGAGTACAACCAGGAAAGAATAAGTACAAAATACATAGTAATTAAGATTTTACATAGTTTAATTTGCTATAAATAGTCCTTTTGTTTGCCATTGTTCCAAATATTAATTAATTTGCTCTTATTTTTACAGTCTCTCCTTCGATCATACTTAGTTCACCTCTCGTAAAACGAACGGGACTGGGAGCTAACCATGACGAAGAGACTGATGACGACATTGGGGAGAGAGTAAAACCAGGAAAGAATAAGTACAAAATGCATAGTAATTAAGATTTTAGATAGTTTAATTTGCTGTAAATAGTCCTTTTGTTTTCCATTGTTCCAAATATTAAATCATTTGCTCCTATTTCTTAAAGTCTCTCCTTCGCTCTTATTTAGTTCACCTCCCGTCGAACGAACAAGACTGGGACCAAACCATGACGAAGAGACTGATGACGACATTGGGGAGAGAGTACAACCAGGAAAGAATGAGTACAAAATGCATAGTAATTAAGATTTTACATAGTTTAATTTGCTGTAAATAGTCCTTTTGTTTAACATTGTTCCAAAAATAATTCATTTGCTCTTATTTTCTATAGTCTCACCTTCGCTCTTATTTAGTTCACCTCTCGTCTAACGAACGGGACTGGGACCAAACCATGACGAAGAGACCGATGACGACCTTGGGGAGAGAGTACAACCAGGAAAGAATAAGTAAAAATGCATAGTAATTAAGATTTTACATAGTTTAATTTGCTGTAAATTGTCCTTTTGTTTGCCATTGTTCCAAATATTAATTCATTTGCTCTTATATCTTACAGTCTCTCCTTCACTCCAATATAGTTCACCTCTCCTCTAACGAACGGGACTGGGACCACACCATGACGAAGAGACTGATGACGACCTTGCGGAGAGAGTACAACCAGGAAAGAATAAGTACAAAATCATAGTAATTAAGATTTTCCATAGTTTAGTTTGTTTAAATTGTCCTTTTGTTTGCCATTGTTCCATATATTAATTCATTTGCTCTTATTTCTTACTGTCTCTCCTTCGCTCTTATTTAGTGCACCTCTCGTCGAACGAACGGGACTGGGACCAAACCATGACGAAGATACTGATGACGACCTTAGGGAGTGAGTACAAACAGGAAAGAATAAGTACGAAATGCATAGTAATTAAGATTTTCCATAGTTTAATTTGCTGTAAATAGTCCTTTTTTTTCCCTTGTTCCAAATATTAATTCATTTGCTCTTATTTCTTACAGTCTCTCCTTCGCTCTTATTTAGTTCACCTCTCGTCGAACGAACGGGACTGGGACCAAACCATGACGAAGAGACTGATGACGACATTGGGGAGAGAGTACAACCAGGAAAGAATAAGTACAAAATGCCTAGTAATTAAGATTTTACATAGTTTAATTTGCTATAAGTAGTCCTTTTGTTTGCTATTGTTGCAAATATTAATTAATTTGCTCTTATTTCTTACAGTTTCTCCTTCGCTCTTATTTAGTTCACCTCTCGTCGAACGAACGGGACTGGGACCAAACCATGACGAAGAGACTGATGACGACATTGGGGAGAGAGTACAACCAGGAAAGTATAAGTACAAAATGCATAGTATTTAAGATTTTTCATAGTTTTATTTGCTGTAAATAGTCCTTTTGTTTGCCATTGTTCCAAATATTAATTAATTTGCTCTTATTTCTTACAGTCTCTCCTTCGCTCTTATTTTGTTCACCTCTCGTCCAACGAACGGGACTGGGACTAAGCCATGACGAAGAGACTGATGACGACCTTGGGGAGAGAGTACAACCAGGAATGAATAAGTACAAAATGCATAGTAATTAAGATTTTACATAGTTTAATTTGCTGTAAATAGTCCTTTTGTTTGCCATTGTTCCAAATATTAATTAATTTGCTCTTATTTCTTACAGTCTCTTCTTCGCTCTTATTTAGTTCACCTCTCGCCGAAAGAACGGGACTGGGACTAAATCATGATGAAGAGACTGATGACGACCTTGGGGAGAGAGTACAACCAGGAAAGAATAAGTACAAAATGCATAGTAATTACGATTTTACATAGTATAATTTGCTGTAAATAGTCCTTTTGTTTGCCATTGTTCCAAATATTAATTAATTTGCTCATATTTCTTACAGTCTCTCCTTCGCTCTTATTTAGTTCACCTCTCGTCCTACGAACGGGACTGGGACTAAACCATGACGAAGGGACTGATGACGACCTTGGGGAGAGAGTACAACCAGGAAAGAATAAGTACATAATGCATAGTTATTAAGATTTTACATAGTATAATTTGCTGTAAATAGTCCTTTTGTTTGCCATTGCTCCAAATATTAATTAATTTGCTCATATTTCTTACAGTCTCTCCTTCGCTCTTATTTAGTTCACCTCTCGTCCTACGAACGGGACTGGGACTAAACCATGACGAAGGGACTGATGACGACCTTGGGGAGAGAGTACAACCAGGATGGAATAAGTACAAAATGCATAGTAATTAAGATTTTACATAGTTTAATTTGCTGTAAATAGTCCTTTTGTTTGTCATTGTTCCAAATATTAATTAAATTGCTCTTATTTCTTACAGTCTCTCCTTCGATCTTATGTAGTTCACCTCTCGTCGAACGAAAGGGACTGGGACCAAACCATGACGAAGAGACTGATGACGACCTTGGGGAGAGAGTACAACCAGGAAAGAATAAGTACAAAATGCATAGTAATTAAGATTTTACATAGTTTAATTTGCTATAAATAGTCCTTTTGTTTGCCATTGTTCCAAATATTAATTCATTTGCTCTTATTTCTTACAGTCTCTCCTTCGCTCTTATTTAGTTCACCTCTCGTCGAAAGATCATGACTTGGACCAAACCGAGAAGAAGAGACTGATGACGACCTTGGGGAGAGAGTACAACCAGTAAAGAATAAGTACAAAATGCATAGTAATTAAGATTTTACATAGTTTAATTTGCTGTAAATAGTCCTTTTGTTTAACATTGTTCCAAAAATAATTCATTTGCTCTTATTTTCTATAGTCTCACCTTCGCTCTTATTTAGTTCACCTCTCGTCTAACGAACGGGACTGGGACCAAACCATGACGAAGAGACCGATGACGACCTTGGGGAGAGAGTACAACCAGGAAAGAATAAGTAAAAATGCATAGTAATTAAGATTTTACATAGTTTAATTTGCTGTAAATTGTCCTTTTGTTTGCCATTGTTCCAAATATTAATTCATTTGCTCTTATATCTTACAGTCTCTCCTTCGCTCCTATATAGTTCACCTCTCCTCTAACGAACGGGACTGGGACCACACCATGACGAAGAGACTGATGACGACCTTGCGGAGAGAGTACAACCAGGAAAGAATAAGTACAAAATCATAGTAATTAAGATTTTCCATAGTTTAGTTTGTTTAAATTGTCCTTTTGTTTGCCATTGTTCCATATATTAATTCATTTGCTCTTATTTCTTACTGTCTCTCCTTCGCTCTTATTTAGTGCACCTCTCGTCGAACGAACGGGACTGGGACCAAACCATGACGAAGATACTGATGACGACCTTAGGGAGTGAGTACAAACAGGAAAGAATAAGTACAAAATGCATAGTAATTAAGATTTTCCATAGTTTAATTTGCTCTAAATAGTCCTTTTTTTTCCCTTGTTCCAAATATTAATTCAATTGCTCTTATTTCTTACAGTCTCTCCTTCGCTCTTATTTAGTTCACCTCTCGTCGAACGAACGGGACTGGGACCAAACCATGAAGAAGAGACTGATGACGACATTGGGGAGAGAGTACAACCAGGAAAGAATAAGTACAAAATGCCTAGTAATTAAGATTTTACATAGTTTAATTTGCTATAAGTAGTCCTTTTGTTTGCTATTGTTGCAAATATTAATTAATTTGCTCTTATTTCTTACAGTTTCTCCTTCGCTCTTATTTAGTTCACCTCTCGTCGAACGAACGGGACTGGGACCAAACCATGACGAAGAGACTGATGACGACATTGGGGAGAGAGTACAACCAGGAAAGTATAAGTACAAAATGCATAGTATTTAAGATTTTTCATAGTTTTATTTGCTGTAAATAGTCCTTTTGTTTGCCATTGTTCCAAATATTAATTAATTTGCTCTTATTTCTTACAGTCTCTCCTTCGCTCTTATTTTGTTCACCTCTCGTCCAACGAACGGGACTGGGACTAAGCCATGACGAAGAGACTGATGACGACCTTGGGGAGAGAGTACAACCAGGAAAGAATAAGTACATAATGCATAGTTATTAAGATTTTACATAGTATAATTTGCTGTAAATAGTCCTTTTGTTTGCCATTGTTCCAAATATTAATTAATTTGCTCATATTTCTTACAGTCTCTCCTTCGCTCTTATTTAGTTCACCTCTCGTCCTACGAACGGGACTGGGACTAAACCATGACGAAGGGACTGATGACGACCTTGGGGAGAGAGTACAACCAGGATGGAATAAGTACAAAATGCATAGTAATTAAGATTTTACATAGTTTAATTTGCTGTAAATAGTCCTTTTGTTTGCCATTGTTCCAAATATTAATTAATTTTCTCTTATTTCTTACAGTCTCTCCTTCGCTCTAATTTAGTTCACCTCTCGTCCAACGAGCGGGACTGGGACTAAACTATGACGAAGAGACTGATGACGACCTTGGGGAGAGAGTACAACCAGGAAAGAATAAGTACATAATGCATAGTAATTAAGATTTTACATAGTTTATATTGCTGTAAATAGTCCTTTTGTTTGCCATTGTTCCAAATATAAATTAATTTGCTCTTATTTCTTACAGTCTCTCCTTCGCTCTTATTTAGTTCACCTCTTGTCGAACGAACGGGACTGGGACCAAACCATGACGAAGAGACTGATGACGACATTGGGGAGAGAGTACAACCAGGAAAGAATAAGTACAAAATACATAGTAATTAAGATTTTACATAGTTTAATTTGCTATAAATAGTCCTTTTGTTTGCCATTGTTCCAAATATTAATTAATTTGCTCTTATTTTTACAGTCTCTCCTTCGATCTTACTTAGTTCACCTCTCGTCGAACGAACGGGACTGGGAGCTAACCATGACGAAGAGACTGATGACGACATTGGGGAGAGAGTACAACCAGGAAAGAATAAGTACAAAATGCATAGTAATTAAGATTTTACATAGTTTAATTTGCTGTAAATAGTCCTTTTGTTTGCCATTGTTCCAAATATTAATTAATTTGCTCTTATTTCTTACAGTCTCTCCTTCGCTCTTATTTAGTTCAACTCCCGTCGAACGAACAAGACTGGGACCAAACCATGACGAAGAGACTGATGACGACATTGGGGAGAGAGTACAACCAGGAAAGAATAAGTACAAAATGCATAGTAATTAAGATTTTACATAGTTTAATTTGCTATAAATAGTCCTTTTGTTTGCCATTGTTCCAAATATTAATTCATTTGCTCTTATATCTTACAGTCTCTCCTTCGCTCTTATTTAGTTCACCTCTCGTCGAAAGATCATGACTTGGACCAAACCGTGACGAAGAGACTGATGACGACCTTGGGGAGAGAGTACAACCAGTAAAGAATAAGTACAAAATGCATAGTAATTAAGATTTTACATAGTTTAATTTGCTGTAAATAGTCCTTTTGTTTAACATTGTTCCAAAAATAATTCATTTGCTCTTATTTCCTATAGTCTCACCTTCGCTCTTATTGAGTTCACCTCTCGTCTAACGAACGGGACTGGGACCAAACCATGACGAAGAGACTGATGACGACCTTGGGGAGAGAGTACAACCAGGAAAGAATAAGTAAAAATGCATAGTAATTAAGATTTTACATAGTTTAATTTGCTGTAAATAGTCCTTTTGTTTGCCATTGTTCCAAATATTAATTCATTTGCTCTCATATCTTACAGTCTCTCCTTTGCTCCTATATAGTTCACCTCTCCTCTAACGAACGGGACTGGGACCACACCATGACAAAGAGACTGATGACAACCTTGCGGAGAGAGTACAACCAGGAAAGAATAAGTACAAAATCATAGTAATTAAGATTTTCCATAGTTTAGTTTGTTTAAATTGTCCTTTTGTTTGCCATTGTTCCATATATTAATTAATTTGCTCTTATTTCTTACAGTTTCTCCTTCGCTCTTATTTAGTTCACCTCTCGTCGAACAAATGGGACTGGGACCAAACCATGACGAAGAGACTGATGACGACATTGGGGAGAGAGTACAACCAGGAAAGAATAAGTACAAAATGCATAGTATTTAAGATTTTTCATAGTTTTATTTGCTGTAAATAGTCCTTTTGTTTGCCATTGTTCCAAATATTAATTAATTTGCTCTTATTTCTTACAGTCTTTCCTTCGCTCTTATTTAGTTTAACCTCTCGTCGAAAGAACGGGACTGGGACTAAATCATGACGAAGAGACTGATGACGACCTTGGGAAGAGAGTACAACCAGGAAAGAATAAGTACAAAATGCATAGTAATTAAGATTTTACATAGTTTAATTTGCTGTAAATAGTCCATTTGTTTGCCATTATTCCATATATTATATCATTTGCTATTATTTCTTAATGTCTCTCCTTCGCTCTTATTTAGTTCATCTCTCGTCCAACGAACAGGACTGGGTCTAAACCATGACGAAGAGACTGATGACGACCTTGGGGAGAGAGTACAACCTGGAATGAATAAGTACAAATTGCATAGTAATTAAGATTTTACATAGTTTAATTTGCTGTAAATAGTCCTTTTGTTTGCCATTGTTCCAAATATTAATTAATTTGCTCTTATTTCTTACAGTCTCTCCTTTGCTCTTATTTAGTTCACCTCTCGTCCAACGAAAGGGACTGGGACTAAACCATGACGAAGAGACTGATGACGACCTTGGGGAGAGAGTACAACCAGGAAAGAATAAGTACAAAATGCATAGTAATTAAGATTTTACATAGTTTAATTTGCTGTAAATAGTCCCTTTGTTGGCCATTGTTCCAAATATTAATTAATTTGCTCTTATTTCTTACAGTTTCTCCTTCCCTCTTATTTAGTTCACCTCTCGTCGAATGAACGGGACTGGGACTAAATAATGACGAAGAGACTGATGACGACCTTGGGGAGAGAGTACAACCAAGAAAGAATAAGTACAAAATGCATAGTAATTAAGATTTTACATAGTTTAATTTGCTGTAAATAGTCCTTTTGTTTGCCATTGTTCCAAATATTAATTAATTTGCTCTTATTTCTTACAGTCTCTCCTTCGCTCTTATTCTGTTCACCTCTCATCCAACGAACGGGACTGGGACTAAGCCATGACGAAGAGACTGATGACGACCTTGGGGAGAGAGTACAACCAGGAATGAATAAGTACAAAATGCATAGTAATTAAGATTTTACATAGTTTAATTTGCTGTAAATAGTCCTTTTGTTTGCCATTGTTCCAAATATTAATTAATTTGCTCTTATTTCTTACAGTCTCTTCTTCGCTCTAATTTAGTTCACCTCTCGCCGAAAGAACGGGACTGGGACTAAATCATGATGAAGAGACTGATGACGACCTTGGGGAGAGAGTACAACCAGGAAAGAATAAGTACAAAATGCATAGTAATTACGATTTTACATAGTATAATTTGCTGTAAATAGTCCTTTTGTTTGCCATTGTTCCAAATATTAACTAATTTGCTCATATTTCTTACAGTCTCTCCTTCCCTCTTATTTAGTTCACCTCTCGTCCTAGGAACGGGACTGGGACTAAACCATGACGAAGAGACTGATGACGACCTTGGGGAGAGAGTACAACCAGGAAAGAATAAGTATAAAATGCATAGTAATTAAGATTTTACATAGTTTAATTTGCTGTAAATAGTCCTTTTGTTTGCCATTGTTCCAAATATTAATTAATTTTCTCTTATTTCTTACAGTCTCTCCTTCGCTCTAATTTAGTTCACCTCTCGTCCAACGAACGGGACTGGGACTAAACCATGATGAAGAGACTGATGACGACCTTGGGGAGAGAGTACAACCAGGAAAGAATAAGTACATAATACATAGTAATTAAGATTTTACATAGTTTATATTGCTGTAAATAGTCCTTTTGTTTGCCATTGTTCCAAATATTAATTAATTTGCTCTTATTTCTTACAGTCTCTCCTTCGCTCTTATTAAATTCACCTCTTGTCGAAAGAACGGGACTGGGACTAAATCATGACGAAGAGACTGATGACGACCTTGGGGAGAGAGTACAACCAGGAAAGAATAAGTACAAAATGCATAGTAATTAAGATTTTACATAGTTTAATTTGCTGTAAATAGTCCTTTTGTTTGCCATTGTTCCAAATATTAATTAATTTGCTCTTATTTCTTACAGTCTCTCCTTCGCTCTTATTTAGTTCACCTCTCGTCCAACGAAAAGGACTGGGACTAAACCATGACAAAGAGACTGATGACGACCTTGGGGAGAGAGTACCACCAGGAAAGAATAAGTACAAAATGCATAGTAATTAAGATTTTACCTAGTTTAATTTGCTGTAAATAGTCCCTTTGTTGGCCATTGTTCCAAATATTAATTAATTTGCTCTTATTTCTTACAGTCTCTCCTTCGCTCTTATTTAGTTCACCTCTCGTCGAATGAACGGGACTGGGACTAAATCATTACGAAGAGACTGATGACGACCTTGGGGAGAGAGTACAACCAAGAAAGAATAAGTACAAAATGCATAGTAATTAAGATTTTACATAGTTTAATTTGCTGTAAATAGTCATTTTGTTTGCCATTGTTCCAAATATTAATTAATTTGCTCTTATTTCTTACAGTCTCTCCTTCGTTCTTATTTAGTTCACCTCTCGTCCAACGAACGGGACTGGGACTAAATCATGATGAAGAGACTGATGACGACCTTGGGGAGAGAGTACAACCAGGAAAGAATAAGTACAAAATGCATAGTAATTACGATTTTACATAGTATAATTTGCTGTAAATAGTCCTTTTGTTTGCCATTGTTCCAAATATTAATTAATTTGCTCATATTTCTTACAGTCTTTCCTTCGTTCTTATTTAGTTCACCTCTCGTCGAACGAACGGGACTGGGACTAAGCCATGACGAAGAGACTGATGACGACCTTGGGGAGAGAGTACAACCAGGAAAGAATAAGTACAAAATGCATAATAATTAAGATCTTACATAGATTAATTTGCTGTAAATAGTCCTTTTGTTTGCCATTGTTCCAAATATAAATTAATTTGCTCTTATTTCTTACAGTCTCTCCTTCGCTCTTATTTAGTTCACCTCTCGTCGAACGAACGGGACTGGGACCAAACCATGACGAAGAGACTGATGACGACATTGGGGAGAGAGTACAACCAGGAAAGAATAAGTACAAAATACATAGTTATTAAGATTTTACATAGTTTAATTTGCTATAAATAGTCCTTTTGTTTGCCATTGTTCCAAATATTAATTAATTTGCTCTTATTTTTACAGTCTCTCCTTCGATCTTACTTAGTTCACTTCTCGTCGAACGAATGGGACTGGGAGCTAACCATGACGAAGAGACTGATGACGACATTGGGGAGAGAGTACAAACAGGAATGAATAAGTACAAAATGCATAGTAATTAAGATTATACATAGTTTAATTTGCTGTAAATAGTCCTTTTGTTTGCCATTGTTCCAAATATTAATTCATTTGCTCCTATTTCTTACAGTCTCTCCTTCGCTCTTATTTAGTTCACCTCCCGTTGAACGAACAAGACTGGGACCAAACCATGACGAAGAGACTGATGACGACATTGGGGAGAGAGTAGAACCAGGAAAGAATAAGTACAAAATGCATAGTAATTAAGATTTTACATAGTTTAATTTGCTGTAAATAGTCCTTTTGTTTGCCATTGTTCCAAATATTAATTCATTTGCTCTTATTTCTTACAGTCTCTCCTTCGCTCTTATTCTGTTCACCTCTCGTCGAACGAACGGGACTGGGACCAAACCATGACCAAGAGACTGATGATGACATTGGGGAGAGAGTACAACCAGGAAAGAATAAGTACAAAATGCATAGTAATTATTATTTTACATAGTTTAATTTGCTGTAAATAGTCCTTTTGTTTGTCATTGTTCCAAATATTAATTAAATTGCTCTTATTTCTTACAGTCTCTCCTTCGCTCTTATTTAGTTCACCTCTCGTTGAACGAACGGGACTGGGACCAAACCATGACGAAGAGAATGATGACGACATTGGGGACAGAGTACAACCAGGAAAGAATAAGTACAAAATGCATAGTAATTAAGATTTTACATAGTTTAATTTGCTATAAATAGTCCTTTTGTTTGCCATTGTTCCAAATATTAATTCATTTGCTCTTATTTCTTACAGTCTCTCCTTCGCTCTTATTTAGTTCACCTCTCGTCGAAAGATCATGACTTGGACCAAACCGTGAAGAAGAGACTGATGACGACATTGCGGAGAGAGTACAACCAGGAAAGAATAAGTAGAAAATGCATAGTAATTAAGATTTTACATAGTTTAATTTGCTGTAAATAGTCCTTTTGTTTAACATTGTTCCAAAAATAATTCATTTGCTCTTATTTCCTATAGTCTCACCTTCGCTCTTATTTAGTTCACCTCTCGTCTAACGAACGGGACTGGGACCAAACCATGACGAAGAGACTGATGACGACCTTGGGGAGAGAGTACAACCAGGAGAGAATAAGTAAAAATGCATAGTAATTAAGATTTTACATAGTTTAATTTGCTGTAAATAGTCCTTTTGTTTGCCATTGTTCCAAATATTAATTCATTTGCTCTTATATCTTACAGTCTCTCCTTCGCTCCTATATAGTTCACCTCTCCTCTAACGAACGGGATTGGGACCAAACCATGACGAAGAGACTGATGACGAGCTTGCGGAGAGAGTACAACCAGGAAAGAATAAGTACAAAATCATAGTAATTAAGATTTTCCATAGTTTAGTTTGTTTAAATTGTCCTTTTGTTTGCCATTGTTCCATATATTAATTCATTTGCTCTTATTTCTTACTGTCTCTCCTTCGCTCTTATTTAGTGCACCTCTCGTCGAACGAACTGGACTGGGACCAAACCATGACGAAGATACTGATGACGACCTTGTGGAGTGAGTACAAACAGGAAAGAATAAGTACAAAATGCATAGTAATTAAGATTTTCCATAGTTTAATTTGCTGTAAATAGTCCTTTTGTTTCCCATTGTTCCAAATATTAATTCATTTGCTCTTATTTCATACAGTCTCTCCTTTGCTCTTATTCTGTTCATCTCTCGTCGAACGAACGGGACTGGGACCAAACCATGACGAAGAGACTGATGACGACATTGGGGAGAGAGTACAACCAGGAAAGAATAAGTACAAAATGCCTAGTTATTAAGATTTTACATAGTTTAATTTGCTATAAGTAGTCCTTTTGTTTGCTATTGTTGCAAATATTAATTAATTTGCTCTTATTTCTTACAGTCTCTCCTTCGCTCTTATTTAGCTCACCTCTCGTCAAACGAACGGGACTGGGACCAAACCATGACGAAGAGACTGATGAAAACATTGCGGAGAGAGTACAACCAGGAAAGAATAAGTACAAAATGCATAGTAATTATTATTTTACATAGTTTAATTTGCTGTAAATAGTCCTTTTGTTTGTCATTGTTCCAAATATTAATTAAATTGCTCTTATTTCTTACAGTCTCTCCTTCGCTCTTATTTAGTTCACCTCTCGTCGAACGAACGGGACTGGGACCAAACCATGACGAAGAGACTGATGACGACAATGGGGACAGAGTACAACCAGGAAAGAATAAGTACAAAATGCATAGTAATTAAGATTTTACATAGTTTAATTTGCTATAAATAGTCCTTTTGTTTGCCATTGTTCCAAATATTAATTCATTTGCTCTTATTTCTTACAGTCTCTCCTTCGCTCTTATTTAGTTCTCCTCTCGTCGAAAGATCATGACTTGGACCAAACCGTGAAGAAGAGACTGATGACGACATTGTGGAGAGAGTACAACCAGGAAAGAATAAGTACAAAATGCATAGTAATTAAGATTTTACATAGTTTAATTTGCTGTAAATAGTCCTTTTGTTTAACATTGTTCGAAAAATAATTCATTTGCTCTTATTTCCTATAGTCTCACCTTCGCTCTTATTTAGTTCACCTCTCGTCTAACGAACGGGACTGGGACCAAACCATGACGAAGAGACTGATGACGACCTTGGGGAGAGAGTACAACCAGGAGAGAATAAGTAAAAATGCATAGTAATTAAGATTTTACATAGTTTAATTTGCTGTAAATAGTCCTTTTGTTTGCCATTGTTCCAAATATTAATTCATTTGCTCTTATATCTTACAGTCTCTCCTTCGCTCCTATATAGTTCACCTCTCCTCTAACGAACGGGATTGGGACCACACCATGACGAAGTGACTGATGACGAGCTTGCGGAGAGAGTACAACCAGGAAAGAATAAGTACAAAATCATAGTAATTAAGATTTTCCATAGTTTAGTTAGTTTAAATTGTCCTTTTGTTTGCCATTGTTCCATATATTAATTCATTTGCTCTTATTTCTTACTGTCTCTCCTTCGCTCTTATTTAGTGCACCTCTCGTCGAACGAACCGGACTGGGACCAAACCATGACGAAGATACTGATGACGACCTTGTGGAGTGAGTACAACCAGGAAAGAATAAGTACAAAATGCCTAGTTATTAAGATTTTACATAGTTTAATTTGCTATAAGTAGTCCTTTTGTTTGCTATTGTTGCAAATATTAATTAATTTGCTCATATTTCTTACAGTCTCTCCTTTGCTCTTATTTAGCTCACCTCTCGTCAAACGAACGGGACTGGGACCAAACCATGACGAAGAGACTGATGAAAACATTGGGGAGAGAGTACAACCAGGAAAGAATAAGTACAAAATGTATAGTATTTAAGATTTTTCATAGTTTTATTTGCTGTAAATAGTCCTTTTGTTTGCCATTGTTCCAAATATTAATTAATTTGCTCTTATTTCTTACAGTCTTTCCTTCGCTCTTATTTAGTTTAACCTCTCGTCGAAAGAACGGGACTGGGTCTAAATCATGACGAAGAGACTGATGACGACCTTGGGGAGAGAGTACAACCAGGAAAGAATAAGTACAAAATGCATAGTAATTAAGATTTTACATAGTTTAATTTGCTGTAAATAGTCCACTTGTTTGCCATTATTCCATATATTATTTCATTTGCTATTATTTCTTAATGTCTCTCCTTCGCTCTTATTTAGTTCATGTCTCGTCCAACGAACAGGACTGGGACTAAACCATGACGAAGAGACTGATGACGACCTTGGGGAGAGAGTACACCTTGGAAAGAATAAGTACAAAATGCATAGTAATTAAGATTTTACATAGTTTAATTTGCTGTAAATAGTCCTTTTGTTTGCCATTGTTCCAAATATTAATTAATTTGCTCTTATTTCTTACAGGTTCTCCTTCGCTCTTATTTAGTTCACCTCTCGTCCAACGATAGGGAGTGGGACTAAACCATGACGAAGAGACTGATGACGACCTTGGGGAGAGAGTACAACCAGGAAAGAATAAGTACAAAATGCATAGTAATTAAGATTTTACATAGTTTAATTTGCTGTAAATAGTCCCTTTGTTGGCCATTGTTCCAAATATTAATTAATTTGCTCTTATTTCTTACAGTCTCTCCTTCGCTCTTATTTAGTTCACCTCTCGTCGAATGAACGGGACTGGGACTAAATCATGACGAAGAGACTGATGACGACCTTGTGGAGAGAGTACAACCAAGAAAGAATAAGTACAAAATGCATAGTAATTAAGATTTTACATAGTTTAATTTGCTGTAAATAGTCCTTTTGTTTGCCATTGTTCCAAATATTAATTAATTTGCTCTTATGTCTTACAGTCTCTCCTTCGCTCTTATTTTGTTCACCTCTCGTCCAACGAACGGGACTGGGACTAAGCCATGACGAAGAGACTGATGACGACCTTGGGGAGAGAGTACAACCAGGAATAAGTACAAAATGCATAGTAATTAAGATTTTACATAGTTTAATTTGCTGTAAATAGTCCTTTTGTTTGCCATTGTTCCAAATATTAATTAATTTGCTCTTATTTCTTACAGTCTCTTTTTCGCTCTTATTTAGTTCACCTCTCCCCGAAAGAACGGGACCGGGACTAAATCATGATGAAGGGACTGATGACGACCTTGGGGAGAGAGTACAACCAGGAAAGAATAAGTACAAAATGCATAGTAATTACGATTTTACATAGTAAAATTTGCTGTAAATAGTCCTTTTGTTTGCCATTGTTCCAAATATTAATTAATTTGCTCATATTTCTTACAGTCTACCCTTCGCTCTTATTTAGTTCACCTCTCGTCCTACGAACGGGACTGGGACTAAACCATGACGAAGAGACTGATGACGACCTTGGGGAGAGAGTACAATCAGGAAAGAATAAGTACAAAATGCATAGTAATTAAGATTTTACATAGTTTAATTTGCTGTAAATAGTCCTTTTGTTTGCCATTGTTCCAAATATTAATTAATTTTCTCTCATTTCTTACAGTCTCTCCTTCGCTCTAATTTAGTTCAGCTCTCGTCGAACGAACGGGACTGGGACTAAACCATGACGAAGAGACTGATGACGACCTTGGGGAGAGAGTACAACCAGGAAAGAATAAGTACATAATGCATAGTAATTAAGATTTTACATAGTTTATATTGCTGTAAATAGTCCTTTTGTTTGCCATTGTTCCAAGTATTAATTAATTTGCTCTTATTTCTTACAGTCTCTCCTTCGCTCTTATTAAATTCACCTCTTGTCGAAAGAACGAAACTGGGACTAAATCATGACGAAGAGACTGATGACGACATTGCGGAGAGAGTACAACCAGAAAAGAATAAGTACAAAATGCATAGTAATTAAGATTTTACATAGTATAATTTGCTGTAAATAGTCCTTTTGTTTGCCATTGTTCCAAATATTAATTAATTTGCTCTCATTTCTTACAGTCTCTCCTTCGCTCTTATTTAGTTCAGCTCTCGTCGAACGAACGGGACTCGGACTAAACCATGACGAAGAGACTGATGACGACCTTGGGGAGAGAGTACAACCAGGAAAGAATAAGTACAAAATGTATAGTAATTAAGATTTTACCTAGTTTAATTTGCTGTAAATAGACCTTTTGTTTGCCATTGTTCCAAATATTAATTAATTTGCTCTTATTTCTTACAGTCTCTCCTTCACTCTTATTTAGTTCACCTCTCGTCGGAAGAACGGGACTGGGACTAAATCATGACGAAGTGACTGATGACGAGCTTGCGGAGAGAGTACAACCAGGAAAGAATAAGTACAAAATCATAGTAATTAAGATTTTCCATAGTTTAGTTAGTTTAAATTGTCCTTTTGTTTGCCATTGTTCCATATATTAATTCATTTGCTCTTATTTCTTACTGTCTCTCCTTCGCTCTTATTTAGTGCACCTCTCGTCGAACGAACCGGACTGGGACCAAACCATGACGAAGATACTGATGACGACCTTGTGGAGTGAGTACAACCAGGAAAGAATAAGTACAAAATGCCTAGTTATTAAGATTTTACATAGTTTAATTTGCTATAAGTAGTCCTTTTGTTTGCTATTGTTGCAAATATTAATTAATTTGCTCATATTTCTTACAGTCTCTCCTTTGCTCTTATTTAGCTCACCTCTCGTCAAACGAACGGGACTGGGACCAAACCATGACGAAGAGACTGATGAAAACATTGGGGAGAGAGTACAACCAGGAAAGAATAAGTACAAAATGTATAGTATTTAAGATTTTTCATAGTTTTATTTGCTGTAAATAGTCCTTTTGTTTGCCATTGTTCCAAATATTAATTAATTTGCTCTTATTTCTTACAGTCTTTCCTTCGCTCTTATTTAGTTTAACCTCTCGTCGAAAGAACGGGACTGGGTCTAAATCATGACGAAGAGACTGATGACGACCTTGGGGAGAGAGTACAACCAGGAAAGAATAAGTACAAAATGCATAGTAATTAAGATTTTACATAGTTTAATTTGCTGTAAATAGTCCACTTGTTTGCCATTATTCCATATATTATTTCATTTGCTATTATTTCTTAATGTCTCTCCTTCGCTCTTATTTAGTTCATGTCTCGTCCAACGAACAGGACTGGGACTAAACCATGACGAAGAGACTGATGACGACCTTGGGGAGAGAGTACACCTTGGAAAGAATAAGTACAAAATGCATAGTAATTAAGATTTTACATAGTTTAATTTGCTGTAAATAGTCCTTTTGTTTGCCATTGTTCCAAATATTAATTAATTTGCTCTTATTTCTTACAGGTTCTCCTTCGCTCTTATTTAGTTCACCTCTCGTCCAACGATAGGGAGTGGGACTAAACCATGACGAAGAGACTGATGACGACCTTGGGGAGAGAGTACAACCAGGAAAGAATAAGTACAAAATGCATAGTAATTAAGATTTTACATAGTTTAATTTGCTGTAAATAGTCCCTTTGTTGGCCATTGTTCCAAATATTAATTAATTTGCTCTTATTTCTTACAGTCTCTCCTTCGCTCTTATTTAGTTCACCTCTCGTCGAATGAACGGGACTGGGACTAAATCATGACGAAGAGACTGATGACGACCTTGTGGAGACAGTACAACCAAGAAAGAATAAGTACAAAATGCATAGTAATTAAGATTTTACATAGTTTAATTTGCTGTAAATAGTCCTTTTGTTTGCCATTGTTCCAAATATTAATTAATTTGCTCTTATGTCTTACAGTCTCTCCTTCGCTCTTATTTTGTTCACCTCTCGTCCAACGAACGGGACTGGGACTAAGCCATGACGAAGAGACTGATGACGACCTTGGGGAGAGAGTACAACCAGGAATAAGTACAAAATGCATAGTAATTAAGATTTTACATAGTTTAATTTGCTGTAAATAGTCCTTTTGTTTGCCATTGTTCCAAATATTAATTAATTTGCTCTTATTTCTTACAGTCTCTTCTTCGCTCTTATTTAGTTCACCTCTCCCCGAAAGAACGGGACCGGGACTAAATCATGATGAAGGGACTGATGACGACCTTGGGGAGAGAGTACAACCAGGAAAGAATAAGTACAAAATGCATAGTAATTACGATTTTACATAGTAAAATTTGCTGTAAATAGTCCTTTTGTTTGCCATTGTTCCAAATATTAATTAATTTGCTCATATTTCTTACAGTCTACCCTTCGCTCTTATTTAGTTCACCTCTCGTCCTACGAACGGGACTGGGACTAAACCATGACGAAGAGACTGATGACGACCTTGGGGAGAGAGTACAATCAGGAAAGAATAAGTACAAAATGCATAGTAATTAAGATTTTACATAGTTTAATTTGCTGTAAATAGTGCTTTTGTTTGCCATTGTTCCAAATATAAATTAATTTTCTCTCATTTCTTACAGTCTCTCCTTCGCTCTAATTTAGTTCAGCTCTCGTCGAACGAACGGGACTGGGACTAAACCATGACGAAGAGACTGATGACGACCTTGGGGAGAGAGTACAACCAGGAAAGAATAAGTACATAATGCATAGTAATTAAGATTTTACATAGTTTATATTGCTGTAAATAGTCCTTTTGTTTGCCATTGTTCCAAGTATTAATTAATTTGCTCTTATTTCTTACAGTCTCTCCTTCGCTCTTATTAAATTCACCTCTTGTCGAAAGAACGATACTGGGACTAAATCATGACGAAGAGACTGATGACGACATTGCGGAGAGAGTACAACCAGAAAAGAATAAGTACAAAATGCATAGTAATTAAGATTTTACATAGTATAATTTGCTGTAAATAGTCCTTTTGTTTGCCATTGTTCCAAATATTAATTAATTTGCTCTCATTTCTTACAGTCTCTCCTTCGCTCTTATTTAGTTCAGCTCTCGTCGAACGAACGGGACTCGGACTAAACCATGACGAAGAGACTGATGACGACCTTGGGGAGAGAGTACAACCAGGAAAGAATAAGTACAAAATGCATAGTAATTAAGATTTTACCTAGTTTAATTTGCTGTAAATAGACCTTTTGTTTGCCATTGTTCCAAATATTAATTAATTTGCTCTTATTTCTTACAGTCTCTCCTTCACTCTTATTTAGTTCACCTCTCGTCGGAAGAACGGGACTGGGACTAAATCATGACGTAGAGACTGATGACGACCTTGGGGAGAGAGTAAAACCAGGAAAGAATAAGTACAAAATATATAGTAATTAAGATTTTACATAGTTTAATTTGCTGTAAATAGTCCTTTTGTTTGCCATTGTTCCATATATTAATTCATTTGCTCTTATTTCTTAATGTCTCTCCTTCGCTCTTATTTAGTTCATCTCTCGTCCAACGAACGGGACTGGGACTAAACCATGACGAAGAGACTGGTGACGACCTTGGGGAGAGAGTACAACCAGGAAAGAATAAGTACAAAATGCATAGTAATTAAGATTTTACATAGTTTAATTTGCTGTAAATAGTTCTTTTGTTTGCCATTTTTCCATATATTAATTCATTCGCTCTTATTTCTTAATGTCTCTCCTTCGCTCTTATTTAGTTCATCTCTCGTCCAACGAACGGGACTGGGACTAAACCATGACGAAGAGACTGATGACGACCTTGGGGAGAGAGTACAACCAGGAAAGAATAAGTACAAAATGCATAGTAATTAAGATTTTACATAGTTTAGTTTGTTTAAATTTTCCTTTTGTTTGCCATTGTTCCATATATTAATTCATTTGCTCTTATTTCTTACTGTCTCGCCTTCGCTTTTATTTAGTTCACCTCTCGTCGAACGAACGGGACTGGGACCAAACCATGACGAAGAGACTGATGACGACCTAGGGGAGAGAGTACAACCAGGAAAGAATAAGTACAAAATGCATAGTATTTAAGATTTTTCATAGCTTAATTTGTTGTAAATAGTCCTTTTGTTTGCCATTGTTCCAAATATTAATTAATTTGCTCTTATTTCTTACAGTCTCTCCTCTCTTATTTAGTTCAACCTCTCGTCGAAAGAACGGGACTGGGACTAAATCATGACGAAGAGACTGATTACGACCTTAAGGAAAGAGTACATCCAGGAAAGAATAAGTACAAAATGCATAGTAATTAAGATTTTCCATAGTTTAGTTTGTTTAAATTGTCCTTTTGTTTGCCATTGTTCCATATATTAATTCATTTGCTCTTATTTCTTACTGTCTCTCATTCGCTCTTATTTAGTTCACCTCTCGTCGAACGAACGGGACTGGGACCATACCATGACGAAGATACTGATGACGACCTTGGGGAGTGAGTACAAACAGGAAAGAATAAGTACAAATTGCATAGTAATTAAGATTTTACATAGTTTAATTTGCTGTAAGTAGTCCTTTTGTTTGCCATTGTTCAAAATATTAATTAAATTGCTCTTATTTCTTACAGTCTCTCCTTCGCTCTTATTCAGTTCACCTCTCGTCGAAAGAACGGGACTGGGACTAACTCATGACGAAGAGACTGATGACGAACTTGGGGAAAGAGTACAACCAGGAAAGAATAAGTACAAAATGCATAGTAATTAAGATTTTACATAGTTTAGTTTGTTTAAATTGTCCTTTTGTTTGTCATTGTTCCATATATTAGTTCATTTGCTCTTATTTCTTACTGTCTCTCCTTCGCTTTTATTTAGTTCACCTCTCGTTGAACGAACGAGACTGGGACCAAACCATGACGAAGAGACTGATGACGACCTTGGGGAGAGAGTATAACCAGGAAAGAATAAGTACAAAATGCATAGTATTTAAGATTTTTCATAGTTTTATTTGCTGTAAATAGTCCTTTTGTTTGCCATTGTTCCAAATAATAATTAAATTGCTCTTATTTCTTACAGTCTTTCCTTCGCTCTTATTTAGTTCAACCTCTCGTCAAAAGAACGGGACTGGGACTAAATCATGACGAAGAGACTGATGACGACCTTGGGGAGAGAGTACAACCAGGAAAGAATAAGTACAAAATGCATAGTATTTAAGATTTTACATAGTTTAATTTGCTTTAAATAGTCCATTTGTTTGCCATTATTCCATATATTATTTCATTTGCTCATATTTCTTAATGTCTCTCCTTCGCTCTTATTTAGTTCATCTCTCGTCCAACGAACAGGACTGGGACTAAACCATGACGAAGAGACTGATGACGACCTTGGGGAGAGAGTACAACCTGGAAAGAATAAGTACAAAATGCATAGTGATTAAGATTTTACATAGTTTAATTTGCTGTAAATAGTCCTTTTGTTTGCCATTGTTCCAAATATTAATTAATTTGCTCTTATTTCTTACAGTCTCTCCTTCGCTCTTAATTAGTTCACCTCTCGTCCAACGAAAGGGACTGGGACTAAACCATGACGAAGAGACTGATGACGACCTTGGGGAGAGAGTACAACCAGGAAAGAATAAGTACAAAATGCATAGTTATTAAGATTTTACATAGTTTAATTTGCTGTAAATAGTCCTTTTGTTTGCCATTGTTCCAAATATTAATTAATTTGCTCTTATTTCTTACAGTCTCTCCTTTGCTCTTATTCTGTTCACCTCTCGTCCAACGAACGGGACTGGGACTAAGCCATGACGAAGAGACTGATGACGACCTTGGGGAGAGAGTACAACCAGGAATGAATAAGTACAAAATGCATCGTAATTAATATTTTACATAGTTTAATTTGCTGTAAATAGTCCTTTTGTTTGCCATTGTTCCAAATATTAATTAATTTGCTCTTATTTCTTACAGTCTCTCCTTCGCTCTTATTTAGTTCACCTCTCGTCGTTCGAACGGGACTGGGACCAAACCATGACGATGGGACTGAGGAAGACCTTGGGGAGAGAGTACAACCAGGAATGAATAAGTACAAAATGCATAGTAATAAAGATTTTACATAGTTTAATTTGCTGTAAATAGTCCTTTTGTTTGCCATTGTTCCAAATATTAATTAATTTGCTCTTATTTCTTACAGTCTCTCCTTTGCTCTTATTCTGTTCACCTCTCGTCGAACGAACGGGACTGGGACTAAGCCATGAGGAAGAGACTGATGACGACCTTGGGGAGAGAGTACAACCAGGAATGAATATGTACAAAATGCATCGTAATTAAGATTTTTCATAGTTTAAATTGCTGTAAATAGTCCTTTTGTTTGCCATTGTTCCAAATATTAATTAATTTGCTCTTATTTCTTACAGTCTCTCCTTCGCTCTTATTTAGTTCACCTCTCGCTGAAATAACGGGACTGGGACTAAATCATGATGAAGAGACTGATGACGCCCTTTGGGAGAGAGTACAACCAGGAAAGAATAAGTATAAAATGCATAGTAATTACGATTTTACATAGTATAATTTGCTGTAAATAGTCCTTTTGTTTGCCATTGTTCCAAATATTAATTAATTTGCTCATATTTCTTACAGTCTCTCCTTCGCTCTTATTTAGTTCACCTCTCGTCCTACGAACGGGACTGGGACTAAACCATGAGGAAGAGGCTGATGACGACCTTGGGGAGAGAGTACAACCAGGAAAGAATAAGTACAAAATGCATAGTAATAAAGATTTTACATAGTTTAATTTGCTGTAAATAGTCCTTTTGTTTGCCATTGTTCCAAATATTAATTCATTTGCTCATATTTCTTAATGTCTCTCCTTCGCTCTTATTTAGTTCATCTCTCATCCAACGAACGGGACTGGGACTAAACCATGACGAAGAGACTGGTGACGACCTTGGGGAGAGAGTACAACCAGGAAAGTATAAGTACAAAATGCATAGTAATTAAGATTTTACATAGTTTAATTTGCTGTAAATAGTTCTTTTGTTTGCCATTTTTCCATATATTAATTCATTTGCTCTTATTTCTTAATGTCTCTCCTTCGCTCTTATTTAGTTCATCTCTCATCCAACGAACGGGACTGGGACTAAACCATGACGAAGAGACTGATGACGACCTTGGGGAGAGAGTACAACCAGGAAAGAATAAGTACAAAATGCATAGTAATTAAGATTTTACATAGTTTAGTTTGTTTAAATTGTCCTTTTGTTTGCCATTGTTCCATATATTAATTCATTTGCTCTTATTTCTTACTGTCTCGCCTTCGCTTTTATTTAGTTCACCTCTCGTCGAACGAACGGGACTGGGACCAAACCATGACGAAGAGACTGATTACGACCTAGGGGAGAGAGTACAACCAGGAAAAAAATAAGTACAAAATGCATAGTATTTAAGATTTTTCATAGCTTAATTTGCTGTAAATAGTCCTTTTGTTTGCCATTGTTCCAAATATTAATTAATTTGCTCTTATTTCTTACAGTCTCTCCTTTGCTCTTATTCTGTTCACCTCTCGTCCAACGAACGGGACTGGGACTAAGCCATGACGAAGAGACTGATGACGACCTTGGGGAGAGAGTACAACCAGGAATGAATAAGTACAAAATGCATAGTAATTAAGATTTTACATAGTTTAATTTGCTGTAAATAGTCCTTTTGTTTGCCATTGTTCCAAATATTAATTAATTTGCTCTTATTTCTTACAGTCTCTCCTTTGCTCTTATTCTGTTCACCTCTCGTCCAACGAACGGGACTGGGACTAAGCCATGAGGAAGAGACTGATGACGACCTTGGGGAGAGAGTACAACCAGGAGTGAATAAGTACAAAATGCATAGTAATTAAGATTTTACATAGTTTAATTTGCTGTAAATAGTCCTTTTGTTTGCCATTGTTCCAAATATTAATTAATTTGCTCTTATTTCTTACAGTCTCTCCTTCGCTCTTATTTAGTTCACCTCTCGCTGAAATAACGGGACTGGGACTAAATCATGATGAAGAGACTGATGACGACCTTGGGGAGAGAGTACAACCAGGAAAGAATAAGTACAAAATGCATAGTAATTACGATTTTACATAGTATAATTTGCTGTAAATAGTCCTATTGTTTGCCATTGTTCCAAATATTAATTAATTTGCTCATATTTCTTACAGTCTCTCCTTCGCTCTTATTTAGTTCACCTCTCGTGCTACAAACGGGACTGGGACTAAACCATGACGAAGAGACTGATGACGACCTTGGGGAGAGAGTACAACAACAAAGAATAAGTACAAAATGCATAGTAATAAAGATTTTACATAGTTTAATTTGCTGTAAATAGTCCTTTTGTTTGCCATTGTTCCAAATATTAATTAATTTGCTCTTATTTCTTACAGTCTCTCCTTCGCTCTAATTTGGTTTACCTCTCGTCCAACGAACGGGACTGGGACTAAACCATGACGAAGTGACTGGTGACGACCTTGGGGAGAGAGTACAACCAGGAAAGTATAAGTACAAAATGCATAGTAATTAAGATTTTACATAGTTTAATTTGCTGTAAATAGTTCTTTTGTTTGCCATTTTTCCATATATTAATTCATTTGCTCTTATTTCTTAATGTCTCTCCTTCGCTCTTATTTAGTTCATCTCTCATCCAACGAACGGGACTGGGACTAAACCATGACGAAGAGACTGATGACGACCTTGGGGAGAGAGTACAACCAGGAAAGAATAAGTACAAAATGCATAGTAATTAAGATTTTACATAGTTTAGTTTGTTTAAATTGTCCTTTTGTTTGCCATTGTTCCATATATTAATTCATTTGCTCTTATTTCTTACTGTCTCGCCTTCGCTTTTATTTAGTTCACCTCTCGTCGAACGAACGGGACTGGGACCAAACCATGACGAAGAGACTGATGACCAACTTGGGGAAAGAGTACAACCAGGAAAGAATAAGTACAAAATGCATAGTAATTAAGATTTTACATAGTTTAGTTTGTTTAAATTGTCCTTTTGTTTGCCATTGTTCCATATATTAATTCATTTGCTCTTATTTCTTACTGTCTCTCCTTCGCTTTTATTTAGTTCACCTCTCGTTGTACGAACGAGACTGGGACCAAACCATGACGAAGAGACTGATGACGACCTTGGGGAGAGAGTACAACCAGGAAAGAATAAGTACAAAATGCATAGTATTTAAGATTTTTCATTGTTTTATTTGCTGTAAATAGTCCTTTTGTTTGCCATTGTTCCAAATATTAATTAAATTGCTCTTATTTCTTACAGTCTTTCCTTCGCTCTTATTTAGTTCAACCTCTCGTCAAAAGAACGGGACTGGGACTAAATCATGACGAAGAGACTGATGACGACCTTGGGGAGAGAGTACAACCAGGAAAGAATAAGTACAAAATGCATAGTAATTAAGATTTTACATAGTTTAATTTGCTTTAAATAGTCCATTTGTTTGCCATTATTCCATATATTATTTCATTTGCTCATATTTCTTAATGTCTCTCCTTCGCTCTTATTTAGTTCATCTCTCGTCCAACGAACAGGACTGGGACTAAACCATGACGAAGAGACTGATGACGACCTTGGGGAGAGAGTACAACCTGGAAAGAATAAGTACAAAATGCATAGTAATTAAGATTTTATATAGTTTAATTTGCTGTAAATAGTCCTTTTGTTTGCCATTGTTCCAAATATTAATTAATTTGCTCTTATTTCTTACAGTCTCTCCTTCGCTCTTATTTAGTTCACCTCTCGTCCAACGAAAGTGACTGAGACTAAACCATGACGATGAGACTGATGACGACCTTGGGGAGAGAGTACAACCAGGAAAGAATAAGTACAAAATGCATAGTAATTAAGATTTTACATAGTTTAATTTGCTGTAAATAGTCCTTTTGTTTGCCATTGTTCCAAATATTAATTAATTTGCTCTTATTTCTTACAGTCTCTCCTTTGCTCTTATTCTGTTCACCTCTCGTCCAACGAACGGGACTGGGACTAAGCCATGACGAAGAGACTGATGACGACCTTGGGGAGAGAGTACAACCAGGAATGAATAAGTACAAAATGCATAGTAATTAAGATTTTACATAGTTTAATTTGCTGTAAATAGTCCTTTTGTTTGCCATTGTTCCAAATATTAATTAATTTGCTCTTATTTCTTACAGTCTCTCCTTTGCTCTTATTCTGTTCACCTCTCGTCCAACGAACGGGACTGGGACTAAGCCATGAGGAAGAGACTGATGACGACCTTGGGGAGAGAGTACAACCAGGAATGAATAAGTACAAAATGCATAGTAATTAAGATTTTACATAGTTTAATTTGCTGTAAATAGTCCTTTTGTTTGCCATTGTTCCAAATATTAATTAATTTGCTCTTATTTCTTACAGTCTCTCCTTCGCTCTTATTTAGTTCACCTCTCGCCGAAATAACGGGACTGGGACTAAATCATGATGAAGAGACTGATGACGACCTTGGGGAGAAAGTACAACCAGGAAAGAATAAGTACAAAATGCATAGTAATTACGATTTTACATAGTATAATTTGCTGTAAATAGTCCTATTGTTTGCTATTGTTCCAAATATTAATTAATTTGCTCATATTTCTTACAGTCTCTCCTTCGCTCTTATTTAGTTCACCTCTCGTCCTACGAACGGGACTGGGACTAAACCATGACGAAGAGACTGATGACGACCTTGGGGAGAGAGTACAACCAGGAAAGAATAAGTACAAAATGCATAGTAATAAAGATTTTACATAGTTTAATTTGCTGTAAATAGTCCTTTTGTTTGCCATTGTTCCAAATATTAATTAATTTGCTCTTATTTCTTACAGTCTCTCCTTCGCTCTAATTTAGTTCACCTCTCGTCCAACGAACGGGACTGGGACTAAACCATGACGAAGAGACTGATGACGACCTTGGGGAGAGAGTACAACCAGGAAAGAATAAGTACAAAATGCATAGTAATTAAGATATTACATAGATTAGTTTGCTGTAAATAGTCCTTTTGTTTGCCATTGTTCCAAATATTAATTAATTTGCTCTTATTTCTTACAGTCTCTCCTTCGCTCTTATTTAGTTCACCTCTCGTCGTTCGAACGGGACTGGGACCAAACCATGACGAAGAGACTGAAGACGACCTTGGGGAGAGAGTACAACCAGGAAAGAATAAGTACAAAATGCATAGTAATTAAGATTTTACATAGTTTAATTTGCTGTAAATAGTCCTTTTGTTTGCCATTGTTCCAAATATTAATTAATTTGCTCTTATTTCTTACAGTCTCTCCTTCGCTCTTATTTAGTTCACCTCTCGTCGAACGAATGGGACTGGGACCAAACCATGACCAAGAGACTGATGAGGACATTTGGGAGAGAGTACAACCAGGAAAGAATAAGTACAAAATATATAGTATTTAAATTTTTCATTGTTTTATTTGCTGTAAATAGTCCTTTTGTTTGCAATTGTTCCAAATATTAATTAAATTGCTCTTATTTCTTACAGTCTTTCCTTCGCTCTTATTTAGTTCAACCTCTCGTCAAAAGAACGGGACTGGGACTAAATCATGACGAAGAGACTGATGACGACCTTGGGGAGAGAGTACAACCAGGAAAGAATAAGTACAAAATGCATAGTAATTAAGATTTTACATAGTTTAATTTGCTTTAAATAGTCCATTTGTTTGCCATTATTCCATATATTATTTCATTTGCTCATATTTCTTAATGTCTCTCCTTTGCTCTTATTTAGTTCATCTCTCGTCCAACGAACAGGACTGGAACTAAACCATGACGAAGAGACTGATGACGACCTTGGGGAGAGAGTACAACCTGGAAAGAATAAGTACAAAATGCATAGTAATTAAGATTTTACATAGTTTAATTTGCTGTAAATAGTCCTTTTGTTTGCCATTGTTCCAAATATTAATTAATTTGCTCTTATTTCTTACAGTCTCTCCTTTGCTCTTATTCTGTTCACCTCTCGTCCAACGAACGGGACTGGGACTAAGCCATGACGAAGAGACTGATGACGACCTTGGGGAGAGAGTACAACCAGGAATGAATAAGTACAAAATGCATCGTAATTAAGATTTTTCATAGTTTTATTTGCTGTAAATAGTCCTTTTGTTTGCCATTGTTCCAAATATTAATTAATTTGCTCTTATTTCTTACAGTCTTTCCTTCGCTCTTATTTAGTTTAACCTCTCGTCGAAAGAACGGGACTGGGTCTAAATCATGACGAAGAGACTGATGACGACCTTGGGGAGAGAGTACAACCAGGAATAAGTACAAAATGCATAGTAATTAAGATTTTACATAGTTTAATTTGCTGTAAATAGTCCACTTGTTTGCCATTATTCCATATATTATTTCATTTGCTATTATTTCTTAATGTCTCTCCTTCGCTCTTATTTAGTTCATGTCTCGTCCAACGAACAGGACTGGGACTAAACCATGACGAAGAGACTGATGACGACCTTGGGGAGAGAGTACACCTTGGAAAGAATAAGTACAAAATGCATAGTAATTAAGATTTTACATAGATTAATTTGCTGTAAATAGTCCTTTTGTTTGCCATTGTTCCAAATATTAATTAATTTGCTCTTATTTCTTACAGGTTCTCCTTCGCTCTTATTTAGTTCACCTCTCGTCCAACGATAGGGAGTGGGACTAAACCATGACGAAGAGACTGATGACGACCTTGGGGAGAGAGTACAACCAGGAAAGAATAAGTACAAAATGCATAGTAATTAAGATTTTACATAGTTTAATTTGCTGTAAATAGTCCCTTTGTTGGCCATTGTTCCAAATATTAATTAATTTGCTCTTATTTCTTACAGTCTCTCCTTCGCTCTTATTTAGTTCACCTCTCGTCGAATGAACGGGACTGGGACTAAATCATGACGAAGAGACTGATGACGACCTTGTGGAGAGAGTACAACCAAGAAAGAATAAGTACAAAATGCATAGTAATTAAGATTTTACATAGTTTAATTTGCTGTAAATAGTCCTTTTGTTTGCCATTGTTCCAAATATTAATTAATTTGCTCTTATGTCTTACAGTCTCTCCTTCGCTCTTATTTTGTTCACCTCTCGTCCAACGAACGGGACTGGGACTAAGCCATGACGAAGAGACTGATGACGACCTTGGGGAGAGAGTACAACCAGGAATAAGTACAAAATGCATAGTAATTAAGATTTTACATAGTTTAATTTGCTGTAAATAGTCCTTTTGTTTGCCATTGTTCCAAATATTAATTAATTTGCTCTTATTTCTTACAGTCTCTTCTTCGCTCTTATTTAGTTCACCTCTCCCCGAAAGAACGGGACCGGGACTAAATCATGATGAAGGGACTGATGACGACCTTGGGGAGAGAGTACAACCAGGAAAGAATAAGTACAAAATGCATAGTAATTACGATTTTACATAGTAAAATTTGCTGTAAATAGTCCTTTTGTTTGCCATTGTTCCAAATATTAATTAATTTGCTCATATTTCTTACAGTCTACCCTTCGCTCTTATTTAGTTCACCTCTCGTCCTACGAACGGGACTGGGACTAAACCATGACGAAGAGACTGATGACGACCTTGGGGAGAGAGTACAACCAGGAAAGAATAAGTACAAAATGCATAGTAATTAAGATTTTACATAGTTTAATTTGCTGTAAATAGTCCTTTTGTTTGCCATTGTTCCAAATATTAATTAATTTTCTCTCATTTCTTACAGTCTCTCCTTCGCTCTAATTTAGTTCAGCTCTCGTCGAACGAACGGGACTGGGACTAAACCATGACGAAGAGACTGATGACGACCTTGGGGAGAGAGTACAACCAGGAAAGAATAAGTACATAATGCATAGTAATTAAGATTTTACATAGTTTATATTGCTGTAAATAGTCCTTTTGTTTGCCATTGTTCCAAGTATTAATTAATTTGCTCTTATTTCTTACAGTCTCTCCTTCGCTCTTATTAAATTCACCTCTTGTCGAAAGAACGGGACTGGGACTAAATCATGACGAAGAGACTGATGACGACATTGCGGAGAGAGTACAACCAGAAAAGAATAAGTACAAAATGCATAGTAATTAAGATTTTACATAGTATAATTTGCTGTAAATAGTCCTTTTGTTTGCCATTGTTCCAAATATTAATTAATTTGCTCTCATTTCTTACAGTCTCTCCTTCGCTCTTATTTAGTTCAGCTCTCGTCGAACGAACGGGACTCGGACTAAACCATGACGAAGAGACTGATGACGACCTTGGGGAGAGAGTACAACCAGGAAAGAATAAGTACAAAATGCATAGTAATTAAGATTTTACCTAGTTTAATTTGCTGTAAATAGACCTTTTGTTTGCCATTGTTCCAAATATTAATTAATTTGCTCTTATTTCTTACAGTCTCTCCTTCACTCTTATTTAGTTCACCTCTCGTCGGAAGAACGGGACTGGGACTAAATCATGAAGTAGAGACTGATGACGACCTTGGGGAGAGAGTAAAACCAGGAAAGAATAAGTACAAAATATATAGTAATTAAGATTTTACATAGTTTAATTTGCTGTAAATAGTCCTTTTGTTTGCCATTGTTCCATATATTAATTCATTTGCTCTTATTTCTTAATGTCTCTCCTTCGCTCTTATTTAGTTCATCTCTCGTCCAACGAACGGGACTGGGACTAAACCATGACGAAGAGACTGGTGACGACCTTGGGGAGAGAGTACAACCAGGAAAGAATAAGTACAAAATGCATAGTAATTAAGATTTTACATAGTTTAATTTGCTGTAAATAGTTCTTTTGTTTGCCATTTTTCCATATATTAATTTATTCGCTCTTATTTCTTAATGTCTCTCCTTCGCTCTTATTTAGTTCATCTCTCGTCCAACGAACGGGACTGGGACTAAACCATGACGAAGAGACTGATGACGACCTTGGGGAGAGAGTACAACCAGGAAAGAATAAGTACAAAATGCATAGTAATTAAGATTTTACATAGTTTAGTTTGTTTAAATTTTCCTTTTGTTTGCCATTGTTCCATATATTAATTCATTTGCTCTTATTTCTTACTGTCTCGCCTTCGCTTTTATTTAGTTTACCTCTCGTCGAACGAACGGGACTGGGACCAAACCATGACGAAGAGACTGATGACGACCTAGGGGAGAGAGTACAACCAGGAAAGAATAAGTACAAAATGCATAGTATTTAAGATTTTTCATAGCTTAATTTGCTGTAAATAGTCCTTTTGTTTGCCATTGTTCCAAATATTAATTAATTTGCTCTTATTTCTTACAGTCTCTCCTCTCTTATTTAGTTCAACCTCTCGTCGAAAGAACGGGACTGGGACTAAATCATGACGAAGAGACTGATGACGACCTTAAGGAAAGAGTACATCCAGGAAAGAATAAGTACAAAATGCATAGTAATTAAGATTTTCCATAGTTTAGTTTGTTTAAATTGTCCTTTTGTTTGCCATTGTTCCATATATTAATTCATTTGCTCTTATTTCTTACTGTCTCTCATTCGCTCTTATTTAGTTCACCTCTCGTCGAACGAACGGGACTGGGACCATACCATGACGAAGATACTGATGACGACCTTGGGGAGTGAGTACAAACAGGAAAGAATAAGTACAAATTGCATAGTAATTAAGATTTTACATAGTTTAATTTGCTGTAAGTAGTCCTTTTGTTTGCCATTGTTCAAAATATTAATTAAATTGCTCTTATTTCTTACAGTCTCTCCTTCGCTCTTATTCAGTTCACCTCTCGTCGAAAGAACGGGACTGGGACTAACTCATGACGAAGAGACTGATGACGAACTTGGGGAAAGAGTACAACCAGGAAAGAATAAGTACAAAATGCATAGTAATTAAGATTTTACATAGTTTAGTTTGTTTAAATTGTCCTTTTGTTTGTCATTGTTCCATATATTAGTTCATTTGCTCTTATTTCTTACTGTCTCTCCTTCGCTTTTATTTAGTTCACCTCTCGTTGAACGAACGAGACTGGGACCAAACCATGACGAAGAGTCTGATGACGACCTTGGGGAGAGAGTATAACCAGGAAAGAATAAGTACAAAATGCATAGTATTTAAGATTTTTCATAGTTTTATTTGCTGTAAATAGTCCTTTTGTTTGCCATTGTTCCAAATAATAATTAAATTGCTCTTATTTCTTACAGTCTTTCCTTCGCTCTTATTTAGTTCAACCTCTCGTCAAAAGAACGGGACTGGGACTAAATCATGACGAAGAGACTGATGACGACCTTGGGGAGAGAGTACAACCAGGAAAGAATAAGTACAAAATGCATAGTATTTAAGATTTTACATAGTTTAATTTGCTTTAAATAGTCCATTTGTTTGCCATTATTCCATATATTATTTCATTTGCTCATATTTCTTAATGTCTCTCCTTCGCTCTTATTTAGTTCATCTCTCGTCCAACGAACAGGACTGGGACTAAACCATGACGAAGAGACTGATGACGACCTTGGGGAGAGAGTACAACCTGGAAAGAATAAGTACAAAATGCATAGTGATTAAGATTTTACATAGTTTAATTTGCTGTAAATAGTCCTTTTGTTTGCCATTGTTCCAAATATTAATTAATTTGCTCTTATTTCTTACAGTCTCTCCTTCGCTCTTAATTAGTTCACCTCTCGTCCAACGAAAGGGACTGGGACTAAACCATGACGAAGAGACTGATGACGACCTTGGGGAGAGAGTACAACCAGGAAAGAATAAGTACAAAATGCATAGTAATTAAGATTATACATAGTTTAATTTGCTGTAAATAGTCCTTTTGTTTGCCATTGTTCCAAATATTAATTAATTTGCTCTTATTTCTTACAGTCTCTCCTTTGCTCTTATTCTGTTCACCTCTCGTCCAACGAACGGGACTGGGACTAAGCCATGACGAAGAGACTGATGACGACCTTGGGGAGAGAGTACAACCAGGAATGAATAAGTACAAAATGCATCGTAATTAAGATTTTACATAGTTTAATTTGCTGTAAATAGTCCTTTTGTTTGCCATTGTTCCAAATATTAATTAATTTGCTCTTATTTCTTACAGTCTCTCCTTCGCTCTTATTTAGTTCACCTCTCGTCGTTCGAACGGGACTGGGACCAAACCATGACGATGGGACTGAGGAAGACCTTGGGGAGAGAGTACAACCAGGAATGAATAAGTACAAATTGCATAGTAATAAAGATTTTACATAGTTTAATTTGCTGTAAATAGTCCTTTTGTTTGCCATTGTTCCAAATATTAATTAATTTGCTCTTATTTCTTACAGTCTCTCCTTTGCTCTTATTCTGTTCACCTCTCGTCGAACGAACGGGACTGGGACTAAGCCATGAGGAAGAGACTGATGACGACCTTGGGGAGAGAGTACAACCAGGAATGAATAAGTACAAAATGCATCGTAATTAAGATTTTTCATAGTTTAATTTGCTGTATATAGTCCTTTTGTTTGCCATTGTTCCAAATATTAATTAATTTGCTCTTATTTCTTACAGTCTCTCCTTCGCTCTTATTTAGTTCACCTCTCGCCGAAATAACGGGACTGGGACTAAATCATGATGAAGAGACTGATGACGCCCTTTGGGAGAGAGTACAACCAGGAAAGAATAAGTATAAAATGCATAGTAATTACGATTTTACATAGTATAATTTGCTGTAAATAGTCCTTTTGTTTGCCATTGTTCCAAATATTAATTAATTTGCTCATATTTCTTACAGTCTCTCCTTCGCTCTTATTTAGTTCACCTCTCGTCCTACGAACGGGACTGGGACTAAACCATGAGGAAGAGACTGATGACGACCTTGGGGAGAGAGTACAACCAGGAAAGAATAAGTACAAAATGCATAGTAATAAAGATTTTACATAGTTTAATTTGCTGTAAATAGTCCTTTTGTTTGCCATTGTTCCAAATATTAATTAATTTTCTCTTATTTCTTACAGTATCTCCTTCGCTCTAATTTAGTTCACCTCTCGTCCAACGAACGGGACTGGGACTAAACCATGACGAAGAGACTGATGACGACCTTGGGGAGAGAGTACAACCAGGAAAGAATAAGTACAAAATGCATAGTAATTAAGATTTTACATAGTTTAATTTGCTGTAAATAGTCCTTTTGTTTGCCATTGTTCCAAATATTAATTAATTTGCTCTTATTTCTTACAGTCTCTCCTTCCCTCCTATTTAGTTCACCTCTCGTCGAAAGAACGGGACTGGGACTAAATCATGACGAAGAGACTGATGACGACCTTGGGTAGAGAGTACAACCAGGAAAGAATAAGTACAAAATGCATAGTAATTAAGATTTTACATAGTTTAATTTGCTGTAAATAGACCTTTTGTTAGCCATTGTTCCAAATATTAATTAATTCGCTCTCATTTCTTACAGTCTCTCCTTCGCTCTTATTTAGTTCAGCTCTCGTCGAACGAACGGGACTCGAAATAAACCATGACGATGAGACTAATGACGACCTTGGGGAGAGAGTACAACCAGGAAAGAATAAGTACAAAATGCATAGTAATTAAGATCTTACATAGTTTAATTTGCTGTAAATAGACCTTTTGTTTGCCATTGTTCCAAATATTAATTAATTTGCTCTTATTTCTTACAGTCTCTCCTTCGCTCTTATTTAGTTCACCTCTCGTCGGAAGAACGGGACTGGGACTAAATCCTGACATAGAGACTGATGACGACCTTGGGGAGAGAGTAAAACCAGGAAAGAATAAGTTCAAAATGCATAGTAATTAAGATTTTACATAGTTTAATTTGCTGTAAATAGTCCTTTTGTTTGCCATTGTTCCATATATTAATTCATTTGCTCTAATTTCTTAATGTCTCTCCTTCGCTCTTATTTAGTTCATCTCTCATCCAACGAACGGGACTGGGACTAAACAATGACGAAGAGACTGGTGACGACCTTGGGGAGAGAGTACAACCAGGAAAGTATAAGTACAAAATGCATAGTAATTAAGATTTTACATAGTTTAATTTGCTGTAAATAGTTCTTTTGTTTGCCATTTTTCCATATATTAATTCATTTGCTCTTATTTCTTAATGTCTCTCCTTCGCTCTTATTTAGTTCATCTCTCATCCAACGAACGGGACTGGGACTAAACCATGACGAAGAGACTGATGACGACCTTGGGGAGAGAGTACAACCAGGAAAGAATAAGTACAAAATGCATAGTAATTAAGATTTTACATAGTTTAGTTTGTTTAAATTGTCCTTTTGTTTGCCATTGTTCCATATATTAATTCATTTGCTCTTATTTCTTACTGTCTCGCCTTCGCTTTTATTTAGTTCACCTCTCGTCGAACGAACGGGACTGGGACCAAACCATGACGAAGAGACTGATTACGACCTAGGGGAGAGAGTACAACCAGGAAAAAAATAAGTACAAAATGCATAGTATTTAAGATTTTTCATAGCTTAATTTGCTGTAAATAGTCCTTTTGTTTGCCATTGTTCCAAATATTAATTAATTTGCTCTTATTTCTTACAGTCTCTCCTTTGCTCTTATTCTGTTCACCTCTCGTCCAACGAACGGGACTGGGACTAAGCCATGACAAAGAGACTGATGACGACCTTGGGTAGAGAGTACAACCAGGAATGAATAAGTACAAAATGCATAGTAATTAAGATTTTACATAGTTTAATTTGCTGTAAATAGTCCTTTTGTTTGCCATTGTTCCAAATATTAATTAATTTGCTCTTATTTCTTACAGTCTCTCCTTTGCTCTTATTCTGTTCACCTCTCGTCCAACGAACGGGACTGGGACTAAGCCATGAGGAAGAGACTGATGACGACCTTGGGGAGAGAGTACAACCAGGAGTGAATAAGTACAAAATGCATAGTAATTAAGATTTTACATAGTTTAATTTGCTGTAAATAGTCCTTTTGTTTGCCATTGTTCCAAATATTAATTAATTTGCTCTTATTTCTTACAGTCTCTCCTTCGCTCTTATTTAGTTCACCTCTCGCTGAAATAACGGGACTGGGACTAAATCATGATGAAGAGACTGATGACGACCTTGGGGAGAGAGTACAACCAGGAAAGAATAAGTACAAAATGCATAGTAATTACGATTTTACATAGTATAATTTGCTGTAAATAGTCCTATTGTTTGCCATTGTTCCAAATATTAATTAATTTGCTCATATTTCTTACAGTCTCTCCTTCGCTCTTATTTAGTTCACCTCTCGTCCTACGAACGGGACTGGGACTAAACCATGACGAAGAGACTGATGACGACCTTGGGGAGAGAGTACAACCAGGAAAGAATAAGTACAAAATGCATAGTAATAAAGATTTTACATAGTTTAATTTGCTGTAAATAGTCCTTTTGTTTGCCATTGTTCCAAATATTAATTAATTTGCTCTTATTTCTTACAGTCTCTCCTTCGCTCAAATTTGGTTTACCTCTCGTCCAACGAACGGGACTGGGACTAAACCATGACGAAGAGACTGATGACGACCTTGGGGAGAGAGTACAACCAGGAAAGAATAAGTACAAAATGCATAGTAATTAAGATATTACATAGATTAATTTGCTGTAAATAGTCCTTTTGTTTGCCATTGTTCCAAATATTAATTAATTTCCTCTTATATCTTACAGTCTCTCCTTCGCTCTTATTTAGTTCACCTCTCGTCGTTCGAACCGGACTGGGACCAAACCATGACGAAGAGACTGATTACGACCTTGGGGAGAGAGTACAACCAGGAAAGAATAAGTACAAAATGCATAGTAATTAAGATTTTACATAGTTTAATTTGCTGTAAATAGTCCTTTTGTTTGCCATTGTTCCAAATATTAATTAATTTGCTCTTATTTCTTACGGTCTCTCCTTCCCTCCTATTTAGTTCACCTCTCGTCGAAAGAACGGGACTGGGACTAAATCATGACGAAGAGACTGATGACGACCTTGGGGAGAGAGTACAACCAGGAAAGAATAAGTACAAAATGCATAGTAATTAAGATTTTACATAGTTTAATTTGCCGTAAATAGACCTTTTGTTAGCCATTGTTCCAAATATTAATTAATTCGCTCTCATTTCTTACAGTCTCTCCTTCGCTCTTATTTAGTTCAGCTCTCGTCGAACGAACGGGACTCGAAATAAACCATGACGATGAGACTAATGACGACCTTGGGGAGAGAGTACAACCAGGAAAGAATAAGTACAAAATGCATAGTAATTAAGATTTTACATAGTTTAATTTGCTGTAAATAGACCTTTTGTTTGCCATTGTTCCAAATATTAATTAATTTGCTCTTATTTCTTACAGTCTCTCCTTCGCTCTTATTTAGTTCACCTCTCGTCGGAAGAACGGGACTGACCCTAAATCATGACATAGAGACTGATGACGACCTTGGGGAGAGAGTAAAACCAGGAAAGAATAAGTTCAAAATGCATAGTAATTAAGATTTTACATAGTTTAATTTGCTGTAAATAGTCCTTTTGTTTGCCATTGTTCCATATATTAATTCATTTGCTCTTATTTCTTAATGTCTCTCCTTCGCTCTTATTTAGTTCATCTCTCGTCCAACGAACGGGACTGGGACTAAACCATGACGAAGTGACTGGTGACGACCTTGGGGAGAGAGTACAACCAGGAAAGTATAAGTACAAAATGCATAGTAATTAAGATTTTACATAGTTTAGTTTGTTTAAATAGTCCTTTTGTTTGCCATTGTTCCATATATTAATTCATTTGCTCTTATTTCTTACTGTCTCGCCTTCGCTTTTATTTAGTTCACCTCTCGTCGAACGAACGGGACTGGGACCAAACCATGACGAAGAGACTGATGACGACCTAGGGGAGAGAGTACAACCAGGAAAAAAATAAGTACAAAATGCATAGTATTTAAGATTTTTCATAGCTTAATTTGCTGTAAATAGTCCTTTTGTTTGCCATTGTTCCAAATATTAATTAATTTGCTCTTATTTCTTACAGTCTCTCCTTCGCTCTTATTCAGTTCACCTCTCGTCGAAAGAACGGGACTGGGACTAACTCATGACGAAGAGACTGATGACCAACTTGGGGAAAGAGTACAACCAGGAAAGAATAAGTACAAAATGCATAGTAATTAAGATTTTACATAGTTTAGTTTGTTTAAATTGTCCTTTTGTTTGCCATTGTTCCATATATTAATTCATTTGCTCTTATTTCTTACTGTCTCTCCTTCGCTTTTATTTAGTTCACCTCTCGTTGTACGAACGAGACTGGGACCAAACCATGACGAAGAGACTGATGACGACCTTGGGGAGAGAGTACAACCAGGAAAGAATAAGTACAAAATGCATAGTATTTAAGATTTTTCATTGTTTTATTTGCTGTAAATAGTCCTTTTGTTTGCCATTGTTCCAAATATTAATTAAATTGCTCTTATTTCTTACAGTCTTTCCTTCGCTCTTATTTAGTTCAACCTCTCGTCAAAAGAACGGGACTGGGACTAAATCATGACGAAGAGACTGATGACGACCTTGGGGAGAGAGTACAACCAGGAAAGAATAAGTACAAAATGCATAGTAATTAAGATTTTACATAGTTTAATTTGCTTTAAATAGTCCATTTGTTTGCCATTATTCCATATATTATTTCATTTGCTCATATTTCTTAATGTCTCTCCTTCGCTCTTATTTAGTTCATCTCTCGTCCAACGAACAGGACTGGGACTAAACCATGACGAAGAGACTGATCACGACCTTGGGGAGAGAGTACAACCTGGAAAGAATAAGTACAAAATGCATAGTAATTAAGATTTTATATAGTTTAATTTGCTGTAAATAGTCCTTTTGTTTGCCATTGTTCCAAATATTAATTAATTTGCTCTTATTTCTTACAGTCTCTCCTTCGCTCTTATTTAGTTCACCTCTCGTCCAACGAAAGTGACTGAGACTAAACCATGACGATGAGACTGATGACGACCTTGGGGAGAGAGTACAACCAGGAAAGAATAAGTACAAAATGCATAGTAATTAAGATTTTACATAGTTTAATTTGCTGTAAATAGTCCTTTTGTTTGCCATTGTTCCAAATATTAATTAATTTGCTCTTATTTCTTACAGTCTCTCCTTTGCTCTTATTCTGTTCACCTCTCGTCCAACGAACGGGACTGGGACTAAGCCATGACGAAGAGACTGATGACGACCTTGGGGAGAGAGTACAACCAGGAATGAATAAGTACAAAATGCATAGTAATTAAGATTTTACATAGTTTAATTTGCTGTAAATAGTCCTTTTGTTTGCCATTGTTCCAAATATTAATTAATTTGCTCTTATTTCTTACAGTCTCTCCTTTGCTCTTATTCTGTTCACCTCTCGTCCAACGAACGGGACTGGGACTAAGCCATGAGGAAGAGACTGATGACGACCTTGGGGAGAGAGTACAACCAGGAATGAATAAGTACAAAATGCATAGTAATTAAGATTTTACATAGTTTAATTTGCTGTAAATAGTCCTTTTGTTTGCCATTGTTCCAAATATTAATTAATTTGCTCTTATTTCTTACAGTCTCTCCTTCGCTCTTATTTAGTTCACCTCTCGCCGAAATAACGGGACTGGGACTAAATCATGATGAAGAGACTGATGACGACCTTGGGGAGAAAGTACAACCAGGAAAGAATAAGTACAAAATGCATAGTAATTACGATTTTACATAGTATAATTTGCTGTAAATAGTCCTATTGTTTGCTATTGTTCCAAATATTAATTAATTTGCTCATATTTCTTACAGTCTCTCCTTCGCTCTTATTTAGTTCACCTCTCGTCCTACGAACGGGACTGGGACTAAACCATGACGAAGAGACTGATGACGACCTTGGGGAGAGAGTACAACCAGGAAAGAATAAGTACAAAATGCATAGTAATAAAGATTTTACATAGTTTAATTTGCTGTAAATAGTCCTTTTGTTTGCCATTGTTCCAAATATTAATTAATTTGCTCTTATTTCTTACAGTCTCTCCTTCGCTCTAATTTAGTTCACCTCTCGTCCAACGAACGGGACTGGGACTAAACCATGACGAAGAGACTGATGACGACCTTGGGGAGAGAGTACAACCAGGAAAGAATAAGTACAAAATGCATAGTAATTAAGATATTACATAGATTAATTTGCTGTAAATAGTCCTTTTGTTTGCCATTGTTCCAAATATTAATTAATTTGCTCTTATTTCTTACAGTCTCTCCTTCGCTCTTATTTAGTTCACCTCTCGTCGTTCGAACGGGACTGGGACCAAACCATGACGAAGAGACTGATGACGACCTTGGGGAGAGAGTACAACCAGGAAAGAATAAGTACAAAATGCATAGTAATTAAGATTTTACATAGTTTAATTTGCTGTAAATAGTCCTTTTGTTTGCCATTGTTCCAAATATTAATTAATTTGCTCTTATTTCTTACAGTCTCTCCTTCGCTCTTATTTAGTTCACCTCTCGTCGAACGAATGGGACTGGGACCAAACCATGACCAAGAGACTGATGAGGACATTTGGGAGAGAGTACAACCAGGAAAGAATAAGTACAAAATATATAGTATTTAAATTTTTCATTGTTTTATTTGCTGTAAATAGTCCTTTTGTTTGCAATTGTTCCAAATATTAATTAAATTGCTCTTATTTCTTACAGTCTTTCCTTCGCTCTTATTTAGTTCAACCTCTCGTCAAAAGAACGGGACTGGGACTAAATCATGACGAAGAGACTGATGACGACCTTGGGGAGAGAGTACAACCAGGAAAGAATAAGTACAAAATGCATAGTAATTAAGATTTTACATAGTTTAATTTGCTTTAAATAGTCCATTTGTTTGCCATTATTCCATATATTATTTCATTTGCTCATATTTCTTAATGTCTCTCCTTTGCTCTTATTTAGTTCATCTCTCGTCCAACGAACAGGACTGGGACTAAACCATGACGAAGAGACTGATGACGACCTTGGGGAGAGAGTACAACCTGGAAAGAATAAGTACAAAATGCATAGTAATTAAGATTTTACATAGTTTAATTTGCTGTAAATAGTCCTTTTGTTTGCCATTGTTCCAAATATTAATTAATTTGCTCTTATTTCTTACAGTCTCTCCTTTGCTCTTATTCTGTTCACCTCTCGTCGAACGAACGGGACTGGGACTAAGCCATGAGGAAGAGACTGATGACGACCTTAGGGAGAGAGTACAACCAGGAATGAATAAGTACAAAATGCATTGTAATTAAGATTTTTCATAGTTTAATTTGCTGTAAATAGTCCTTTTGTTTGCCATTGTTCCAAATATTAATTAATTTGCTCTTATTTCTTACAGTCTCTCCTTCGCTCTTATTTAGTTCACCTCTCGCCGAAATAACGGGACTGGGACTAAATCATGATGAAGAGACTGATGATGCCCTTTGGGAGAGAGTACAACCAGGAAAGAATAAGTATAAAATGCATAGTAATTACGATTTTACATAGTATAATTTGCTGTAAATAGTCCTTTTGTTTGCCATTGTTCCAAATATTAATTAATTTGCTCATATTTCTTACAGTCTCTCCTTCGCTCTTATTTAGTTCACCTCTCGTCCTACGAACGGGACTGGGACTAAACCATGAGGAAGAGACTGATGACGACCTTGGGGAGAGAGTACAACCAGGAAAGAATAAGTACAAAATGCATAGTAATTAAGATTTTACATAGTTTAATTTGCTGTAAATAGTCCTTTTGTTTGCCATTGTTCCAAATATTAATTAATTTGCTCTTATTTCTTACAGTCTCTCCTTCCCTCCTATTTAGTTCACCTCTCGTCGAAAGAACGGGACTGGGACTAAATCATGACGAAGAGACTGATGACGACCTTGGGGAGAGAGTACAACCAGGAAAGAATAAGTACAAAATGCATAGTAATTAAGATTTTACATAGTTTAAGTTGCTGTAAATAGACCTTTTGTTAGCCATTGTTCCAAATATTAATTAATTCGCTCTCATTTCTTACAGTCTCTCCTTCGCTCTTATTTAGTTCAGCTCTCGTCGAACGAACGGGACTCGAAATAAACCATGACGATGAGACTAATGACGACCTTGGGGAGAGAGTACAACCAGGAAAGAATAAGTACAAAATGCATAGTAATTAAGATTTTACATAGTTTAATTTGCTGTAAATAGACCTTTTGTTTGCCATTGTTCCAAATATTAATTAATTTGCTCTTATTTCTTACAGTCTCTCCTTCGCTCTTATTTAGTTCACCTCTCGTCGGAAGAACGGGACTGGGACTAAATCATGACATAGAGACTGATGACGACCTTGGGGAGAGAGTAAAACCAGGAAAGAATAAGTTCAAAATGCATAGTAATTAAGATTTTACATAGTTTAATTTGCTGTAAATAGTCCTTTTGTTTGCCATTGTTCCATATATTAATTCATTTGCTCTTATTTCTTAATGTCTCTCCTTCGCTCTTATTTAGTTCATCTCTCGTCCAACGAACGGGACTGGGACTAAACCATGACGAAGAGACTGGTGACGACCTTGGGGAGAGAGTACAACCAGGAAAGTATAAGTACAAAATGCATAGTAATTAAGATTTTACATAGTTTAATTTGCTGTAAATAGTTCTTTTGTTTGCCATTTTTCCATATATTAATTCATTTGCTCTTATTTCTTAATGTCTCTCCTTCGCTCTTATTTAGTTCATCTCTCATCCAACGAACGGGACTGGGACTAAACCATGACGAAGAGACTGATGACGACCTTGGGGAGAGAGTACAACCAGGAAAGAATAAGTACAAAATGCATAGTAATTAAGATTTTACATAGTTTAGTTTGTTTAAAATGTCCTTTTGTTTGCCATTGTTCCATATATTAATTCATTTGCTCTTATTTCTTACTGTCTCGCCTTCGCTTTTATTTAGTTCACCTCTCGTCGAACGAACGGGACTGGGACCAAACCATGACGAAGAGACTGATGACGACCTAGGGGAGAGAGTACAACCAGGAAAAAAATAAGTACAAAATGCATAGTATTTAAGATTTTTCATAGCTTAATTTGCTGTAAATAGTCCTTTTGTTTGCCATTGTTCCAAATATTACTTAATTTGCTCTTATTTCTTACAGTCTCTCCTTTGCTCTTATTCTGTTCACCTCTCGTCCAACGAACGGGACTGGGACTAAGCCATGACGAAGAGACTGATGACGACCTTGGGGAGAGAGTACAACCAGGAATGAATAAGTACAAAATGCATAGTAATTAAGATTTTACATAGTTTAATTTGCTGTAAATAGTCCTTTTGTTTTCCATTGTTCCAAATATTAATTAATTTGCTCTTATTTCTTACAGTCTCTCCTTTGCTCTTATTCTGTTCACCTCTCGTCCAACGAACGGGACTGGGACTAAGCCATGAGGAAGAGACTGATGACGACCTTGGGGAGAGAGTACAACCAGGAATGAAAAAGTACAAAATGCATAGTAATTAAGATTTTACATAGTTTAATTTGCTGTCAATAGTCCTTTTGTTTGCCATTGTTCCAAATATTAATTAATTTGCTCTTATTTCTTACAGTCTCTCCTTCGCTCTTATTTAGTTCACCTCTCGCCGAAATAAGGGGACTGGGACTAAATCATGATGAAGAGACTGATGACGACCTTGGGGAGAGAGTACAACCAGGAAAGAATAAGTACAAAATGCATAGTAATTACGATTTTACATAGTATAATTTGCTGTAAATAGTCCTATTGTTTGCCATTGTTCCAAATATTAATTAATTTGCTCTTATTTCTTACAGTCTCTCCTTTGCTCTTATTCTGTTCACCTCTCGTCGAACGAACGGGACTGGGACTAAGCCATGAGGAAGAGACTGATGACGACCTTGGGGAGAGAGTACAACCAGGAATGAATAAGTACAAAATGCATTGTAATTAAGATTTTTCATAGTTTAATTTGCTGTAAATAGTCCTTTTGTTTGCCATTGTTCCAAATATTAATTAATTTGCTCTTATTTCTTACAGTCTCTCCTTCGCTCTTATTTAGTTCACCTCTCGCCGAAATAACGGGACTGGGACTAAATCATGATGAAGAGACTGATGATGCCCTTTGGGAGAGAGTACAACCAGGAAAGAATAAGTATAAAATGCATAGTAATTACGATTTTACATAGTATAATTTGCTGTAAATAGTCCTTTTGTTTGCCATTGTTCCAAATATTAATTAATTTGCTCATATTTCTTACAGTCTCTCCTTCGCTCTTATTTAGTTCACCTCTCGTCCTACGAACGGGACTGGGACTAAACCATGAGGAAGAGACTGATGACGACCTTGGGGAGAGAGTACAACCAGGAAAGAATAAGTACAAAATGCATAGTAATTAAGATTTTACATAGTTTAATTTGCTGTAAATAGTCCTTTTGTTTGCCATTGTTCCAAATATTAATTAATTTGCTCTTATTTCTTACAGTCTCTCCTTCCCTCCTATTTAGTTCACCTCTCGTCGAAAGAACGGGACTGGGACTAAATCATGACGAAGAGACTGATGACGACCTTGGGGAGAGAGTACAACCAGGAAAGAATAAGTACAAAATGCATAGTAATTAAGATTTTACATAGTTTAAGTTGCTGTAAATAGACCTTTTGTTAGCCATTGTTCCAAATATTAATTAATTCGCTCTCATTTCTTACAGTCTCTCCTTCCCTCCTATTTAGTTCACCTCTCGTCGAAAGAACGGGACTGGGACTAAATCATGACGAAGAGACTGATGACGACCTTGGGGAGAGAGTACAACCAGGAAAGAATAAGTACAAAATGCATAGTAATTAAGATTTTACATAGTTTAATTTGCTGTAAATAGACCTTTTGTTTGCCATTGTTCCAAATATTAATTAATTTGCTCTTATTTCTTACAGTCTCTCCTTCGCTCTTATTTAGTTCACCTCTCGTCGGAAGAACGGGACTGGGACTAAATCATGACATAGAGACTGATGACGACCTTGGGGAGAGAGTAAAACCAGGAAAGAATAAGTTCAAAATGCATAGTAATTAAGATTTTTTATAGTTTAATTTGCTGTAAATAGTCCTTTTGTTTGCCATTGTTCCATATATTAATTCATTTGCTCTTATTTCTTAATGTCTCTCCTTCGCTCTTATTTAGTTCATCTCTCGTCCAACGAACGGGACTGGGACTAAACCATGACGAAGAGACTGGTGACGACCTTGGGGAGAGAGTACAACCAGGAAAGTATAAGTACAAAATGCATAGTAATTAAGATTTTACATAGTTTAATTTGCTGTAAATAGTTCTTTTGTTTGCCATTTTTCCATATATTAATTCATTTGCTCTTATTTCTTAATGTCTCTCCTTCGCTCTTATTTAGTTCATCTCTCATCCAACGAACGGGACTGGGACTAAACCATGACGAAGAGACTGATGACGACCTTGGGGAGAGAGTACAACCAGGAAAGAATAAGTACAAAATGCATAGTAATTAAGATTTTACATAGTTTAGTTTGTTTAAAATGTCCTTTTGTTTGCCATTGTTCCATATATTAATTCATTTGCTCTTATTTCTTACTGTCTCGCCTTCGCTTTTATTTAGTTCACCTCTCGTCGAACGAACGGGACTGGGACCAAACCATGACGAAGAGACTGATGACGACCTAGGGGAGAGAGTACAACCAGGAAAAAAATAAGTACAAAATGCATAGTATTTAAGATTTTTCATAGCTTAATTTGCTGTAAATAGTCCTTTTGTTTGCCATTGTTCCAAATATTACTTAATTTGCTCTTATTTCTTACAGTCTCTCCTTTGCTCTTATTCTGTTCACCTCTCGTCCAACGAACGGGACTGGGACTAAGCCATGACGAAGAGACTGATGACGACCTTGGGGAGAGAGTACAACCAGGAATGAATAAGTACAAAATGCATAGTAATTAAGATTTTACATAGTTTAATTTGCTGTAAATAGTCCTTTTGTTTTCCATTGTTCCAAATATTAATTAATTTGCTCTTATTTCTTACAGTCTCTCCTTTGCTCTTATTCTGTTCACCTCTCGTCCAACGAACGGGACTGGGACTAAGCCATGAGGAAGAGACTGATGACGACCTTGGGGAGAGAGTACAACCAGGAATGAAAAAGTACAAAATGCATAGTAATTAAGATTTTACATAGTTTAATTTGCTGTCAATAGTCCTTTTGTTTGCCATTGTTCCAAATATTAATTAATTTGCTCTTATTTCTTACAGTCTCTCCTTCGCTCTTATTTAGTTCACCTCTCGCCGAAATAAGGGGACTGGGACTAAATCATGATGAAGAGACTGATGACGACCTTGGGGAGAGAGTACAACCAGGAAAGAATAAGTACAAAATGCATAGTAATTACGATTTTACATAGTATAATTTGCTGTAAATAGTCCTATTGTTTGCCATTGTTCCAAATATTAATTAATTTGCTCTTATTTCTTACAGTCTCTCCTTTGCTCTTATTCTGTTCACCTCTCGTCGAACGAACGGGACTGGGACTAAGCCATGAGGAAGAGACTGATGACGACCTTGGGGAGAGAGTACAACCAGGAATGAATAAGTACAAAATGCATTGTAATTAAGATTTTTCATAGTTTAATTTGCTGTAAATAGTCCTTTTGTTTGCCATTGTTCCAAATATTAATTAATTTGCTCTTATTTCTTACAGTCTCTCCTTCGCTCTTATTTAGTTCACCTCTCGCCGAAATAACGGGACTGGGACTAAATCATGATGAAGAGACTGATGATGCCCTTTGGGAGAGAGTACAACCAGGAAAGAATAAGTATAAAATGCATAGTAATTACGATTTTACATAGTATAATTTGCTGTAAATAGTCCTTTTGTTTGCCATTGTTCCAAATATTAATTAATTTGCTCATATTTCTTACAGTCTCTCCTTCGCTCTTATTTAGTTCACCTCTCGTCCTACGAACGGGACTGGGACTAAACCATGAGGAAGAGACTGATGACGACCTTGGAGAGAGAGTACAACCAGGAAAGAATAAGTACAAAATGCATAGTAATAAAGATTTTACATAGTTTAATTTGCTGTAAATAGTCCTTTTGTTTGCCATTGTTCCAAATATTAATTAATTTTCTCTTATTTCTTACAGTATCTCCTTCGCTCTAATTTAGTTCACCTCTCGTCCAACGAACGGGACTGGGACTAAACCATGACGAAGAGACTGATGACGACCTTGGGGAGAGAGTACAACCAGGAAAGAATAAGTACAAAATGCATAGTAATTAAGATTTTACATAGTTTAATTTGCTGTAAATAGTCCTTTTGTTTGCCATTGTTCCAAATATTAATTAATTTGCTCTTATTTCTTACAGTCTCTCCTTCCCTCCTATTTAGTTCACCTCTCGTCGAAAGAACGGGACTGGGACTAAATCATGACGAAGAGACTGATGACGACCTTGGGGAGAGAGTACAACCAGGAAAGAATAAGTACAAAATGCATAGTAATTAAGATTTTACATAGTTTAAGTTGCTGTAAATAGACCTTTTGTTAGCCATTGTTCCAAATATTAATTAATTCGCTCTCATTTCTTACAGTCTCTCCTTCGCTCTTATTTAGTTCAGCTCTCGTCGAACGAACGGGACTCGAAATAAACCATGACGATGAGACTAATGACGACCTTGGGGAGAGAGTACAACCAGGAAAGAATAAGTACAAAATGCATAGTAATTAAGATTTTACATAGTTTAATTTGCTGTAAATAGACCTTTTGTTTGCCATTGTTCCAAATATTAATTAATTTGCTCTTATTTCTTACAGTCTCTCCTTCGCTCTTATTTAGTTCACCTCTCGTCGGAAGAACGGGACTGGGACTAAATCATGACATAGAGACTGATGACGACCTTGGGGAGAGAGTAAAACCAGGAAAGAATAAGTTCAAAATGCATAGTAATTAAGATTTTACATAGTTTAATTTGCTGTAAATAGTCCTTTTGTTTGCCATTGTTCCATATATTAATTCATTTGCTCTTATTTCTTAATGTCTCTCCTTCGCTCTTATTTAGTTCATCTCTCGTCCAACGAACGGGACTGGGACTAAACCATGACGAAGAGACTGGTGACGACCTTGGGGAGAGAGTACAACCAGGAAAGTATAAGTACAAAATGCATAGTAATTAAGATTTTACATAGTTTAATTTGCTGTAAATAGTTCTTTTGTTTGCCATTTTTCCATATATTAATTCATTTGCTCTTATTTCTTAATGTCTCTCCTTCGCTCTTATTTAGTTCATCTCTCATCCAACGAACGGGACTGGGACTAAACCATGACGAAGAGACTGATGACGACCTTGGGGAGAGAGTACAACCAGGAAAGAATAAGTACAAAATGCATAGTAATTAAGATTTTACATAGTTTAGTTTGTTTAAAATGTCCTTTTGTTTGCCATTGTTCCATATATTAATTCATTTGCTCTTATTTCTTACTGTCTCGCCTTCGCTTTTATTTAGTTCACCTCTCGTCGAACGAACGGGACTGGGACCAAACCATGACGAAGAGACTGATGACGACCTAGGGGAGAGAGTACAACCAGGAAAAAAATAAGTACAAAATGCATAGTATTTAAGATTTTTCATAGCTTAATTTGCTGTAAATAGTCCTTTTGTTTGCCATTGTTCCAAATATTACTTAATTTGCTCTTATTTCTTACAGTCTCTCCTTTGCTCTTATTCTGTTCACCTCTCGTCCAACGAACGGGACTGGGACTAAGCCATGACGAAGAGACTGATGACGACCTTGGGGAGAGAGTACAACCAGGAATGAATAAGTACAAAATGCATAGTAATTAAGATTTTACATAGTTTAATTTGCTGTAAATAGTCCTTTTGTTTTCCATTGTTCCAAATATTAATTAATTTGCTCTTATTTCTTACAGTCTCTCCTTTGCTCTTATTCTGTTCACCTCTCGTCCAACGAACGGGACTGGGACTAAGCCATGAGGAAGAGACTGATGACGACCTTGGGGAGAGAGTACAACCAGGAATGAAAAAGTACAAAATGCATAGTAATTAAGATTTTACATAGTTTAATTTGCTGTAAATAGTCCTTTTGTTTGCCATTGTTCCAAATATTAATTAATTTGCTCTTATTTCTTACAGTCTCTCCTTCGCTCTTATTTAGTTCACCTCTCGCCGAAATAAGGGGACTGGGACTAAATCATGATGAAGAGACTGATGACGACCTTGGGGAGAGAGTACAACCAGGAAAGAATAAGTACAAAATGCATAGTAATTACGATTTTACATAGTATAATTTGCTGTAAATAGTCCTATTGTTTGCCATTGTTCCAAATATTAATTAATTTGCTCATATTTCTTACAGTCTCTCCTTCGCTCTTATTTAGTTCACCTCTCGTCCTACGAACGGGACTGGGACTAAACCATGACGAAGAGACTGATGACGACCTTGGGGAGAGAGTACAACCAGGAAAGAATAAGTACAAAATGCATAGTAATAAAGATTTTACATAGTTTAATTTGCTGTAAATAGTCCTTTTGTTTGCCATTGTTCCAAATATTAATTAATTTGCTCTTATTTCTTACAGTCTCTCCTTCGCTCTAATTTGGTTTACCTCTCGTCCAACGAACGGGACTGGGACTAAACCATGACGAAGAGACTGATGACGACCTTGGGGAGAGAGTACAACCAGGAAAGAATAAGTACAAAATGCATAGTAATTAAGATATTACATAGATTAATTTGCTGTAAATAGTCCTTTTGTTTGCCATTGTTCCAAATATTAATTAATTTGCTCTTATTTCTTACAGTCTCTCCTTCGCTCTTATTTAGTTCACCTCTCGTCGTTCGAACCGGACTGGGACCAAACCATGACGAAGAGACTGATGACGACCTTGGGGAGAGAGTACAACTAGGAAAGAATAAGTACAAAATGCATAGTAATTAAGATTTTACATAGTTTAATTTGCTGTAAATAGTCCTTTTGTTTGCCATTGTTCCAAATATTAATTAATTTGCTCTTATTTCTTACAGTCTCTCCTTCCCTCCTATTTAGTTCACCTCTCGTCGAAAGAACGGGACTGGGACTAAATCATGACGAAGAGACTGATGACGACCTTGGGGAGAGAGTACAACCAGGAAAGAATAAGTACAAAATGCATAGTAATTAAGATTTTACATAGTTTAATTTGCTGTAAATAGACCTTTTGTTAGCCATTGTTCCAAATATTAATTAATTCGCTCTCATTTCTTACAGTCTCTCCTTCGCTCTTATTTAGTTCATCTCTCGTCCAACGAACGGGACTGGGACTAAACCATGACGAAGAGACTGGTGACGACCTTGGGGAGAGAGTACAACCAGGAAAGTATAAGTACAAAATGCATAGTAATTAAGATTTTACATAGTTTAATTTGCTGTAAATAGTTCTTTTGTTTGCCATTTTTCCATATATTAATTCATTTGCTCTTATTTCTTAATGTCTCTCCTTCGCTCTTATTTAGTTCATCTCTCATCCAACGAACGGGACTGGGACTAAACCATGACGAAGAGACTGATGACGACCTTGGGGAGAGAGTACAACCAGGAAAGAATAAGTACAAAATGCATAGTAATTAAGATTTTACATAGTTTAGTTTGTTTAAATTGTCCTTTTGTTTGCCATTGTTCCATATATTAATTCATTTGCTCTTATTTCTTACTGTCTCGCCTTCGCTTTTATTTAGTTCACCTCTCGTCGAACGAACGGGACTGGGACCAAACCATGACGAAGAAACTGATGACGACCTAGGGGAGAGAGTACAACCAGGAAAAAAATAAGTACAAAATGCATAGTATTTAAGATTTTTCATAGCTTAATTTGCTGTAAATAGTCCTTTTGTTTGCCATTGTTCCAAATATTAATTAATTTGCTCTTATTTCTTACAGTCTCTCCTTCGCTCTTATTCAGTTCACCTCTCGTCGAAAGAACGGGACTGGGACTAACTCATGACGAAGAGACTGATGACCAACTTGGGGAAAGAGTACAACCAGGAAAGAATAAGTACAAAATGCATAGTAATTAAGATTTTATATAGTTTAGTTTGTTTAAATTGTCCTTTTGTTTGCCATTGTTCCATATATTAATTCATTTGCTCTTATTTCTTACTGTCTCTCCTTCGCTTTTATTTAGTTCACCTCTCGTTGTACGAACGAGACTGGGACCAAACCATGACGAAGAGACTGATGACGACCTTGGGGAGAGAGTACAACCAGGAAAGAATAAGTCCAAAATGCATAGTATTTAAGATTTTTCATTGTTTTATTTGCTGTAAATAGTCCTTTTGTTTGCCATTGTTCCAAATATTAATTAAATTGCTCTTATTTCTTACAGTCTTTCCTTCGCTCTTATTTAGTTCAACCTCTCGCCAAAAGAACGGGACTGGGACTAAATCATGACGAAGAGACTGATGACGACCTTGGGGAGAGAGTACAACCAGGAAAGAATAAGTACAAAATGCATAGTAATTAAGATTTTACATAGTTTAATTTGCTTTAAATAGTCCATTTGTTTGCCATTATTCCATATATTATTTCATTTGCTCATATTTCTTAATGTCTCTCCTTCGCTCTTATTTAGTTCATCTCTCGTCCAACGAACAGGACTGGGACTAAACCATGACGAAGAGACTGATGACGACCTTGGGGAGAGAGTACAACCTGGGAAGAATAAGTACAAAATGCATAGTAATTAAGATTTTATATAGTTTAATTTGCTGTAAATAGTCCTTTTGTTTGCCATTGTTCCAAATATTAATTAATTTGCTCTTATTTCTTACAGTCTCTCCTTCGCTCTTATTTAGTTCACCTCTCGTCCAACGAAAGTGACTGAGACTAAACCATGACGAAGAGACTGATGACGACCTTGGGGAGAGAGTACAACCAGGAAAGAATAAGTACAAAATGCATAGTAATTAAGATTTTACATAGTTTAATTTGCTGTAAATAGTCCTTTTGTTTGCCATTGTTCCAAATATTAATTAATTTGCTCTTATTTCTTACAGTCTCTCCTTTGCTCTTATTCTGTTCACCTCTCGTCCAACGAACGGGACTGGGACTAAGCCATGACGAAGAGACTGATGACGACCTTGGGGAGAGAGTACAACCAGGAATGAATAAGTACAAAATGCATAGTAATTAAGATTTTACATAGTTTAATTTGCTGTAAATAGTCCTTTTGTTTGCCATTGTTCCAAATATTAATTAATTTGCTCTTATTTCTTACAGTCTCTCCTTTGCTCTTATTCTGTTCACCTCTCGTCCAACGAACGGGACTGGGACTAAGCCATGAGGAAGAGACTGATGACGACCTTGGGGAGAGAGTACAACCAGGAATGAATAAGTACAAAATGCATAGTAATTAAGATTTTACATAGTTTAATTTGCTGTAAATAGTCCTTTTGTTTTCCATTGTTCCAAATATTAATTAATTTGCTCTTATTTCTTACAGTCTCTCCTTCGCTCTTATTTAGTTCACCTCTCGCCGAAATAACGGGACTGGGACTAAATCATGATGAAGAGACTGATGACGACCTTGGGGAGAAAGTACAACCAGGAAAGAATAAGTACAAAATGCATAGTAATTACGATTTTACATAGTATAATTTGCTGTAAATAGTCCTATTGTTTGCCATTGTTCCAAATATTAATTAATTTGCTCATATTTCTTACAGTCTCTCCTTCGCTCTTATTTAGTTCACCTCTCGTCCTACGAACGGGACTGGGACTAAACCATGACGAAGAGACTGATGACGACCTTGGGGAGAGAGTACAACCAGGAAAGAATAAGTACAAAATGCATAGGAATAAAGATTTTACATAGTTTAATTTGCTGTAAATAGTCCTTTTGTTTGCCATTGTTCCAAATATTAATTAATTTGCTCTTATTTCTTACAGTCTCTCCTTCGCTCTAATTTAGTTCACCTCTCGTCCAACGAACGGGACTGGGACTAAACCATGACGAAGAGACTGATGACGACCTTGGGGAGAGAGTACAACCAGGAAAGAATAAGTACAAAATGCATAGTAATTAAGATATTACATAGATTAATTTGCTGTAAATAGTCCTTTTGTTTGCCATTGTTCCAAATATTAATTAATTTGCTCTTATTTCTTACAGTCTCTCCTTCGCTCTTATTTAGTTCACCTCTCGTCGTTCGAACGGGACTGGGACCAAACCATGACGAAGAGACTGATGACGACCTTGGGGAGAGAGTACAACCAGGAAAGAATAAGTACAAAATGCATAGTAATTAAGATTTTACATAGTTTAATTTGCTGTAAATAGTCCTTTTTTTTGCCATTGTTCCAAATATTAATTAATTTGCTCTTATTTCTTACAGTCTCTCCTTCGCTCTTATTTAGTTCACCTCTCGTCCAACGAAAGTGACTGGGACTAAACCATGACGAAGAGACTGATGACGACCTTGGGGAGAGAGTACAACCAGGAAAGAATAAGTACAAAATATATAGTATTTAAGATTTTTCATTGTTTGATTTGCTGTAAATAGTCCTTTTGTTTGCCATTGTTCCAAATATTAATTAAATTGCTCTTATTTCTTACAGTCTTTCCTTCGCTCTTATTTAGTTCAACCTCTCGTCAAAAGAACGGGACTGGGACTAAATCATGACGAAGAGACTGATGACGACCTTGGGGAGAGAGTACAACCAGGAAAGAATAAGTACAAAATGCATAGTAATTAAGATTTTACATAGTTTAATTTGCTTTAAATAGTCCTTTTGTTTGCCATTGTTCCAAATATTAATTCATTTGCTCTTATATCTTACAGTCTCTTCTTCCCTCCTATATAGTTCACCTCTCCTCTAACGAACGGGACTGGGACCACACCATGACGAAGAGACTGAAGACGACCTTGCGGAGAGAGTACAACAAGGAAAGAATAAGTACAAAATCATAGTAATTAAGATTTAACATAGTTTAATTTGCTGTTAATAGTCCTTTTGTTTGCCATTGTTCCAAATATTAATTCATTTGCTCTTATTTCTTACAGTCTCTCCTTCGCTCTTATTTAGTTCACCTCTCGTCTAATGAACGGGACTGGGACCAAATCATGTTGATGAGACTGATGACGACTTTGGGGAGAGAGTACGACCAGGAAAGAATAAGTACAAAATGCATTGTAATTAATATTTATTATAGTTTAATTTTTCTGTAAATAATCCTTTTTTTGCCATTGTTCCAAATATTAATTAATTTGTTCTTATTTCTTACTCTTTCTCCTTCGCTCTTATTTAGTTCACCTCTCGTCGAACGAACGGGCCTGGGACCAAACCATGACGAAGAGACTGATGACGACCTTGGGAAGAGAGTACAACCAGGAAAGAATAAGTACAAAATGCATAGTAATTAAGATTTTAAATAGTTTAATTTGCTGTAAATAGTCCTTTTGTTCGCCATTGTTCCAAATATTAATTCATTTGCTCTTATTTCTTACAGTCTCTCCTTCGCTCCTATTTAGTTCACCTCTCGTCTAACGAACGGGACAGGGACCAAACCATGACGAAGAGACTGATGACGACCTTGGGGAGAGAGTACAACCAGGAAAGAATAAGTACAAAATGCATAGTAATTAAGTTTTTACATTGTTTAATTTGCTGTAAATAGTCCTTTTGTTTGCCATTGTTCCAAATATTAATTAATTTACTCATATTTCTTACAGTCTTTCCTTCGCTCTTATTTAGTTCACCTCTCGTCAAACGAACGGGACTGGGACCAAACCATGACGAAGAAACTGATGAAGACATTGGGGAGAGAGTACAACCAGGAAAGAATAAGTACAAAATGCATAGTAATTAAGATTTTACATAGTTTAATTTGCTATAAATAGTCCTTTTGTTTGCCATTGTTCCAAATATTAATTCATTTGCTCTTATTTCTAACAGTCTCTCCTTCGCTCTTATTTAGTTCACCTCTCGTCGAAAGATCGGGACTTGGACCAAACCGTGACGAAGAGACTGATGACGACCTTGGGGAGAGAGTACAACCAGGAAAGAATAAGTACAAAATGCATAGTAATTAAGATTTTACATAGTATAATTTGCTGTAAATAGTCCTTTTGTTTAACATTGTTCCAAAAATAATTCATTTGCTCTTATTTCCTATAAACTCACCTTCGCTCTTATTTAGTTCACCTCTCGTCTAACGAACGGGACTGGGACCAAACCATGACGAAGAGACTGATGACGACCTTGGGGAGAGAGTACAACCAGGAAAGAATAAGTAAAAATGCATAGTAATTAAGATTTTACATAGATTAATTTGCTGTAAATAGTCCTTTTGTTTGCCATTATTCCAAATATTAATTCATTTGCTCTTATTTCTTACAGTCTCTCCTTCGCTCCTATATAGTTCACCTCTCCTCTAACGAACGGGACTGGGACCACACCATGACGAAGAGACTGATGACGACCTTGCGGAGAGAGTACAACAAGGAATGAATAAGTACAAAATCATAGTAATTAAGATTTTACATAGTTTAATTTGCTGTTAATAGTCCTTTTGTTTGCCATTGTTCCAACTATTAATTCATTTGCTCTTATTTCTTACAGTCTCTCCTTCGCTCTTATTTAGTTCACCTCTCGTCTAATGAACGGGACTGGGACCAAATCATGTTGATGAGACTGATGACGACCTTGGGGAGAGAGTACAACCAGGAAAGAATAAGTACAAAATGCATTGTAATTAATATTTATTATAGTTTAATTTTTCTGTAAATAATCCTTTTTTTGCCATTGTTCCAAATATTAATTAATTTGTTCTTATTTCTTACTGTTTCTCCTTCGCTCTTATTTAGTTCACCTCTCGTCGAACGAACGGGCCTGGGACCAAACCATGACGAAGAGACTGATGACGACCTTGGGAAGAGAGTACAACCAGGAAAGAATAAGTACAAAATGCATAGTAATTAAGATTTTAAATAGTTTAATTTGCTGTAAATAGTCCTTTTTTTTGCCATTGTTCCAAATATTAATTCATTTGCTCTTATTTCTTACAGTCTCTCCTTCGCTCCTATTTAGTTCACCTGTCGTCGAACGAACGGGACTTGGACCAAACCATGAGGAAGAGACTGATGACGAACTTGGGGAGAGAGTGCAACCAGGAAAGAATAAGTACAAATGCATAGTAATTAAGATTTTACATAGTTTATATTGCTGTAAATAGTCCTTTTGTTTGCCATTGTTCCAAATATTAATTAATTTGCTCTTATTTCTTACAGTCTCTCCTTCACTCTTATTTAGTTCACCTCTCGTCTAACGAACGGGACAGGGACCAAACCATGACGAAGAGACTGATGACGACCTTGGGGAGAGAGTACAACCAGGAAAGAATAAGTACAAAATGCATAGTAATTAAGATTTTAAATAGTTTAATTTGCTGTAAATAGTCCTTTTGTTTGCCATTGTTCCAAATATTAATTAATTTGCTCATATTTCTTACAGTCTCTCCTTCGCTCCTATATAGTTCACCTGTCCTCTAACGAACGGGACTGGGACCACACCATGACGAAGAGACTGATGACGACCTTGCGGAGAGAGTACAACAAGGAATGAATAAGTACAAAATCATAGTAATTAAGATTTTACATAGTTTAATTTGCTGTTAATAGTCCTTTTGTTTGCCATTGTTCCAACTATTAATTCATTTGCTCTTATTTCTTACAGTCTCTCCTTCGCTCTTATTTAGTTCACCTCTCGTCTAATGAACGGGACTGGGACCAAATCATGTTGATGAGACTGATGACGACCTTGGGGAGAGAGTACAACCAGGAAAGAATAAGTACAAAATGCATTGTAATTAATATTTATTATAGTTTAATTTTTCTGTAAATAATCCTTTTTTTGCCATTGTTCCAAATATTAATTAATTTGTTCTTATTTCTTACTGTTTCTCCTTCGCTCTTATTTAGTTCACCTCTCGTCGAACGAACGGGCCTGGGACCAAACCATGACGAAGAGACTGATGACGACCTTGGGAAGAGAGTACAACCAGGAAAGAATAAGTACAAAATGCATAGTAATTAAGATTTTAAATAGTTTAATTTGCTGTAAATAGTCCTTTTTTTTGCCATTGTTCCAAATATTAATTCATTTGCTCTTATTTCTTACAGTCTCTCCTTCGCTCCTATTTAGTTCACCTCTCGTCGAACGAACGGGACTTGGACCAAACCATGAGGAAGAGACTGATGACGAACTTGGGGAGAGAGTGCAACCAGGAAAGAATAAGTACAAATGCATAGTAATTAAGATTTTACATAGTTTATATTGCTGTAAATAGTCCTTTTGTTTGCCATTGTTCCAAATATTAATTAATTTGCTCTTATTTCTTACAGTCTCTCCTTCACTCTTATTTAGTTCACCTCTCGTCTAACGAACGGGACAGGGACCAAACCATGACGAAGAGACTGATGACGACCTTGGGGAGAGAGTACAACCAGGAAAGAATAAGTACAAAATGCATAGTAATTAAGATTTTACATAGTTTAATTTGCTGTAAATAGTCCTTTTGTTTGCCATTGTTCCAAATATTAATTAATTTGCTCATATTTCTTACAGTCTTTCCTTCGCTCTTATTTAGTTCACCTCTCGTCGAACGAACGGGACTGGGACCAAACCATGACGAAGAAACTGATGAAGACATTGGGGAGAGAGTACAACCAGGAAAGAATAAGTACAAAATGCATAGTAATTAAGATTTTACATAGATTAATTTGCTGTAAATAGTCCTTTTGTTTGCCATTATTCCAAATATTAATTCATTTGCTCTTATTTCTTACAGTCTCTCCTTCGCTCCTATATAGTTCACCTCTCCTCTAACGAACGGGACTGGGACCACACCATGACGAAGAGACTGATGACGACCTTGCGGAGAGAGTACAACAAGGAATGAATAAGTACAAAATCATAGTAATTAAGATTTTACATAGTTTAATTTGCTGTTAATAGTCCTTTTGTTTGCCATTGTTCCAACTATTAATTCATTTGCTCTTATTTCTTACAGTCTCTCCTTCGCTCTTATTTAGTTCACCTCTCGTCTAATGAACGGGACTGGGACCAAATCATGTTGATGAGACTGATGACGACCTTGGGGAGAGAGTACAACCAGGAAAGAATAAGTACAAAATGCATTGTAATTAATATTTATTATAGTTTAATTTTTCTGTAAATAATCCTTTTTTTGCCATTGTTCCAATTATTAATTAATTTGTTCTTATTTCTTACTGTTTCTCCTTCGCTCTTATTTAGTTCACCTCTCGTCGAACGAACAGGCCTGGGACCAAACCATGACGAAGAGACTGATGACGACCTTGGGAAGAGAGTACAACCAGGAAAGAATAAGTACAAAATGCATAGTAATTAAGATTTTAAATAGTTTAATTTGCTGTAAATAGTCCTTTTTTTTGCCATTGTTCCAAATATTAATTCATTTGCTCTTATTTCTTACAGTCTCTCCTTCGCTCCTATTTAGTTCACCTCTCGTCGAACGAACGGGACTTGGACCAAACCATGAGGAAGAGACTGATGTCGAACTTGGGGAGAGAGTGCAACCAGGAAAGAATAAGTACAAATGCATAGTAATTAAGATTTTACCTAGTTTATATTGCTGTTAATAGTCCTTTTGTTTGCCATTGTTCCAAATATTAATTAATTTGCTCTTATTTCTTACAGTCTCTCCTTCACTCTTATTTAGTTCACCTCTCGTCTAACGAACGGGACAGGGACCAAACCATGACGAAGAGACTGATGACGACCTTGGGGAGAGAGTACAACCAGGAAAGAATAAGTACAAAATGCATAGTAATTAAGATTTTACATAGTTTAATTTGCTGTAAATAGTCCTTTTGTTATCCATTGTTCAAATATTAATTCATTTGCTCTTATTTCTTACTGTCACTACTTCGCTCTTATTTAGTTCACCTCTCGTCGAACGAACGGGACTGGGACAAAACCATGACGAAGAGACTGATGACCACCTTGGGGAGAGAGTAGAACCAGGAAAGAATAAGTACAAAATGCATAGTAATTAAGATTTTATATAGTTTAATTTGCTGTAAATAGTCCTTTTGTTGGCCATTGTTCCAAATATTAATTAATTTGCTCTTATTTCTTACAGTCTCTCCTTCGCTCTTATTTAGTTCACCTGTCGTCCATCGAACGGGACTGGGACCAAACGGTGACGAAGAGACTGATGACGAACCTGGGGTGAGAGTGCAACCAGGAATGAATAAGTACAAAATGCATAGTAATTAAGATTTTCCATAGTTTAATTTGCTGTAAATAGTCCTTTTGTTTGCCATTGTTCCAAATATTAATTAATTTGCTCTTATTTCTTACAGTCTCTCCTTCGCTCTTATTAAGTTCACCTCTCGTCGAACAAACGGGACTGGGACCAAACCATGACGAAGAGACTGATGACGACCCTGGGGTGAGAGTGCAACCAGGAAAGAATAAGTACAAAATGCATAGTAATTAAGATTTAACATAGATTAATTTGCTGTAAATAGTCCTTTTGTTTGCCATTGTACAAAATATTAATTAATTTGCTCTTATTTCTTACAGTCTCTCCTTCTGTCTCTTATTTGGTTCACCTCTTGTCGAAAGAACGGGACTGGGACCAAACCATGACGAAGACACTGATGACGACATTGGGGAGAGAGTACAACCAGGTAAGAATAAGTACAAAATGCATAGTAATTAAGATTTTACATAGTTTAATTTGCTATAAATAGTCCTTTTGTTTGCCATTGTTCCAAATATTAATTAATTTGCTCTTATTTCTTACAGTCTCTCCTTCGCTCTTATTTAGTTCACCTCTTGTCGAAAGAACGGGACTGGGACTAAATCATGACGAAGAGACTGATGACGACCTTGGGGAGAGAGTGCAACCAGGAAAGACTAAGTACAAAATGCATAGTAGTTAAGATTTTACATAGTTTAATTTGCTGTTAATAGTCCTTTTGTTTGCCATTGTTCCAAATATTAATTAATTTGCTCTTATTTCTTACAGTCTCTCCTTCGCTCTTATTTAGTTCACCTCTCGTCGAAAGAACGGGACTGGGACCAAACCATGAGGAAGAGACTGATGACGACCTTGGGGAGAGAGTGCAACCAGGAAAGAATAAGTACAAAATGCATAGTAATTAAGATTTTACATAGTTTAATTTGCTGTAAATAGTCCTTTTATTTGCCATTGTTCCAAATATTAATTAATTTGCTCCTATTTCTTACAGTCTCTCCTTCGCTCTTATTTAGTTCACCTCTCGTCGAAAGAACGGGACTGGGACTAAATCATGACGAAGAGACAGATGACGACCTTGGGGAGAGAGTGCAACCAGGAAAGAATAAGTACTAAATGCATAGTAATTAAGATTTTACATAGTTTAATTTGCTGTAAATAGTCCTTTTGTTTGCCATTGTTCCAAACATTAATTAATTTGCTCTTATTTCTTACAGTCTCTCCTTCGCTCTTATTTAGTTCACCTCTCGTCGAAAGAACGGGACTGGGACCAAACCATGAGGAAGAGACTGATGACGACCTTGGGGAGAGAGTACAACCAGAAAAGAATAAGTACAAAATGCATAGTAATGAAGATTTTACATAGTTTAATTTGCTGTAAATAGTCCTTTTGTTTGCCATTGTTCCAAATATTAATTAGTTTGCTCTTATTTCTTACAGTCTCTCCTTCGCTCTTATTTAGTTCACCTCTCGTCGAACGAATGGGACTGGGACCAAACCATAACGAAGAGACTGATGACGACCTTGGGGAGAGAGTACAACCAGAAAAGAATAAGTACAAAATGCATAGTAATAAAGATTTTATATAGTTTAATTTGCTGTAAATAGTCCTTTTGTTTGCCATTGTTCCAAATATTAATTAATTTGCTCTTATTTCTTACAGTCTCTCCTTCGCTCTTATTTAGTTCACCTCTCGTCAAAAGAACGGGACTGGGACTAAATCATGACAAAGAGACTGATGACGACCTTGGGGAGAGAGTGCAACCAGGAAAGACTAAGTACAAAATGCATAGTAGTTAAGATTTTACATAGTTTAATTTGCTGTAAATAGTCCTTTTGTTTGCCATTGTTCCAAATATTAATTAATTTGCTCTTATTTCTTACAGTCACTCCTTCCCTCTTATTTAGTTCACCTCTCGTCGAAAGAACGGGACTGGGACCAAACCATGAGGAAGAGGCTGATGACGACCTTGGGGAGAGAGTACAACCAGAAAAGAATAAGTACAAAATGCATAGTAATTAAGATTTTACATAGTTTAATTTGCTGTAAATAGTCCTTTTGTTTGCCATTGTTCCAAATATTAATTAATTTGCTCTTATTTCTTACAGTCTCTCCTTCGCTCTTATTTAGTTCACCTCTCGTCGAAAGAACGGGACTGGGACTAAATCATGACGAAGAGACTGATGACGACCTTGGGGAGAGAGTGCAACCAGGAAAGACTAAGTACAAAATGCATAGTAGTTAAGATTTTACATAGTTTAATTTGCTATAAATAGGCCTTTTGTTTGCCATTGTTCCAAATATTAATTAATTTGCTCTTATTTCTTACAGTCTCTCCTTCGCTCTTATTTAGTTCACCTCTCGTCGAAAGAACGGGACTGGGACCAAACCATGAGGAAGAGACTGATGACGACCTTGGGGAGAGAGTACAACCAGAAAAGAATTAGTACAAAATGCATAGTAATTAAGATTTTACATAGTTTAATTTGCTGTAAATAGTCCTTTTGTTTGCCATTGTTCCATATATTAATTCATTTGCACTTATTTCTTAATGTCTCTCCTTCGCTCTTATTTAGTTCATCTCTCGTCCAACGAACGGGACTGGGACTAAACCATGACGAAGAGACTGATGACGACCTTGGGGAGAGAGTACAACCAGGAAAGAATAAGTACAAAATGCATAGTATTTAAGATTTTACATAGTTTAATTTGCTGTAAATAGTCCTTTTGTTTGCCATTGTTCCAAATATTAATTAATTTGCTCTTATTTTTTACAGTCTCTCCTTCGCTCTTATTTAGTTCACCTCTCGTCAAAAGAACGGGACTGGGACTAAATCATGACGAAGAGACTGATGACGACCTTGGGGAGAGAGTGCAACCAGGAAAGACTAAGTACAAAATGCATAGTAGTTAAGATTTTACATAGTTTAATTTGCTGTAAATAGTCCATTTGTTTGCCATTGGTCCATATATTAATTCATTTGCTCTTATTTCTTAATGTCTCTCTTTCGCTCTTATTTAGTTTATCTCTCGTCCAATAAACGGGACTGGGACTAAACCATGACGAAGAGACTTATGACGACCTTGGTGAGAGAGTACAACCTTGAAAGAATAAGTACAAAATGCATAGTAATTAAGATTTTACATAGTTTAATTTGCTGTATAGAGTCCTCTTGTTTGCCATTGTTCCAAATATTAATTAATTTGCTCTTATTTCTTACCGTCTCTCCTTCGCTCTTATTTAGTTCACCTCTCGTCCAACGAAAGGGACTGGGACTAAACCATGACGAAGAGACTGATGACGACATTGGGGAGAGAGTACATTCAGGAAAGAATAAGTACAAAATGCATAGTAATTAAGATTTTACATAGTTTAATTTGCTATTAATAGTCCTTTTGTTTGCCATTGTTCCAAATATAAATTAATTTGCTCTTATTTCTTACAGTCTCTCCTTCGCTCTTATTTAGTTCACCTCTCGTCGAACGAACGGGACTGGGACCAAACCATGACGAAGAGACTGATGACGACATTGGGGAGAGAGTACAACCAGGAAAGAATAAGTACAAAATGCATAGTAATTAAGATTTTACATAGTTTAATTTGCTATAAATAGTCCTTTTTTTGCCATTGTTCCAAATATTAATTCATTTGCTCTTATTTCTTACAGTCTCTCCTTCGCTCTTATTTAGTTCACCTCTCGTCGAAAGATTGGGACTTGGACCAAACCGTGACGAAGAGACTGATGACGACCTTGGGGAGAGAGTACAACCAGGAAAGAATAAGTAAAAATGCATAGTAATTAAGATTTTACATAGTTTAATTTGCTGTAAATAGTCCTTTTCTTTGCCATTGTTCCAAATATTAATTCATTTGCTCTTATATCTTACAGTCTCTCCTTCGCTCCTATATAGTTCACCTCTCCTCTAACAAACGGGACTGTGACCACACCATGACGAAGAGACTGATGACGACCTTGGGGAGAGAGTGCAACCAGGAGAGACTAAGTACAAAATGCATAGTAGTTAAGATTTTACAATATTTAATTTGCTGTAAATAGTCCTTTTGTTTGCCATTGTTCCATATATTAATTCATTTGCTCTTATTTCTTAATGTCTCTCTTTCGCTCTTATTTAGTTCATCTCTCGTCCAACGAACGGGACTGGGACTAAACCATGACGAAGAGACTTATGACGACCTTGGGGAGAGAGTACAACCTGGAAAGAATAAGTACAAAATGCATAGAAATTAAGATTATACATAGTTTAATTTGCTGTATATAGTCCTCTTGTTTGCCATTGTTCCAAATATTAATTAATTTGCTCTTATTTCTTACAGTCTTTCCTTCGCTCTTATTTAGTTCACCTCTCGTCGAACGAACGGGACTGGGACCAAACCATGACGAAGAAACTGATGAAGACATTGGGGAGAGAGTACAACCAGGAAAGAATAAGTACAAAATGCATAGTAATTAAGATTTTACATAGATTAATTTGCTGTAAATAGTCCTTTTGTTTGCCATTATTCCAAATATTAATTCATTTCCTCTTATTTCTTACAGTCTCTCCTTCGCTCCTATATAGTTCACCTCTCCTCTAACGAACGGGACTGGGACCACACCATGACGAAGAGACTGATGACGACCTTGCGGAGAGAGTACAACAAGGAATGAATAAGTACAAAATCATAGTAATTAAGATTTTACATAGTTCAATTTGCTGTTAATAGTCCTTTTGTTTGCCATTGTTCCAACTATTAATTCATTCGCTCTTATTTCTTACAGTCTCTCCTTCGCTCTTATTTAGTTCACCTCTCGTCTAATGAACGGGACTGGGACCAAATCATGTTGATGAGACTGATGACGACCTTGGGGAGAGAGTACAACCAGGAAAGAATAAGTACAAAATGCATTGTAATTAATATTTATTATAGTTTAATTTTTCTGTAAATAATCCTTTTTTTGCCATTGTTCCAATTATTAATTAATTTGTTCTTATTTCTTACTGTTTCTCCTTCGCTCTTATTTAGTTCACCTCTCGTCGAACGAACAGGCCTGGGACCAAACCATGACGAAGAGACTGATGACGACCTTGGGAAGAGAGTACAACCAGGAAAGAATAAGTACAAAATGCATAGTAATTAAGATTTTAAATAGTTTAATTTGCTGTAAATAGTCCTTTTTTTTGCCATTGTTCCAAATATTAATTCATTTGCTCTTATTTCTTACAGTCTCTCCTTCGCTCCTATTTAGTTCACCTCTCGTCGAACGAACGGGACTTGGACCAAACCATGAGGAAGAGACTGATGACGAACTTGGGGAGAGAGTGCAACCAGGAAAGAATAAGTACAAATGCATAGTAATTAAGATTTTACATAGTTTATATTGCTGTAAATAGTCCTTTTGTTTGCCATTGTTCCAAATATTAATTAATTTGCTCTTATTTCTTACAGTCTCTCCTTCACTCTTATTTAGTTCACCTCTCGTCTAACGAACGGGACAGGGACCAAACCATGACGAAGAGACTGATGACGACCTTGGGGAGAGAGTACAACCAGGAAAGAATAAGTACAAAATGCATAGTAATTAAGATTTTACATAGTTTAATTTGCTGTAAATAGTCCTTTTGTTATCCATTGTTCAAATATTAATTCATTTGCTCTTATTTCTTACTGTCACTACTTCGCTCTTATTTAGTTCACCTCTCGTCGAACGAACGGGACTAGGACAAAACCATGACGAAGAGACTGATGACCACCTTGGGGAGAGAGTAGAACCAGGAAAGAATAAGTACAAAATGCATAGTAATTAAGATTTTATATAGTTTAATTTGCTGTAAATAGTCCTTTTGTTCGCCATTGTTCCAAATATTAATTAATTTTCTCTTATTTCTTACAGTCTCTCCTTCGCTCTTATTTAGTTCACCTGTCGTCCATCGAACGGGACTGGGACCAAACGGTGACGAAGAGACTGATGACGAACCTGGGGTGAGAGTGCAACCAGGAATGAATAAGTACAAAATGCATAGTAATTAAGATTTTCCATAGTTTAATTTGCTGTAAATAGTCCTTTTGTTTGCCATTGTTCCAAATATTAATTAATTTGCTCTTATTTCTTACAGTCTCTCCTTCGCTCTTATTAAGTTCACCTCTCGTCGAACAAACGGGACTGGGACCAAACCATGACGAAGAGACTGATGACGACCCTGGGGTGAGAGTGCAACCAGGAAAGAATAAGTACAAAATGCATAGTAATTAAGATTTAACATAGATTAATTTGCTGTAAATAGTCCTTTTGTTTGCCATTGTACAAAATATTAATTAATTTGCTCTTATTTCTTACAGTCTCTCCTTCTGTCTCTTATTTGGTTCACCTCTTGTCGAAAGAACGGGACTGGGACCAAACCATGACGAAGACACTGATGACGACATTGGGGAGAGAGTACAACCAGGTAAGAATAAGTACAAAATGCATAGTAATTAAGATTTTACATAGTTTAATTTGCTATAAATAGTCCTTTTGTTTGCCATTGTTCCAAATATTAATTAATTTGCTCTTATTTCTTACAGTCTCTCCTTCGCTCTTATTTAGTTCACCTCTTGTCGAAAGAACGGGACTGGGACTAAATCATGACGAAGAGACTGATGACGACCTTGGGGAGAGAGTGCAACCAGGAAAGACTAAGTACAAAATGCATAGTAGTTAAGATTTTACATAGTTTAATTTGCTGTTAATAGTCCTTTTGTTTGCCATTGTTCCAAATATTAATTAATTTGCTCTTATTTCTTACAGTCTCTCCTTCGCTCTTATTTAGTTCACCTCTCGTCGAAAGAACGGGACTGGGACCAAACCATGAGGAAGAGACTGATGACGACCTTGGGGAGAGAGTGCAACCAGGAAAGAATAAGTACAAAATGCATAGTAATTAAGATTTTACATAGTTTAATTTGCTGTAAATAGTCCTTTTATTTGCCATTGTTCCAAATATTAATTAATTTGCTCCTATTTCTTACAGTCTCTCCTTCGCTCTTATTTAGTTCACCTCTCGTCGAAAGAACGGGACTGGGACTAAATCATGACGAAGAGACAGATGACGACCTTGGGGAGAGAGTGCAACCAGGAAAGAATAAGTACTAAATGCATAGTAATTAAGATTTTACATAGTTTAATTTGCTGTAAATAGTCCTTTTGTTTGCCATTGTTCCAAACATTAATTAATTTGCTCTTATTTCTTACAGTCTCTCCTTCGCTCTTATTTAGATCACCTCTCGTCGAAAGAACGGGACTGGGACCAAACCATGAGGAAGAGACTGATGACGACCTTGGGGAGAGAGTACAACCAGAAAAGAATAAGTACAAAATGCATAGTAATGAAGATTTTACATAGTTTAATTTGCTGTAAATAGTCCTTTTGTTTGCCATTGTTCCAAATATTAATTAGTTTGCTCTTATTTCTTACAGTCTCTCCTTCGCTCTTATTTAGTTCACCTCTCGTCGAACGAATGGGACTGGGACCAAACCATAACGAAGAGACTGATGACGACCTTGGGGAGAGAGTACAACCAGAAAAGAATAAGTACAAAATGCATAGTAATAAAGATTTTATATAGTTTAATTTGCTGTAAATAGTCCTTTTGTTTGCCATTGTTCCAAATATTAATTAATTTGCTCTTATTTCTTACAGTCTCTCCTTCGCTCTTATTTAGTTCACCTCTCGTCAAAAGAACGGGACTGGGACTAAATCATGACAAAGAGACTGATGACGACCTTGGGTAGAGAGTGCAACCAGGAAAGACTAAGTACAAAATGCATAGTAGTTAAGATTTTACATAGTTTAATTTGCTGTAAATAGTCCTTTTGTTTGCCATTGTTCCAAATATTAATTAATTTGCTCTTATTTCTTACAGTCACTCCTTCCCTCTTATTTAGTTCACCTCTCGTCGAAAGAACGGGACTGGGACCAAACCATGAGGAAGAGACTGATGACGACCTTGGGGAGAGAGTACAACCAGAAAAGAATAAGTACAAAATGCATAGTAATTAAGATTTTACATAGTTTAATTTGCTGTAAATAGTCCTTTTGTTTGCCATTGTTCCATATATTAATTCATTTGCACTTATTTCTTAATGTCTCTCCTTCGCTCTTATTTAGTTCATCTCTCGTCCAACGAACGGGACTGGGACTAAACCATGACGAAGAGACTGATGACGACCTTGGGGAGAGAGTACAACCAGGAAAGAATAAGTACAAAATGCATAGTATTTAAGATTTTACATAGTTTAATTTGCTGTAAATAGTCCTTTTGTTTGCCATTGTTCCAAATATTAATTAATTTGCTCTTATTTTTTACAGTCTCTCCTTCGCTCTTATTTAGTTCACCTCTCGTCAAAAGAACGGGACTGGGACTAAATCATGACGAAGAGACTGATGACGACCTTGGGGAGAGAGTGCAACCAGGAAAGACTAAGTACAAAATGCATAGTAGTTAAGATTTTACATAGTTTAATTTGCTGTAAATAGTCCATTTGTTTGCCATTGGTCCATATATTAATTCATTTGCTCTTATTTCTTAATGTCTCTCTTTCGCTCTTATTTAGTTTATCTCTCGTCCAATAAACGGGACTGGGACTAAACCATGACGAAGAGACTTATGACGACCTTGGTGAGAGAGTACAACCTTGAAAGAATAAGTACAAAATGCATAGTAATTAAGATTTTACATAGTTTAATTTGCTGTATAGAGTCCTCTTGTTTGCCATTGTTCCAAATATTAATTAATTTGCTCTTATTTCTTACCGTCTCTCCTTCGCTCTTATTTAGTTCACCTCTCGTCCAACGAAAGGGACTGGGACTAAACCATGACGAAGAGACTGATGACGACATTGGGGAGAGAGTACATTCAGGAAAGAATAAGTACAAAATGCATAGTAATTAAGATTTTACATAGTTTAATTTGCTATTAATAGTCCTTTTGTTTGCCATTGTTCCAAATATAAATTAATTTGCTCTTATTTCTTACAGTCTCTCCTTCGCTCTTATTTAGTTCACCTCTCGTCGAACGAACGGGACTGGGACCAAACCATGACGAAGAGACTGATGACGACATTGGGGAGAGAGTACAACCAGGAAAGAATAAGTACAAAATGCATAGTAATTAAGATTTTACATAGTTTAATTTGCTATAAATAGTCCTTTTTTTGCCATTGTTCCAAATATTAATTCATTTGCTCTTATTTCTTACAGTCTCTCCTTCGCTCTTATTTAGTTCACCTCTCGTCGAAAGATTGGGACTTGGACCAAACCGTGACGAAGAGACTGATGACGACCTTGGGGAGAGAGTACAACCAGGAAAGAATAAGTAAAAATGCATAGTAATTAAGATTTTACATAGTTTAATTTGCTGTAAATAGTCCTTTTCTTTGCCATTGTTCCAAATATTAATTCATTTGCTCTTATATCTTACAGTCTCTCCTTCGCTCCTATATAGTTCACCTCTCCTCTAACAAACGGGACTGTGACCACACCATGACGAAGAGACTGATGACGACCTTGGGGAGAGAGTGCAACCAGGAGAGACTAAGTACAAAATGCATAGTAGTTAAGATTTTACAATATTTAATTTGCTGTAAATAGTCCTTTTGTTTGCCATTGTTCCATATATTAATTCATTTGCTCTGATTTCTTATTGTCTCTCTTTCGCTCTTATTTAGTTCATCTCTCGTCCAACGAACGGGACTGGGACTAAACCATGACGAAGAGACTTATGACGACCTTGGGGAGAGAGTACAACCTGGAAAGAATAAGTACAAAATGCATAGAAATTAAGATTATACATAGTTTAATTTGCTGTATATAGTCCTCTTGTTTGCCATTGTTCCAAATATTAATTAATTTGCTCTTATTTCTTACCGTCTCTCCTTCGCTCTTATTTAGTTCACCTCTCGTCCAACGAAAGGGACTGGGACTAAACCATAACGAAGAGACTGATGACGACATTGGGGAGAGAGTACATTCAGGAAAGAATAAGTACGAAATGCATAGTAATTAAGATTTTACATAGTTTAATTTGCTATAAATAGTCCTTTTGTATGCCATTGTTCCAAATATTAATTAATTTGCTCTTATTTCTTACAGTCTCTCCTTCGCTCTTATTTAGTTCACCTCTCGTCGAGCGACCGGGACTGGGACCAAACCATGACGAAGAGACTGAGGACGACATTGGGGAGAGAGTACAACCAGGAAAGAATAAGTACAAAATGCATAGTAATTAAGATTTTAAATAGTTTAATTTGCTGTAAATAGTCCTTTTGTTTGCCATTGTTCCAAATATTAATTCATTTGCTCTTATTTCTAACAGTCTCTCCTTCGCTCCTATTTAGTTCACCTCTCCTCGAACGAACGGGACTGGGACCAAACCATGAGGATGAGACTGATGACGAACTTGGGGAGAGAGTACAACCAGGAAAGAATAAGTACAAAATGCATAGTAATTAAGATTTTACATAGTTTAATTTGCTGTAAATAGTCCTTTTGTTTGCCATTGTTCAAATATTAATTCATTTGCTCATATTTCTTACTGTCACTCCTTCGCTCTTATTTAGTTCACCTCTCGTCGAACGAACGGGACTGGGACTAAACCATGACGAAGAGACTGATGACCACCTTGGGGAGAGAGTAGAACCAGGAAAGAATAAGTACAAAATGCATAGTAATCAAGATTTTACATAGTTTAATTTGCTGTAAATAGTCCTTTTGTTATCCATTGTTCCTAATATTAATTCAGTTGCACTTATTTCATACAGTCTCTTCTTCGCTCTTATATAGTTCACCTCTTGTCGAACGAATGGGACTGGGACCAAACCATAACAAAGAGACTGATGACGACCTTGGGGAGAGAGTACAACCAGGAAAGAATAAGTACAAAATGCATAGTAATTAAGATTTTTAAATAATTTAATATGCTGTAAATAGTCCTTTTGTTGCCATTGTTCCGAATATTAATTCATTTGCTCTTATTTCTTACAGTCTCTCCTTCGCTCTTATTTAGTTCACCTCTCGTCTAACGAACGGTACAGGGACCAAACCATGACGAAAAGACTGATGACGACCTTGGGGAGAGAGTACAACCAGGAAAGAGTAAGTACAAAATGCATAGTAATTAAGATTTTATATAGTTTAATTTGCTGTAAATAGCTCTTTTGTTTGCCATTGTCCTCAAATATTAATTAATTTGCCCTTATTTCTTACTGTCTCTCCTTCGCTCTTATTTAGTTCACCTGTCATCCATCGAATGGGACTGGGACCAAACCGTGATGAAGAGAATGATGACGACCCTGGGGAGAGAGTGCATCCAGGCATGAATAAGTACAAAATGCATAGTAATTAAGATTTTACATAGTTTAATTTGCTGTAAATAGTCCTTTTGTTTGCCATTGTTCCAAATATTAATTACTTTGCTCTTATTTCTTACTGTCTCTCCTTCACTCTTATTTAGTTCACCTGTCATCCATCGAATGGGACTGGGACCAAACCGTGACGAAGAGAATGATGACGACCCTGGGGAGAGAGTGCAACCAGAAAAGAATAAGTACAAAATTCATAGTTATTAAGATTTTACATAGTTTAATTTGCTGTAAATAGTCCTTTTGTTTGCCATTGTTCCAAATATTAATTAATTTGCTCTTATTTCTTACTGTCTCTCCTTCGCTCTTATTTAGTTCACCTGTCATCCATCGAACGGGACTGGGACGAAACCATGAGGAAGAGACTGATGACGACCTTGGGGAGAGAGTACAACCAGGAAAGAATAAGTACAAAATGCATAGTAATTAAGATTTTACATAGTTTAATTTGCTGTAAATAGTCCTTTTGTTTGCCATTGTTCCAAATATTAATTCATTTGCACTTATTTCTTAATGTCTCTCCTTCGCTCTTATTTAGTTCATCTCTCGTCCAACGAACGGGACTGGTACTAAACCATGATGAAGAGACTGATGACGACCTTGGGGAGAGAGTACAACCAGGAAAGAATAAGTACAAAATGCATAGTATTTAAGATTTTTAATAGTTTCATTTGCTGTAAATAGTCCTTTTGTATGCCATTGTTCCATATATTAATTCATTTGCTCTTATTTCTTAATGTCTCTCTTTCGCTCTTATTTAGTTCATCTCTCGTCCAACGTTTGGGACTGGGACTAAACCATGACGAAGAGACTTATGACGACCTTGGGGAGAGAGTACAACCTGGAAAGAATAAGTACAAAATGCATAGTAATTAAGATTATACATAGTTTAATTTGCTGTATATAGTCCTCTTGTTTGCCATTGTTCCAAATATTAATTAATTTGCTCTTATTTCTTACAGTCTCTCCTTCGCTCCTATTTAGTTCACCTCTCGTCGAACGAGCGGGACTGGGACCAAACCATGAGGAAGAGACTGATGACGAACTTGGGGAGAGAGTACAACCAGGAAAGAATAAGTACAAAATGCATAGTAATTAAGATTTTTAAATAATTTAATATGCTGTAAATAGTCCTTTTGTTGCCATTGTTCCGAATATTAATTCATTTGCTCTTATTTCTTACAGTCTCTCCTTCGCTCTTATTTAGTTCACCTCTCGTCTAACGAACGGTACAGGGACCAAACCATGACGAAAAGACTGATGACGACTTTGGGGAGAGAGTACAACCAGGAAAGAGTAAGTACAAAATGCATAGTAATTAAGATTTTACATAGTTTAATTTGCTATAAATAGTCCTTTTGTTTGCCATTGTTCCAAATATTAATTCATTTGCTCTTATTTCTTACAGTCTCTCGTTCGCTCCTATTTAGTTCACCTCTCGTCGAACAAACGGGACTTGGACCAAACCATGAGGAAGAGACTGATGACGTACTTGGGGAGAGAGTACAACCAGGAAAGAATAAGTACAAAATGCATAGTAATTAAGATTTTACATAGTTTAATTTGCTGTAAATAGTCCTTTTGTTTGCCATTGTTCAAATATTAATTCATTTGCTCTTATTTCTTACTGTCACTCCTTCGCTCTTATTTAGTTCACCTCTCGTCGAACGAACGGGACTGGGACTAAACCATGACGAAGAGACTGATGACCACCTTGGGGAGAGAGTAGAACCAGAAAGGATAAGTACAAAATGCATAGTAATCAAGATTTTACATAGTTTAATTTGCTGTAAATAGTCCTTTTGTTTGCCATTATTCCAAATATTAATTAATTTGCTCTTATTTCTTACAGTCTCTCCTTCGCTCTTATTTAGTTCACCTGTCATCCATCGAATAGGACTGGGACCAAACAGTGACGAAGAGAATGATGACGACCCTGGGGAGTGAGTGCAACCAGAAAAGAATAAGTACAAAATTCATAGTAATTAAGATTTTACATAGTTTAATTTGCTGTAAATAGTCCTTTTGTTTGCCATTGTTCCAAATATTAATTACTTTGCTCTTATTTCTTACTGTCTCTCCTTCGCTCTTATTTAGTTCACCTGTCATCCATCGAATGGGACTGGGACCAAACAGTGACGAAGAGAATGATGACGACCCTGGGGAGTGAGTGCAACCAGAAAAGAATAAGTACAAAATTCATAGTAATTAAGATTTTACATAGTTTAATTTGCTGTAAATAGTCCTTTTGTTTGCCATTGTTCCAAATATTAATTAATTTGCTCTTATTTCTTACAGTCTCTCCTTCACTCTTATTTAGTTCACCTCTCGTCGAAAGAACGGGACTGGGACGAAACCATGAGGAAGAGACTGATGACGACCTTGGGGAGAGAGTACAACCAGGAAAGAATAAATACAAAATGCATAGTAATTAAGATTTTACATAGTTTAATTTGCTGTAAATAGTCCTTTTGTTTTCCATTGTTCCATATATTAATTCATTTGCACTTATTTCTTAATGTCTCTCCTTCGCTCTTATTTAGTTCATCTCTCGTCCAACGAACGGGACTGGGACCAAACCATGACGAAGAGACTTATGACGACCTTGGGGAGAGAGTACAACCTGGAAAGAATAAGTACAAAATGCATAGTAATTAAGATTATACATAGTTTAATTTGCTGTATATAGTCCTCTTGTTTGCCACTGTTCCAAATATTAATTAATTTGCTCTTATTTCTTACCGTCTCTCCTTCGCTCTTATTTAGTTCACCTCTCGTCCAACGAAAGGGACTGGGACTAAACCATGACGAAGAGACTGATGACGACATTGGGGAGAGAGTACATTCAGGAAAGAATAAGTACAAAATGCATAGTAATTAAGATTTTACATAGCTTAATTTGCTATAAATAGTCCTTTTGTTTACCATTGTTCCAAATATTAATAAATTTGCTCTTATTTCTTACAGTCTCTCCTTCGCTCTTATTTAGTTCACCTCTCGTCAAACGAACTGGACTGGGACCAAACCATTACGAAGAGACTGATGACAACATTGTGGAAAGAGTACAACCAGGAAAAAATAAGTACAAAATGCATAGTAATTAAGATTTTACATAGCTTAATTTGCTGTAAATAGCCCTTTTCTTTGCCATTGTTCCAAATATTAATAAATTTGCTCTTATTTCTTACAGTCTCTCCTTCGCTCTTATTTAGTCCACTCTTGTCGAACGAACGGGACTGGGACCAAACCATGACGAAGGGACTGATGATAACCTTGGGGAGAGAGTACAACCCTTGTTCCAAATATTAATTAATATACTCTTATTTCTTACTGTATCTTCTTCGCTCTTATTTAGTTCACCTCTCGTCTAACGAACGGAACTGGGACCAAAGCATGACAAAGAGACTGATGACGACCTTGGGGAGAGAGTACAACCAGGAAACAATAAGTACAAAATGCATAGTAATTAAGATTTTACATAGTTTAATTTGCTGTAAATAGTCCTTTTGTTTAACATTGTTCCAAAAATAATTCATTTGCTCTTATTTCGTATAGTCTCACCTTCGCTCTTATTTAGTTCACCTCTCGTCTAACGAACGGGACTGGGACCAAACCATGACGAAGGGACTGATGACGACATTGGGGAGAGAGTACAACCAGGAAAGAATAAGTACAAAATGCATAGTAATTAAAATTTTACATAGTTTAATTTGCTATAAATAGTCCTTTTGTTTGCCATTGTTCCAAATATTAATTCATTTGCTCTTATATCTTACAGTCTCTCCTTCGCTCCTATATAGTTCACCTCTCCTCTAACGAACGGGACTGGGACCACACCATGATGAAGAGACTGATGACGATCTTGCGGAGAGAGTACAACCAGGAAAGAATAAGTACAAAATCATAGTAATTAAGATCTTACATAGTTTAATTTGCTGTTAATTGTCCTTTTGTTTGCCATTGTTCCAAATATTAATTCATTTGCTCTTATATCTTACAGTCTCTCCTTCGCTCTTATTTAGTTCACCTCTCGTCTAACGAACGGGACTGGGACCAAATCATGTTGAAGAGACTGATGACGACCTTGGGGAGAGAGTACAACCAGGAAAGAATAAGTACAAAATGCATTGTAATTAATATTTATTATAGTTTAATTTTTCTGTAAATAATCTTTTTTTGCCATTGTTCCAAATATTAATTAATTTGTTCTTATTTCTTACTGTTTCTCCTTCGCTCTTATTTAGTTCACCTCTCGTCGAACGAACGGGCCTGGGACCAAACCATGACGAAAAGACTGATGACGACCTTGGGAAGAGAGTACAACCAGGAAAGAATAAGTACAAAATGCATAGTAATTAAGATTTTAAATAGTTTAATTTGCTGTAAATAGTCCTTTTGTTTGCCATTGTTACAAATATTAATTCATTTGCTCTTATTTCTTACAGTCTCTCCTTCGCTCCTATTTAGTTCACCTCTCGTCGAACGAACGGGACTGGGACCAAACCATGAGGAAGAGACTGATGACGAACTTGGGGAGAGAGTACAACCAGGAAAGAATAAGTACAAAATGCATAGTAATTAAGATTTTTAAATAATTTAATTTGCTGTAAATAGTCCTTTTGTTATCCATTGTTCAAATATTAATTCTTTTGCTCTTATTTCTTACTGTCACTCCTTCGCTCTTATGTAGTTCACCTCTCGTCGAACGAACGGAACTGGAACTAAACCATGACGAAGAGACTGATGACCACCTTGGGGAGAGAGTAGAACCAGGAAAGAATAAGTACAAAATGCATAGTAATTAAGATTTTATATAGTTTAATTTGCTGTAAATAGTCCTTTTGTTTGCCATTGTTCCAAATATTAATTAATTTGCTCTTATTTTTACAGTCTCTCCTTCGCTCTTATTTAGTTCACTTGTCGTCCATCGAACGGGACTGGGACCAAACCATGACGAAGAGACTGATGACAACCCTGGGGTGAGAGTGCAACCAGGAAAGTTTAAGTACAAAATGCATAGTTATTAAGATTTTACATAGATTAATTTGCAGTAAATAGTCCTTTTGTTTGACATTGTACAAAATATTAATTAATTTGCTCTTATTTCTTACAGTCTCTCCTTCGCTCTTATTTGGTTCACCTCTCGTCGAAAGAACGGGACTGGGACTAAACCATGACGAAGAGACTGATGACGACCTTGGGGAGAGAGTACAACCAGGAAAGAATAAGTACAAAATGCATAGTATTTAAGATTTTACATAGTTTAATTTGCTGTAAATAGTCCTTTTGTTTGCCATTGTTCCAAATATTAATTAATTTGCTCTTATTTCTTACAGTCTCTCCTTCGCTCTTATTTAGTTCACCTCTCGTCAAAAGAACGGGACTGGGACTAAATCATGACGAAGAGACAGATGACGACCTTGGGGAGAGAGTGCAACCAGGAAAGACTAAGTACAAAATGCATAGTAGTTAAGATTATACATAGTTTAATTTGCTGTAAATAGTCCTTTTGTTTGCCATTGTTCCATATATTAATTAATTTGCTCTTATTTCTTACAGTCTCTCCTTCGCTCTTATTTAGTTCACCTCTCGTCGAAAGAACGGGACTGGGACGAAACCATGACGAAGAGACTGATGACGACCTTGGGGAGAGAGTACAACCAGGAAAGAATAAGAACAAAATGCATAGTAATTAAGATTTTACATAGTTTAATTTGCTGTAAATAGTCCTTTTGTTTGCCATTGTTCCAAATATTAATTCATTTGCTCTTATTTCTTACAGTCTCTCCTTCGCTCTTATTTAGTTCACCTCTCATCGAACAAATGGGACTGGGACCAAACCATGACGAAGAGACTGATGACGACATTGGGGAGAGTACAACCAGGAAAGAATAAGTACAAAATGCATAGTAATTAAGATTTTACATAGTTTAATTTGCTATAAATAGTCCTTTTGTTTGCCGTTGTTCCAAATATTAATCGATTTGCTCTTATTTCTTAAAGTCCCCCCTTTCGCTCTGATTGAGTTCACCTCTCGTCGAAGGAATGGGACTGGGACAAAACCATGACGAAGGGACTGATGACGACATTGGGGAAAGAGGACAACCAGGAAAGAATAAGTACAAAATGCATAGTCATTAAGATTTTACATAGTTTAATTTGCTATAAATAGTCCTTTTTTTTGCGATTGTTCCAAATATTAATTCATTTGCTCTTATTTCTTACAGTCTCTCCTTCGCTCTTATTTAGTTCACCTCTCGTCGAACGAACGGGACTGGGACAAAACCATGACCAAGAGACTGATGACGACATTGCGGAGAGAGTACAACCAGGAAAGAATAAGTACAAAATGCATAGTAATTATTATTTTACATAGTTTAATTTGCTGTAAATAGTCCTTTTGTTTGTCATTGTTCCAAATATTAGTTAAATTGCTCTTTCTTTCTTACAGTCTCTCCTTCGCTCTTATCTAGTTCACCTCTTGTCGAACGAACGGGACTGGGACCAAACCATGACGAACAGACTGATGACGACATTGGGGAGAGAGTACAACCAGGAATGAATAAGTACAAAATGCATAGTAATTAAGATTTTACATAGTTTAATTTGCTATAAATAGTCCTTTTGTTTGCCATTGTTCCAAATATTAATTCATTTGCTCTTATTTCTTACAGTCTCTCCTTCGCTCTTATTTAGTTCACCTCTCGTCGAAAGATCGGGACTTGGACCAAACCGTGACGAAGAGACTGATGACGACCTTGGGGAGAGAGTACAACCAGGAAAGAATAAGTACAAAATGCATAGTAATTAAGATTCTACATAGTTTAATTTGCTGTAAATAGTCCTTTTGTTTAACATTGTTCCAAAAATTAATTCATTTGCTCTTATATCCTATAGTCTCACCTTCGCTCTTATTTAGTTCACCTCTCGTCTAACGAACGGGACTGGGACCAAACCATGACGAAGAGACTGATGACGACCTTGGGGAGAGAGTACAACCAGGAAAGAATAAGTAAAAATGCATAGTAATTAAGATTTTACATAGTATAATTTGCTGTAAATAGTCCTTTTGTTTGCCATTGTTCCAAATATTAATTCATTTGCTCTTATATCTTACAGTCTCTCTTTCGCTCCTATATAGTTCACCTCTCCTCTAACGAACGGGACTGGGACCACACCATGACGAAGAGACTGATGACGACCTTGCGGAGGGAGTACAACCAGGAAAGAATAAGTACAAAATGCATAGTTATTAAGATTTTACATAGTTTAATTTGCTGTTAATAGTCCTTTTGTTTGCCATTGTTCCAAATATTAATTCATTTGCACTTATTTCTTACAGTCTCTCCTTCGCTCTTATTTAGTTCACCTCTCGTCTAACGAACGGGACTGGGACCAAATCATGTTGAAGAGACTGATGACGACCTTGGAGAGAGAGTACAACCAGGAAAGAATAAGTACAAAATCCATTGTAATTAATATTTATTATAGTTTAATTTTTCTGTAAATAATCCTTTTTTGCCATTGTTCCAAATATTAATTAATTTGCTCTTATTTCTTACTGTTTCTCCTTCGCTCCTATATAGCTCACCTCTCCTCTAACGAACGGGACTGGGCCCACACCATGACGAAGAGACTGATGACGACCTTGGGAAGAGAGTACAACCAGGAAAGAATAAGTACAAAATGCATAGTAATTAAGATTTTAAATAGTTTAATTTGCTGTAAATAGTCCTTTTGTTTGCCATTGTTCCAAATATTAATACATTTGCTCTTATTTCTTACAGTCTCTCCTTCGCTCCTATTTAGTTCACCTCTCGTCGAACGAACGGGACTGGGACCAAACCATGAGGAAGAGACTGATGACGAACTTGGGGAGAGAGTACAACCAGGAAAGAATAAGTACAAAATGCATAGTACTTAAGATTTTTAAATAATTTAATTTGCTTTAAATAGTCCTTTTGTTTGCCATTGTTCAAATATTAATTCATTTGCTCTTATTTCTTACTGTCACTCCTTCGCTCTTATTTAGTTCACCTCTCGTCGAACGAACGGGACTGGGACTAAACCATGACGAAGAGACTGATGACCACCTTGGGGAGAGAGTAGAACCAGGAAAGAATAAGTACAAAATGCATAGTAATTAAGATTTTATATAGTTTAATTTGCTGTAAATAGCTCTTTTGTTTGCCATTGTTCCAAATATTAAATAATTTGCTCTTATTTCTTACTGTCTCTCCTTCGCTCTTATTTAATTCACCTGTCATCCATCGAATGGGACTGGGACCAAACCTTATGAAGAGATTGATGACGACCCTGGGGAGAGAGTGCAACCAGGCATGAATAAGTACAAAATGCATAGTAATTAAGATTTTACATAGTTTAATTTGCTGTAAATAGTCCTTTTGTTTGCCATTGTTCCAAATATTAATTAATTTGCTCTTATTTCTTACAGTCTCTCCTTCGCTCTTATTAAGTTCATCTCTCGTCGAACGAACGGGACTGGGACCCAACCATGACGAAGAGACTGATGTCGACATTGGGGAGAGAGTACAACCAGGTAAGAATAAGTACAAAATGCATAGTAATTAAGATTTTATATAGTTTAATTTGCTGTAAATAGTCCTTTTGTTTGCCATTGTTCCAAATATTAATTAATTTGCTCTTATTTCTTACACTCTCTCCTTCGCTCTTATTTAGTTCACCTGTCGTCCATCGAACGGGACTGGGACCAAACCGTGACGAAGAGACTGATGACGAACCTGGGGTGAGAGTGCAACCAGGAATGAATAAGTACAAAATGCATAGTAATTAAGATTTTCCATAGTTTAATTTGCTGTAAATAGTCCTTTTGTTTGCCATTGTTCCAAATATTAATTAATTTGCTCTTATTTCTTACAATCTCTCCTTTGCTCTTATTTAGTTCACCTCTCGTCGAACGAACGGGACTGGGACCAAACCATGACGAAGAGACTTATGAGGACCCTGGGGTGAGAGTGCAACCAGGAAAGAATAAGTACAAAATGCATAGTAATTAAGATTTTACATAGATTAATTTGCTGTAAATAGTCCTTTTGTTTGCCATTGTACAAAATATTAATTAATTTGCTCTTATTTCTTACAGTCTCTCCTTCGCTCTTATTTAGTTCAGCTCTCGTCGAAAGAACGGGACTGGGACCAAACCATGAGGAAGAGACTGATGACGACCTTGGGGAGAGAGTACAACCAGGAAAGAATAAGTACAAAATGCATAGTAATTAAAATTTTACATAGTTTAATTTGCTGTAAATAGTCCTTTTTTTTGCCATTGTTCAAATATTAATTAATTTGCTCTTATTTCTTACTGTCACTCCTTCGCTCTTATTTAGTTCACCTCTCATCGAACGAACGGGACTGGGACCAAACCATGAGGAAGAGACTGATGACGACCTTGGGGAGAGAGTAGAACCAGGAAAGAATAAGTACAAAATGCATAGTAATTAAGATTTTATATAGTTTAATTTGCTGTAAATAGCTCTTTTGTTTGCCATTGTTGCAAATATTAAATAATTTGCTCTTATTTCTTACTGTCTCTCCTTCGCTCTTATTTAGTTCACCTGTCATCCATCGAATGGGACTGGGACCAAACCGTGATGAAGAGAATGATGACGACCCTGGGAAGAGAGTGCAACCAGGCATGAATAAGTACAAAATGCATAGTAATTAAGATTTTACATAGTTTAATTTGCTGTAAATAGTCCTTTTGTTTGCCATTGTTCCATATATTAATTCATTTGCTCTTATTTCTTAATGTCTCTCCTTCCCTCTTATTTAGTTCATCTCTCGTCCAACGAACGGGACTGGGACTAAACCATGACGAAGAGACTGATGACGACCTTGGGGAAAGAGTACAACCAGGAAAGAATAAGTACAAAATGCATAGTATTTAAGATTTTACATAGTTTAATTTGCTGTAAATAGTCCTTTTGTTTGCCATTGTTCCAAATATTAATTAATTTGCTCTTATTTCTCACAGTCTCTCCTTCGCTCTTATTTAGTTCACCTCTAGTCGAAAGAACGGGACTGGGACTAAATCATGACGAAGAGACTGATGACGACCTTGGGGAGAGAATGCAACCAGGAAAGAATAAGTACAAAATGCATAGTAGTTAAGATTTTACATAGTTTAATTTGCTGTAAATAATCCTTTTGCTTGCCATTGTTCCATATATTAATTCATTTGCTCTTATTTCTTAATGTCCCTCTTTCGCTCTTATTTAGTTCATCTCTCGTCCAACGAACGGGACTGGGACTAAACCATGACGAAGAGACTGATGACAACCTTGGGGAGAGAGTACAACCTGGAAGGAATAAGTACAAAATGCATAGTAATTAAGATTATACATAGTTTAATTTGCTGTAAATAGTCCTTTTGTTTGCCATTGTTCCAAATATTAATTAATTTGCTCTTATTTCTTACAGTCTCTCCTTCGCTCTTATTTAGTTCACCTCTCGTCCAACGAAAGGGACTGCGACTAAACCATGACGAAGAGACTGATGACGACCTTGGGGAGAGAGTACAACCAGGAAAGAATATGTACAAAATGCATAGTAATTAAGATTTTACATAGTTTAATTTGCTGTAAGTAGTCCTTTTGTTGGCCTTTGTTCCAAATATTAATTAATTTGCTCTTATTTCTTACAGTCTCTCCTTCGCTCTTATTTAGTTCAGCTCTCGTCGAAAGAACGGGACTGGGACTAAATCATGACGAAGAGACTGATGACGACCTTGGGGAGAGAGTACAACCAGGAAAGAATAAGTACAAAATGCATAGTAATTAAGATTTTACATAGTTTAAATTGCTGTATATAGTCCTTTTGTTTGTCATTGTTCCAAATATTAATTAATTTACTCTTATTTCTTACAGTCTCTCCTTCGCTCTTATTTAGTTCACCTCTCGTCCAACGAACGGGACTGAAACTAAGCCATGACGAAGAGACTGATGACGACCTTGGGGAGAGAGTACAACCAGGAAAGAATAAGTACAAAATGCATAGTAATTAAGATTTTACATAGTTTAATTTACTGTAAATAGTCCTTTTGTTTGCCATTGTTCCAAATATTAATTTATTTGCTCTTATTTCTTACAGTCTCACCTTCGCTCTTATTTAGTTCACCTCTCGTCGAACGAACGAACGGGACTGGGACCAAACCATGACCAAGAGACTGATGAGGACATTGGGGAGAGAGTACAACCAGGAAAGAATAAGTACAAAATGCATAGTAATTAAGATTTTACATAGTTTAATTTGCTGTAAATAGTCCTTTTGTTTGCCACTGTTCCAAATATTAATTAATTTTCTCTTATTTCTTACAGTCTCTCCTTCGCTCTAATTTAGTTCACCTCTGGTCCAACGAACGGGACTGGGACTAAACCATGACAAAGAGACTGATGACGACCTTGGGGAGAGAGTACAAGCTGGAAAGAATAAGTACAAAATGCATAGTAATTAAGATTTTACATAGTTTAATTTGCTGTAAATAGTCCTTTTGTTTGCCATTGTTCCAAATATTAATTAATTTGCTCTTATTTCTTACAGTCTCTCCTTTGCTCTTATTCTGTTCACCACTCGTCCAACGAACGGGACTGGGACTAAGCCATGAGGAAGAGACTGATGACGACCTTGGGGAGAGAGTACAACCAGGAATGAATAAGTACAAAATGCATAGTAATTAAGATTTTACATAGTTTAATTTGCTGTAAATAGTCCTTTTGTTTGCCATTGTTCCAAATATTAATTAATTTGCTCTTATTTCTTACAGTCTCTCCTTCGCTCTTATTTAGTTCACCTCTCGCCGAAATAACGGGACTGGGACTAAATCATGATGAAGAGACTGATGACGACCTTGGGGAGAGAGTACAACCAGGAAAGAATAAGTACAAAATGCATAGTAATTACGATTTTTCATAGTATAATTTGCTGTAAATAGTCCTTTTGTTTGCCATTGTTCCAAATATTAATTAATTTGCTCATATTTCTTACAGTCTCTCCTTCGCTCTAATTTAGTTCACCTCTCGTCCAACGAACGGGACTGGTACCAAACCATGACCAAGAGACTGATGAGGACATTTGGGAGAGAGTACAACCAGGAAAGAATAAGTACAAAATGCATAGTAATTAAGATTTAACATAGTTAAATTTGCTATAAATAGTCCTTTTGTTTGCCATTGTTCCAAATATTAATTAATTTGCTCTTATTTCTTACAGTCTCTCCTTCCCTCTCATTTAGTTCATCTCTCGTTGAACGAACGGGACTGGGACAAAACCATGACGAAGAGACTGATGACGACCTTGGGGAGAGAGAGTACAACCAGAAATGAATAAGTACAAAATGCATAGTAATTAAGATTTCACATAGATTAATTTACTGTAAATAGTCCTTTTGTTTGCCATTGTTCTAAATATAAATTAATTTGCTCTTATTTATTACAGTCTCTCCTTCGCTCTTATTTAGTTCACCTCTCATCTAACGAACGGGACTGGGACCAAACCATGACGAAGAGACTGATGACGACCTTGGGGAAAGAGTACAACCAGGAAAGAATAAGTACAAAATGCATAGTAATTAAGATTTTCCATAGTTTAGTTTGTTTAAATTGTCCTTTTGTTTGCCATTGTTCCATATATTAATTCATTTGCTCTTATATCTTACTGTCTCTCCTTCGCTCTTATTTAGTTCATCTCCCGTCGAACGAACGGGACTGGGACCAAACCATGACGAAGATACTGATGACGACCTTGGGGAGTGAGTACAAACAGGAAAGAATAAGTACAAAATGCATAGTAATTAAGATTTTACATAGTTTAATTTGCTGTAAGTAGTCCTTTTGTTTGCTATTGTTCAAAATATTAATTAATTTGCTCTTATTTCTTACAGTCTCTCCTTCGCTCTTATTCAGTTCACCTCTCGTCGAAAGAACGGGACTGGGACTAAATCATGACGAAGAGACTGATGACGACCTTGGGGAAAGAGTACAACCAGGAAAGAATAAGTACAAAATGCATAGTAATTAAGATTTTACATAGTTTATTTTGTTTAAATTGTCCTTTTGTTTGCCATTGTTCCATATATTAATTCATTTGCTATTATTTCTTACTGTCTCTCCTTCGCTTTTATTTAGTTCACCTCTCGTCGAACGAACGAGACTGGGACCAAACCATGACGAAGAGACTGATGACGACCTTGGGGAGAGAGTACAACCAGGAAAGAATAAGTACAAAATGCATAGTATTTAAGATTTTTCATAGCTTAATTTGCTGTAAATAGTCCTTTTGTTTGCCATTGTTCCAAATATTTATTAATTTGCTCTTATTTCTTACAGTCTCTCCTCTCTTATTTAGTTCAACCTCTCGTCGAAAGAACGGGACTGGGACTAAATCATGACAAAGAGACTGATGACGACCTTAAGGAAAGAGTACAACCAGGAAAGAATAAGTACAAAATGCATAGTAATTAAGATTTTCCATAGTTTAGTTTGTTTAAATTGTCCTTTTGTTTGCCATTGTTCCATATATTAATTCATTTGCTCTTATTTCTTACTGTCTCTCCTTCGCTTTTATTTAGTTCACCTCTCGTTGAACGAACGAGACTGGGACCAAACCATGACGAAGAGACTGATGACGACCTTGGGGGGAGAGTACAACCAGGAATGAATAAGTACAAAATGCATAGTAATTAAGATTTTACATAGTTTAATTTGCTGTAAATAGTCCTTTTGTTTGCCATTGTTCCAAATATTAATTAATTTGCTCTTATTTCTTACAGTCTCTCCTTCGCTCTTATTAAGTTCATCTCTCGTCGAACGAACGGGACTGGGACCCAACCATGACGAAGAGACTGATGTCGACATTGGGGAGAGAGTACAACCAGGTAAGAATAAGTACAAAATGCATAGTAATTAAGATTTTATATAGTTTAATTTGCTGTAAATAGTCCTTTTGTTTGCCATTGTTCCAAATATTAATTAATTTGCTCTTATTTCTTACACTCTCTCCTTCGCTCTTATTTAGTTCACCTGTCGTCCATCGAACGGGACTGGGACCAAACCGTGACGAAGAGACTGATGACGAACCTGGGGTGAGAGTGCAACCAGGAATGAATAAGTACAAAATGCATAGTAATTAAGATTTTCCATAGTTTAATTTGCTGTAAATAGTCCTTTTGTTTGCCATTGTTCCAAATATTAATTAATTTGCTCTTATTTCTTACAATCTCTCCTTTGCTCTTATTTAGTTCACCTCTCGTCGAACGAACGGGACTGGGACCAAACCATGACGAAGAGACTTATGACGACCCTGGGGTGAGAGTGCAACCAGGAAAGAATAAGTACAAAATGCATAGTAATTAAGATTTTACATAGATTAATTTGCTGTAAATAGTCCTTTTGTTTGCCATTGTACAAAATATTAATTAATTTGCTCTTATTTCTTACAGTCTCTCCTTCGCTCTTATTTAGTTCAGCTCTCGTCGAAAGAACGGGACTGGGACCAAACCATGAGGAAGAGACTGATGACGACCTTGGGGAGAGAGTACAACCAGGAAAGAATAAGTACAAAATGCATAGTAATTAAAATTTTACATAGTTTAATTTGCTGTAAATAGTCCTTTTTTTTGCCATTGTTCAAATATTAATTAATTTGCTCTTATTTCTTACTGTCACTCCTTCGCTCTTATTTAGTTCACCTCTCGTCGAACGAACGGGACTGGGACTAAACCATGACGAAGAGACTGATGACCACCTTGGGGAGAGAGTAGAACCAGGAAAGAATAAGTACAAAATGCATAGTAATTAAGATTTTACATAGTTTAATTTACTGTAAATAGTCCTTTTGTTTGCCATTGTTCCAAATATTAATTTATTTGCTCTTATTTCTTACAGTCTCACCTTCGCTCTTATTTAGTTCACCTCTCGTCGAACGAACGAACGGGACTGGGACCAAACCATGACCAAGAGACTGATGAGGACATTGGGGAGAGAGTATAACCAGGAAAGAATAAGTACAAAATGCATAGTAATTAAGATTTTACATAGTTTAATTTGCTGTAAATAGTCCTTTTGTTTGCCATTGTTCCAAATATTAATTAATTTTCTCTTATTTCTTACAGTCTCTCCTTCGCTCTAATTTAGTTCACCTCTGGTCCAACGAACGGGACTGGGACTAAACCATGACAAAGAGACTGATGACGACCTTGGGGAGAGAGTACAAGCTGGAAAGAATAAGTACAAAATGCATAGTAATTAAGATTTTACATAGTTTAATTTGCTGTAAATAGTCCTTTTGTTTGCCATTGTTCCAAATATTAATTAATTTGCTCTTATTTCTTACAGTCTCTCCTTTGCTCTTATTCTGTTCACCACTCGTCCAACGAACGGGACTGGGACTAAGCCATGAGGAAGAGACTGATGACGACCTTGGGGAGAGAGTACAACCAGGAATGAATAAGTACAAAATGCATAGTAATTAAGATTTTACATAGTTTAATTTGCTGTAAATAGTCCTTTTGTTTGCCATTGTTCCAAATATTAATTAATTTGCTCTTATTTCTTACAGTCTCTCCTTCGCTCTTATTTAGTTCACCTCTCGCCGAAATAACGGGACTGGGACTAAATCATGATGAAGAGACTGATGACGACCTTGGGGAGAGAGTACAACCAGGAAAGAATAAGTACAAAATGCATAGTAATTACGATTTTTCATAGTATAATTTGCTGTAAATAGTCCTTTTGTTTGCCATTGTTCCAAATATTAATTAATTTGCTCATATTTCTTACAGTCTCTCCTTCGCTCTAATTTAGTTCACCTCTCGTCCAACGAACGGGACTGGTACCAAACCATGACCAAGAGACTGATGAGGACATTTGGGAGAGAGTACAACCAGGAAAGAATAAGTACAAAATGCATAGTAATTAAGATTTAACATAGTTAAATTTGCTATAAATAGTCCTTTTGTTTGCCATTGTTCCAAATATTAATTAATTTGCTCTTATTTCTTACAGTCTCTCCTTCCCTCTCATTTAGTTCATCTCTCGTCGAACGAACGGGACTGGGACAAAACCATGACGAAGAGACTGATGACGACCTTGGGGAGAGAGAGTACAACCAGAAATGAATAAGTACAAAATGCATAGTAATTAAGATTTCACATAGATTAATTTACTGTAAATAGTCCTTTTGTTTGCCATTGTTCCAAATATAAATTAATTTGCTCTTATTTATTACAGTCTCTCCTTCGCTCTTATTTAGTTCACCTCTCATCTAACGAACGGGACTGGGACCAAACCATGACGAAGAGACTGATGACGACCTTGGGGAAAGAGTACAACCAGGAAAGAATAAGTACAAAATGCATAGTAATTAAGATTTTCCATAGTTTAGTATGTTTAAATTGTCCTTTTGTTTGCCATTGTTCCATATATTAATTCATTTGCTCTTATATCTTACTGTCTCTCCTTCGCTCTTATTTAGTTCATCTCCCGTCGAACTAACGGGACTGGGACCAAACCATGACGAAGATACTGATGACGACCTTGGGGAGTGAGTACAAACAGGAAAGAATAAGTACAAAATGCATAGTAATTAAGATTTAACATAGTTTAATTTGCTGTAAGTAGTCCTTTTGTTTGCTATTGTTCAAAATATTAATTAATTTGCTCTTATTTCTTACAGTCTCTCCTTCGCTCTTATTCAGTTCACCTCTCGTCGAAAGAACGGGACTGGGACTAAATCATGACGAAGAGACTGATGACGACCTTGGGGAAAGAGTACAACCAGGAAAGAATAAGTACAAAATGCATAGTAATTAAGATTTTACATAGTTTATTTTGTTTAAATTGTCCTTTTGTTTGCCATTGTTCCATATATTAATTCATTTGCTATTATTTCTTACTGTCTCTCCTTCGCTTTTATTTAGTTCACCTCTCGTCGAACGAACGAGACTGGGACCAAACCATGACGAAGAGACTGATGACGACCTTGGGGAGAGAGTACAACCAGGAAAGAATAAGTACAAAATGCATAGTATTTAAGATTTTTCATAGCTTAATTTGCTGTAAATAGTCCTTTTGTTTGCCATTGTTCCAAATATTTATTAATTTGCTCTTATTTCTTACAGTCTCTCCTCTCTTATTTAGTTCAACCTCTCGTCGAAAGAACGGGACTGGGACTAAATCATGACAAAGAGACTGATGACGACCTTAAGGAAAGAGTACAACCAGGAAAGAATAAGTACAAAATGCATAGTAATTAAGATTTTCCATAGTTTAGTTTGTTTAAATTGTCCTTTTGTTTGCCATTGTTCCATATATTAATTCATTTGCTCTTATTTCTTACTGTCTCTCCTTCGCTTTTATTTAGTTCACCTCTCGTTGAACGAACGAGACTGGGACCAAACCATGACGAAGAGACTGATGACGACCTTGGGGGGAGAGTACAACCAGGAATGAATAAGTACAAAATGCATAGTAATTAAGATTTTACATAGTTTAATTTGCTGTAAATAGTCCTTTTGTTTGCCATTGTTCCAAATATTAATTAATTTGCTCTTATTTCTTACAGTCTCTCCTTCGCTCTTATTTAGTTCACCTCTCGCCGAAATAACGGGACTGGGACTAAATCATGACGAAGAGACTGATGACGACCTTGGGGAGAGAGTACAACCAGGAAAGAATAAGTACAAAATGCATAGTAATTAAGATTTTACATAGTTTAATTTGCTTTAAATAGTCCAGTTGTTTGCCATTATTCCATATATTATTTCATTTGCTCATATTTCTTAATGTCTCTCCTTCGCTCTTATTTAGTTCATCTCTCGTCCAACGAACAGGACTGGGACTAAACCATGACGAAGAGACTGATGACGACCTTGGGGAGAGAGTACAACCTGGAAAGAATAAGTACAAAATGCATAGTAATTAAGATTTTACATAGTTTAATTTGCTGTAAATAGTCCTTTTGTTTGCCATTGTTCCAAATATTAATTAATTTGCTCTTATTTCTTACAGTCTCTCCTTCGCTCTTATTTAGTTCACCTCTCGTCCAACGAAAGGGACTGGGACTAAACCATGACGAAGAGACTGATGACGACCTTGGGGAGAGAGTACAACCAGGAAAGAATAAGTACAAAATGCATAGTAATTAAGATTTAACATAGTTTAATTTGCTGTAAATAGTCCTTTTGTTTGCCATTGTTCCAAATATTAATTAATTTGCTCTTATTTCTTACAGTCTCTCCTTTGCTCTTATTCTGTTCACCTCTCGTCCAACGAACGGGACTGGGACTAAGCCATGACGAAGAGACTGATGACGACCTTGGGGAGAGAGTACAACCAGGAATGAATAAGTACAAAATGCATAGTAATTAAGATTTTACATAGTTTAATTTGCTGTAAATAGTCCTTTTGTTTGCCATTGTTCCAAATATTAATTAATTTGCTATTATTTCTTACAGTCTCTCCTTCGCTCTTATTTAGTTCACCTCTCGTCCAGCGAAAGGGACTGGGACTAAACCATGACGAAGAGACTGATGACGACCTTGGGGAGAGAGTACAACCAGGAAAGAATAAGTACAAAATGCATAGTAATTAAGATTTTACATAGTTTAATTTGCTGTAAATAGTCCTTTTGTTTGCCATTGTTCCAAATATTAATTAATTTGCTCTTATTTATTACAGTCTCTCCTTTGCTCTTATTCTGTTCACCTCTCGTCCAACGAACGGGACTGGGACTAAGCCATGACGAAGAGACTGATGACGACCTTGGGGAGAGAGTACAACCAGGAATGAATAAGTACAAAATGCATAGTAATTAAGATTTTACATAGTTTAATTTGCTGTAAATAGTCCTTTTGTTTGCCATTGTTTTAAATATTAATTAATTTGCTCTTATTTCTTACAGTCTCTCCTTTGCTCTTATTCTGTTCACCTCTCGTCCAACGAACGGGACTGGGACTAAGCCATGAGGAAGAGACTGATGACGACCTTGGGGAGAGAGTACAACCAGGAATGAATAAGTACAAAATGCATAGTAATTAAGATTTTACATAGTTTAGTTTGTTTAAATTGTCCTTTTGTTTGCCATTGTTCCATATATTAATTAATTTGCTCTTATTTCTTACAGTCTCTCCTTCGCTCTTATTTAGTTCACCTCTCGCCGAAATAACGGGACTGGGACTAAATCATGATGAAGAGACTGATGACGACCTTGGGGAGAGAGTACAACCAGGAAAGAATAAGTACAAAATGCATAGTAATTACGATTTTACATAGCATAATTTAATGTAAATAGTCCTTTTGTTTGCCATTGTTCCAAATATTAATTAATTTTCTCTTATTTCTTACAGTCTCTCCTTCGCTCTAATTTAGTTCACCTCTCGTCCAACGAACGGGACTGGGACTAAACCATGACGAAGAGACTGATGACGACCTTGGGGAGAGAGTACAACCAGGAAAGAATAAGTACAAAATGCATAGTAATTAAGATATTACATAGATTAATTTGCTGTAAATAGTCCTTTTCTTTGCCATTGTTCCAAATATTAATTAATTTGCTCTTATTTCTTACAGTCTCTCCTTCGCTCTTATTTAGTTCACCTCTCGTCGAACGAATGGGACTGGGACCAAACCATGACCAAGAGACTGATGAGGACATTTGGGAGAGAGTACAAACAGGAAAGAATAAGTACAAAATGCATAGTAATTAAGATTTAACATAGTTAAATTTGCTATAAATAGTCCTTTTGTTTGCCATTGTTCCAAATATTAATTAATTTGCTCTTATTTCTTACAGTCTCTCCTTCCCTCTCATTTAGTTCACCTCTCGTCGAACGAACGGGACTGGGACAAAACCATGACGAAGAGACTGATGACGACCTTGGGGAGTGAGTACAACCAGGAAAGAATAAGTACAAAATGCATAGTAATTAAGATTTTACATAGTTTAATTTTTTGTAAATAGTCCTTTTGTTTGCCATTGTTCCCAATATTAATTAATTTGCTCTTATTTCTTACAGTCTCTCCTTCGCTCTTATTTAGTTCACCTCTCGTCGAACGAACGGGACTGGGACCAAACCATGACGAAGAGACTGATGAAGACCTTGGGGAGAGAGTACAACCAGGAAAGAATAAGTACAAAATGCATAGTAATTAAGATTTTACATAGATTAATTTGCTGTAAATAGTCCTTTTGTTTGCCATTGTTCCATATATTAATTCATTTGCTCTTATTTCTTACTGTCTCTCCTTCGCTCTTATTTAGTTCACCTCCCGTCGAACGAATGGGACTGGGACCAAACAATGACGAAGATACTGATGACGACCTTGGGGAGTGAGTACAAACAGGAAAGAATAAGTACAAAATGCATAGTAATTAAGATTTTACATAGTTTAATTTGCTGTAAGTAGACCTTTTGTTTGCCATTGTTCAAAATATTAATTAATTTGCTCTTATTTCTTACAGTCTCTCCTTGGCTCTTATTCAGTTCACCTCTCGTCGAAAGAACGGGACTGGGACTAAATCATGACGAAGAGACTGATGACGACCTTGCGGAAAGAGTACAACCAGGAAAGAATAAGTACAAAATGCATAGTAATTAAGATTTTACATAGTTTAGTTTGTTTAAATAGTCCTTTTGTTTGCCATTGTTCCAAATATTAATTAATTTGCTCTTATTTCTTACAGTCTATCCTTCGCTCTTATTTAGTTTAACCTCTCGTCGAAAGAACGGGACTGGGACTGAATCATGACGAAGAGACTAATGACGACTTTGGGGAGAGAGTACAACCAGGAAAGAATAAGTACAAAATGCATAGTAATTAAGATTTTACATAGTTTAATTTGCTGTAAATAGTCCATTTGTTTGCCATTATTCCATATATTATTTCATTTGCTATTATTTCTTAATGTCTCTCCTTTGCTCTTATTCTGTTCACCACTCGTCCAACGAACGGGACTGGGACTAAGCCATGAGGAAGAGACTGATGACGACTTTGGGGAGAGAGTACAACCAGGAATGAATAAGTAAAAAATGCATAGTAATTAAGATTTTACATAGTTTAATTTGCTGTAAATAGTCCTTTTGTTTGCCATTGTTCCAAATATTAATTAATTTGCTCTTATTTCTTACAGTCTCTCCTTCGCTCTTATTTAGTTCACCTCTCGTCGAACGAACGGGACTGGGACCAAAACCGTGACGAAGAGACTGATGAAGACCTTGGGGAGAGAGTACAACCAGGAATGAATAAGTACAAAATGCATAGTAATTAAGATTTTACATAGATTAATTTGCTGTAAATAGTCCTTTTGTTTGCCAATGTTCCAAATATTAATTCATTTGCTCTTAGTTCTTACAGTATCTCCTTCCCTCTTATTTAGTTCACCTCTCGTCGAACGAATGGGACTGGGACCAAACCATGACGAAGAGAATGATGACGACCTTGGGGAGAGAGAGTACAACCAGAAATGAATAAGTACAAAATGCATAGTAATTAAGATTTCACATAGATTAATTTACTGTAAATAGTCCTTTTGTTTGCCATTGTTCCAAATATAAATTAATTTGCTCTTATTTATTACAGTCTCTCCTTCGCTCTTATTTAGTTCACCTCTCATCTAACGAACGGGACTGGGACCAAACCATGACGAAGAGACTGATGACGACCTTGGGGAAAGAGTACAACCAGGAAAGAATAAGTACAAAATGCATAGTAATTAAGATTTTACATAGTTTAGTTTGTTTAAATTGTCCTTTTGTTTGCCATTGTTCCATATATTAATTCATTTGCTATTAATTCTTACTGTCTCTCCTTCGCTCTTATTTAGTTCACCTCTCGTCCAACGAAAGGGACTGGGACTAAACCATGACGAAGAGACTGATGATGAGCTTGGGGAGAGAGTACAACCAGGTAAGAATAAGTACAAAATGCATAGTAATTAAGATTTTACATAGTTTAATTTGCTGTAAATAGTCCCTTTGTTGGCCATTGTTCCAAATATTAATTAATTTGCTCTTATTTCTTACAGTCTCTCCTTCGCTCTTATTTAGTTCACCTCTCGTCGAATGAACGGGACTGGGACTTAATCATGACGAAGAGACTGATGACGACCTTGGGGAGAGAGTACAACCAAGAAAGAATAAGTACAAAATGCATAGTAATTAAGATTTTACATAGTTTAATTTGCTGTAAATAGTCCTTTTGTTTGCCATGGTTCCAAATATTAATTAATTTGCTCTTATTTCTTGCAGTCTCTCTTTCGCTCTTATTTTGTTCACCTCTCGTCCAACGAACGGGACTGGGACTAAGCCATGACGAAGAGACTGATGACGACCTTGGGGAGAGAGTACAACCAGGAATGAATAATTACAAAATGCATAGTAATTAAGATTTTACATAGTTTAATTTGCTGTAAATAGTCCTTTTGTTTGCCATTGTTCCAAATATTAATTAATTTGCTCTTATTTTTACAGTCTCTCCTTCGATCTTATTTAGTTCACCTCTCGTCGAACGAACGGGACTGGGAGCTAACCATGACGAAGAGACTGATGACGACATTGGGGAGAGAGTACAACCAGGAAAGAATAAGTACAAAATGCATAGTAATTAAGATTTTACATAGTTTAATTTGCTGTAAATAGTACTTTTGTTTGCCATTGTTCCAAATATTAATTCATTTGCTCCCATTTCTTACTGCCTCTCCTTCGCTCTTATTTAGTTCACCTCTCGTCGAACGAACGGGACTGGGACCAAACCATGACGAAGAGACTGATGACGATCTTTGGGATGGAGTACAACCAGGAAAGAATAAGTACAAAATGCATAGTAATTAAGATTTTACATAGTTTAGTTTGTTTAAATTGTCCTTTTGTTTGCCATTGTTCCAAATATTAATTCATTTGCTCTTATTTCTTACAGTCTCTCCTTCGCTCTTATTTAGTTCACCTCTCGTCGAACGAACGGGACAGGGACCAAACCATGACCAAGAGACTGATGACGACATTGCGGAGAGAGTACAACCAGGAAAGAATAAGTACAAAATGCAAAGTAATTAAGATTTTACATAGTTTAAATTGCTGTATATAGTCCTTATGTTTGTCATTGTTCCAAATATTAATTAATTTGCTCTTATTTCTTACAGTCTCTCCTTCGCTCTTATTTAGTTCACCTCTCGTCGAACGAACGGGACTGGGACCAAACCATGACGAAGAGACTGATGACGACCTTGGGGAGAGAGTACAACCAGGAAGGAATAAGTACAAATTGCATAGTAATTAAGATTTTACATAGTTTAATTTGCTGTAAATAGTCCTTTTGTTTGCCATTGTTCAAAATATTAATTAATTTGCTCTTATTTCTTACAGTCTCTCCTTCGCTCTTATTTAGTTCACCTCTCGTCGAACGAACGGGACTGGGACCAAACAATGACCAAGAGACTGATGACGACCTTGGGGAGAGAGTACAACCAGGAAAGAATAAGTACAAAATGCATAGTAATTAAGATTTTACATAGTTCAATTTGCTGTAAATAGTCCTATTGTTTGCCATTGTTCCAAATATTAATTAATTTGCTCTTATTTCTTACAGTCTCTCCTTCGCTCTTATTTAGTTCACCTCTCGTCGAACTAACGGGACTGGGACTAAACCATGACGAAGAGACTGATGACGACCTTGGGGAGAGAGTACAACCAGGAAAGAATAAGTACAAAATGCATAGTAATTAAGATTTTACATAGATTAATTTGCTGTAAATAGTCCTTTTGTTTGCCATTGTTCCAAATATTAATTCATTTGCTCTTTTTTCATACTGCCTCTCCTTCGCTCTTATTTAGTTCACCTCTCGTCGAACGAACGGGACTGGGACCATACCATGACGAAGAGACTGATGACGACCTTGGGGTGAGAGTACAACCAGGAAAGAATAAGTACAAAATGCATAGTAATTAAGATTTTACATAGATTAATTTGCTGTAAATAGTCTTTTTGCTTGCTATTGTTTAAAATAGTAATTCATTTGCTCCCATTTCTTACTGCCTCTCCTTCGCTCTTATTTAGTTCACCTCTCGTCGAACGAACGGGACTGGGACCAAACCATGACGAAGAGACTGATGACGATCTTTGGGATGGAGTACAACCAGGAAAGAATAAGTACAAAATGCATAGTAATTAAGATTTTACATAGTTTAGTTTGTTTAAATTGTCCTTTTGTTTGCCCTTGTTCCATATATTAATTCATTTGCTCTTATTTCTTACTGTCTCTCCTTCGCTCTTATTTAGTTCACCTCTCGTCGAACGAACGGGACTGGGACCAAACCATGACGAAGATACTGATGACGACCTTGGGGAGAGAGTACAACCAGGAAGGAATAAGTACAAAATGCATAGTAATTAAGATTTTACATAGTTTAATTTGCTGTAAATAGTCCTTTTGTTTGCCATTGTTCAAAATATTAATTAATTTGCTCTTATTTCTTACAGTCTTTTCTTCGCTCTTATTTAGTTCACCTCTCGTCCAACGAAAGGAACTGGGACTAAACCATGACGAAGAGACTGATGACGACCTTGTGGAAAGAGTACAACCAGGAAAGAATAAGTACAAAATGCATAGTAATTAAGATTTTACATAGTTTAATTTGCTGTAAATAGTCCCTTTGTTGGCCATTGTTCCAAATATTAATTAATTTGCTCTTATTTCTTACAGTCTCTCCTTCGCTCTTATTTAGTTCACCTCTCGTCGAATGAACGGGACTGGGACTAAATCATGACGAAGAGACTGATGACGACCTTGGGGAGGGAGTACAACCAAGAAAGAATAAGTACAAAATGCATAGTAATTAATATTTTACATAGTTTAATTTACTGTAAATAGTCCTTTTGTTTGCCATTGTTCCAAATATTAATTAATTTGCTCTTATTTCTTACAGTCTCTCCTTCGCTCTTATTTTGTTCACCTCTCGTCCAACGAACGGGACTGGGACTAAGCCATGACGAAGAGACTGATGACGACCTTGGGGAGAGAGTACAACCAGGAATGAATAAGTACAAAATGCATAGTAATTAAGATTTTACATAGTTTAATTTGCTGTAAATAGTCCTTTTGTTTGCCATTGTTCCAAATATTAATTAATTTGCTCATATTTCTTACAGTCTCTCCTTCGCTCTTATTTAGTTCACCTCTCGTCCTACGAACGGGACTGGGACTAAACCATGACGAAGGGACTGATGACGACCTTGGGGAGAGAGTACAACCAGGATGGAATAAGTACAAAATGCATAGTAATTAAGATTTTACATAGTATAATTTGCTGTAAATAGTTCTTTTGTTTGCCATTGTTCCAAATATTAATTAATTTTCTCATATTTCTTACAGTCTCTCCTTCGCTCTAATTTAGTTCACCTCTCGTCCAACGAACGGGACTGGGACTAAAACATGACTAAGAGACTGATGACGACCTTGGGGAGAGAGTACAACCAGGAAAGAATAAGTACATAATGCATAGTAATTAAGATTTTACATAGTTTATATTGCTGTAAATAGTCCTTTTGTTTGCCATTGTTCCAAATATAAATTAATTTGCTCTTATTTCTTACAGTCTGTCCTTCGCTCTTATTTAGTTCACCTCTCGTCGAACGAACGGGACTGGGACCAAACCATGACGAAGAGACTGATGACGACATTGGGGAGATAGTACAACCAGGAATGAATAAGTACAAAATACATAGTAATTAAGATTTTACATAGTTTAATTTGCTATAAATAGTCCTTTTGTTTGCCATTGTTCCAAATATTAATTAATTTGCTCTTATTTTTACAGTCTCTCCATCGATCTTACTTAGTTCACCTCTCGTCGAACGAACGGGACTGGGAGCTAACCATGACGAAGAGACTGATGACGACATTGGGGAGAGAGTACAACCAGGAAAGAATAAGTACAAAATGCATAGTAATTAAGATTTTACATAGTTTAATTTGCTGTAAATAGTCCTTTTGTTTGCCATTGTTCCAAATATTAATTCATTTGCTCTTATTTCTTACTGTCTCTCCTTCGGTCTTATTTAGTTCACCTCCCGTCGAACGAACGGGACTGGGACCAAACCATGACGAAGATACTGATGACGACCTTGGGGAGTGAGTACAACCAGGAAAGAATAAGTACAAAATGCATAGTAATTAAGATTTTACATAGTTTAATTTGCTGTAAATAGTCCATTTGTTTGCCATTATTCCATATATTATTTCATTTGCTATTATTTCTTAATGTCTCTCCTTGCTCTTATTTAGTTCATCTCTCGTCCAACGAACAGGGCTGGGACTAAACCATGACGAAGAGACTGATGACGACCTTGGGGAGAGAGTACAACCTGGAAAGAATAAGTACAAAATGCATAGTAATTAAGATTTTACATAGTTTAATTTGCTGTAAATAGTCCTTTTGTTTGCCATTGTTCCAAATATTAATTAATTTGCTCTTATTTCTTACAGTCTCTCCTTTGCTCTTATTCTGTTCACCTCTCGTCCAACGAACGGGACTGGGACTAACAAGGAGAGGTCGCCAGAATGAAGTTCTGGATTTTGATGAGACCTATTTCATATTGAAGTAGACATAGCGAAAGTAAAAAGTGTGAGAGGTTTCGTCCACATAGGCCTTGGTTCCTGAGAAAATTGACAATAAAAATATCGTTTTTTGTTGATTATCCTAGGTAGGTATGCTTCCCTGCATAACAGCAGATGCTCCCGATGTCGGCTGTGAATCGCATGGACCTGCTATCGAATTCGTTGTTAGATGTGTTTTTTCTTACTTTTCTAACCTTCATTTTCTATAACTTAATTTTAGGAATAATAGCAATTATTATGCGTATTATTCGGCACCTTCAATAAATTATATTTAACTGACCCTGGATATGTTGCTGCCATGAAACTACTCCAATAGAATGGAGTAGTGGACTTGAAATTTGATTCCAAATGGAAACCCCAAGAAAGGCTATGAAAGCGAAGGATATTTAGTATACTTTCCGTGAGGAAACTTAAAGGATAGGACCCTACCTCAGCTTCCTTCAACCCTTTGGAAATCGGATAACTGTATCGAATAACGGTATATTGGTTGACAGCAGCTAGCAGACTTTCTCTAGGCTTTTGTACTAGTTGAAGACCAACCTTTGAGACGACCACTGCGAAAAAGAAACGTTTCTAAAAGCATTCGGACTTGTGAATTCCGTACACCAGGAATTTATTTTCGTAGATATCGTACAATGATGGACGCTGAGGTTCTGGTTCCTGGTCCATCAAGTGGATTTGGTTCAGCAGACAGTTTTTCAGAGTCGAAACCAAATTTTAGCAAAGATGTTGTAACGGGTGCTGTCCCTTAATTTTGAAGGTAAGTTTATTTAATACATATATTTATCTGTTAACGTCGTGAACATGAAATCTAATGACAATTTACTCATACATACATACATATCTATTATATATAGACGCTTCTCCGCATATACCTAGATATACACTCACTGACTGGGGATCAAAATTCTAACTATGTTCCACAAGTGCCACTGACTTGAAATTTTTACGACGTATTGGACATAATGTTTAACCTCCAGAAAAAAGCCGACTTTGAACCTCGGTGTCATGGGTTCGATTCCAGAAGGTCCCAAAGTCGCGATTTTCTCCATAAAAACACATGGTGGGGGTTTTTGAAAACGTTTTTGTGGCACTTCCCGGAAAAGTAGAGAGTTGAAATTCAAGTGATCGCTAGAACCCGTGCATATCAAACGAAAATCAGAAAGACATCTTCGAATATTGTCCATGGTTCGATGCTAGGTCGGGGCAAAAATCGGCCGTTTAAAATGCATTGTAGCGATTTTTAATATTTTTTTTGGACCCCTTTCCGATAGCATGGAAACTTAAAATTCGGCACGGGGTTAGAGATCATAAATATATTTCTTAATCACATTTTACATATTCGCTGATGGTCCTTGGTTCGATCCCAGAGGACCATTTACATTCCTCAATGCATTTCATATGGAGATAACGGTAACACATTTTACATACTTCCCGGCATGATATCGATACCAAACTTTGTATAAAATAAAATCAAGTCCTTATAAATCAAACTGTTCATACACAGCTACCAATGTGTCCTGGGTTCGACACCAGGCGTCTCTACAATCAGTAACTGATCCAATTTTTAAGAATTATTTTGAACCCCTTTCTCAATAATATTAAAACTTGAAATTCGGTACATAGATAGAAATAATAGATAAATTTCGAAAACATGTTTTAGATTTCAATTATCGTCCTTGGTTCGAATCCAGAGAGAAGTCCACCTATCATCACATTTCACTGGTGACTAAAATTAAGCTGGCAAATTTGGCAAAAGAGCATCCAAAATGGAGCCTTTCAACCCTCCGTAATCAAGGTTCAGTGCTCTTAAAGAACAAAGGATTGCTTCCAGTGTGGGAAAAGGATATTAGAAGTGGAGGAACAAAATACGATAAACTGGAAATGATAGACAGATGGGTACATGATCGGTTTGTTGAAGCAAGGCAAAGAAATGAACCTGTGTTTACGAGAACCTGGCAGGAGTGGTCCATTGCGGTGGCGTTTCAGCATATCTCGCCGGAGTTTGAATTCTCTGCGAGTGCGACTTGGATAAAATTCTTCAAGAAAAGGCACCGAATAGTGCAACGGAAAGTTACCCGATATGTCTCAACCAGCGAGCGAACGTCATTAGAAGAGCTAATGAAATCCGCCAAGCTTTTTCAAAATCAGGCAAGAATGCTAATTCCTGAGTATAATCTTGATTTGTTCATTAATACAGACCAAACTGGGTGTGCATATAGGGGGGAAATAAAGAGAACACTTACAGAAAAAGGAGAGATGACTGTGCAAGTGGCTCTTGGGAGTTTGAAAAAAATTACATATTCTTATACAGCGCAGTATGCATTCACTGCTTCAGGAAAGCTACTTCCAAAAGTTATTTTGTGTATGCAGGAATCTGGAGGTGAATTTGGTCCGCGTGTTTGTGAAAATGTAAAAAAACAAGAGAGAGAATTTTCGAACGTTTCTGTTGTTTCATCTAAATCAGGTAAACTCACAGCTAACTTATTTATTACATTTCTTAAAACTGTGATGAGGCCCAATTCAGATAATCGGAAGTTTTTGTTAATAATAGACTCTTGTGGAGGGCAAACAAATAATGCAATTTATGATGAACTATTCACTAACGATGATGTTGCACCGACGTGTTGTGTGAAAATTATTCCACCGAAGTGTACATCCGTATGCCAAACTTGTGATGTTTACTTCTACAGACAGGTCAAGCAATTTATTGCGCGCCTCCAGAATTGTACATTTTTGCTTCAGGAGAAGAGGGAAATTTCCTCCAGTGAGGATAACATTAGAATCCACTCTTTAATCCACAATCAGTTATCCTCTCCAGCATTCAAAGGCATATTAGAATATTCATGGTATGCGTCAAAACTGGTAGATAACAGAAGTGTTTTTCGGAATTTACGAGAGGTTTGTTTTCCTAAAGATGTCCAAAAGCATATGTGCAAGTGCTCTAAAATTAGCTTTATAAGATGTTCATGGTGCTTCTCCTTTCTGTGCTTCTCTTGTTTTTTGATTTTTATCATCCTAATCTATGTTCAGAAAAAATCTAATGAATAAAATGCTCGAATTAATATTTTTTATTTACTTTGCGGTCAATTACTGCTATATTTACAACGGTATGATAAACCAAGTTATTTACCATTAGAATTCATTATCTCAATTATTTCAACATGAAAATTCTGGTAAATTTCTTTTAGATCATAGGAATTGATTTAGAATATATCAAATCAGTGATTCATTGTATCAATCAAAAGGTCGTGCATGAAATAAGCTTTAATGAAAAACCAATTAATAAGATATTTCATTCTATTAGAATTAATTCATGACAGACCGTATCCAGGGCCAGTTAAACATAATTTTACGAATGTGTTGACGAATCCCTGCCCAACTAAATACATAAAAGGGATCAATTATAGTAATTTCCATATTAACAAAAACATTCATTTTTTTAATCAGCAGTAAGCATATTAAACAGCCAGGCATCAAGAATCAGTGCACCATGTATATGATTGTTGAAGTTAAGAAGGCCTTTTGTTTATATTCCTAAATGGAATAGTACTTACTTAATTCGATCATTTTCAAAGAAAAATAAGTATACTTAAAAATCGCTACAATGCATTTTAAACGGCCGATTTTTGCCCCGACCTAGCATCGAACCATGGACAATATTCGAAGATGTCTTTCTGATTTTCGTTTGATATGCACGGGTTCTAGCGATCACTTGAATTTCAACTCTCTACTTTTCCGGGAAGTGCCCCAAAAACGTTTTCAAAAACCCCCACCATGTGTTTTTATGGAGAAAATCGCGACTTTGGGACCTTCTGGAATCGAACCCATGACACCGAGGTTCAAAGTCGGCTTTTTTCTGGAGGTTAAACATTATGTCCAATACGTCGTAAAAATTTCAAGTCAGTGGCACTTGTGGAACATAGTTAGAATTTTGATCCCCAGTCAGTGAGTGTATATCTAGGTATATGCGGAGAAGCGTCTATATATAATAGATATGTATGTATGTATGAGTAAATTGTCATTAGATTTCATGTTCACGACGTTAACAGATAAATATATGTATTAAATAAACTTACCTTCAAAATTAAGGGACAGCACCCGTTACAACATCTTTGCTAAAATTTGGTTTCGACTCCGAAAAACTGTCTGCTGAACCAAATCCACTTGATGGACCAGGAACCAGAACCTCAGCGTCCATCATTGTACGATATCTACGAAAATAAATTCCTGGTGTACGGAATTCACAAGTCCGAATGCTTTTAGAAACGTTTCTTTTTCGCAGTGGTCGTCTCAAAGGTTGGTCTTCAACTAGTACAAAAGCCTAGAGAAAGTCTGCTAGCTGCTGTCAACCAATATACCGTTATTCGATACAGTTATCCGATTTCCAAAGGGTTGAAGGAAGCTGAGGTAGGGTCCTATCCTTTAAGTTTCCTCACGGAAAGTATACTAAATATCCTTCGCTTTCATAGCCTTTCTTGGGGTTTCCATTTGGAATCAAATTTCAAGTCCACTACTCCATTCTATTGGAGTAGTTTCATGGCAGCAACATATCCAGGGTCAGTTAAATATAATTTATTGAAGGTGCCGAATAATACGCATAATAATTGCTATTATTCCTAAAATTAAGTTATAGAAAATGAAGGTTAGAAAAGTAAGAAAAAACACATCTAACAACGAATTCGATAGCAGGTCCATGCGATTCACAGCCGACATCGGGAGCATCTGCTGTTATGCAGGGAAGCATACCTACCTAGGATAATCAACAAAAAACGATATTTTTATTGTCAATTTTCTCAGGAACCAAGGCCTATGTGGACGAAACCTCTCACACTTTTTACTTTCGCTATGTCTACTTCAATATGAAATAGGTCTCATCGAAATCCAGAACTTCATTCTGGCGACCTCTCCTTGTAAGCCATGAGGAAGAGACTGATGACGACCTTGGGGAGAGAGTACAACCAGGAATGAATAAGTACAAAATGCATAGTAATTAAGATTTAACATAGTTTAATTTGCTGTAAATAGTCCTTTTGTTTGCCATTGTTCCAAATATTAATTAATTTGCTCTTATTTCTTACAGTCTCTCCTTCGCTCTTATTCAGTTCACCTCTCGTCGAAAGAACGGGACTGGGACTAAATCATGACGAAGAGACTGATGATGACCTTGGAGAAAGAGTACAACCAGGAAAGAATAAGTACAAAATGCATAGTAATTAAGATTTTACATAGTTTAGTTTGTTTAAATTGTCCTTTTGTTTGCCATTGTTCCATATATTAATTCATTTGCTATTATTTCTTACTGTCTCTCCTTTGCTCTTATTCTGTTCACCTCTCGTCCAACGAACGGGACTGGGACTAAGCCATGAGGAAGAGACTGATGACGACCTTGGGGAGAGAGTACAACCAGGAATGAATAAGTACAAAATGCATAGTAATTAAGATTTTACATAGTTTAATTTGCTGTAAATAGTCCTTTTGTTTGCCATGGTTCCAAATATTAATTAATTTGCTCTTATTTCTTGCAGTCTCTCTTTCGCTCTTATTTTGTTCACCTCTCGTCCAACGAACGGGACTGGGACTAAGCCATGACGAAGAGACTGATGACGACCTTGGGGAGAGAGTACAACCAGGAATGAATAATTACAAAATGCATAGTAATTAAGATTTTATATAGTTTAATTTGCTGTAAATAGTCCTTTTGTTTGCCATTGTTCCAAATATTAATTCATTTGCTCCCATTTCTTACTGCCTCTCCTTCGCTCTTATTTAGTTCACCTCTCGTCGAACGAACGGGACTGGGACCAAACCATGACGAAGAGACTGATGACGATCTTTGGGATGGAGTACAACCAGGAAAGAATAAGTACAAAATGCATAGTAATTAAGATTTTACATAGTTTAATTTGCTGTAAGTAGTCCTTTTGTTTGCCATTGTTCAAAATATTAATTAATTTGCTCTTATTTCTTACAGTCTCTCCTTCGCTCTTATTCAGTTCACCTCTCGTCGAAAGAACGGGACTGGGACTAAATCATGACGAAGAGACTGATGACGACCTTGGGGAAAGAGTACAACCAGGAAAGAATAAGTACAAAATGCATAGTAATTAAGATTTTACATAGTTTAGTTTGTTTAAATTGTCCTTTTGTTTGCCATTGTTCCAAATATAAATTAATTTGCTCTTATTTCTTACAGTCTCTCCTTCGCTCTTATTTAGTTCACCTCTCGTCGAACGAACGGGACTGGGACCAAACCATGACGAAGAGACTGATGACGACATTGGGGAGATAGTACAACCAGGAAAGAATAAGTACAAAATACATAGTAATTAAGATTTTACATAGTTTAATTTGCTATAAATAGTCCTTTTGTTTGCCATTGTTCCAAATATTAATTAATTTGCTCTTATTTTTACAGTCTCTCCTTCGATCTTACTTAGTTCACCTCTCGTCGAACGAACGGGACTGGGAGCTAACCATGACGAAGAGACTGATGACGACATTGGGGAGAGAGTACAACCAGGAAAGAATAAGTACAAAATGCATAGTAATTAAGATTTTACATAGTTTAATTTGCTGTAAATAGTCCTTTTGTTTGCCATTATTCCAAATATTAATTCATTTGCTCTTATTTCTTACTGTCTCTCCTTCGCTCTTATTTAGTTCACCTCCCGTCGAACGAACGGGACTGGGACCAAATCATGACGAAGATACTGATGACGACCTTGGGGAGTGAGTACAAACAGGAAAGAATAAGTACAAAATGCATAGTAATTAAGATTTTACATAGTTTAATTTGCTGTAAGTAGTCCTTTTGTTTGCCATTGTTCAAAATATTAATTAATTTGCTCTTATTTCTTACAGTCTCTCCTTGGCTCTTATTCAGGTCACCTCTCGTCGAAAGAACGGGACTGGGACTAAATCATGACGAAGAGACTGATGACGACCTTGGGGAAAGAGTACAACCAGGAAAGAATAAGTACAAAATGCATAGTAATTAAGATTTTACATAGTTTAGTTTGTTTAAATTGTCCTTTTGTTTGCCATTGTTCCAAATATTAATTAATTTGCTCTTATTTCTTACAGTCTATCCTTCGCTCTTATTTAGTTTAACCTCTCATCGAAAGAACGGGACTGGGACTAAATCATGACGAAGAGACTAATGACGACCTTGGGGAGAGAGTACAACCAGGAAAGAATAAGTACAAAATGCATAGTAATTAAGATTTTACATAGTTTAATTTGCTGTAAATTGTCCATTTGTTTGCCATTATTCCATATATTATTTCATTTGCTATTATTTCTTAATGTCTCTCCTTGCTCTTATTTAGTTCATCTCTCGTCCAACGAACAGGACTGGGACTAAACCATGACGAAGAGACTGATGACGACCTTGGGGAGAGAGTACAACCTGGAAAGAATAAGTACAAAATGCATAGTAATTAAGATTTTACATAGTTTAATTTGCTGTAAATAGTCCTTTTGTTTGCCATTGTTCCAAATATTAATTAATTTGCTCTTATTTCTTACAGTCTCTCCTTTGCTCTTATTCTGTTCACCTCTCGTCCAACGAACGGGACTGGGACTAAGCCATGAGGAAGAGACTGATGACGACCTTGGGGAGAGAGTACAACCAGGAATGAATAAGTACAAAATGCATAGTAATTAAGATTTTACATAGTTTAATTTGCTGTAAATAGTCCTTTTGTTTGCCATTGTTCCAAATATTAATTAATTTGCTCTTATTTCTTACAGTCTCTCCTTCGCTCTTATTTAGTTCACCTCTCGCCGAAATAAAGGGACTGGGACTAAATCATGATGAAGAGACTGATGACGACCTTGGGGAGAGAGTACAACCAGGAAAGAATAAGTACAAAATGCATAGTAATTACGATTTTACATAGTATAATTTGCTGTAAATAGTCCTTTTGTTTGCCATTGTTCCAAATATTAATTAATTTGCTCATATTTCTTACAGTCTCTCCTTCGCTCTAATTTAGTTCACCTCTCGTCCAACGATGGGGACTGGGACCAAACCATGACCAAGAGACTGATGAGGACATTTGGGAGAGAGTACAACCAGGAAAGAATAAGTACAAAATGCATAGTAATTAAGATTTAACATAGTTAAATTTGCTATAAATAGTCCTTTTGTTTGCCATTGTTCCAAATATTAATTAATTTGCTCTTATTTCTTACAGTCTCTCCTTCCCTCTCATTTAGTTCACCTCTCGTCGAACGAACGGGACTGGGACCAAACCATGACGAAGAGACTGATGACGACCTTGGGGAAAGAGTACAACCAGGAAAGAATAAGTACAAAATGCATAGTAATTAAGATTTTCCATAGTTTAGTTTGTTTAAATTGTCCTTTTGTTTGCCATTGTTCCATATATTAATTCATTTGCTCTTATATCTTACTGTCTCTCCTTCGCTCTTATTTAGTTCACCTCCCGTCGAACGAACGGGACTGGGACCAAACCATGACGAAGATACTGATGACGACCTTGGGGAGTGAGTACAAACAGGAAAGAATAAGTTCAAAATGCATAGTAATTAAGATTTTACATAGTTTAATTTGCTGTAAGTAGTCCTTTTGTTTGCCATTGTTCAAGATATTAATTAATTTGCTCTTATTTCTTACAGTCTCTCCTTCGCTCTTATTCAGTTCACCTCTCGTCGAAAGAACGGGACTGGGACTAAATCATGACGAAGAGACTGATGACGACCTTGGGGAGAGAGTACAACCAGGAAGGAATAAGTACAAAATGCATAGTAATTAAGATTTTACATAGTTTAATTTGCTGTAAATAGTCCTTTTGTTTGCCATGGTTCCAAATATTAATTCATTTGCTCCCATTTCTTACTGCCTCTACTTTGCTCTTATTTAGTTCACCTCTCGTCCAACGAACGGGACTGGGACTAAGCCATGAGGAAGAGACTGATGACGACCTTGGGGAGAGAGTACAACCAGGAATGAATAAGTACAAAATGCATAGTAATTAAGATTTTACATAGTTTAATTTGCTGTAAATAGTCCTTTTGTTTGCCATGGTTCCAAATATTAATTAATTTGCTCTTATTTCTTGCAGTCTCTCTTTCGCTCTTATTTTGTTCACCTCTCGTCCAACGAACGGGACTGGGACTAAGCCATGACGAAGAGACTGATGACGACCTTGGGGAGAGAGTACAACCAGGAATGAATAATTACAAAATGCATAGTAATTAAGATTTTACATAGTTTAATTTGCTGTAAATAGTCCTTTTATTTGCCATTGTTCCAAATATTAATTCATTTGCTCCCATTTCTTACTGCCTCTACTTTGCTCTTATTTAGTTCACCTCTCGTCGAACGAACGGGACTGGGACCAAACCATGACGAAGAGACTGATGACGATCTTTGGGATGGAGTACAACCAGGAAAGAATAAGTACAAAATGCATAGTAATTAAGATTTTACATAGTTTAGTTTGTTTAAATTGTCCTTTTGTTTGCCATTGTTCCAAATATTAATTCATTTGCTCTTATTTCTTACAGTCTCTCCTTCGCTCTTATTTAGTTCACCTCTTGTCGAACAAACGGGACAGGGACCAAACCATGACCAAGAGACTGATGACGACATTGCGGAGAGAGTACAACCAGGAAAGAATAAGTACAAAATGCAAAGTAATTAAGATTTTACATAGTTTAAATTGCTGTATATAGTCCTTTTGTTTGTCATTGTTCCAAATATTAATTAATTTGCTCTTATTTCTTACAGTCTCTCCTTCGCTCTTATTTAGTTCACCTCTCGTCGAACGAACGGGACTGGGACCAAACCATGACGAAGAGACTGATGACGACCTTGGGGAGAGAGTACAACCAGGAAGGAATAAGTACAAATTGCATAGTAATTAAGATTTTACATAGTTTAATTTGCTGTAAATAGTCCTTTTGTTTGTCTTTGTTCAAAATATTAATTAATTTGCTCTTATTTCTTACAGTCTCTCCTTCGCTCTTATTTAGTTCACCTCTCGTCGAACGAACGGGACTGGGACCAAACAATGACCAAGAGACTGATGACGACCTTGGGGAGAGAGTACAACCAGGAAAGAATAAGTACAAAATGCATAGTAATTAAGATTTTACATAGTTCAATTTGCTGTAAATAGTCCTATTGTTTGCCATTGTTCCAAATATTAATTAATTTGCTCTTATTTCTTACAGTCTCTCCTTCGCTCTTATTTAGTTCACCTCTCGTCGAACTAACGGGACTGGGACTAAACCATGACGAAGAGACTGATGACGACCTTGGGGAGAGAGTACAACCAGGAAAGAATAAGTACAAAATGCATAGTAATTAAGATTTTACATAGATTAATTTGCTGTAAATAGTCCTTTTGTTTGCCATTGTTCCAAATATTAATTCATTTGCTCTTTTTTCATACTGCCTCTCCTTCGCTCTTATTTAGTTCACCTCTCGTCGAACGAACGGGACTGGGACCATACCATGACGAAGAGACTGATGACGACCTTGGGGTGAGAGTACAACCAGGAAAGAATAAGTACAAATTGCATAGTAATAAAGATTTTATGTAGTTTAGTTTGTTGTAAATAGTCTTTTTGCTTGCTATTGTTTAAAATAGTAATTCATTTGCTCCCATTTCTTACTGCCTCTCCTTCGCTCTTATTTAGTTCACCTCTCGTCGAACGAACGGGACTGGGACCAAACCATGACGAAGAGACTGATGACGATCTTTGGGATGGAGTACAACCAGGAAAGAATAAGTACAAAATGCATAGTAATTAAGATTTTACATAGTTTAGTTTGTTTAAATTGTCCTTTTGTTTGCCATTGTTCCATATATTAATTCATTTGCTCTTATTTCTTACTGTCTCTCCTTCGCTCTTATTTAGTTCACCTCTCGTCGAACGAACGGGACTGGGACCAAACCATGACGAAGATACTGATGACGACCTTGGGGAGAGAGTACAACCAGGAAGGAATAAGTACAAAAAGCATAGTAATTAAGATTTTACATAGTTTAATTTGCTGTAAATAGTCCTTTTGTTTGCCATTGTTCAAAATATTAATTAATTTGCTCTTATATCTTACAGTCTTTTCTTCGCTCTTATTTAGTTCACCTCTCGTCGAAAGAACGGGACTGGGACTAAATCATGACGAAGAGACTGATGACGACCTTGGGGAGAGAGTACAACCAGGAAAGAATAAGTACAAAATGCATAGTAATTAAGATTTTACATAGAGTAATTTGCTGTAAATAGTCCATTTGTTTGCCATTATTCCATATATTATTTCATTTGCTATTATTTCTTAATGTCTCTCCTTCGCTCTTATTTAGTTCATCTCTCGTCCAACGAACAGGACTGGGACTAAACCATGACGAAGAGACTGATGACGACCTTGGGGAGAGAGTACAACCTGGAATGAATAAGTACAAAATGCATAGTAATTAAGATTTTACATAGTTTAATTTGCTGTAAATAGTCCTTTTGTTTGCCATTGTTCCAAATATTAATTAATTTGCTCTTATTTCTTACAGTCTCTCCTTCGCTCTTATTTAGTTCACCTCTCGTCCAACGAAAGGAACTGGGACTAAACCATGACGAAGAGACTGATGACGACCTTGGGGAGAGAGTACAACCAGGAAAGAATAAGTACAAAATGCATAGTAATTAAGATTTTAATGAGTTTAATTTGCTGTAAATAGTCCCTTTGTTGGCCATTGTTCCAAATATTAATTAATTTGCTCTTATTTCTTACAGTCTCTCCTTCGCTCTTATTTAGTTCACCTCTCGTCGAATGAACGGGACTGGGACTAAATCATGACGAAGAGACTGATGACGACCTTGGGGAGGGAGTACAACCAAGAAAGAATAAGTACAAAATGCATAGTAATTAATATTTTACATAGTTTAATTTGCTGTAAATAGTCCTTTTGTTTGCCATTGTTCCAAATATTAATTAATTTGCTCTTATTTCTTACAGTCTCTTCTTCGCTCTTATTTAGTTCACCTCTCGCCGAAAGAACGGGACTGGGACTAAATCATGATGAAGAGACTGATGACGACCTTGGGGAGAGAGTACAACCAGGAAAGAATAACTACAAAATGCATAGTTATTACGATTTTACATAGTATAATTTGCTGTAAATAGTTCTTTTGTTTGCCATTGTTCCAAATATTAATTAATTTGCTCATATTTCTTACAGTCTCTCCTTCGCTCTTATTTAGTTCACTTCTCGTCCTACGAACGGCACTGGGACTAAACCATGACGAAGGGACTGATGACGACCTTGGGGAGAGAGTACAACCAGGAAAGAATAAGTACATAATGCATAGTAATTAAGATTTTACATAGTATAATTTGCTGTAAATAGTCCTTTTGTTTGCCATTGTTCCAAATATTAATTAATTTGCTCATATTTCTTACAGTCTCTCCTTCGCTCTTATTTAGTTCACCTCTCGTCGTACGAACGGGACTGGGACTAAACCATGACGAAGGGACTGATGACGACCTTGGGGAGAGAGTACAACCAGGATGGAATAAGTACAAAATGCATAGTAATTAAGATTTTACATAGATTAATTTGCTGTAAATAGTCCTTTTGTTTGCCATTGTTCCAAATATTAATTAATTTTCTCTTATTTCTTACAGTCTCTCATTCGCTCTAATTTAGTTCACCTCTCGTCCAACGAACGGGACTGGGACTAAAACATGACTAAGAGACTGATGACGACCTTGGGGAGAGAGTACAACCAGGAAAGAATAAGTACATAATGCATAGTAATTAAGATTTTACATAGTTTATATTGCTGTAAATAGTCCTTTTGTTTGCCATTGTTCAAAATATAAATTAATTTGCTCTTATTTCTTACAGTCTCTCCTTCGCTCTTATTTAGTTCACCTCTCGTCGAACGAACAGGACTGGGACCAAACCATGACGAAGAGACTGATGACGACATTGGGGAGAGAGTACAACCAGGAAAGAATAAGTACAAAATACATAGTAATTAAGATTTTACATAGTTTAATTTGCTATAAATAGTCCTTTTGTTTGCCATTGTTCCAAATATTAATTAATTTGCTCTTATTTTTACAGTCTCTCCTTCGATCTTACTTAGTTCACCTCTCGTCGAACGAACGGGACTGGGAGCTAACCATGACGAAGAGACTGATGACGACATTGGGGAGAGAGTACAACCAGGAAAGAATAAGTACAAAATGCATAGTAATTAAGATTTTACATAGTTTAATTTGCTGTAAATAGTCCTTTTGTTTGCCATTGTTCCAAATATTAATTCATTTGCTCCTATTTCTTACAGTCTCTCCTTCGCTCTTATTTAGTTCACCTCCCGTCGAACGAACAAGACTGGGACCAAATTATGACGAAGAGACTGATGACGACATTGGGGAGAGAGTACAACCAGGAAAGAATAAGTACAAAATGCATAGTAATTAAGATTTTACATAGTTTAATTTGCTGTAAATAGTGCTTTTGTTTGCCATTGTTCCAAATATTAATTCATTTGCTCTTATTTCTTACAGTCTCTCCTTCGCTCTTATTTAGTTCACCTCTCGTCGAACGAACGGGACTGGGACCAAACCATGACCAAGAGACTGATGACGACATTGCGGAGAGAGTACAACCTGGAAAGAATAAGTACAAAATGCATAGTAATTATTATTTTACATAGTTTAATTTGCTGTAAATAGTCCTTTTGTTTGTCATTGTTCCAAATATTAATTAAATTGCTCTTATTTCTTACAGTCTCTCCTTCGCTCTTATGTAGTTCACCTCTCGTCGAATGAACGGGACTGGGACCAAACCATGTTGAAGAGACTGATGACGACATTGGGGACAGAGTACAACCAGGAAAGAATAAGTACAAAATGCATAGTAATTAAGATTTTACATAGTTTAATTTGCTATAAATAGTCCTTTTGTTTGCCATTTTTCCAAATATTAATTCATTTGTTCTTATTTCTTACAGTCGCTCCTTCGCTCTTATTTAGTTCACCTCTCATCGAAAGATCATGACTTGGACCAAACCGTGACGAAAAGACTGATGACGACCTTGGGGAGAGAGTACAACCAGGAAAGAATAAGTACAAAATGCATAGTAATTAAGATTTTACATAGTTCAATTTGCTGTAAATAGTCCTATTGTTTGCCATTGTTCCAAATATTAATTAATTTGCTCTTATTTCTTTCAGTCTCTCCTTCGCTCTTATTTAGTTCACCTCTCGTCGAACTAACGGGACTGGGACTAAACCAAGACGAAGAGACTGATAACGACCTTGGAAAGAGAGTACAACCAGGAAAGAATAAGTACAAAATGCATAGTAATTAAGATTTTACATAGATTAATTTGCTGTAAATAGTCCTTTTGTTTGCCATTGTTCCAAATATTAATTCATTTGCTCTTTTTTCATACTGCCTCTCCTTCGCTCTTATTTAGTTCACCTCTCGTCAAACGAACGGGACTGGGACCATACCATGACGAAGAGACTGATGACGACCTTGGGGTGAGAGTACAACCAGGAAAGAATAATTACAAATTGCATAGTAATAAAGATTTTATGTAGTTTAGTTTGTTGTAAATAGTCTTTTTGTTTGCTATTGTTTAAAATAGTAATTCATTTGCTCCCATTTCTTACTGCCTCACCTTCGCTCTTATTTAGTTCACCTCTCGTCGAACGAACGGGACTGGGACCAAACCATGACGAAGAGACTGATGACGATCTTTGGGATGGAGTACAACCAGGAAAGAATAAGTACAAAATGCATAGTAATTAAGATTTTACATAGTTTAGTTTGTTTAAATTGTCCTTTTGTTTGCCATTGTTCCATATATTAATTCATTTGCTCTTATTTCTTACTGTCTCTCCTTCGCTCTTATTTAGTTCACCTCTCGTCGAACGAACGGGACTGGGACCAAACCATGACGAAGATACTGATGACGACCTTGGGGAGAGAGTACAACCAGGAAGGAATAAGTACAAAATGCATAGTAATTAAGATTTTACATAGTTTAATTTGCTGTAAATAGTCCTTTTGTTTGCCATTGTTCAAAATATTAATTAATTTGCTCTTATTTCTTACAGTCTTTCCTTCGCTCTTATTTCGTTCACCTCTCGTCGAAAGAACGGGACTGGGACTAAATCATGACGAAGAGACTAATGACGACCTTGGGGAGAGAGTACAACCAGGAAAGAATAAGTACAAAATGTATAGTAATTAAGATTTTACATAGTTTAATTTGCTGTAAATAGTCCATTTGTTTGCCATTATTCCATATATTATTTCATTTGCTATTATTTCTTAATGTCTCTCCTTCGCTCTTATTTAGTTCATCTCTCGTCCAACGAACAGGACTGGGACTAAACCATGACGAAGAGACTGATGACGACCTTGGGGAGAGAGTACAACCTGGAAAGAATAAGTACAAAATGCATAGTAATTAAGATTTTACATAGTTTAATTTGCTGTAAATAGTCCTTTTGTTTGCCATTGTTCCAAATATTAATTAATTTGCTCTTATTTCTTATAGTCTCTCCTTCGCTCTTATTTAGTTCACCTCTCGTCCAACGAAAGGGACTGGGACTAAACCATGACGAAGAGACTGATGACGACCTTGGGGAGATAGTACAACCAGGAAAGAATAAGTACAAAATGCATAGTAATTACGATTTTACATAGTTTAATTTGCTGTAAATAGTCCCTTTGTTGGCCATTGTTCCAAATATTAATTAATTTGCTCTTATTTCTTACAGTCTCTCCTTCGCTCTTATTTTGTTCACCTCTCGCCCAACGAACGGGACTGGGACTAAGCCATGACGAAGAGACTGATGACGACCTTGGGGAGAGAGTACAACCAGGAATGAATAAGTACAAAATGCATAGTAATTAAGATTTTAAGGAGTTTAATTTGCTGTAAATTGTCCTTTTGTTTGCCATTGTTCCAAATATTAATTAATTTGCTCTTATTTCTTACAGTCTCTTCTTCGCTCTTATTTAGTTCACCTCTCGCCGAAAGAACGGGACTGGGACTAAATCATGATGAAGAGACTGATGACGACCTTGGGGAGAGAGTACAACCAGGAAAGAATAAGTACAAAATGCATAGTAATTAAGATTTTACATAGTATAATTTGCTGTAAATAGTCCTTTTGTTTGCCATTGTTCCAAATATTAATTAATTTGCTCATATTTCTTACAGTCTCTCCTTCGCTCTTATTTAGTTCACCTCTCGTCGAACGAACGGGACTGGGAGCTAACCATGACGAAGAGACTGATGACGACATTGGGGAGAGAGTACACCCAGGAAAGAATAAGTACAAAATGCATAGTAATTAAGATTTTACATAGTTAAATTTGCTGTAAATAGTCCTTTTGTTTGCCATTGTTCCAAATATTAATTCATTTGCTCCTATTTCTTAAAGTCTCTCCTTCGCTCTTATTTAGTTCACCTCCCGTCGAACGAACAAGACTGGGACCAAACCATGACGAAGAGACTGATGACAACATTGGGGAGAGAGTACAACTAGGAAAGAATAAGTACAAAATGCATAGTAATTAAGATTTGACATAGTTTAATTTGCTGTAAGTAGTCCTTTTGTTTGCCATTGTTCCAAATATTAATTCATTTGCTCTTATTTCTTACAGTCTCTCCTTCGCTCTTATTTAGTTCACCTCTCGTCGAACGAACGGGACTGGGACCAAACCATGACCAAGAGACTGAAGACGACATTGCGGAGAGAGTACAACCAGGAAAGAATAAGAACAAAATGCATAGTAATTATTATTTTACATAGTTTAATTTGCTGTAAATAGTCCTTTTGTTTGTCATTGTTCCAAATATTAATTAAATTGCTCTTATTTCTTACAGTCTCTCCTACGCTCTTATGTAGTTCACCTCTCGTCGAACGAACGGGACTGGGACCAAACCATGACGAAGAGACTGATGACGACATTGGGGACAGAGTACAACCAGGAAAGAATAAGTACAAAATGCATAGTAATTAAGATTTTACATAGTTTAATTTGCTATAAATAGTCCTTTTGTTTGCCATTGTTCCAAATATTAATTCATTTACTCTTATTTCTTACAGTCTCTCCTTCGCTCTTATTTAGTTCACCTCTCGTCGAAAGATCATGACTTGGACCAAACCGTGACGAAGAGACAGATCACAACCTTGGGGAGAGAGTACAACCAGTAAAGAATAAGTACAAAATGCATAGTAATTAAGATTTTACATAGTTTAATTTGCTGTAAATAGTCCTTTTGTTTAATATTGTTCCAAAAATAATTCATTTGCTCTTATTTCCTATAGTCTCACCTTCGCTCTTATTTAGTTCACCTCTCGTCTAACGAACGGGACTGAGACCAAACCATGACGAAGAGACTGATGACGACCTTGGGGAGAGAGTACAACCAGGAGAGAATAAGTAAAAATGCATAGTAATTAAGATTTTACATAGTTTAATTTGCTGTAAATAGTCCTTTTGTTTGCCATTGTTCCAAATATTAATTCATTTCCTCTTATATCTTACAGTCTCTCCTTCGCTCCTATATAGTTCACCTCTCCTCTAACGAACGGGACTGGGACCACACCATGACGAAGAGACTGATTACGACCTTGCGGAGAGAGTACAATTAGGAAAGAATAAGTACAAAATCATAGTAATTAAGATTTTCCATAGTTTAGTTTGTTTAAATTGTCCTTTTGTTAGCCATTGTTCCATATATTAATTCATTTGCTCTTATTTCTTACTGTCTCTCCTTCGCTCTTATTTAGTGCACCTCTCGTCGAACGAATGGGACTGGGACCAAACCATGACGAAGATACTGATGACGACCTTGGGGAGTGAGTACAAACAGGAAAGAATAAGTACAAAATGCATAGTAATTAAGATTTTCCATAGTTTAATTTGCTGTAAAAAGTCCTTTTGTTTTCCCTTGTTCCAAATAATAATTCATTTGCTCTTATTTCTTACAGTCTCTCCTTCCCTCTGTATGAGTTCACCTCTCGTCGAACGAACGGGACTGTGACCAAACCATGACGAAGAGACTGATGACGACATTGGGGAGAGAGTACAACCAGAAAAGAATAAGTACAAAATGCCTAGTAATTAAGATTTTACATAGTTTAATTTGCTATAAGTAGTCCTTTTGTTTGCTATTGTTGCAAATATTAATTAATTTGCTCTTATTTCTTAGAGTTTCTCCTTCGCTCTTATTTAGTTCACCTCTCGTCGAACGAACGGGACTGGGACCAAACCATGACGAAGAGACTGATGACAACATTGGGGTGAGAGTACAACCAGGAAAGAATAAGTACAAAATGCATAGTATTTAAGATTTTTCATAGTTTTATTTGCTGTAAATAGTCCTTTTGTTTGCCATTGTTCCAAATATTAATTAATTTGCTCTTATTTCTTACAGTCTCTCCTTCGCTCTTATTTTGTTCACCTCTCGTCCAACGAATGGGACTGGGACTAAGCCATGACGAAGAGACTGATGACGACCTTGGGGAGAGAGTACAACCAGGAATGAATAAGTACAAAATGCATAGTAATTAAGATTTTACATAGTTTAATTTGCTGTAAATAGTCCTTTTGTTTGCCATTGTTCCAAATATTAATTAATTTGCTCTTATTTCTTACAGTCTCTTCTTCGCTCTTATTTAGTTCACCTCTCGCCGAAAGAACGGGACTGGGACTAAATCATGATGAAGAGACTGATGACGACCTTGGGGAGAGAGTACAACCAGGAAAGAATAAGTACAAAATGCATAGTAATTACGATTTTACATAGTATAATTTGCTGTAAATAGTCCTTTTGTTTGTCATTGTTCCAAATATTAATTAATTTACTCATATTTCTTACAGTCTCTCCTTCGCTCTTATTTAGTTCACCTCTCGTCCTACGAACGGGACTGGGACTAAACCATGACGAAGGGACTGATGACGACCTTGGGGAGAGAGTACAACCAGGAAAGAATAAGTACATAATGCATAGTAATTAAGATTTTACATAGTATAATTTGCTGTAAATAGTCCTTTTGTTTGCCATTGTTCCAAATATTAATTAATTTGCTCATATTTCTTACAGTCTCTCCTTCGCTCTTATTTAGTTCACCTCTCGTCCTACGAACGGGACTGGGACTAAACCATGACGAAGGGACTGATGACGACCTTGGGGAGAGAGTACAACCAGGATGGAATAAGTACAAAATGCATAGTAATTAAGATTTTACATAGTTTAATTTGCTGTAAATAGTCCTTTTGTTTGCCATTGTTCCAAATATTAATTAATTTTCTCTTATTTCTTACAGTCTCTCCTTCGCTCTAATTTAGTTCACCTCTCGTCCAACGAACGGGACTGGGACTAAACCATGACGAAGAGACTGATGACGACCTTGGGGAGAGAGTACAACCAGGATGGAATAAGTACAAAATGCATAGTAATTAAGATTTTACATAGTTTAATTTGCTGTAAATAGTCCTTTTGTTTGCCATTGTTCCAAATATTAATTAATTTTCTCTTATTTCTTACAGTCTCTCCTTCGCTCTAATTTAGTTCACCTCTGGTCCAACGAACGGGACTGGGACTAAACCATGACAAAGAGACTGATGACGACCTTGGGGAGAGAGTACAACCAGGAAAGAATAAGTATATAATGCATAGTAATTAAGATTTTACATAGTTTATATTGCTGTAAATAGTCCTTTTGTTTGCCATTGTTCCAAATATAAATTAATTTGCTCTTATTTCTTACAGTCTCTCCTTCGCTCTTATTTAGTTCACCTCTCATCGAACGAACGGGACTGGGACCAAACCATGACGAAGAGACTGATGACGACATTGGGGAGAGAGTACAACCAGGAAAGAATAAGTACAAAATACATAGTAATTAAGATTTTACATAGTTTAATTTGCTATAAATAGTCCTTTTGTTTGCCATTGTTCCAAATATTAATTAATTTGCTCTTATTTTTACAGTCTCTCCTTCGATCTTACTTAGTTCACCTCTCGTCGAACGAACGGGACTGGGAGCTAACCATGACGAAGAGACTGATGACGACATTGGGGAGAGAGTACAACCAGGAAAGAATAAGTACAAAATGCATAGTAATTAAGATTTTACATAATTTAATTTGCTGTAAATAGTCCTTTTGTTTGCCATTGTTCCAAATATTAATTCATTTGCTCCTATTTCTTAAAGTCTCTCCTTCGCTCTTATTTAGTTCACCTCCCGTCGAACGAACAAGACTGGGACCAAACCATGACGAAGAGACTGATGACGACATTGGGGAGAGAGTACAACCAGGAAAGAATAAGTACAAAATGCATAGTAATTAAGATTTTACATAGTTAAATTTGCTGTAAATAGTCCTTTTGTTTAACATTGTTCCAAAAATAATTCATTTGCTCTTATTTTCTATAGTCTCACCTTCGCTCTTATTTAGTTCACCTCTCGTCTAACGAACGGGACTGGGACCAAACCATGACGAAGAGACCGATGACGACCTTGGGGAGAGAGTACAACCAGGAAAGAATAAGTAAAAATGCATAGTAATTAAGATTTTACATAGTATAATTTGCTGTAAATTGTCCTTTTGTTTGCCATTGTTCCAAATATTAATTCATTTGCTCTTATATCTTACAGTCTCTCCTTCGCTCCTATATAGTTCACCTCTCCTCTAACGAACGGGACTGGGACCACACCATGACGAAGAGACTGATGACGACCTTGCGGAGAGAGTACAACCAGGAAAGAATAAGTACAAAATCATAGTAATTAAGATTTTCCATAGTTTAGTTTGTTTAAATTGTCCTTTTGTTTGCCATTGTTCCATATATTAATTCATTTGCTCTTATTTCTTACTGTCTCTCCTTCGCTCTTATTTAGTGCACCTCTCGTCGAACGAACGGGACTGGGACCAAACCATGACGAAGATACTGATGACGACCTTAGGGAGTGAGTACAAACAGGAAAGAATAAGTACAAAATGCATAGTAATTAAGATTTTCCATAGTTTAATTTGCTGTAAATAGTCCTTTTTTTTCCCTTGTTCCAAATATTAATTCATTTGCTCTTATTTCTTACAGTCTCTCCTTCGCTCTTATTTAGTTCACCTCTCGTCAAACGAACGGGACTGGGACCAAACCATGACGAAGAGACTGATGACGACATTGGGGAGAGAGTACAACCAGGAAAGAATAAGTACAAAATGCCTAGTAATTAAGATTTTACATAGTTTAATTTGCTATAAGTAGTCCTTTTGTTTGCTATTGTTGCAAATATTAATTAATTTGCTCTTATTTCTTACAGTTTCTCCTTCGCTCTTATTTAGTTCACCTCTCGTCGAACGAACGGGACTGGGACCAAACCATGAAGAAGAGACTGATGACGACATTGGGGAGAGAGTACAACCAGGAAAGTATAAGTACAAAATGCATAGTATTTAAGATTTTTCATAGTTTTATTTGCTGTAAATAGTCCTTTTGTTTGCCATTGTTCCAAATATTAATTAATTTGCTCTTATTTCTTACAGTCTCTCCTTCGCTCTGATTTTGTTCACCTCTCATCCAACGAACGGGACTGGGACTAAGCCATGACGAAGAGACTGATGACGACCTTGGGGAGAGAGTACAACCAGGAAAGAATAAGTACATAATGCATAGTTATTAAGATTTTACATAGTATAATTTGCTGTAAATAGTCCTTTTGTTTGCCATTGTTCCAAATATTAATTAATTTGCTCATATTTCTTACAGTCTCTCCTTCGCTCTTATTTAGTTCACCTCTCGTCCTACGAACGGGACTGGGACTAAACCATGATGAAGGGACTGATGACGACCTTGGGGAGAGAGTACAACCAGGATGGAATAAGTACAAAATGCATAGTAATTAAGATTTTACATAGTTTAATTTGCTGTAAATAGTCCTTTTGTTTGCCATTGTTCCAAATATTAATTAATTTTCTCTTATTTCTTACAGTCTCTCCTTCGCTCTAATTTAGTTCACCTCTCGTCCAACGAACGGGACTGGGACTAAACTATGACGAAGAGACTGATGACGACCTTGGGGAGAGAGTACAACCAGGAAAGAATAAGTACATAATGCATAGTAATTAAGATTTTACATAGTTTATATTGCTGTAAATAGTCCTTTTATTTGCCATTGTTCCAAATATAAATTAATTTGCTCTTATTTCTTACAGTCTCTCCTTCGCTCTTATTTAGTTCACCTCTCCTCGAACGAACGGGACTGGGACCAAACCATGACGAAGAGACTGATGACGACATTGGGGAGAGAGTACAACCAGGAAAGAATAAGTACAAAATACATAGTAATTAAGATTTTACATAGTTTAATTTGCTATAAATAGTCCTTTTGTTTGCCATTGTTCCAAATATTAATTAATTTGCTCTTATTTTTACAGTCTCTCCTTCGATCTTACTTAGTTCACCTCTCGTCGAACGAACGGGACTGGGAGCTAACCATGACGAAGAGACTGATGACGACATTGGGGAGAGAGTACAACCAGGAAAGAATAAGTACAAAATGCATAGTAATTAAGATTTTACATAGTTTAATTTGCTGTAAATAGTCCTTTTGTTTGCCATTGTTCCAAATATTAATTAATTTGCTCTTATTTCTTACAGTCTCTCCTTCACTCTTATTTAGTTCAACTCCCGTCGAACGAACAAGACTGGGACCAAACCATGACGAAGAGACTGATGACGACATTGGGGAGAGAGTACAACCAGGAAAGAATAAGTACAAAATGCATAGTAATTAAGATTTTACATAGTTTAATTTGCTGTAAATAGTCTTTTTGTTTGCCATTGTTCCAAATATTAATTCATTTGCTCTTATTTCTTACAGTCTCTCCTTCGCTCTTATTTAGTTCACCTCTCGTCGAACGAACGGGACTGGGACCAAACCATGACCAAGAGTTACTGATGACGACATTGAGGAGAGAGTACAACCAGGAAAGAATAAGTACAAAATGCATAGTAATTATTATTTTACATAGTTTAATTTGCTGTAAATAGTCCTTTTGTTTGTCATTGTTCCAAATATTAATTAAATTGCTCTTATTTCTTACAGTCTCTCCTTCGCTCTTATGTAGTTCACCTCTTGTTGAACGAACGGGACTGGGACCAAACCATGACGAACAGACTGATGACGACATTGGGGACAGAGTACAACCAGGAAAGAATAAGTACAAAATGCATAGTAATTAAGATTTTACATAGTTTAATTTGCTATAAATAGTCCTTTTGTTTGCCATTGTTCCAAATATTAATTCATTTGCTCTTATATCTTACAGTCTCTCCTTCGCTCTTATTTAGTTCACCTCTCGTCGAAAGATCATGACTTGGACCAAACCGTGACGAAGAGACTGATGACGACCTTGGGGAGAGAGTACAACCAGTAAAGAATAAGTACAAAATGCATAGTAATTAAGATTTTACATAGTTTAATTTGCTGTAAATAGTCCTTTTGTTTAACATTGTTCCAAAAATAATTCATTTGCTCTTATTTCCTATAGTCTCACCTTCGCTCTTATTGAGTTCACCTCTCGTCTAACGAACGGGACTGGGACCAAACCATGACGAAGAGACTGATGACGACCTTGGGGAGAGAGTACAACCAGGAAAGAATAAGTAAAAATGCATAGTAATTAAGATTTTACATAGTTTAATTTGCTGTAAATAGTCCTTTTGTTTGCCATTGTTCCAAATATTAATTCATTTGCTCTCATATCTTACAGTCTCTCCTTCGCTCCTATATAGTTCACCTCTCCTCTAACGAACGGGACTGGGACCACACCATGACAAAGAGACTGATGACAACCTTGCGGAGAGAGTACAACCAGGAAAGAATAAGTACAAAATCATAGTAATTAAGATTTTCCATAGTTTAGTTTGTTTAAATTGTCCTTTTGTTTGCCATTGTTCCATATATTAATTAATTTGCTCTTATTTCTTACAGTTTCTCCTTCGCTCTTATTTAGTTCACCTCTCGTCCAACGAATGGGACTGGGACCAAACCATGACGAAGAGACTGATGACGACATTGGGGAGAGAGTACAACCAGGAAAGAATAAGTACAAAATGCATAGTATTTAAGATTTTTCATAGTTTTATTTGCTGTAAATAGTCCTTTTGTTTGCCATTGTTCCAAATATTAATTAATTTGCTCTTATTTCTTACAGTCTTTCCTTCGCTCTTATTTAGTTTAACCTCTCGTCGAAAGAACGGGACTGGGACTAAATCATGACGAAGAGACTGATGACGACCTTGGGAAGAGAGTACAACCAGGAAAGAATATGTACAAAATGCATAGTAATTAAGATTTTACATAGTTTAATTTGCTGTAAATAGTCCATTTGTTTGCCATTATTCCATATATTATTTCATTTGCTATTATTTCTTAATGTCTCTCCTTCGCTCTTATTTAGTTCATCTCTCGTCCAACGAACAGGACTGGGTCTAAACCATGACGAAGAGACTGATGACGACCTTGGGGAGAGAGTACAACCTGGAATGAATAAGTACAAATTGCATAGTAATTAAGATTTTACATAGTTTAATTTGCTGTAAATAGTCCTTTTGTTTGCCATTGTTCCAAATATTAATTAATTTGCTCTTATTTCTTACAGTCTCTCCTTTGCTCTTATTTAGTTCACCTCTCGTCCAACGAAAGGGACTGGGACTAAACCATGACGAAGAGACTGATGACGACCTTGGGGAGAGAGTACAACCAGGAAAGAATAAGTACAAAATGCATAGTAATTAAGATTTTACATAGTTTAATTTACTGTAAATAGTCCCTTTGTTGGCCATTGTTCCAAATATTAATTAATTTGCTCTTATTTCTTACAGTTTCTCCTTCCCTCTTATTTAGTTCACCTCTCGTCGAATGAACGGGACTGGGACTAAATAATGACGAAGAGACTGATGACAACCTTGGGGAGAGAGTACAACCAAGAAAGAATAAGTACAAAATGCATAGTAATTAAGATTTTACATAGTTTAATTTGCTGTAAATAGTCCTTTTGTTTGCCATTGTTCCAAATATTAATTAATTTGCTCTTATTTCTTACAGTCTCTCCTTCGCTCTTATTTTGTTCACCTCTCATCCAACGAACGGGACTGGGACTAAGCCATGACGAAGAGACTGATGACGACCTTGGGGAGAGAGTACAACCAGGAATGAATAAGTACAAAATGCATAGTAATTAAGATTTTACATAGTTTAATTTGCTGTAAATAGTCCTTTTGTTTGCCATTGTTCCAAATATTAATTAATTTGCTCTTATTTCTTACAGTCTCTTCTTCGCTCTAATTTAGTTCACCTCTCGCCGAAAGAACGGGACTGGGACTAAATCATGATGAAGAGACTGATGACGACCTTGGGGAGAGAGTACAACCAGGAAAGAATAAGTACAAAATGCATAGTAATTACGATTTTACATAGTATAATTTGCTGTAAATAGTCCTTTTGTTTGCCATTGTTCCAAATATTAATTAATTTGCTCATATTTCTTACAGTCTCTCCTTCGCTCTTATTTAGTTCACCTCTCGTCCTAGGAACGGGACTGGGACTAAACCATGACGAAGAGACTGATGACGACCTTGGGGAGAGAGTACAACCAGGAAAGAATAAGTATAAAATGCATAGTAATTAAGATTTTACATAGTTTAATTTGCTGTAAATAGTCCTTTTGTTTGCCATTGTTCCAAATATTAATTAATTTTCTCTTATTTCTTACAGTCTCTCCTTCGCTCTAATTTAGTTCACCTCTCGTCCAACGAACGGGACTGGGACTAAACCATGATGAAGAGACTGATGACGACCTTGGGGAGAGAGTACAACCAGGAAAGAATAAGTACATAATACATAGTAATTAAGATTTTACATAGTTTATATTGCTGTAAATAGTCCTTTTGTTTGCCATTGTTCCAAATATTAATTAATTTGCTCTTATTTCTTACAGTCTCTCCTTCGCTCTTATTAAATTCACCTCTTGTCGAAAGAACGGGACTGGGACTAAATCATGACGAAGAGACTGATGACGACCTTGGGGAGAGAGTACAACCAGGAAAGAATAAGTACAAAATGCATAGTAATTAAGATTTTACATAGTTTAATTTACTGTAAATAGTCCCTTTGTTGGCCATTGTTCCAAATATTAATTAATTTGCTCTTATTTCTTACAGTTTCTCCTTCCCTCTTATTTAGTTCACCTCTCGTCGAATGAACGGGACTGGGACTAAATAATGACGAAGAGACTGATGACAACCTTGGGGAGAGAGTACAACCAAGAAAGAATAAGTACAAAATGCATAGTAATTAAGATTTTACATAGTTTAATTTGCTGTAAATAGTCCTTTTGTTTGCCATTGTTCCAAATATTAATTAATTTGCTCTTATTTCTTACAGTCTCTCCTTCGCTCTTATTTTGTTCACCTCTCGTCCAACGAACGGGACTGGGACTAAATCATGATGAAGAGACTGATGACGACCTTGGGGAGAGAGTACAACCAGGAAAGAATAAGTACAAAATGCATAGTAATTACGATTTTACATAGTATAATTTGCTGTAAATAGTCCTTTTGTTTGCCATTGTTCCAAATATTAATTAATTTGCTCATATTTCTTACAGTCTTTCCTTTGTTCTTATTTAGTTCATCTCTCGTCGAACGAACGGGACTGGGACTAAGCCATGACGAAGAGACTGATGACGACCTTGGGGAGAGAGTACAACCAGGAAAGAATAAGTACAAAATGCATAATAATTAAGATCTTACATAGATTAATTTGCTGTAAATAGTCCTTTTGTTTGCCATTGTTCCAAATATAAATTAATTTGCTCTTATTTCTTACAGTCTCTCCTTCGCTCTTATTTAGTTCACCTCTCGTCGAACGAACGGGACTGGGACCAAACCATGACGAAGAGACTGATGACGACATTGGGGAGAGAGTACAACCAGGAAAGAATAAGTACAAAATACATAGTTATTAAGATTTTACATAGTTTAATTTGCTATAAATAGTCCTTTTGTTTGCCATTGTTCCAAATATTAATTAATTTGCTCTTATTTTTACAGTCTCTCCTTCGATCTTACTTAGTTCACCTCTCGTCGAACGAATGGGACTGGGAGCTAACCATGACGAAGAGACTGATGACGACATTGGGGAGAGAGTACAACCAGGAAACAATAAGTACAAAATGCATAGTAATTAAGATTATACATAGTTTAATTTGCTGTAAATAGTCCTTTTGTTTGCCATTGTTCCAAATATTAATTCATTTGCTCCTATTTCTTACAGTCTCTCCTTCGCTCTTATTTAGTTCACCTCCCGTCGAACGAACAAGACTGGGACCAAATTATGACGAAGAGACTGATGACGACATTGGGGAGAGAGTACAACCAGGAAAGAATAAGTACAAAATGCATAGTAATTAAGATTTTACATAGTTTAATTTGCTGTAAATAGTCCTTTTGTTTGCCATTGTTCCAAATATTAATTCATTTGCTCTTATTTCTTACAGTCTCTCCTTCGCTCTTATTTAGTTCACCTCTCGTCGAACGAACGGGACTGGGACCAAACCATGACCAAGAGACTGATGACGACATTGCGGAGAGAGTACAACCAGGAAAGAATAAGTACAAAATGCATAGTAATTATTATTTTACATAGTTTAATTTGCTGTAAATAGTCCTTTTGTTTGTCATTGTTCCAAATATTAATTAAATTGCTCTTATTTCTTACAGTCTCTCCTTCGCTCTTATTTAGTTCACCTCTCGTTGAACGAACGGGACTGGGACCAAACCATGACGAAGAGACTGATGACGACATTGGGGACAGAGTACAACCAGGAAAGAATAAGTACAAAATGCATAGTAATTAAGATTTTACATAGTTTAATTTGCTATAAATAGTCCTTTTGTTTGCCATTGTTCCAAATATTAATTCATTTGCTCTTATTTCTTACAGTCTCTCCTTCGCTCTTATTTAGTTCACCTCTCGTCGAAAGATCATGACTTGGACCAAACCGTGAAGAAGAGACTGATGACGACATTGCGGAGAGAGTACAACCAGGAAAGAATAAGTACAAAATGCATAGTAATTAAGATTTTACATAGTTTAATTTGCTGTAAATAGTCCTTTTGTTTAACATTGTTCCAAAAATAATTCGTTTGCTCTTATTTCCTATAGTCTCACCTTCGCTCTTATTTAGTTCACCTCTCGTCTAACGAACGGGACTGGGACCAAACCATGACGAAGAGACTGATGACGACCTTGGGGAGAGAGTACAACCAGGAGAGAATAAGTAAAAATGCATAGTAATTAAGATTTTACATAGTTTAATTTGCTGTAAATAGTCCTTTTGTTTGCCATTGTTCCAAATATTAATTCATTTGCTCTTATATCTTACAGTCTCTCCTTCGCTCCTATATAGTTCACCTCTCCTCTAACGAACGGGATTGGGACCACACCATGACGAAGAGACTGATGACGAGCTTGCGGAGAGAGTACAACCAGGAAAGAATAAGTACAAAATCATAGTAATTAAGATTTTCCATAGTTTAGTTTGTTTAAATTGTCCTTTTGTTTGCCATTGTTCCATATATTAATTCATTTGCTCTTATTTCTTACTGTCTCTCCTTCGCTCTTATTTAGTGCACCTCTCGTCGAACGAACCGGACTGGGACCAAACCATGACGAAGATACTGATGACGACCTTGTGGAGTGAGTACAAACAGGAAAGAATAAGTACAAAATGCATAGTAATTAAGATTTTCCATAGTTTAATTTGCTGTAAATAGTCCTTTTGTTTTCCATTGTTCCAAATATTAATTCATTTGCTCTTATTTCTTACAGTCTCTCCTTTGCTCTTATTCTGTTCACCTCTCGTCGAACGAACGGGACTGGGACCAAACCATGACGAAGAGACTGATGACGACATTGGGGAGAGAGTACAACCAGGAAAGAATAAGTACAAAATGCCTAGTTATTAAGATTTTACATAGTTTAATTTGCTATAAGTAGTCCTTTTGTTTGCTATTGTTGCAAATATTAATTAATTTGCTCTTATTTCTTACAGTCTCTCCTTCGCTCTTATTTAGCTCACCTCTCGTCAAACGAACGGGACTGGGACCAAACCATGACGAAGAGACTGATGAAAACATTGCGGAGAGAGTACAACCAGGAAAGAATAAGTACAAAATGCATAGTAATTATTATTTTACATAGTTTAATTTGCTGTAAATAGTCCTTTTGTTTGTCATTGTTCCAAATATTAATTAAATTGCTCTTATTTCTTACAGTCTCTCCTTCGCTCTTATTTAGTTCACCTCTCGTCGAACGAACGGGACTGGGACCAAACCATGACGAAGAGACTGATGACGACATTGGGGACAGAGTACAACCAGGAAAGAATAAGTACAAAATGCATAGTAATTAAGATTTTACATAGTTTAATTTGCTATAAATAGTCCTTTGGTTTGCCATTGTTCCAAATATTAATTCATTTGCTCTTATTTCTTACAGTCTCTCCTTCGCTCTTATTTAGTTCACCTCTCGTCGAAAGATCATGACTTGGACCAAACCGTGAAGAAGAGACTGATGACGACATTGCGGAGAGAGTACAACCAGGAAAGAATAAGTACAAAATGCATAGTAATTAAGATTTTACATAGTTTAATTTGCTGTAAATAGTCCTTTTGTTTGCCATTGTTCCAAATATTAATTCATTTGCTCTTATATCTTACAGTCTCTCCTTCGCTCCTATATAGTTCACCTCTCCTCTAACGAACGGGATTGGGACCACACCATGACAAAGAGACTGATGACGAGCTTGCGGAGAGAGTACAACCAGGAAAGAATGAGTACAAAATCATAGTAATTAAGATTTTCCATAGTTTAGTTAGTTTAAATTGTCCTTTTGTTTGCCATTGTTCCATATATTAATTCATTTGCTCTTATTTCTTACTGTCTCTCCTTCGCTCTTATTTAGTGCACCTCTCGTCGAACGAACCGGACTGGGACCAAACCATGACGAAGATACTGATGACGACCTTGTGGAGTGAGTACAACCAGGAAAGAATAAGTACAAAATGCCTAGTTATTAAGATTTTACATAGTTTAATTTGCTATAAGTAGTCCTTTTGTTTGCTATTGTTGCAAATATTAATTAATTTGCTCTTATTTCTTACAGTCTCTCCTTCGCTCTTATTTAGCTCACCTCTCGTCAAACGAACGGGACTGGGACCAAACCATGACGAAGAGACTGATGAAAACATTGGGGAGAGAGTACAACCAGGAAAGAATAAGTACAAAATGTATAGTATTTAAGATTTTTCATAGTTTTATTTGCTGTAAATAGTCCTTTTGTTTGCCATTGTTCCAAATATTAATTAATTTGCTCTTATTTCTTACAGTCTTTCCTTCGCTCTTATTTAGTTTAACCTCTCGTCGAAAGAACGGGACTGGGACTAAATCATGACGAAGAGACTGATGACGACCTTGGGGAGAGAGTACAACCAGGAAAGAATAAGTACAAAATGCATAGTAATTAAGATTTTACATAGTTTAATTTGCTGTAAATAGTCCACTTGTTTGCCATTATTCCATATATTATTTCATTTGCTATTATTTCTTAATGTCTCTCCTTCGCTCTTATTTAGTTCATCTCTCGTCCAACGAACAGGACTGGGACTAAACCATGACGAAGAGACTGATGACGACCTTGGGGAGAGAGTACACCTTGGAAAGAATAAGTACAAAATGCATAGTAATTAAGATTGTACATAGTTTAATTTGCTGTAAATAGTCCTTTTGTTTGCCATTGTTCCAAATATTAATTAATTTGCTCTTATTTCTTACAGGTTCTCCTTCGCTCTTATTTAGTTCACCTCTCGTCCAACGATAGGGAGTGGGACTAAACCATGACGAAGAGACTGATGACGACCTTGGGGAGAGAGTACAACCAGGAAAGAATAAGTACAAAATGCATAGTAATTAAGATTTTACATAGTTTAATTTGCTGTAAATAGTCCCTTTGTTGGCCATTGTTCCAAATATTAATTAATTTGCTCTTATTTCTTACAGTCTCTCCTTCGCTCTTATTTAGTTCACCTCTCGTCGAATGAACGGGACTGGGACTAAATCATGACGAAGAGACTGATGACGACCTTGTGGAGAGAGTACAACCAAGAAAGAATAAGTACAAAATGCATAGTAATTAAGATTTTACATAGTTTAATTTGCTGTAAATAGTCCTTTTGTTTGCCATTGTTCCAAATATTAATTAATTTGCTCTTATGTCTTACAGTCTCTCCTTCGCTCTTATTTTGTTCACCTCTCGTCCAACGAACGGGACTGGGACTAAGCCATGACGAAGAGACTGATGACGACCTTGGGGAGAGAGTACAACCAGGAATAAGTACAAAATGCATAGTAATTAAGATTTTACATAGTTAAATTTGCTGTAAATAGTCCTTTTGTTTGCCATTGTTCCAAATATTAATTAATTTGCTCTTATTTCTTACAGTCTCTTCTTCGCTCTTATTTAGTTCACCTCTCGCCGAAAGAACGGGACCGGGACTAAACCATGACGAAGAGACTGATGACGACCTTGGGGAGAGAGTACAACCAGGAAAGAATAAGTACAAAATGCATAGTAATTAAGATTTTACATAGTTTAATTTGCTGTAAATAGTCCTTTTGTTTGCCATTGTTCCAAATATTAATTAATTTTCTCTCATTTCTTACAGTCTCTCCTTCGCTCTAATTTAGTTCACCTCTCGTCCAACGAACGGGACTGGGACTAAACCATGACGAAGAGACTGATGACGACCTTGGGGAGAGAGTACAACCAGGAAAGAATAAGTACATAATGCATAGTAATTAAGATTTTACATAGTTTATATTGCTGTACATAGTCCTTTTGTTTGCCATTGTTCCAAGTATTAATTAATTTGCTCTTATTTCTTACAGTCTCTCCTTCGCTCTTATTAAATTCACCTCTTGTCGAAAGAACGGGACTGGGACTAAATCATGACGAAGAGACTGATGACGACATTGCGGAGAGAGTACAACCAGAAAAGAATAAGTACAAAATGCATAGTAATTAAGATTTTACATAGTTTAATTTGCTGTAAATAGTCCTTTTGTTTGCCATTGTTCCAAATATTAATTAATTTGCTCTCATTTCTTACAGTCTCTCCTTCGCTCTTATTTAGTTCAGCTCTCGTCGAACGAACGGGACTCGGACTAAACCATGACGAAGAGACTGATGACGACCTTGGGGAGAGAGTACAACCAGGAAAGAATAAGTACAAAATGCATAGTAATTAAGATTTTACCTAGTTTAATTTGCTGTAAATAGACCTTTTGTTTGCCATTGTTCCAAATATTAATTAATTTGCTCTTATTTCTTACAGTCTCTCCTTCGCTCTTATTTAGTTCACCTCTCGTCGGAAGAACGGGACTGGGACTAAATCATGACGTAGAGACTGATGACGACCTTGGGGAGAGAGTAAAACCAGGAAAGAATAAGTACAAAATATATAGTAATTAAGATTTTACATAGTTTAATTTGCTGTAAATAGTCCTTTTGTTTGCCATTGTTCCATATATTAATTCATTTGCTCTTATTTCTTAATGTCTCTCCTTCGCTCTTATTTAGTTCATCTCTCGTCCAACGAACGGGACTGGGACTAAACCATGACGAAGAGACTGGTGACGACCTTGGGGAGAGAGTACAACCAGGAAAGAATAAGTACAAAATGCATAGTAATTAAGATTTTACATAGTTTAATTTGCTGTAAATAGTTCTTTTGTTTGCCATTTTTCCATATATTAATTCATTTGCTCTTATTTCTTAATGTCTCTCCTTCGCTCTTATATAGTTCATCTCTCGTCCAACGAACGGGACTGGGACTAAACCATGACGAAGAGACTGATGACGACCTTGGGGAGAGAGTACAACCAGGAAAGAATAAGTACAAAATGCTTAGTAATTAAGATTTTACATAGTTTAGTTTGTTTAGATTTTCCATTTGTTTGCCATTGTTCCATATATTAATTCATTTGCTCTTATTTCTTACTGTCTCGCCTTCGCTTTTATTTAGTTCACCTCTCGTCGAACGAACGGGACTGGGACCAAACCATGACGAAGAGACTGATGACGACCTAGGGGAGAGAGTACAACCAGGAAAGAATAAGTACAAAATGCATAGTATTTAAGATTTTTCATAGCTTAATTTGCTGTAAATAGTCCTTTTGTTTGCCATTGTTCCAAATATTAATTAATTTGCTCTTATTTCTTACAGTCTCTCCTCTCTTATTTAGTTCAACCTCTCGTCGAAAGAACGGGACTGGGACTAAATCATGACGAAGAGACTGATGACGACCTTAAGGAAAGAGTACATCCAGGAAAGAATAAGTACAAAATGCATAGTAATTAAGATTTTCCATAGTTTAGTTTGTTTAAATTGTCCTTTTGTTTGCCATTGTTCCATATATTAATTCATTTGCTCTTATTTCTTACTGTCTCTCATTCGCTCTTATTTAGTTCACCTCTCGTCGAACGAACGGGACTGGGACCATACCATGACGAAGATACTGATGACGACCTTGGGGAGTGAGTACAAACAGGAAAGAATAAGTACAAATTGCATAGTAATTAAGATTTTACATAGTTTAATTTGCTGTAAGTAGTCCTTTTGTTTGCCATTGTTCAAAATATTAATTAAATTGCTCTTATTTCTTACAGTCTCTCCTTCGCTCTTATTCAGTTCACCTCTCTTCGAAAGAACGGGACTGGGACTAACTCATGACCAAGAGACTGATGACGAACTTGGGGAAAGAGTACAACCAGGAAAGAATAAGTAAAAATGCATAGTAATTAAGATTTTACATAGTTTAATTTGCAGTAAATAGTCCTTTTGTTTGCCATTGTTCCAAATATTAATTCATTTGCTCTTATATCTTACAGTCTCTCCTTCGCTCCTATATAGTTCACCTCTCCTCTAAGGAACGGGATTGGGACCACACCATGACGAAGAGACTGATGACGAGCTTGCGGAGAGAGTACAACCAGGAAAGAATAAGTACAAAATCATAGTAATTAAGATTTTCCATAGTTTAGTTTGTTTAAATTGTCCTTTTGTTTGCCATTGTTCCATATATTAATTCATTTGCTCTTATTTCTTACTGTCTCTCCTTTGCTCTTATTTAGTGCACCTCTCGTCGAACGAACCGGACTGGGACCAAACCATGACGAAGATACTGATGACGACCTTGTGGAGTGAGTACAAACAGGAAAGAATAAGTACAAAATGCATAGTAATTAAGATTTTCCATAGTTTAATTTGCTGTAAATAGTCCTTTTGTTTTCCATTGTTCCAAATATTAATTTATTTGCTCTTATTTCTTACAGTCTCTCCTTTGCTCTTATTCTGTTCACCTCTCGTCGAACGAACGGGACTGGGACCAAACCATGACGAAGAGACTGATGACGACATTGGGGAGAGAGTACAACCAGGAAAGAATAAGTACAAAATGCCTAGTTATTAAGATTTTACATAGTTTAATTTGCTATAAGTAGTCCTTTTGTTTGCTATTGTTGCAAATATTAATTAATTTGCTCTTATTTCTTACAGTCTCTCCTTCGCTCTTATTTAGCTCACCTCTCGTCAAACGAACGGGACTGGGACCAAACCATGACGAAGAGACTGATGAAAACATTGCGGAGAGAGTACAACCAGGAAAGAATAAGTACAAAATGCATAGTAATTATTATTTTACATAGTTTAATTTGCTGTAAATAGTCCTTTTGTTTGTCATTGTTCCAAATATTAATTAAATTGCTCTTATTTCTTACAGTCTCTCCTTCGCTCTTATTTAGTTCACCTCTCGTCGAACGAACGGGACTGGGACCAAACCATGACGAAGAGACTGATGACGACATTGGGGACAGAGTACAACCAGGAAAGAATAAGTACAAAATGCATAGTAATTAAGATTTTACATAGTTTAATTTGCTATAAATAGTCCTTTTGTTTGCCATTGTTCCAAATATTAATTCATTTGCTCTTATTTCTTACAGTCTCTCCTTCGCTCTTATTTAGTTCACCTCTCGTCGAAAGATCATGACTTGGACCAAACCGTGAAGAAGAGACTGATGACGACATTGCGGAGAGAGTACAACCAGGAAAGAATAAGTACAAAATGCATAGTAATTAAGATTTTACATAGTTTAATTTGCTGTAAATAGTCCTTTTGTTTAACATTGTTCCAAAAATAATTCATTTGCTCTTATTTCCTATAGTCTCACCTTCGCTCTTATTTAGTTCACCTCTCGTCTAACGAACGGGACTGGGACCAAACCATGACGAAGAGACTGATGACGAGCTTGCGGAGAGAGTACAACCAGGAATGAATAAGTACAAAATCATAGTAATTAAGATTTTCCATAGTTTAGTTAGTTTAAATTGTCCTTTTCTTTGCCATTGTTCCATATATTAATTCATTTGCTCTTATTTCTTACTGTCTCTCCTTCGCTCTTATTTAGCTCACCTCTCGTCAAACGAACGGGACTGGGACCAAACCATGACGAAGAGACTGATGAAAACATTGGGGAGAGAGTACAACCAGGAAAGAATAAGTACAAAATGTATAGTATTTAAGATTTTTCATAGTTTTATTTGCTGTAAATAGTCCTTTTGTTTGCCATTGTTCCAAATATTAATTAATTTGCTCTTATTTCTTACAGTCTTTCCTTCGCTCTTATTTAGTTTAACCTCTCGTCGAAAGAACGGGACTGGGACTAAATCATGACGAAGAGACTGATGACGACCTTGGGGAGAGAGTACAACCAGGAAAGAATAAGTACAAAATGCATAGTAATTAAGATTTTACATAGTTTAATTTGCTGTAAATAGTCCACTTGTTTGCCATTATTCCATATATTATTTCATTTGCTATTATTTCTTAATGTCTCTCCTTCGCTCTTATTTAGTTCATCTCTCGTCCAACGAACAGGACTGGGACTAAACCATGACGAAGAGACTGATGACGACCTTGGGGAGAGAGTACACCTTGGAAAGAATAAGTACAAAATGCATAGTAATTAAGATTGTACATAGTTTAATTTGCTGTAAATAGTCCTTTTGTTTGCCATTGTTCCAAATATTAATTAATTTGCTCTTATTTCTTACAGGTTCTCCTTCGCTCTTATTTAGTTCACCTCTCGTCCAACGATAGGGAGTGGGACTAAACCATGACGAAGAGACTGATGACGACCTTGGGGAGAGAGTACAACCAGGAAAGAATAAGTACAAAATGCATAGTAATTAAGATTTTACATAGTTTAATTTGCTGTAAATAGTCCCTTTGTTGGCCATTGTTCCAAATATTAATTAATTTGCTCTTATTTCTTACAGTCTCTCCTTCGCTCTTATTTAGTTCACCTCTCGTCGAATGAACGGGACTGGGACTAAATCATGACGAAGAGACTGATGACGACCTTGTGGAGAGAGTACAACCAAGAAAGAATAAGTACAAAATGCATAGTAATTAAGATTTTACATAGTTTAATTTGCTGTAAATAGTCCTTTTGTTTGCCATTGTTCCAAATATTAATTAATTTGCTCTTATGTCTTACAGTCTCTCCTTCGCTCTTATTTTGTTCACCTCTCGTCCAACGAACGGGACTGGGACTAAGCCATGACGAAGAGACTGATGACGACCTTGGGGAGAGAGTACAACCAGGAATAAGTACAAAATGCATAGTAATTAAGATTTTACATAGTTAAATTTGCTGTAAATAGTCCTTTTGTTTGCCATTGTTCCAAATATTAATTAATTTGCTCTTATTTCTTACAGTCTCTTCTTCGCTCTTATTTAGTTCACCTCTCGCCGAAAGAACGGGACCGGGACTAAACCATGACGAAGAGACTGATGACGACCTTGGGGAGAGAGTACAACCAGGAAAGAATAAGTACAAAATGCATAGTAATTAAGATTTTACATAGTTTAATTTGCTGTAAATAGTCCTTTTGTTTGCCATTGTTCCAAATATTAATTAATTTTCTCTCATTTCTTACAGTCTCTCCTTCGCTCTAATTTAGTTCACCTCTCGTCCAACGAACGGGACTGGGACTAAACCATGACGAAGAGACTGATGACGACCTTGGGGAGAGAGTACAACCAGGAAAGAATAAGTACATAATGCATAGTAATTAAGATTTTACATAGTTTATATTGCTGTACATAGTCCTTTTGTTTGCCATTGTTCCAAGTATTAATTAATTTGCTCTTATTTCTTACAGTCTCTCCTTCGCTCTTATTAAATTCACCTCTTGTCGAAAGAACGGGACTGGGACTAAATCATGACGAAGAGACTGATGACGACATTGCGGAGAGAGTACAACCAGAAAAGAATAAGTACAAAATGCATAGTAATTAAGATTTTACATAGTTTAATTTGCTGTAAATAGTCCTTTTGTTTGCCATTGTTCCAAATATTAATTAATTTGCTCTCATTTCTTACAGTCTCTCCTTCGCTCTTATTTAGTTCAGCTCTCGTCGAACGAACGGGACTCGGACTAAACCATGACGAAGAGACTGATGACGACCTTGGGGAGAGAGTACAACCAGGAAAGAATAAGTACAAAATGCATAGTAATTAAGATTTTACCTAGTTTAATTTGCTGTAAATAGACCTTTTGTTTGCCATTGTTCCAAATATTAATTAATTTGCTCTTATTTCTTACAGTCTCTCCTTCGCTCTTATTTAGTTCACCTCTCGTCGGAAGAACGGGACTGGGACTAAATCATGACGTAGAGACTGATGACGACCTTGGGGAGAGAGTAAAACCAGGAAAGAATAAGTACAAAATATATAGTAATTAAGATTTTACATAGTTTAATTTGCTGTAAATAGTCCTTTTGTTTGCCATTGTTCCATATATTAATTCATTTGCTCTTATTTCTTAATGTCTCTCCTTCGCTCTTATTTAGTTCATCTCTCGTCCAACGAACGGGACTGGGACTAAACCATGACGAAGAGACTGGTGACGACCTTGGGGAGAGAGTACAACCAGGAAAGAATAAGTACAAAATGCATAGTAATTAAGATTTTACATAGTTTAATTTGCTGTAAATAGTTCTTTTGTTTGCCATTTTTCCATATATTAATTCATTTGCTCTTATTTCTTAATGTCTCTCCTTCGCTCTTATATAGTTCATCTCTCGTCCAACGAACGGGACTGGGACTAAACCATGACGAAGAGACTGATGACGACCTTGGGGAGAGAGTACAACCAGGAAAGAATAAGTACAAAATGCTTAGTAATTAAGATTTTACATAGTTTAGTTTGTTTAGATTTTCCATTTGTTTGCCATTGTTCCATATATTAATTCATTTGCTCTTATTTCTTACTGTCTCGCCTTCGCTTTTATTTAGTTCACCTCTCGTCGAACGAACGGGACTGGGACCAAACCATGACGAAGAGACTGATGACGACCTAGGGGAGAGAGTACAACCAGGAAAGAATAAGTACAAAATGCATAGTATTTAAGATTTTTCATAGCTTAATTTGCTGTAAATAGTCCTTTTGTTTGCCATTGTTCCAAATATTAATTAATTTGCTCTTATTTCTTACAGTCTCTCCTCTCTTATTTAGTTCAACCTCTCGTCGAAAGAACGGGACTGGGACTAAATCATGACGAAGAGACTGATGACGACCTTAAGGAAAGAGTACATCCAGGAAAGAATAAGTACAAAATGCATAGTAATTAAGATTTTCCATAGTTTAGTTTGTTTAAATTGTCCTTTTGTTTGCCATTGTTCCATATATTAATTCATTTGCTCTTATTTCTTACTGTCTCTCATTCGCTCTTATTTAGTTCACCTCTCGTCGAACGAACGGGACTGGGACCATACCATGACGAAGATACTGATGACGACCTTGGGGAGTGAGTACAAACAGGAAAGAATAAGTACAAATTGCATAGTAATTAAGATTTTACATAGTTTAATTTGCTGTAAGTAGTCCTTTTGTTTGCCATTGTTCAAAATATTAATTAAATTGCTCTTATTTCTTACAGTCTCTCCTTCGCTCTTATTCAGTTCACCTCTCTTCGAAAGAACGGGACTGGGACTAACTCATGACCAAGAGACTGATGACGAACTTGGGGAAAGAGTACAACCAGGAAAGAATAAGTAAAAATGCATAGTAATTAAGATTTTACATAGTTTAATTTGCAGTAAATAGTCCTTTTGTTTGCCATTGTTCCAAATATTAATTCATTTGCTCTTATATCTTACAGTCTCTCCTTCGCTCCTATATAGTTCACCTCTCCTCTAAGGAACGGGATTGGGACCACACCATGACGAAGAGACTGATGACGAGCTTGCGGAGAGAGTACAACCAGGAAAGAATAAGTACAAAATCATAGTAATTAAGATTTTCCATAGTTTAGTTTGTTTAAATTGTCCTTTTGTTTGCCATTGTTCCATATATTAATTCATTTGCTCTTATTTCTTACTGTCTCTCCTTTGCTCTTATTTAGTGCACCTCTCGTCGAACGAACCGGACTGGGACCAAACCATGACGAAGATACTGATGACGACCTTGTGGAGTGAGTACAAACAGGAAAGAATAAGTACAAAATGCATAGTAATTAAGATTTTCCATAGTTTAATTTGCTGTAAATAGTCCTTTTGTTTTCCATTGTTCCAAATATTAATTTATTTGCTCTTATTTCTTACAGTCTCTCCTTTGCTCTTATTCTGTTCACCTCTCGTCGAACGAACGGGACTGGGACCAAACCATGACGAAGAGACTGATGACGACATTGGGGAGAGAGTACAACCAGGAAAGAATAAGTACAAAATGCCTAGTTATTAAGATTTTACATAGTTTAATTTGCTATAAGTAGTCCTTTTGTTTGCTATTGTTGCAAATATTAATTAATTTGCTCTTATTTCTTACAGTCTCTCCTTCGCTCTTATTTAGCTCACCTCTCGTCAAACGAACGGGACTGGGACCAAACCATGACGAAGAGACTGATGAAAACATTGCGGAGAGAGTACAACCAGGAAAGAATAAGTACAAAATGCATAGTAATTATTATTTTACATAGTTTAATTTGCTGTAAATAGTCCTTTTGTTTGTCATTGTTCCAAATATTAATTAAATTGCTCTTATTTCTTACAGTCTCTCCTTCGCTCTTATTTAGTTCACCTCTCGTCGAACGAACGGGACTGGGACCAAACCATGACGAAGAGACTGATGACGACATTGGGGACAGAGTACAACCAGGAAAGAATAAGTACAAAATGCATAGTAATTAAGATTTTACATAGTTTAATTTGCTATAAATAGTCCTTTTGTTTGCCATTGTTCCAAATATTAATTCATTTGCTCTTATTTCTTACAGTCTCTCCTTCGCTCTTATTTAGTTCACCTCTCGTCGAAAGATCATGACTTGGACCAAACCGTGAAGAAGAGACTGATGACGACATTGCGGAGAGAGTACAACCAGGAAAGAATAAGTACAAAATGCATAGTAATTAAGATTTTACATAGTTTAATTTGCTGTAAATAGTCCTTTTGTTTAACATTGTTCCAAAAATAATTCATTTGCTCTTATTTCCTATAGTCTCACCTTCGCTCTTATTTAGTTCACCTCTCGTCTAACGAACGGGACTGGGACCAAACCATGACGAAGAGACTGATGACGAGCTTGCGGAGAGAGTACAACCAGGAATGAATAAGTACAAAATCATAGTAATTAAGATTTTCCATAGTTTAGTTAGTTTAAATTGTCCTTTTCTTTGCCATTGTTCCATATATTAATTCATTTGCTCTTATTTCTTACTGTCTCTCCTTCGCTCTTATTTAGTGCACCTCTCGTCGAACGAACCGGACTGGGACCAAACCATGACGAAGATACTGATGACGACCTTGTGGAGTGAGTACAACAAGGAAAGAATAAGTACAAAATGCCTAGTTATTAAGATTTTACATAGTTTAATTTGCTATAAGTAGTCCTTTTGTTTGCTATTGTTGCAAATATTAATTAATTTGCTCTTATTTCTTACAGTCTCTCCTTCGCTCTTATTTAGCTCACCTCTCGTCAAACGAACGGGACTGGGACCAAACCATGACGAAGTGACTGATGAAAACATTGGGGAGAGAGTACAACCAGGAAAGAATAAGTACAAAATGTATAGTATTTAAGATTTTTCATAGTTTTATTTGCTGTAAATAGTCCTTTTGTTTGCCATTGTTCCAAATATTAATTAATTTGCTCTTATTTCTTACAGTCTTTCCTTCGCTCTTATTTAGTTTAACCTCTCGTCGAAAGAACGGGACTGGGACTAAATCATGACGAAGAGACTGATGACGACCTTGGGGAGAGAGTACACCTTGGAAAGAATAAGTACAAAATGCATAGTAATTAAGATTTTACATAGTTTAATTTGCTGTAAATAGTCCTTTTGTTTGCCATTGTTCCAAATATTAATTAATTTGCTCTTATTTCTTACAGGATCTCCTTCGCTCTTATTTAGTTCACCTCTCGTCCAACGATAGGGAGTGGGACTAAACCATGACGAAGAGACTGATGACGACCTTGGGGAGAGAGTACAACCAGGAAAGAATAAGTACAAAATGCATAGTAATTAAGATTTTACATAGTTTAATTTGCTGTAAATAGTCCCTTTGTTGGCCATTGTTCCAAATATTAATTAATTTGCTCTTATTTCTTACAACCTCTCCTTCGCTCTTATTTAGTTCACCTCTCGTCGAATGAACGGGACTGGGACTAAATCATGACGAAGAGACTGATGACGACCTTGTGGAGAGAGTACAACCAAGAAAGAATAAGTACAAAATGCATAGTAATTAAGATTTTACATAGTTTAATTTGCTGTAAATAGTCCTTTTGTTTGCCATTGTTCCAAATATTAATTAATTTGCTCTTATGTCTTACAGTCTCTCCTTCGCTCTTATTTTGTTCACCTCTCGTCCAACGAACGGGACTGGGACTAAGCCATGACGAAGAGACTGATGACGACCTTGGGGAGAGAGTACAACCAGGAATAAGTACAAAATGCATAGTAATTAAGATTTTACATAGTTTAATTTGCTGTAAATAGTCCTTTTGTTTGCCATTGTTCCAAATATTAATTAATTTGCTCTTATTTCTTACAGTCTCTTCTTCGCTCTTATTTAGTTCACCTCTCGCCGAAAGAACGGGACCGGGACTAAATCATTATGAAGGGACTGATGACGACCTTGGGGAGAGAGTACAACCAGGAAAGAATAAGTACAAAATGCATAGTAATTACGATTTTACATAGTATAATTTGCTGTAAATAGTCCTTTTGTTTGCCATTGTTCCAAATATTAATTAATTTGCTCATATTTCTTACAGTCTACCCTTCGCTCTTATTTAGTTCACCTCTCGTCCTACGAACGGGACTGGGACTAAACCATGACGAAGAGACTGATGACGACCTTGGGGAGAGAGTACAACCAGGAAAGAATAAGTACAAAATGCATAGTAATTAAGATTTTACATAGTTTAATTTGCTGTAAATAGTCCTTTTGTTTGCCATTGTTCCAAATATTAATTAATTTTCTCTCATTTCTTACAGTCTCTCCTTCGCTCTAATTTAGTTCACCTCTCGTCCAACGAACGGGACTGGGACTAAACCATGACGAAGAGACTGATGACGACCTTGGGGAGAGAGTACAACCAGGAAAGAATAAGTACATAATGCATAGTAATTAAGATTTTACATAGTTTATATTGCTGTAAATAGTCCTTTTGTTTGCCATTGTTCCAAGTATTAATTAATTTGCTCTTATTTCTTACAGTCTCTCCTTCGCTCTTATTAAATTCACCTCTTGTCGAAAGAACGGGACTGGGACTAAATCATGACGAAGAGACTGATGACGACATTGCGGAGAGAGTACAACCAGAAAAGAATAAGTACAAAATTTATAGTAATTAAGATTTTACATAGTTTAATTTGCTGTAAATAGTCCTTTTGTTTGCCATTGTTCCAAATATTAATTAATTTGCTCTCATTTCTTACAGTCTCTCCTTCGCTCTTATTTAGTTCAGCTCTCGTCGAACGAACGGGACTCGGACTAAACCATGACGAAGAGACTGATGACGACCTTGGGGAGAGAGTACAACCAGGAAAGAATAAGTACAAAATGCATAGTAATTAAGATTTTACCTAGTTTAATTTGCTGTAAATAGACCTTTTGTTTGCCATTGTTCCAAATATTAATTAATTTGCTCTTATTTCTTACAGTCTCTCCTTCGCTCTTATTTAGTTCACCTCTCGTCGGAAGAACGGGACTGGGACTAAATCATGACGTAGAGACTGATGACGACCTTGGGGAGAGAGTAAAACCAGGAAAGAATAAGTACAAAATATATAGTAATTAAGATTTTACATAGTTTAATTTGCTGTAAATAGTCCTTTTGTTTGCCATTGTTCCATATATTAATTCATTTGCTCTTATTTCTTAATGTCTCTCCTTCGCTCTTATTTAGTTCATCTCTCGTCCAACGAACGGGACTGGGACTAAACCATGACGAAGAGACTGGTGACGACCTTGGGGAGAGAGTACAACCAGGAAAGAATAAGTACAAAATGCATAGTAATTAAGATTTTACATAGTTTAATTTGCTGTAAATAGTTCTTTTGTTTGCCATTTTTCCATATATTAATTCATTTGCTCTTATTTCTTAATGTCTCTCCTTCGCTCTTATTTAGTTCATCTCTCGTCCAACGAACGGGACTGGGACTAAACCATGACGAAGAGACTGATGACGACCTTGGGGAGAGAGTACAACCAGGAAAGAATAAGTACAAAATGCATAGTAATTAAGATTTTACATAGTTTAGTTTGTTTAAATTTTCCTTTTGTTTGCCATTGTTCCATATATTAATTCATTTGCTCTTATTTCTTACTGTCTCGCCTTCGCTTTTATTTAGTTCACCTCTCGTCGAACGAACGGGACTGGGACCAAACCATGACGAAGAGACTGATGACGACCTAGGGGAGAGAGTACAACCAGGAAAGAATAAGTACAATATGCATAGTATTTAAGATTTTTCATAGCTTAATTTGCTGTAAATAGTCCTTTTGTTTGCCATTGTTCCAAATATTAATTAATTTGCTCTTATTTCTTACAGTCTCTCCTCTCTTATTTAGTTCAACCTCTCGTCGAAAGAACGGGACTGGGACTAAATCATGACGAAGAGACTGATGACGACCTTAAGGAAAGAGTACATCCAGGAAAGAATAAGTACAAAATGCATAGTTATTAAGATTTTCCATAGTTTAGTTTGTTTAAATTGTCCTTTTGTTTGCCATTGTTCCATATATTAATTCATTTGCTCTTATTTCTTACTGTCTCTCATTCGCTCTTATTTAGTTCACCTCTCGTCGAACGAACGGGACTGGGACCATACCATGACGAAGATACTGATGACGACCTTGGGGAGTGAGTACAAACAGGAAAGAATAAGTACAAATTGCATAGTAATTAAGATTTTACATAGTTTAATTTGCTGTAAGTAGTCCTTTTGTTTGCCATTGTTCAAAATATTAATTAAATTGCTCTTATTTCTTACAGTCTCTCCTTCGCTCTTATTCAGTTCACCTCTCGTCGAAAGAACGGGACTGGGACTAACTCATGACGAAGAGACTGATGACGAACTTGGGGAAAGAGTACAACCAGGAAAGAATAAGTACAAAATGCATAGTAATTAAGATTTAACATAGTTTAGTTTGTTTAAATTGTCCTTTTGTTTGTCATTGTTCCATATATTAGTTCATTTGCTCTTATTTCTTACAGTCTCTCCTTCGCTCTTATTTAGTTCACCTCTCGTCGTTCGAACGGGACTGGGACCAAACCATGACGATGGGACTGAGGAAGACCTTGGGGAGAGAGTACAACCAGGAATGAATAAGTACAAAATGCATAGTAATTAAGATTTTACATAGTTTAATTTGCTGTAAATAGTCCTTTTGTTTGCCATTGTTCCAAATATTAATTAATTTGCTCTTATTTCTTACAGTCTCTCCTTTGCTCTTATTCTGTTCACCTCTCGTCGAACAAACAGGACTGGGACTAAGCCATGAGGAAGAGACTGATGACGACCTTGGGGAGAGAGTACAACCAGGAATGAATAAGTACAAAATGCATCGTAATTAAGATTTTTCATAGTTTAATTTGCTGTAAATAGTCCTTTTGTTTGCCATTGTTCCAAATATTAATTAATTTGCTCTTATTTCTTACAGTCTCTCCTTCGCTCTTATTTTGTTCACCTCTCGCCGAAATAACGGGACTGGGACTAAATCATGATGAAGAGACTGATGACGCCCTTTGGGAGAGAGTACAACCAGGAAAGAATAAGTATAAAATGCATAGTAATTACGATTTTACATAGTATAATTTGCTGTAAATAGTCCTTTTGTTTGCCATTGTTCCAAATATTAATTAATTTGCTCATATTTCTTACAGTCTCTCCTTCGCTCTTATTTAGTTCACCTCTCGTCCTACGAACGGGACTGGGACTAAACCATGAGGAAGAGACTGATGACGACCTTGGGGAGAGAGTACAACCAGGAAAGAATAAGTACAAAATGCATAGTAATAAAGATTTTACATAGTTTAATTTTCTGTAAATAGTCCTTTTGTTTGCCATTGTTCCAAATATTAATTAATTTTCTCTTATTTCTTACAGTATCTCCTTCGCTCTAATTTAGTTCACCTCTCGTCCAACGAACGGGACTGGGACTAAACCATGACGAAGAGACTGATGACGACCTTGGGGAGAGAGTACAACCAGGAAAGAATAAGTACAAAATGCATAGTAATTAAGATTTTACATAGTTTAATTTGCTGTAAATAGTCCTTTTGTTTGCCATTGTTCCAAATATTAATTAATTTGCTCTTATTTCTTACAGTCTCTCCTTCCCTCCTATTTAGTTCACCTCTCGTCGAAAGAACGGGACTGGGACTAAATCATGACGAAGAGACTGATGACGACCTTGGGGAGAGAGTACAACCAGGAAAGAATAAGTACAAAATGCATAGTAATTAAGATTTTACATAGTTTAATTTGCTGTAAATAGACCTTTTGTTAGCCATTGTTCCAAATATTAATTAATTCGCTCTCATTTCTTACAGTCTCTCCTTCGCTCTTATTTAGTTCAGCTCTCGTCGAACGAACGGGACTCGAAATAAACCATGACGATGAGACTAATGACGACCTTGGGGAGAGAGTACAACCAGGAAAGAATAAGTACAAAATGCATAGTAATTAAGATTTTACATAGTTTAATTTGCTGTAAATAGACCTTTTGTTTGCCATTGTTCCAAATATTAATTAATTTGCTCTTATTTCTTACAGTCTCTCCTTCGCTCTTATTTAGTTCACCTCTCGTCGGAAGAACGGGACTGGGACTAAATCATGACATAGAGACTGATGACGACCTTGGGGAGAGAGTAAAACCAGGAAAGAATAAGTTCAAAATGCATAGTAATTAAGATTTTACATAGTTTAATTTGCTGTAAATAGTCCTTTTGTTTGCCATTGTTCCATATATTAATTCATTTGCTCTTATTTCTTAATGTCTCTCCTTCGCTCTTATTTAGTTCATCTCTCGTCTAACGAACGGGACTGGGACTAAACCATGACGAAGAGACTGGTGACGACCTTGGGGAGAGAGTACAACCAGGAAAGTATAAGTACAAAATGCATAGTAATTAAGATTTTAGATAGTTTAATTTGCTGTAAATAGTTCTTTTGTTTGCCATTTTTCCATATATTAATTCATTTGCTCTTATTTCTTAATGTCTCTCCTTCGCTCTTATTTAGTTCATCTCTCATCCAACGAACGGGACTGGGACTAAACCATGACGAAGAGACTGATGACGACCTTGGGGAGAGAGTACAACCAGGAAAGAATAAGTACAAAATGCATAGTAATTAAGATTTTACATAGTTTAGTTTGTTTAAATTGTCCTTTTGTTTGCCATTGTTCCATATATTAATTCATTTGCTCTTATTTCTTACTGTCTCGCCTTCGCTTTTATTTAGTTCACCTCTCGTCGAACGAACGGGACTGGGACCAAACCATGACGAAGAGACTGATGACGACCTAGGGGAGAGAGTACAACCAGGAAAAAAATAAGTACAAAATGCATAGTAATTAAGATATTACATAGATTAATTTGCTGTAAATAGTCCTTTTGTTTGCCATTGTTCCAAATATTAATTAATTTGCTCTTATTTCTTACAGTCTCTCCTTTGCTCTTATTCTGTTTATCTCTCGTCCAACGAACGGGACTGGGACTAAGCCATGACGAAGAGACTGATGACGACCTTGGGGAGAGAGTACAACTAGGAATGAATAAGTACAAAATGCATAGTAATTAAGATTTTACATAGTTTAATTTGCTGTAAATAGTCCTTTTGTTTGCCATTGTTCCAAATATTAATTAATTTGCTCTTATTTCTTACAGTCTCTCCTTTGCTCTTATTCTGTTCACCTCTCGTCCAACGAACGGGACTGGGACTAAGCCATGAGGAAGAGACTGATGACGACCTTGGGGAGAGAGTACAACCAGGAATGAATAAGTACAAAATGCATAGTAATTAAGATTTTACATAGTTTAATTTGCTGTAAATAGTCCTTTTGTTTGCCATTGTTCCAAATATTAATTAATTTGCTCTTATTTCTTACAGTCTCTCCTTCGCTCTTATTTAGTTCACCTCTCGCCGAAATAACGGGACTGGGACTAAACCATGACGAAGAGACTGATGACGACCTTGGGGAGAGAGTACAACCAGGAAAGAATAAGTACAAAATGCATAGTAATAAAGATTTTACATAGTTTAATTTGCTGTAAATAGTCCTTTTGTTTGCCATTGTTCCAAATATTAATTAATTTGCTCCTATTTCTTACAGTCTCTCCTTCGCTCTAATTTAGTTTACCTCTCGTCCAACGAACGGGACTGGGACTAAACCATGACGAAGAGACTGATGACGACCTTGGGGAGAGAGTACAACCAGGAAAGAATAAGTACAAAATGCATAGTAATTAAGATATTACATAGATTAATTTGCTGTAAATAGTCCTTTTGTTTGCCATTGTTCCAAATATTAATTAATTTGCTCTTATTTCTTACAATCTCTCCTTCGCTCTTATTTAGTTCACCTCTCGTCGTTCGAACCGGACTGGGACCAAACCATGACGAAGAGACTGATGACGACCTTGGGGAGAGAGTACAACCAGGAAAGAATAAGTACAAAATGCATAGTAATTAAGATTTTACATAGTTTAATTTGCTGTAAATAGTCCTTTTGTTTGCCATTGTTCCAAATATTAATTAATTTGCTCTTATTTCTTACAGTCTCTCCTTTGCTCTTATTCTGTTCACCTCTCGTCCAACGAACGGGACTGGGACTAAGCCATGACGAAGAGACTGATGACGACCTTGGGGAGAGAGTACAACCAGGAATGAATAAGTACAAAATGCATAGTAATTAAGATTTTACATAGTTTAATTTGCTGTAAATAGTCCTTTTGTTTGCCATTGTTCCAAATATTAATTAATTTGCTCTTATTTCTTACAGTCTCTCCTTGCTCTTATTCTGTTCACCTCTCGTCCAACGAACGGGACTGGGACTAAGCCATGAGGAAGAGACTGATGACGACCTTGGGGAGAGAGTACAACCAGGAAAGAATAAGTACAAAATGCATAGTAATAAAGATTTTACATAGTTTAATTTGCTGTAAATAGTCCTTTTGTTTGCCATTGTTCCAAATATTAATTAATTTTCTCTTATTTCTTACAGTCTCTCCTTCGCTCTAATTTAGTTCACCTCTCGTCCAACGAACGGGACTGGGACTAAACCATGACGAAGAGACTGATGACGACCTTGGGGAGGGAGTACAACCAGGAAAGAATAAGTACAAAATGCATAGTAATTAAGATATTACATAGATGAATTTGCTGTAAATAGTCCTTTTGTTTGCCATTGTTCCAAATATTAATTAATTTTCTCTTATTTCTTACAGTCTCTCCATCGCTCTTATTTAGTTCACCTCTCGTCGTTCGAACGGGACTGGGACCAAACCATGACGAAGAGACTGATGACGACCTTGGGGAGAGAGTACAACCAGGAAAGAATAAGTACAAAATGCATAGTAATTAAGATTTTACATAGTTTAATTTGCTGTAAATAGTCCTTTTGTTTGCCATTGTTCCAAATATTAATTAATTTGCTCTTATTTCTTACAGTCTCTCCTTCGCTCTTATTTAGTTCACCTCTCGTCGAACGAATGGGACTGGGACCAAACCATGACCAAGAGACTGATGAGGACATTTGGGAGAGAGTACAACCAGGAAAGAATAAGTACAAAATGCATAGTAATTACGATTTTACATAGTATAATTTGCCGTAAATAGTCCTTTTTTTTGCCATTGTTCCAAATATTAATTAATTTGCTCATATTTCTTACAGTCTCTCCTTCGCTCTTATTTAGTTCACCTCTCGTCCTACGAACGGGACTGGGACTAAACCATGACGAAGAGACTGATGACGACCTTGGGGAGAGAGTACAACCTGGAAAGAATAAGTACAAAATGCATAGTTATTAAGATTTTACATAGTTTAATTTGCTGTAAATAGTCCTTTTGTTTGCCATTGTTCCAAATATTAATTAATTTTCTCTTATTTCTTACAGTCTCTCCTTCGCTCTAATTTAGTTCACCTCTCGTCCAACGAACAGGACTGGGACTAAACCATGACGAAGAGACTGATGACGACCTTGGGGAGAGAGTACAACCAGGAAAGAATAAGTACAAAATGCATAGTAATTAAGATTTTACATAGTATAATTTGCTGTAAATAGTCCTTTTGTTTAACATTGTTCCAAAAATAATTCATTTGCTCTTATTTCCTATAAACTCACCTTCGCTCTTATTTAGTTCACCTCTCGTCTAACGAACGGGACTGGGACTAAACCATGATGAAGAGACTGATGACGACCTTGGGGAGAGAGTACAACCAGGAAAGAATAAGTAAAAATGCATAGTAATTAAGATTTTACATAGATTAATTTGCTGTAAATAGTCCTTTTGTTTGCCATTGTTCCAAATATTAATTCATTTGCTCTTATATCTTACAGTCTCTTCTTCCCTCCTATATAGTTCACCTCTCCTCTAACGAACGGGACTGGGACCACACCATGACGAAGAGACTGATGACGACCTTGCGGAGAGAGTACAACAAGGAAAGAATAAGTACAAAATCATAGTAATTAAGATTTTACATAGTTTAATTTGCTGTTAATAGTCCTTTTGTTTGCCATTGTTCCAAATATTAATTCATTTGCTCTTATTTCTTACAGTCTCTCCTTCGCTCTTATTTAGTTCACCTCTCGTCTAATGAACGGGACTGGGACCAAATCATGTTGATGAGACTGATGACGACTTTGGGGAGAGAGTACAACCAGGAAAGAATAAGTACAAAATGCATTGTAATTAATATTTATTATAGTTTAATTTTTCTGTAAATAATCCTTTTTTTGCCATTGTTCCAAATATTAATTAATTTGTTCTTATTTCTTACTGTTTCTCCTTCGCTCTTATTTAGTTCACCTCTCGTCGAACGAACGGGCCTGGGACCAAACCATGACGAAGAGACTGATGACGACCTTGGGAAGAGAGTACAACCAGGAAAGAATAAGTACAAAATGCATAGTAATTAAGATTTTAAATAGTTTAATTTGCTGTAAATAGTCCTTTTGTTTGCCATTGTTCCAAATATTAATTCATTTGCTCTTATTTCTTACAGTCTCTCCTTCGCTCCTATTTAGTTCACCTCTCGTCTAACGAACGGGACAGGGACCAAACCTTGACGAAGAGACTGATGACGACCTTGGGGAGAGAGTACAACCAGGAAAGAATAAGTACAAAATGCATAGTAATTAAGATTTTACATAGTTTAATTTGCTATAAATAGTCCTTTTGTTTGCCATTGTTCCAAATATTAATTCATTTGCTCTTATTTCTAACAGTCTCTCCTTCGCTCTTATTTAGTTCACCTCTCGTCAAAAGATCGGGACTTGGACCAAACCGTGACGAAGAGACTGATGACGACCTTGGGGAGAGAATACAACCAGGAAAGAATAAGTACAAAATGCATAGTTATTAAGATTTTACATAGTATAATTTGCTGTAAATAGTCCTTTTGTTTAACATTGTTCCAAAAATAATTCATTTGCTCTTATTTCCTATAAACTCACCTTCGCTCTTATTTAGTTCACCTCTCGTCTAACGAACGGGACTGGGACCAAACCATGACGAAGAGACTGATGACGACCTTGGGGAGAGAGTACAACCAGGAAAGAATAAGTAAAAATACATAGTAATTAAGATTTTACATAGATTAATTTGCTGTAAATAGTCCTTTTGTTTGCCATTATTCCAAATATTAATTCATTTGCTCTTATATCTTACAGTCACTTCTTCGCTCCTATATAGTTCACCTCTCCTCTAACGAACGGGACTGGGACCACACCATGACGAAGAGACTGATGACGACCTTGCGGAGAGAGTACAACAAGGAAAGAATAAGTACAAAATCATAGTAATTAAGATTTTACATAGTTTAATTTGCTGTTAATAGTCCTTTTGTTTGCCATTGTTCCAACTATTAATTCATTTGCTCTTATTTCTTACAGTCTCTCCTTCGCTCCTATTTAGTTCACCTCTCGTCGAACGAACGGGCCTGGGACCAAACCATGACGAAGAGACTGATGACGACCTTGGGAAGAGAGTACAACCAGGAAAGAATAAGTACAAAATGCATAGTAATTAAGATTTTAAATAGTTTATATTGCTGTAAATAGTCCTTTTGTTTGCCATTGTTCCAAATATTAATTAATTTGCTCTTATTTCTTACAGTCTCTCCTTCACTCTTATTTAGTTCACCTCTCGTCTAACGAACGGGACAGGGACCAAACCATGACGAAGAGACTGATGACGACCTTGGGGAGAGAGTACAACCAGGAAAGAATAAGTACAAAATGCATAGTAATTAAGATTTTACATAGTTTAATTTGCTGTAAATAGTCCTTTTGTTATCCATTGTTCAAATATTAATTCATTTGCTCTTATTTCTTACTGTCACTACTTCGCTCTTATTTAGTTCACCTCTCGTCGAACGAACGGGACTGGGACAAAACCATGACGAAGAGACTGATGACCACCTTGGGGAGAGAGTAGAACCAGGAAAGAATAAGTACAAAATGCATAGTAATTAAGATTTTATATAGTTTAATTTGCTGTAAATAGTCCTTTTGTTGGCCATTGTTCCAAATATTAATTAATTTTCTCTTATTTCTTACAGTCTCTCCTTCGCTCTTATTTAGTTCACCTGTCGTCCATCGAACCGGACTGGGACCAAACGGTGACGAAGAGACTGATGACGAACCTGGGGTGAGAGTGCAACCAGGAATGAATAAGTACAAAATGCATAGTAATTAAGATTTTCCATAGTTTAATTTGCTGTAAATAGTCCTTTTGTTTGCCATTGTTCCAAATATTAATTAATTTGCTCTTATTTCTTACAGTCTCTCCTTCGCTCTTATTTAGTTCACCTCTCGTCGAACAAACGGGACTGGGACCAAACCATGACGAAGAGACTGATGACGACCCTGGGGTGAGAGTGCAACCAGGAAAGAATAAGTACAAAATGCATAGTAATTAAGATTTTACATAGATTAATTTGCTGTAAATAGTCCTTTTGTTTGCCATTGTACAAAATATTAATTAATTTGCTCTTATTTCTTACAGTCTCTCCTTCTGTCTCTTATTTGGTTCACCTCTTGTCGAAAGAACGGGACTGGGACCAAACCATGACGAAGACACTGATGACGACATTGGGGAGAGAGTACAACCAGGTAAGAATAAGTACAAAATGCATAGTAATTAAGATTTTACATAGTTTAATTTGCTATAAATAGTACTTTTGTTTGCCATTGTTCCAAATATTAATTAATTTGCTCTTATTTCTTACAGTCTCTCCTTCGCTCTTATTTAGTTCACCTCTCGTCGAAAGAACGGGACTGGGACTAAATCATGACGAAGAGACTGATGACGATCTTGGGGAGAGAGTGCAACCAGGAAAGACTAAGTACAAAATGCATAGTAGTTAAGATTTTACATAGTTTAATTTGCTGTAAATAGTCCTTTTGTTTGCCATTGTTCCAAATATTAATTAATTTGCTCTTATTTCTTACAGTCTCTCCTTCGCTCTTATTTAGTTCACCTCTCGTCGAAAGAACGGGACTGGGACCAAACCATGAGGAAGAGACTGATGACGACCTTGGGGAGAGAGTGCAACCAGGAAAGAATAAGTACAAAATGCATAGTAATTAAGATTTTACATAGTTTAATTTGCTGTAAATAGTCCTTTTATTTGCCATTGTTCCAAATATTAATTAATTTGCTCCTATTTCTTACAGTCTCTCCTTCGCTCTTATTTAGTTCACCTCTCGTCGAAAGAACGGGACTGGGACTAAATCATGACGAAGAGACAGATGACGACCTTGGGGACAGAGTGCAACCAGGAAAGAATAAGTACTAAATGCATAGTAATTAAGATTTTACATAGTTTAATTTGCTGTAAATAGTCCTTTTGTTTGCCATTGTTCCAAATATTAATTAATTTGCTCTTATTTCTTACAGTCTCTCCTTCGCTCTTATTTAGTTCACCTCTCGTCGAAAGAACGGGACTGGGACCAAACCATGAGGAAGAGACTGATGACGACCTTGGGGAGAGAGTACAACCAGAAAAGAATAAGTACAAAATGCATAGTAATGAAGATTTTACATAGTTTAATTTGCTGTAAATAGTCCTTTTGTTTGCCATTGTTCCAAATATTAATTAGTTTGCTCTTATTTCTTACAGTCTCTCCTTCGCTCTTATTTAGTTCACCTCTCGTCGAACGAATGGGACTGGGACCAAACCATAACGAAGAGACTGATGACGACCTTGGGGAGAGAGTACAACCAGAAAAGAATAAGTACAAAATGCATAGTAATAAAGATTTTATATAGTTTAATTTGCTGTAAATAGTCCTTTTGTTTGCCATTGTTCCAAATATTAATTAATTTGCTCTTATTTCTTACAGTCTCTCCTTCGCTCTTATTTAGTTCACCTCTCGTCAAAAGAACGGGACTGGGACTAAATCATGACGAAGAGACTGATGACGACCTTGGGGAGAGAGTGCAACCAGGAAAGACTAAGTACAAAATGCATAGTAGTTAAGATTTTACATAGTTTAATTTGCTGTAAATAGTCCTTTTGTTTGCCATTGTTCCAAATATTAATTAATTTGCTCTTATTTCTTACAGTCACTCCTTCGCTCTTATTTAGTTCACCTCTCGTCGAAAGAACGGGACTGGGACCAAACCATGAGGAAGAGACTGATGACAACCTTGGGGAGAGAGTACAACCAGAAAAGAATAAGTACAAAATGCATAGTAATTAAGATTTTACATAGTTTAATTTTATGTAAATAGTCCTTTTGTTTGCCATTGTTCCAAATATTAATTAATTTGCTCTTATTTCTTACAGTCTCTCCTTCGCTCTTATTTAGTTCACCTCTCGTCGAAAGAACGGGACTGGGACTAAATCATGACGAAGAGACTGATGACGACCTTGGGGAGAGAGTGCAACCAGGAAAGACTAAGTACAAAATGCATAGTAGTTAAGATTTTACATAGTTTAATTTGCTATAAATAGTCCTTTTGTTTGCCATTGTTCCAAATATTAATTAATTTGCTCTTATTTCTTACAGTCTCTCCTTCGCTCTTATTTAGTTCACCTCTCGTCGAAAGAACGGGACTGGGACCAAACCATGAGGAAGAGACTGATGACGACCTTGGGGAGAGAGTGCAACCAGAAAAGAATAAGTACAAAATGCATAGTAATTAAGATTTTACATAGTTTAATTTGCTGTAAATAGTCCTTTTGTTTGCCATTGTTCCATATATTAATTCATTTGCACTTATTTCTTAATGTCTCTCCTTCGCTCTTATTTAGTTCATCTCTCGTCCAACGAACGGGACTGGGACTAAACCATGACGAAGAGACTGATGACGACCTTGGGGAGAGAGTACAACCAGGAAAGAATAAGTACAAAATGCATAGTATTTAAGATTTTACATAGTTTAATTTGCTGTAAATAGTCCTTTTGTTTGCCATTGTTCCAAATATTAATTAATTTGCTCTTATTTCTTACAGTCTCTCCTTCGCTCTTATTTAGTTCACCTCTCGTCAAAAGAACGGGACTGGGACTAAATCATGACGAAGAGACTGATGACGACCTTGGGGAGAGAGTGCAACCAGGAAAGACTAAGTACAAAATGCATAGTAGTTAAGATTTTACATAGTTTAATTTGCTGTAAATAGTCCATTTGTTTGCCATTGGTCCATATATTAATTCATTTGCTCTTATTTCTTAATGTCTCTCTTTCGCTCTTATTTAGTTCATCTCTCGTCCAATAAACGGGACTGGGACTAAACCATGACGAAGAGACTTATGACGACCTTGGTGAGAGAGTACAACCTTGAAAGAATAAGTACAAAATGCATAGTAATTAAGATTTTACATAGTTTAATTTGCTGTATAGAGTCCTCTTGTTTGCCATTGTTCCAAATATTAATTAATTTGATCTTATTTCTTACCGTCTCTCCTTCGCTCTTATTTAGTTCACCTCTCGTCCAACGAAAGGGACTGGGACTAAACCATGACGAAGAGACTGATGACGACCTTGGGGAGAGAGTACAACCAGGAAAGAATAAGTAAAAATGCATAGTAATTAAGATTTTACATAGATTAATTTGCTGTAAATAGTCCTTTTGTTTGCCATTGTTCCAAATATTAATTCATTTGCTCTTATATCTTACAGTCTCTTCTTCCCTCCTATATAGTTCACCTCTCCTCTAACGAACGGGACTGGGACCACACCATGACGAAGAGACTGATGACGACCTTGCGGAGAGAGTACAACAAGGAAAGAATAAGTACAAAATCATAGTAATTAAGATTTTACATAGTTTAATTTGCTGTTAATAGTCCTTTTGTTTGCCATTGTTCCAAATATTAATTCATTTGCTCTTATTTCTTACAGTCTCTCCTTCGCTCTTATTTAGTTCACCTCTCGTCTAATGAACGGGACTGGGACCAAATCATGTTGATGAGACTGATGACGACTTTGGGGAGAGAGTACAACCAGGAAAGAATAAGTACAAAATGCATTGTAATTAATATTTATTATAGTTTAATTTTTCTGTAAATAATCCTTTTTTTGCCATTGTTCCAAATATTAATTAATTTGTTCTTATTTCTTACTGTTTCTCCTTCGCTCTTATTTAGTTCACCTCTCGTCGAACGAACGGGCCTGGGACCAAACCATGACGAAGAGACTGATGACGACCTTGGGAAGAGAGTACAACCAGGAAAGAATAAGTACAAAATGCATAGTAATTAAGATTTTAAATAGTTTAATTTGCTGTAAATAGTCCTTTTGTTTGCCATTGTTCCAAATATTAATTCATTTGCTCTTATTTCTTACAGTCTCTCCTTCGCTCCTATTTAGTTCACCTCTCGTCTAACGAACGGGACAGGGACCAAACCATGACAAAGAGACTGATGACGACCTTGGGGAGAGAGTACAACCAGGAAAGAATAAGTACAAAATGCATAGTAATTAAGATTTTACATAGTTTAATTTGCTATAAATAGTCCTTTTGTTTGCCATTGTTCCAAATATTAATTCATTTGCTCTTATTTCTAACAGTCTCTCCTTCGCTCTTATTTAGTTCACCTCTCGTCAAAAGATCGGGACTTGGACCAAACCGTGACGAAGAGACTGATGACGACCTTGGGGAGAGAATACAACCAGGAAAGAATAAGTACAAAATGCATAGTTATTAAGATTTTACATAGTATAATTTGCTGTAAATAGTCCTTTTGTTTAACATTGTTCCAAAAATAATTCATTTGCTCTTATTTCCTATAAACTCACCTTCGCTCTTATTTAGTTCACCTCTCGTCTAACGAACGGGACTGGGACCAAACCATGACGAAGAGACTGATGACGACCTTGGGGAGAGAGTACAACCAGGAAAGAATAAGTAAAAATGCATAGTAATTAAGATTTTACATAGATTAATTTGCTGTAAATAGTCCTTTTGTTTGCCATTATTCCAAATATTAATTCATTTGCTCTTATATCTTACAGTCACTTCTTCGCTCCTATATAGTTCACCTCTCCTCTAACGAACGGGACTGGGACCACACCATGACGAAGAGACTGATGACGACCTTGCGGAGAGAGTACAACAAGGAAAGAATAAGTACAAAATCATAGTAATTAAGATTTTACATAGTTTAATTTGCTGTTAATAGTCCTTTTGTTTGCCATTGTTCCAACTATTAATTCATTTGCTCTTATTTCTTACAGTCTCTCCTTCGCTCCTATTTAGTTCACCTCTCGTCAAACGAACGGGCCTGGGACCAAACCATGACGAAGAGACTGATGACGACCTTGGGAAGAGAGTACAACCAGGAAAGAATAAGTACAAAATGCATAGTAATTAAGATTTTAAATAGTTTATATTGCTGTAAATAGTCCTTTTGTTTGCCATTGTTCCAAATATTAATTAATTTGCTCTTATTTCTTACAGTCTCTCCTTCACTCTTATTTAGTTCACCTCTCGTCTAACGAACGGGACAGGGACCAAACCATGACGAAGAGACTGATGACGACCTTGGGGAGAGAGTACAACCAGGAAAGAATAAGTACAAAATGCATAGTAATTAAGATTTTACATAGTTTAATTTGCTGTAAATAGTCCTTTTGTTATCCATTGTTCAAATATTAATTCATTTGCTCTTATTTCTTACTGTCACTACTTCGCTCTTATTTAGTTCACCTCTCGTCGAACGAACGGGACTGGGACAAAACCATGACGAAGAGACTGATGACCACCTTGGGGAGAGAGTAGAACCAGGAAAGAATAAGTACAAAATGCATAGTAATTAAGATTTTATATAGTTTAATTTGCTGTAAATAGTCCTTTTGTTGGCCATTGTTCCAAATATTAATTAATTTTCTCTTATTTCTTACAGTCTCTCCTTCGCTCTTATTTAGTTCACCTGTCGTCCATCGAACGGGACTGGGACCAAACGGTGACGAAGAGACTGATGACGAACCTGGGGTGAGAGTGCAACCAGGAATGAATAAGTACAAAATGCATAGTAATTAAGATTTTCCATAGTTTAATTTGCTGTAAATAGTCCTTTTGCTTGCCATTGTTCCAAATATTAATTAATTTGCTCTTATTTCTTACAGTCTCTCCTTCGCTCTTATTTAGTTCACCTCTCGTCGAACAAACGGGACTGGGACCAAACCATGACGAAGAGACTGATGACGACCCTGGGGTGAGAGTGCAACCAGGAAAGAATAAGTACAAAATGCATAGTAATTAAGATTTTACATAGATTAATTTGCTGTAAATAGTCCTTTTGTTTGCCATTGTACAAAATATTAATTAATTTGCTCTTATTTCTTACAGTCTCTCCTTCTGTCTCTTATTTGGTTCACCTCTTGTCGAAAGAACGGGACTGGGACCAAACCATGACGAAGACACTGATGACGACATTGGGGAGAGAGTACAACCAGGTAAGAATAAGTACAAAATGCATAGTAATTAAGATTTTACATAGTTTAATTTGCTATAAATAGTACTTTTGTTTGCCATTGTTCCAAATATTAATTAATTTGCTCTTATTTCTTACAGTCTCTCCTTCGCTCTTATTTAGTTCACCTCTCGTCGAAAGAACGGGACTGGGACTAAATCATGACGAAGAGACTGATGACGATCTTGGGGAGAGAGTGCAACCAGGAAAGACTAAGTACAAAATGCATAGTAGTTAAGATTTTACATAGTTTAATTTGCTGTAAATAGTCCTTTTGTTTGCCATTGTTCCAAATATTAATTAATTTGCTCTTATTTCTTACAGTCTCTCCTTCGCTCTTATTTAGTTCACCTCTCGTCGAAAGAACGGGACTGGGACCAAACCATGAGGAAGAGACTGATGACGACCTTGGGGAGAGAGTGCAACCAGGAAAGAATAAGTACAAAATGCATAGTAATTAAGATTTTACATAGTTTAATTTGCTGTAAATAGTCCTTTTATTTGCCATTGTTCCAAATATTAATTAATTTGCTCCTATTTTTTACAGTCTCTCCTTCGCTCTTATTTAGTTCACCTCTCGTCGAAAGAACGGGACTGGGACTAAATCATGACGAAGAGACAGATGACGACCTTGGGGACAGAGTGCAACCAGGAAAGAATAAGTACTAAATGCATAGTAATTAAGATTTTACATAGTTTAATTTGCTGTAAATAGTCCTTTTGTTTGCCATTGTTCCAAATATTAATTAATTTGCTCTTATTTCTTACAGTCTCTCCTTCGCTCTTATTTAGTTCACCTCTCGTCGAAAGAACGGGACTGGGACCAAACCATGAGGAAGAGACTGATGACGACCTTGGGGAGAGAGTACAACCAGAAAAGAATAAGTACAAAATGCATAGTAATGAAGATTTTACATAGTTTAATTTGCTGTAAATAGTCCTTTTGTTTGCCATTGTTCCAAATATTAATTAGTTTGCTCTTATTTCTTACAGTCTCTCCTTCGCTCTTATTTAGTTCACCTCTCGTCGAACGAATGGGACTGGGACCAAACCATAACGAAGAGACTGATGACGACCTTGGGGAGAGAGTACAACCAGAAAAGAATAAGTACAAAATGCATAGTAATAAAGATTTTATATAGTTTAATTTGCTGTAAATAGTCCTTTTGTTTGCCATTGTTCCAAATATTAATTAATTTGCTCTTATTTTTTACAGTCTCTCCTTCGCTCTTATTTAGTTCACCTCTCGTCAAAAGAACGGGACTGGGACTAAATCATGACGAAGAGACTGATGACGACCTTGGGGAGAGAGTGCAACCAGGAAAGACTAAGTACAAAATGCATAGTAGTTAAGATTTTACATAGTTTAATTTGCTGTAAATAGTCCTTTTGTTTGCCATTGTTCCAAATATTAATTAATTTGCTCTTATTTCTTACAGTCACTCCTTCGCTCTTATTTAGTTCACCTCTCGTCGAAAGAACGGGACTGGGACCAAACCATGAGGAAGAGACTGATGACGACCTTGGGGAGAGAGTACAACCAGAAAAGAATAAGTACAAAATGCATAGTAATTAAGATTTTACATAGTTTAATTTTATGTAAATAGTCCTTTTGTTTGCCATTGTTCCAAATATTAATTAATTTGCTCTTATTTCTTACAGTCTCTCCTTCGATCTTATTTAGTTCACCTCTCGTCGAAAGAACAGGACTGGGACTAAATCATGACGAAGAGACTGATGACGACCTTGGTGAGAGAGTGCAACCAGGAAAGACTAAGTACAAAATGCATAGTAGTTAAGATTTTACATAGTTTAATTTGCTATAAATAGTCCTTTTGTTTGCCATTGTTCCAAATATTAATTAATTTGCTCTTATTTCTTACAGTCTCTCCTTCGCTCTTATTTAGTTCACCTCTCGTCGAAAGAACGGGACTGGGACCAAACCATGAGGAAGAGACTGATGACGACCTTGGGGAGAGAGTGCAACCAGAAAAGAATAAGTACAAAATGCATAGTAATTAAGATTTTACATAGTTTAATTTGCTGTAAATAGTCCTTTTGTTTGCCATTGTTCCATATATTAATTCATTTGCACTTATTTCTTAATGTCTCTCCTTCGCTCTTATTTAGTTCATCTCTCGTCCAACGAACGGGACTGGGACTAAACCATGACGAAGAGACTGATGACGACCTTGGGGAGAGAGTACAACGAGGAAAGAATAAGTACAAAATGCATAGTATTTAAGATTTTACATAGTTTAATTTGCTGTAAATAGTCCTTTTGTTTGCCATTGTTCCAAATATTAATTAATTTGCTCTTATTTCTTACAGTCTCTCCTTCGCTCTTATTTAGTTCACCTCTCGTCAAAAGAACGGGACTGGGACTAAATCATGACGAAGAGACTGATGACGACCTTGGGGAGAGAGTGCAACCAGGAAAGACTAAGTACAAAATGCATAGTAGTTAAGATTTTACATAGTTTAATTTGCTGTAAATAGTCCATTTGTTTGCCATTGGTCCATATATTAATTCATTTGCTCTTATTTCTTAATGTCTCTCTTTCGCTCTTATTTAGTTCATCTCTCGTCCAATAAACGGGACTGGGACTAAACCATGACGAAGAGACTTATGACGACCTTGGTGAGAGAGTACAACCTTGAAAGAATAAGTACAAAATGCATAGTAATTAAGATTTTACATAGTTTAATTTGCTGTATAGAGTCCTCTTGTTTGCCATTGTTCCAAATATTAATTAATTTGATCTTATTTCTTACCGTCTCTCCTTCGCTCTTATTTAGTTCACCTCTCGTCCAACGAAAGGGACTGGGACTAAACCATGACGAAGAGACTGATGACGACATTGGGGAGAGAGTACATTCAGGAAAGAATAAGTACAAAATGCATAGTAATTAAGATTTTACATAGTTTAATTTGCTATTAATAGTCCTTTTGTTTGCCATTGTTCCAAATATAAATTAATTTGCTCTTATTTCTTACAGTCTCTCCTTCGCTCTTATTTAGTTCACCTCTCGTCGAACGAACGGGACTGGAACCAAACCATGACGAAGAGACTGATGACGACATTGGGGAGAGAGTACAACCAGGAAAGAATAAGTACAAAATGCATAGTAATTAAGATCTTACATAGTTTAATTTGCTATAAATAGTCCTTTTTTTGCCATTGTTCCAAATATTAATTCATTTGCTCTTATTTCTTACAGTCTCTCCTTCGCTCTTATTTAGTTCACCTCTCGTCGAAAGATTGGGACTTGGACCAAACCGTGACGAAGAGACTGATGACGACCTTGGGGAGAGAGTACAACCAGGAAAGAATAAGTAAAAATGCATAGTAATTAAGATTTTACATAGTTTAATTTGCTGTAAATAGTCCTTTTCTTTGCCATTGTTCCAAATATTAATTCATTTGCTCTTATATCTTACAGTCTCTCCTTCGCTCCTATATAGTTCACCTCTCCTCTAACAAACGGGACTGTGACCACACCATGACGAAGAGACTGATGACGACCTTGGGGAGAGAGTGCAACCAGGAGAGACTAAGTACAAAATGCATAGTAGTTAAGATTTTACAATATTTAATTTGCTGTAAATAGTCCTTTTGTTTGCCATTGTTCCATATATTAATTCATTTGCTCTTATTTCTTAATGTCTCTCTTTCGCTCTTATTTAGTTCATCTCTCGTCCAACGAACGGGACTGGGACTAAACCATGACGAAGAGACTTATGACGACCTTGGGGAGAGAGTACAACCTGGAAAGAATAAGTACAAAATGCATAGAAATTAAGATTATACATAGTTTAATTTGCTGTATATAGTCCTCTTGTTTGCCATTGTTCCAAATATTAATTAATTTGCTCTTATTTCTTACCGTCTCTCCTTCGCTCTTATTTAGTTCACCTCTCGTCCAACGAAAGGGACTGGGACTAAACCATGACGAAGAGACTGATGACGACATTGGGGAGAGAGTACATTCAGGAAAGAATAAGTACGAAATGCATAGTAATTAAGATTTTACATAGTTTAATTTGCTATAAATAGTCCTTTTGTATGCCATTGTTCCAAATATTAATTAATTTGCTCTTATTTCTTACAGTCTCTCCTTCGCTCTTATTTAGTTCACCTCTCGTCGAGCGACCGGGACTGGGACCAAACCATGACGAAGAGACTGATGACGACATTGGGGAGAGAGTACAACCAGGAAAGAATAAGTACAAAATGCATAGTAATTAAGATTTTAAATAGTTTAATTTGCTGTAAATAGTCCTTTTGCTTGCCATTGTTCCAAATATTAATTCATTTGCTCTTATTTCTAACAGTCTCTCCTTCGCTCCTATTTAGTTCACCTCTCCTCGAACGAACGGGACTGGGACCAAACCATGAGGATGAGACTGATGACGAACTTGGGGAGAGAGTACAACCAGGAAAGAATAAGTACAAAATGCATAGTAATTAAGATTTTACATAGTTTAATTTGCTGTAAATAGTCCTTTTGTTTGCCATTGTTCCAAATATTAATTACTTTGCTCTTATTTCTTACTGCCTCTCCTTCGCTCTTATTTAGTTCACCTGTCATCCATCGAATGGGACTGGGACCAAACCGTGACGAAGAGAATGATGACGACCCTGGGGAGAGAGTGCAACCAGAAAAGAATAAGTACAAAATTCATAGTAATTAAGATTTTACATAGTTTAATTTGCTGTAAATAGTCCTTTTGTTTGCCATTGTTCCAAATATTAATTAATTTGCTCTTATTTCTTACTGTCTCTCCTTCGCTCTTATTTAGTTCACCTGTCATCCATCGAACGGGACTGGGACGAAACCATGAGGAAGAGACTGATGACGACCTTGGGGAGAGAGTACAACCAGGAAAGAATAAGTACAAAATGCATAGTAATTAAGATTTTACATAGTTTAATTTGCTGTTAATAGTCCTTTTGTTTTCCTTTGTTCCATATATTAATTCATTTGCACTTATTTCTTAATGTCTCTCCTTCGCTCTTATTTAGTTCATCTCTCGTCCAACGAACGGGACTGGTACTAAACCATGATGAAGAGACTGATGACGACCTTGGGGAGAGAGTACAACCAGGAAAGAATAAGTACAAAATGCATAGTATTTAAGATTTTTAATAGTTTCATTTGCTGTAAATAGTCCTTTTGTTTGCCATTGTTCCATATATTAATTCATTTGCTCTTATTTCTTAATGTCTCTCTTTCGCTCTTATTTAGTTCATCTCTCGTCCAACGTTTGGGACTGGGACTAAACCATGACGAAGAGACTTATGACGACCTTGGGGAGAGAGTACAACCTGGAAAGAATAAGTACAAAATGCATAGTAATTAAGATTATACATAGTTTAATTTGCTGTATATAGTCCTCTTGTTTGCCATTGTTCCAAATATTAATTAATTTGCTCTTATTTCTTACAGTCTCTCCTTCGCTCCTATTTAGTTCACCTCTCGTCGAACGAACGGGACTGGGACCAAACCATGAGGAAGAGACTGATGACGAACTTGGGGAGAGAGTACAACCAGGAAAGAATAAGTACAAAATGCATAGTAATTAAGATTTTTAAATAATTTAATATGCTGTAAATAGTCCTTTTGTTGCCATTGTTCCGAATATTAATTCATTTGCTCTTATTTCTTACAGTCTCTCCTTCGCTCTTATTTAGTTCACCTCTCGTCTAACGAACGGTACAGGGACCAAACCATGACGAAGAGACTGATGACGACCTTGGGGAGAGAGTACAACCAGGAAAGAGTAAGTACAAAATGCATAGTAATTAAGATTTTACATAGTTTAATTTGCTATAAATAGTCCGTTTGTTTGCCATTGTTCCAAATATTAATTCATTTGCTCTTATTTCTTACAGTCTCTCGTTCGCTCCTATTTAGTTCACCTCTCGTTGAACAAACGGGACTTGGACCAAACCATGAGGAAGAGACTGATGACGAACTTGGGGAGAGAGTACAACCAGGAAAGAATAAGTACAAAATGCATAGTAATTAAGATTTTACATAGTTTAATTTGCTGTAAATAGTCCTTTTGTTTGCCATTGTTCAAATATTAATTCATTTGCTCTTATTTCTTACTGTCACTCCTTCGCTCTTATTTAGTTCACCTCTCGTCGAACGAACGGGACTGGGACTAAACCATGACGAAGAGACTGATGACCACCTTGGGGAGAGAGTAGAACCAGAAAGGATAAGTACAAAATGCATAGTAATCAAGATTTTACATAGTTTAATTTGCTGTAAATAGTCCTTTTGTTATCCATTGTTCCTAATATTAATTCAGTTGCTCTTATTTCTTACAGTCTCTCCTTCGCTCTTATATAGTTCACCTCTTGTCGAACGAATGGGACTGGGACCAAACCATAACGAAGAGACTGATGACGACCTTGGGGAGAGAGTACAACCAGGAAAGAATAAGTACAAAATGCATAGTAATTAAGATTTTATATAGTTTAATTTGCTGTAAATAGCTCTTTTGTTTGCCATTGTCCTTAAATATTAATTAATTTGCTCTTATTTCTTACTGTCTCTCCTTCGCTCTTATTTAGTTCACCTGTCATCCATCGAATGGGACTGGGACCAAACCGTGATGAAGAGAATGATGACGACCCTGGGGAGAGAGTGCAACCAGGCATGAATAAGTACAAAATGCATAGTAATTAAGATTTTACATAGTTTAATTTGCTGTAAATAGTCCTTTTGTTTGCCATTGTTCCAAATATTAATTACTTTGCTCTTATTTCTTACTGTCTCTCCTTCGCTCTTATTTAGTTCACCTGTCATCCATCGAATGGGACTGGGACCAAACAGTGACGAAGAGAATGATGACGACCCTGGGGAGTGAGTGCAACCAGAAAAGAATAAGTACAAAATTCATAGTAATTAAGATTTTACATAGTTTAATTTGCTGTAAATAGTCCTTTTGTTTGCCATTGTTCCAAATATTAATTAATTTGCTCTTATTTCTTACAGTTTCTCCTTCGCTCTTATTTAGTTCACCTCTCGTCGAAAGAACGGGACTGGGACGAAACCATGAGGAAGAGACTGATGACGACCTTGGGGAGAGAGTACAACCAGGAAAGAATAAGTACAAAATGCATAGTAATTAAGATTTTACATAGTTTAATTTGCTGTAAATAGTCCTTTTGTTTTCCATTGTTCCATATATTAATTCATTTGCACTTATTTCTTAATGTCTCTCCTTCGCTCTTATTTAGTTCATCTCTCGTCCAAGGAACGGGACTGGGACCAAACCATGACGAAGAGACTTATGACGACCTTGGGGAGAGAGTACAACCTGGAAAGAATAAGTACAAAATGCATAGTAATTAAGATTATACATAGTTTAATTTGCTGTATATAGTCCTCTTGTTTGCCATTGTTCAAAATATTAATTAATTTGCTCTTATTTCTTACCGTCTCTCCTTCGCTCTTATTTAGTTCACCTCTCGTCCAACGAAAGGGACTGGGACTAAACCACGACGAAGAGACTGATGACGACATTGGGGAGAGAGTACATTCAGGAAAAAATAAGTACAAAATGCATAGTAATTAAGATTTTACATAGCTTAATTTGCTATAAATAGTCCTTTTGTTTACCATTGTTCCAAATATTAATTAATTTGCTCTTATTTCTTACAGTCTCTCCTTCGCTCTTATTTAGTTCACCTCTCGTCAAACGAACTGGACTGGGACCAAACCATGACGAAGAGACTGATGACAACATTGTGGAAAGAGTACAACCAGGAAAAAATAAGTACAAAATGCATAGTAATTAAGATTTTACATAGCTTAATTTGCTGTAAATAGCCCTTTTCTTTGCCATTGTTCCAAATATTAATAAATTTGCTCTTATTTCTTACAGTCTCTCCTTCGCTCTTATTTAGTCCACTCTTGTCGAACGAACGGGACTGGGACCAAACCATGACAAAGAGACTGATGACGACCTTGGGGAGAGAGTACAACCAGGAAACAATAAGTACAAAATGCATAGTAATTAAGATTTTACATAGTTTAATTTGCTGTAAATAGTCCTTTTGTTTAACATTGTTCCAAAAATAATTCATTTGCTCTTATTTCCTATAGTCTCACCTTCGCTCTTATTTAGTTCACCTCTCGTCTAACGAACGGGACTGGGACCAAACCATGACGAAGGGACTGATGACGACATTGGGGAGAGAGTACAACCAGGAAAGAATAAGTACAAAATGCATAGTAATTAAGATTTAACATAGTTTAATTTGCTATAAATAGTCCTTTTGTTTGCCATTGTTCCAAATATTAATTCATTTGCTCTTATATCTTACAGTCTCTCCTTCGCTCCTATATAGTTCACCTCTCCTCTAACGAACGGGACTGGGACCACACCATGATGAAGAGACTGATGACGACCTTGCGGAGAGAGTACAACCAGGAAAGAATAAGTACAAAATCATAGTAATTAAGATCTTACATAGTTTAATTTGCTGTTAATTGTCCTTTTGTTTGCCATTGTTCCAAATATTAATTCATTTGCTCTTATTCCTGACAGTCTCTCCTTCGCTCTTATTTAGTTCACCTCTCGTCGAACGAACGGGCCTGGGACCAAACCATGACGAAAAGACTGATGACGACCTTGGGAAGAGAGTACAACCAGGAAAGAATAAGTACAAAATGCATAGTAATTAAGATTTTAAATAGTTTAATTTGCTGTAAATAGTCCTATTGTGTGCCATTGTTACAAATATTAATTCATTTGCTCTTATTTCTTACAGTCTCTCCTTCGCTCCTATTTAGTTCACCTCTCGTCGAACGAACGGGACTGGGACCAAACCATGAGGAAGAGACTGATGACGAACTTGGGGAGAGAGTACAACCAGGAAAGAATAAGTACAAAATGCATAGTAATTAAGATTTTTAAATAATTTAATTTGCTGTAAATAGTCCTTTTGTTATCCATTGTTCAAATATTAATTCTTTTGCTCTTATTTCTTACTGTCACTCCTTCGCTCTTATGTAGTTCACCTCTCGTCGAACGAACGGAACTGGAACTAAACCATGACGAAGAGACTGATGACCACCTTGGGGAGAGAGTAGAACCAGGAAAGAATAAGTACAAAATGCATAGTAATTAAGATTTTATATAGTTTAATTTGCTGTAAATAGTCCTTTTGTTTGCCATTGTTCCAAATATTAATTAATTTGCTCTTATTTTTACAGTCTCTCCTTCGCTCTTATTTAGTTCACTTGTCGTCCATCGAACGGGACTGGGACCAAACCATGACGAAGAGACTGATGACGACCCTGGGGTGAGAGTGCAACCAGGAAAGAATAAGTACAAAATGCATAGTAATTAAGATTTTACATAGATTAATTTGCTGTAAATAGTCCTTTTGTTTGCCATTGTTACAAATATTAATTCATTTGCTCTTATTTCTTACAGTCTCTCCTTCGCTCTTATTTAGTTCACCTCTCGTCGAAAGAACGGGACTGGGACGAAACCATGTCGAAGAGACTGATGACGACCTTGGGGAGAGAGTACAACCAGGAAAGAATAAGAACAAAATGCATAGTAATTAAGATTTTACATAATTTAATTTGCTGTAAATAGTCCTTTTGTTTGCCATTGTTCCAAATATTAATTCATTTGCTCTTATTTCTTACAGTCTCTCCTTCGCTCTTATTTAGTTCACCTCTCATCGAACAAATGGGACTGGGACCAAACCATGACGAAGAGACTGATGACGACATTGGGGAGAGTACAACCAGGAAAGAATAAGTACAAAATGCATAGTAATTAAGATTTTACATAGTTTAATTTGCTATAAATAGTCCTTTTGTTTGCCGTTGTTCCAAATATTAATCGATTTGCTCTTATTTCTTAAAGTCCCCCCTTTCGCTCTGATTGAGTTCACCTCTCGTCGAACGAATGGGACTGGGACAAAACCATGACGAAGGGACTGATGACGACATTGGGGAAAGAGGACAACCAGGAAAGAATAAGTACAAAATGCATAGTCATTAAGATTTTACATAGTTTAATTTGCTATAAATAGTCCTTTTTTTTGCGATTGTTCCAAATATTAATTCATTTGCTCTTATTTCTTACAGTCTCTCCTTCGCTCTTATTTAGTTCACCTCTCGTCGAACGAACTGGACTGGGACAAAACCATGACCAAGAGACTGATGACGACATTGCGGAGAGAGTACAACCAGGAAAGAATAAGTACAAAATGCATAGTAATTATTATTTTACATAGTTTAATTTGCTGTAAATAGTCCTTTTGTTTGTCATTGTTCCAAATATTAGTTAAATTGCTCTTTCTTTCTTACAGTCTCTCCTTCGCTCTTATCTAGTTCACCTCTTGTCGAACGAACGGGACTGGGACCAAACCATGACGAACAGACTGATGACGACATTGGGGAGAGAGTACAACCAGGAATGAATAAGTACAAAATGCATAGTAATTAAGATTTTACATAGTTTAATTTGCTATAAATAGTCCTTTTGTTTGCCATTGTTCCAAATATTAATTCATTTGCTCTTATTTCTTACAGTCTCTCCTTCGCTCTTATTTAGTTCACCTCTCGTCGAAAGATCGGGACTTGGACCAAACCGTGACGAAGAGACTGATGACGACCTTGGGGAGAGAGTACAACCAGGAAAGAATAAGTACAAAATGCATAGTAATTAAGATTTTACATAGTTTAATTTGCTGTAAATAGTCCTTTTGTTTAACATTGTTCCAAAAATTAATTCATTTGCTCTTATATCCTATAGTCTCACCTTCGCTCTTATTTAGTTCACCTCTCGTCTAACGAACGGGACTGGGACCAAACCATGACGAAGAGACTGATGACGACCTTGGGGAGAGAGTACAACCAGGAAAGAATAAGTAAAAATGCATAGTAATTAAGATTTTACATAGTATAATTTGCTGTAAATAGTCCTTTTGTTTGCCATTGTTCCAAATATTAATTCATTTGCTCTTATATCTTACAGTCTCTCTTTCGCTCCTATATAGTTCACCTCTCCTCTAACGAACGGGACTGGGACCACACCATGACGAAGAGACTGATGACGACCTTGCGGAGGGAGTACAACCAGGAAAGAATAAGTACAAAATGCATAGTTATTAAGATTTTACATAGTTTAATTTGCTGTTAATAGTCCTTTTGTTTGCCATTGTTCCAAATATTAATTCATTTGCACTTATTTCTTACAGTCTCTCCTTCGCTCTTATTTAGTTCACCTCTCGTCTAACGAACGGGACTGGGACCAAATCATGTTGAAGAGACTGATGACGACCTTGGAGAGAGAGTACAACCAGGAAAGAATAAGTACAAAATTTATTGTAATTAATATTTATTATAGTTTAATTTTTCTGTAAATAATCCTTTTTTGCCATTGTTCCAAATATTAATTAATTTGCTCTTATTTCTTACTGTTTCTCCTTCGCTCCTATATAGTTCACCTCTCCTCTATCGAACGGGACTGGGCCCACACCATGACGAAGAGACTGATGACGACCTTGGGAAGAGAGTACAACCAGGAAAGAATAAGTACAAAATGCATAGTAATTAAGATTTTAAATAGTTTAATTTGCTGTAAATAGTCCTTTTGTTTGCCATTGTTCCAAATATTAATACATTTGCTCTTATTTCTTACAGTCTCTCCTTCGCTCCTATTTAGTTCACCTCTCGTCGAACGAACAGGACTGGGACCAAACCATGAGGAAGAGACTGATGACGAACTTGGGGAGAGAGTACAACCAGGAAAGAATAAGTACAAAATGCATAGTACTTAAGATTTTTAAATAATTTAATTTGCTTTAAATAGTCCTTTTGTTTGCCATTGTTCAAATATTAATTCATTTGCTCTTATTTCTTACTGTCACTCCTTCGCTCTTATTTAGTTCACCTCTCGTCGAACGAACGGGACTGGGACTAAACCATGACGAAGAGACTGATGACCACCTTGGGGAGAGAGTAGAACCAGGAAAGAATAAGTACAAAATGCATAGTAATTAAGATTTTATATAGTTTAATTTGCTGTAAATAGCTCTTTTGTTTGCCATTGTTCCAAATATAAAATAATTTGCTCTTATTTCTTACTGTCTCTCCTTCGCTCTTATTTAATTTACCTGTCATCCATCGAATGGGACTGGGACCAAACCTTATGAAGAGATTGATGACGACCCTGGGGAGAGAGTGCAACCAGGCATGAATAAGTACAAAATGCATAGTAATTAAGATTTTACATAGTTTAATTTGCTGTAAATAGTCCTTTTGTTTGCCATTGTTCCAAATATTAATTAATTTGCTCTTATTTCTTACAGTCTCTCCTTCGCTCTTATTAAGTTCATCTCTCGTCGAACGAACGGGACTGGGACCCAACCATGACGAAGAGACTGATGACGACATTGGGGAGAGAGTACAACCAGGTAAGAATAAGTACAAAATGCATAGTAATTAAGATTTTATATAGTTTAATTTGCTGTAAATAGTCCTTTTGTTTGCCATTGTTCCAAATATTAATTAATTTGCTCTTATTTCTTACACTCTCTCCTTCGCTCTTATTTAGTTCACCTGTCGTCCATCGAACGGGACTGGGACCAAACCGTGACGAAGAGACTGATGACGAACCTGGGGTGAGAGTGCAACCAGGAATGAATAAGTACAAAATGCAAAGTAATTAAGATTTTCCATAGTTTATTTTGCTGTAAATAGCTCTTTTGTTTGCCATTGTCCTTAAATATTAATTAATTTGCTCTTATTTCTTACTGTCTCTCCTTCGCTCTTATTTAGTTCACCTGTCATCCATCGAATGGGACTGGGACCAAACCGTGATGAAGAGAATGATGACGACCCTGGGGAGAGAGTGCAACCAGGCATGAATAAGTACAAAATGCATAGTAATTAAGATTTTACATAGTTTAATTTGCTGTAAATAGTCCTTTTGTTTGCCATTGTTCCAAATATTAATTACTTTGCTCTTATTTCTTACTGTCTCTCCTTCGCTCTTATTTAGTTCACCTGTCATCCATCGAATGGGACTGGGACCAAACAGTGACGAAGAGAATGATGACGACCCTGGGGAGTGAGTGCAACCAGAAAAGAATAAGTACAAAATGCATAGTAATTAAGATTTTACATAGTTTAATTTGCTATAAATAGTCCTTTTGTTTGCCATATTTCCAAATATTAATTCATTTGCTCTTATTTCTAACAGTCTCTCCTTCGCTCTTATTTAGTTCACCTCTCGTCGAAAGATCGGGACTTGGACCAAACCGTGACGAAGAGACTGATGACGACCTTGGGGAGAGAATACAACCAGGAAAGAATAAGTACAAAATGCATAGTTATTAAGATTTTACATAGTATAAGTTGCTGTAAATAGTCCTTTTGTTTAACATTGTTCCAAAAATAATTCATTTGCTCTTATTTCCTATAAACTCACCTTCGCTCTTATTTAGTTCACCTCTCGTCTAACGAACGGGACTGGGACCAAACCATGACGAAGAGACTGATGACAACCTTGCGGAGAGAGTACAACAAGGAAAGAATAAGTACAAAATCATAGTAATTAAGATTTTACATAGTTTAATTTGCTGTTAATAGTCCTTTTGTTTGCCATTGTTCCAACTATTAATTCATTTGCTCTTATTTCTTACAGTCTCTCCTTCGCTCTTATTTAGTTCACCTCTCGTCTAATGAACGGGACTGGGACCAAATCATGTTGATGAGACTGATGACGACCTTGAGGAGAGAGTACAACCAGGAAAGAATAAGTACAAAATGCATTGTAATTAATATTTATTATAGTTTAATTTTTCTGTAAATAATCCTTTTTTTGCCATTGTTCCAAATATTAATTAATTTGTTCTTATTTCTTACTGTTTCTCCTTCGCTCTTATTTAGTTCACCTCTCGTCGAACGAACGGGCCTGGGACCAAACCATGACGAAGAGACTGATGACGACCTTGGGAAGAGAGTACAACCAGGAAAGAATAAGTACAAAATGCATAGTAATTAAGATTTTAAATAGTTTATATTGCTGTAAATAGTCCTTTTGTTTGCCATTGTTCCAAATATTAATTAATTTGCTCTTATTTCTTACAGTCTCTCCTTCACTCTTATTTAGTTCACCTCTCGTCTAACGAACGGGACAGGGACCAAACCATGACGAAGAGACTGATGACGACCTTGGGGAGAGAGTACAACCAGGAAAGAATAAGTACAAAATGCATAGTAATTAAGATTTTACATAGTTTAATTTGCTGTAAATAGTCCTTTTGTTAACCATTGTTCAAATATTAATTCATTTGCTCTTATTTCTTACTGTCACTACTTCGCTTTTATTTAGTTCACCTCTCGTCGAACGAACGGGACTGGGACAAAACCATGACGAAGAGACTGATGACCACCTTGGGGAGAGAGTAGAACCAGGAAAGAATAAGTACAAAATGCATAGTAATTAAGATTTTATATAGTTTAATTTGCTGTAAATAGTCCTTTTGTTGGCCATTGTTCCAAATATTAATTAATTTTCTCTTATTTCTTACAGTCTCTCCTTCGCTCTTATTTAGTTCACCTCTCGTCGAACAAACGGGACTGGGACCAAACCATGACGAAGAGACTGATGACGACCCTGGGGTGAGAGTGCAACCAGGAAAGAATAAGTACAAAATGCATAGTAATTAAGATTTTACATAGTTTAATTTGCTGTAAATAGTCCTTTTGTTTGCCATTGTTCCAAATATTAATTAATTTGCTCTTATTTCTTACAGTCTCTCCTTCGCTCTTATTTAGTTCACCTCTCGTCGAAAGAACGGGACTGGGACTAAATCATGACGAAGAGACTGATGACGACCTTGGGGAGAGAGTGCAACCAGGAAAGACTAAGTACAAAATGCATAGTAGTTAAGATTTAACATAGTTTAATTTGCTATAAAGAGTCCTTTTGTTTGCCATTGTTCCAAATATTAATTAATTTGCTCTTATTTCTTACAGTCTCTCCTTCGCTCTTATTTAGTTCACCTCTCGTCGAAAGAACGGGACTGGGACCAAACCATGAGGAAGAGACTGATGACGACCTTGGGGAGAGAGTACAACCAGAAAAGAATAAGTACAAAATGCATAGTAATTAAGATTTTACATAGTTTAATTTGCTGTAAATAGTCCTTTTGTTTGCCATTGTTCCATATATTAATTCATTTGCACTTATTTCTTAATGTCTCTCCTTCGCTCTTATTTAGTTCATCTCTCGTCCAACGAACGGGACTGGGACTAAACCATGACGAAGAGACTGATGACGACCTTGGGGAGAGAGTACAACCAAGAATGAATAAGTACAAAATGCATAGTATTTAAGATTTTACATAGTTTAATTTGCTGTAAATAGTCCTTTTGTTTGCCATTGTTCCAAATATTAATTAATTTGCTCTTATTTCTTACAGTCTCTCCTTCGCTCTTATTTAGTTCACCTCTCGTCAAAAGAACGGGACTGGGACTAAATCATGACGAAGAGACTGATGACGACCTTGGGGAGAGAGTGCAACCAGGAAAGACTAAGTACAAAATGCATAGTAGTTAAGATTTTACATAGTTTAATTTGCTGTAAATAGTCCATTTGTTTGCCATTGGTCCATATATTAACTCATTTGCTCTTATTTCTTAATGTCTCTCTTTCGCTCTTATTTAGTTCATCTCTCGTCCAATAAACGGGACTGGGACTAAACCATGACGAAGAGACTTATGACGACCTTGGTGAGAGAGTACAACCTTGAAAGAATAAGTACAAAATGCATAGTAATTAAGATTTTACATAGTTTAATTTGCTGTATAGAGTCCTCTTGTTTGCCATTGTTCCAAATATTAATTAATTTGATCTTATTTCTTACCGTCTCTCCTTCGCTCTTATTTAGTTCACCTCTCGTCCAACGAAAGGGACTGGGACTAAACCATGACGAAGAGACTGATGACGACATTGGGGAGAGAGTACATTCAGGAAAGAATAAGTACAAAATGCATAGTAATTAAGATTTTACATAGTTTAATTTGCTATTAATAGTCCTTTTGTTTGCCATTGTTCCAAATATAAATTAATTTGCTCTTATTTCTTACAGTCTCTCATTCGCTCTTATTTAGTTCACCTCTCGTCGAACGAACGGGACTGGAACCAAACCATGACGAAGAGACTGATGACGACATTGGGGAGAGAGTACAACCAGGAAAGAATAAGTACTAAATGCATAGTAATTAAGATCTTACATAGTTTAATTTGCTATAAATAGTCCTTTTTTTTGCCATTGTTCCAAATATTAATTCATTTGCTCTTATTTCTTATAGTCTCTCCTTCGCTCTTATTTAGTTCACCTCTCGTCGAAAGATTGGGACTTGGACCAAACCGTGACGAAGAGACTGATGACGACCTTGGGGAGAGAGTACAACCAGGAAAGAATAAGTAAAAATGCATAGTAATTAAGATTTTACATAGTTTAATTTGCTGTAAATAGTCCTTTTCTTTGCCATTGTTCCAAATATTAATTCATTTGCTCTTATATCTTACAGTCTCTCCTTCGCTCCTATATAGTTCACCTCTCCTCTAACAAACGGGACTGTGACCACACCATGACGAAGAGACTGATGACGACCTTGGGGAGAGAGTGCAACCAGGAGAGACTAAGTACAAAATGCATAGTAGTTAAGATTTTACAATATTTAATTTGCTGTAAATAGTCCTTTTGTTTGCCATTGTTCCATATATTAATTCATTTGCTCTTATTTCTTAATGTCTCTCTTTCGCTCTTATTTAGTTCATCTCTCGTCCAACGAACGGGACTGGGACTAAACCATGACGAAGAGACTTATGACGACCTTGGGGAGAGAGTACAACCTGGAAAGAATAAGTACAAAATGCATAGAAATTAAGATTATACATAGTTTAATTTGCTGTATATAGTCCTCTTGTTTGCCATTGTTCCAAATATTAATTAATTTGCTCTTATTTCTTACCGTCTCTCCTTCGCTCTTATTTAGTTCACCTCTCGTTCAACGAAAGGGACTGGGACTAAACCATGACGAAGAGACTGATGACGACATTGGGGAGAGAGTACATTCAGGAAAGAATAAGTACGAAATGCATAGTAATTAAGATTTTACATAGTTTAATTTGCTATAAATTGTCCTTTTGTATGCCATTGTTCCAAATATTAATTAATTTGCTCTTATTTCTTACAGTCTCTCCTTCGCTCTTATTTAGTTCACCTCTCGTCGAGCGACCGGGACTGGGACCAAACCATGACGAAGAGACTGATGACGACATTGGGGAGAGAGTACAACCAGGAAAGAATAAGTACAAAATGCATAGTAATTAAGATTTTAAATAGTTTAATTTGCTGTAAATAGTCCTTTTGTTTGCCATTGTTCCAAATATTAATTCATTTGCTCTTATTTCTAACAGTCTCTCCTTCGCTCCTATTTAGTTCACCTCTCCTCGAACGAACGGGACTGGGACCAAACCATGAGGATGAGACTGATGACGAACTTGGGGAGAGAGTACAACCAGGAAAGAATAAGTACAAAATGCATAGTAATTAAGATTTTACATAGTTTAATTTGCTGTAAATAGTCCTTTTGTTTGCCATTGTTCAAATATTAATTCATTTGCTCATATTTCTTACTGTCACTCCTTCGCTCTTATTTAGTTCACCTCTCGTCGAACGAACGGGACTGGGACTAAACCATGACGAAGAGACTGATGACCACCTTGGGGAGAGAGTAGAACCAGGAAAGAATAAGTACAAAATGCATAGTAATCAAGATTTTACATAGTTTAATTTGCTGTAAATAGACCTTTTGTTATCCATTGTTCCTAATATTAATTCAGTTGCACTTATTTCTTACAGTCTCTCCTTCGCTCTTATATAGTTCACCTCTTGTCGAACGAATGGGACTGGGACCAAACCATAACGAAGAGACTGATGACGACCTTGGGGAGAGAGTACAACCAGGAAAGAATAAGTACAAAATGCATAGTAATTAAGATTTTATATAGTTTAATTTGCTGTAAATAGCTCTTTTGTTTGCCATTGTCCTCAAATATTAATTAATTTGCCCTTATTTCTTACTGTCTCTCCTTCGCTCTTATTTAGTTCACCTGTCATCCATCGAATGGGACTGGGACCAAACCGTGATGAAGAGAATGATGACGACCCTGGGGAGAGAGTGCAACCAGGCATGAATAAGTACAAAATGCATAGTAATTAAGATTTTACATAGTTTAATTTGCTGTAAATAGTCCTTTTGTTTGCCATTGTTCCAAATATTAATTACTTTGCTCTTATTTCTTACTGTCTCTCCTTCGCTCTTATTTAGTTCACCTGTCATCCATCGAATGGGACTGGGACCAAACCGTGACGAAGAGAATGATGACGACCCTGGGGAGAGAGTGCAACCAGAAAAGAATAAGTACAAAATTCATAGTAATTAAGATTTTACATAGTTTAATTTGCTGTAAATAGTCCTTTTGTTTGCCATTGTTCCAAATATTAATTAATTTGCTCTTATTTCTTACTGTCTCTCCTTCGCTCTTATTTAGTTCACCTGTCATCCATCGAACGGGACTGGGACGAAACCATGAGGAAGAGACTGATGACGACCTTGGGGAGAGAGTACAACCAGGAAAGAATAAGTACAAAATGCATAGTTATTAAGATTTTACATAGTTTAATTTGCTGTTAATAGTCCTTTTGTTTTCCTTTGTTCCATATATTAATTCATTTGCACTTATTTCTTAATGTCTCTCCTTCACTCTTATTTAGTTCATCTCTCGTCCAACGAACGGGACTGGTACTAAACCATGATGAAGAGACTGATGACGACCTTGGGGAGAGAGTACAACCAGGAAAGAATAAGTACAAAATGCATAGTATTTAAGATTTTTAATAGTTTCATTTGCTGTAAATAGTCCTTTTGTTTGCCATTGTTCCATATATTAATTCATTTGCTCTTATTTCTTAATGTCTCTCTTTCGCTCTTATTTAGTTCATCTCTCGTCCAACGTTTGGGACTGGGACTAAACCATGACGAAGAGACTTATGACGACCTTGGGGAGAGAGTACAACCTGGAAAGAATAAGTACAAAATGCATAGTAATTAAGATTATACATAGTTTAATTTGCTGTATATAGTCCTCTTGTTTGCCATTGTTCCAAATATTAATTAATTTGCTCTTATTTCTTACAGTCTCTCCTTCGCTCCTATTTAGTTCACCTCTCGTCGAACGAACGGGACTGGGACCAAACCATGAGGAAGAGACTGATGACGAACTTGGGGAGAGAGTACAACCAGGAAAGAATAAGTACAAAATGCATAGTAATTAAGATTTTTAAATAATTTAATATGCTGTAAATAGTCCTTTTGTTGCCATTGTTCCGAATATTAATTCATTTGCTCTTATTTCTTACAGTCTCTCCTTCGCTCTTATTTAGTTCACCTCTCGTCTAACGAACGGTACAGGGACCAAACCATGACGAAGAGACTGATGACGACCTTGGGGAGAGAGTACAACCAGGAAAGAGTAAGTACAAAATGCATAGTAATTAAGATTTTACATAGTTTAATTTGCTATAAATAGTCCGTTTGTTTGCCATTGTTCCAAATATTAATTCATTTGCTCTTATTTCTTACAGTCTCTCGTTCGCTCCTATTTAGTTCACCTCTCGTTGAACAAACGGGACTTGGACCAAACCATGAGGAAGAGACTGATGACGAACTTGGGGAGAGAGTACAACCAGGAAAGAATAAGTACAAAATGCATAGTAATTAAGATTTTACATAGTTTAATTTGCTGTAAATAGTCCTTTTGTTTGCCATTGTTCAAATATTAATTAATTTGCTCTTATTTCTTACTGTCTCTCCTTCGCTCTTATTTAGTTCACCTGTCATCCATCGAATGGGACTGGGACCAAACAGTGACGAAGAGAATGATGACGACCCTGGGGAGTGAGTGCAACCAGAAAAGAATAAGTACAAAATTCATAGTAATTAAGATTTTACATAGTTTAATTTGCTGTAAATAGTCCTTTTGTTTGCCATTGTTCCAAATATTAATTAATTTGCTCTTATTTCTTACAGTCTCTCCTTCGCTCTTATTTAGTTCACCTCTCGTCGAAAGAACGGGACTGGGACGAAACCATGAGGAAGAGACTGATGACGACCTTGGGGAGAGAGTACAACCAGGAAAGAATAAGTACAAAATGCATAGTAATTAAGATTTTACATAGTTTAATTTGCTGTAAATAGTCCTTTTGTTTTCCATTGTTCCATATATTAATTCATTTGCACTTATTTCTTAATGTCTCTCCTTCGCTCTTATTTAGTTCATCTCTCGTCCAACGAACGGGACTGGGACCAAACCATGACGAAGAGACTTATGACGACCTTGGGGAGAGAGTACAACCTGGAAAGAATAAGTACAAAATGCATAGTAATTAAGATTATACATAGTTTAATTTGCTGTATATAGTCCTCTTGTTTGCCATTGTTCAAAATATTAATTAATTTGCTCTTATTTCTTACCGTCTCTCCTTCGCTCTTATTTAGTTCACCTCTCGTCCAACGAAAGGGACTGGGACTAAACCATGACGAAGAGACTGATGACGACATTGGGGAGAGAGTACATTCAGGAAAGAATAAGTACAAAATGCATAGTAATTAAGATTTTACATAGCTTAATTTGCTATAAATAGTCCTTTTGTTTACCATTGTTCCAAATATTAATTAATTTGCTCTTATTTCTTACAGTCTCTCCTTCGCTCTTATTTAGTTCACCTCTCGTCAAACGAACTGGACTGGGACCAAACCATTACGAAGAGACTGATGACAACATTGTGGAAAGAGTACAACCAGGAAAAAATAAGTACAAAATGCATAGTAATTAAGATTTTACATAGCTTAATTTGCTGTAAATAGCCCTTTTCTTTGCCATTGTTCCAAATATTAATAAATTTGCTCTTATTTCTTACAGTCTCTCCTTCGCTCTTATTTAGTCCACTCTTGTCGAACGAACGGGACTGGGACCAAACCATGACGAAGGGACTGATGATAACCTTGAGGAGAGAGTACAACCCTTGTTCCAAATATTAATTAATATACTCTTATTTCTTACTGTATCTTCTTCGCTCTTATTTAGTTCACCTCTCGTCTAACGAACGGAACTGTGACCAAACCATGACAAAGAGACTGATGACGACCTTGGGGAGAGAGTACAACCAGGAAACAATAAGTACAAAATGCATAGTAATTAAGATTTTACATAGTTTAATTTGCTGTAAATAGTCCTTTTGTTTAACATTGTTCCAAAAATAATTCATTTGCTCTTATTTCCTATAGTCTCACCTTCGCTCTTATTTAGTTCACCTCTCGTCTAACGAACGGGACTGGGACCAAACCATGACGAAGGGACTGATGACGACATTGGGGAGAGAGTAGAACCAGGAAAGAATAAGTACAAAATGCATAGTAATTAAGATTTAACATAGTTTAATTTGCTATAAATAGTCCTTTTGTTTGCCATTGTTCCAAATATTAATTCATTTGCTCTTATATCTTACAGTCTCTCCTTCGCTCCTATATAGTTCACCTCTCCTCTAACGAACGGGACTGGGACCACACCATGATGAAGAGACTGATGACGACCTTGCGGAGAGAGTACAACCAGGAAAGAATAAGTACAAAATCATAGTAATTAAGATCTTACATAGTTTAATTTGCTGTTAATTGTCCTTTTGTTTGCCATTGTTCCAAATATTAATTCATTTGCTCTTATTTCTGACAGTCTCTCCTTCGCTCTTATTTAGTTCACCTGTCGTCCATCGAACGGGACTGGGACCAAACGGTGACGAAGAGACTGATGACGAACCTGGGGTGAGAGTGCAACCAGGAATGAATAAGTACAAAATGCATAGTAATTAAGATTTTCCATAGTTTAATTTGCTGTAAATAGTCCTTTTGTTTGCCATTGTTCCAAATATTAATTAATTTGCTCTTATTTCTTACAGTCTCTCCTTCGCTCTTATTTAGTTCACCTCTCGTCGAACAAACGGGACTGGGACCAAACCATGACGAAGAGACTGATGACGACCCTGGGGTGAGAGTGCAACCAGGAAAGAATAAGTACAAAATGCATAGTAATTAAGATTTTACATAGTTTAATTTGCTGTAAATAGTCCTTTTGTTTGCCATTGTTCCAAATATTAATTAATTTGCTCTTATTTCTTACAGTCTCTCCTTCGCTCTTATTTAGTTCACCTCTCGTCGAAAGAACGGGACTGGGACTAAATCATGACGAAGAGACTGATGACGACCTTGGGGAGAGAGTGCAACCAGGAAAGACTAAGTACAAAATGCATAGTAGTTAAGATTTAACATAGTTTAATTTGCTATAAAGAGTCCTTTTGTTTGCCATTGTTCCAAATATTAATTAATTTGCTCTTATTTCTTACAGTCTCTCCTTCGCTCTTATTTAGTTCACCTCTCGTCGAAAGAACGGGACTGGGACCAAACCATGAGGAAGAGACTGATGACGACCTTGGGGAGAGAGTACAACCAGAAAAGAATAAGTACAAAATGCATAGTAATTAAGATTTTACATAGTTTAATTTGCTGTAAATAGTCCTTTTGTTTGCCATTGTTCCATATATTAATTCATTTGCACTTATTTCTTAATGTCTCTCCTTCGCTCTTATTTAGTTCATCTCTCGTCCAACGAACGGGACTGGGACTAAACCATGACGAAGAGACTGATGACGACCTTGGGGAGAGAGTACAACCAAGAATGAATAAGTACAAAATGCATAGTATTTAAGATTTTACATAGTTTAATTTGCTGTAAATAGTCCTTTTGTTTGCCATTGTTCCAAATATTAATTAATTTGCTCTTATTTCTTACAGTCTCTCCTTCGCTCTTATTTAGTTCACCTCTCGTCAAAAGAACGGGACTGGGACTAAATCATGACGAAGAGACTGATGACGACCTTGGGGAGAGAGTGCAACCAGGAAAGACTAAGTACAAAATGCATAGTAGTTAAGATTTTACATAGTTTAATTTGCTGTAAATAGTCCATTTGTTTGCCATTGGTCCATATATTAACTCATTTGCTCTTATTTCTTAATGTCTCTCTTTCGCTCTTATTTAGTTCATCTCTCGTCCAATAAACGGGACTGGGACTAAACCATGACGAAGAGACTTATGACGACCTTGGTGAGAGAGTACAACCTTGAAAGAATAAGTACAAAATGCATAGTAATTAAGATTTTACATAGTTTAATTTGCTGTATAGAGTCCTCTTGTTTGCCATTGTTCCAAATATTAATTAATTTGATCTTATTTCTTACCGTCTCTCCTTCGCTCTTATTTAGTTCACCTCTCGTCCAACGAAAGGGACTGGGACTAAACCATGACGAAGAGACTGATGACGACATTGGGGAGAGAGTACATTCAGGAAAGAATAAGTACAAAATGCATAGTAATTAAGATTTTACATAGTTTAATTTGCTATTAATAGTCCTTTTGTTTGCCATTGTTCCAAATATAAATTAATTTGCTCTTATTTCTTACAGTCTCTCATTCGCTCTTATTTAGTTCACCTCTCGTCGAACGAACGGGACTGGAACCAAACCATGACGAAGAGACTGATGACGACATTGGGGAGAGAGTACAACCAGGAAAGAATAAGTACTAAATGCATAGTAATTAAGATCTTACATAGTTTAATTTGCTATAAATAGTCCTTTTTTTGCCATTGTTCCAAATATTAATTCATTTGCTCTTATTTCTTATAGTCTCTCCTTCGCTCTTATTTAGTTCACCTCTCGTCGAAAGATTGGGACTTGGACCAAACCGTGACGAAGAGACTGATGACGACCTTGGGGAGAGAGTACAACCAGGAAAGAATAAGTAAAAATGCATAGTAATTAAGATTTTACATAGTTTAATTTGCTGTAAATAGTCCTTTTCTTTGCCATTGTTCCAAATATTAATTCATTTGCTCTTATATCTTACAGTCTCTCCTTCGCTCCTATATAGTTCACCTCTCCTCTAACAAACGGGACTGTGACCACACCATGACGAAGAGACTGATGACGACCTTGGGGAGAGAGTGCAACCAGGAGAGACTAAGTACAAAATGCATAGTAGTTAAGATTTTACAATATTTAATTTGCTGTAAATAGTCCTTTTGTTTGCCATTGTTCCATATATTAATTCATTTGCTCTTATTTCTTAATGTCTCTCTTTCGCTCTTATTTAGTTCATCTCTCGTCCAACGAACGGGACTGGGACTAAACCATGACGAAGAGACTTATGACGACCTTGGGGAGAGAGTACAACCTGGAAAGAATAAGTACAAAATGCATAGAAATTAAGATTATACATAGTTTAATTTGCTGTATATAGTCCTCTTGTTTGCCATTGTTCCAAATATTAATTAATTTGCTCTTATTTCTTACCGTCTCTCCTTCGCTCTTATTTAGTTCACCTCTCGTTCAACGAAAGGGACTGGGACTAAACCATGACGAAGAGACTGATGACGACATTGGGGAGAGAGTACATTCAGGAAAGAATAAGTACGAAATGCATAGTAATTAAGATTTTACATAGTTTAATTTGCTATAAATAGTCCTTTTGTATGCCATTGTTCCAAATATTAATTAATTTGCTCTTATTTCTTACAGTCTCTCCTTCGCTCTTATTTAGTTCACCTCTCGTCGAGCGACCGGGACTGGGACCAAACCATGACGAAGAGACTGATGACGACATTGGGGAGAGAGTACAACCAGGAAAGAATAAGTACAAAATGCATAGTAATTAAGATTTTAAATAGTTTAATTTGCTGTAAATAGTCCTTTTGTTTGCCATTGTTCCAAATATTAATTCATTTGCTCTTATTTCTAACAGTCTCTCCTTCGCTCCTATTTAGTTCACCTCTCCTCGAACGAACGGGACTGGGACCAAACCATGAGGATGAGACTGATGACGAACTTGGGGAGAGAGTACAACCAGGAAAGAATAAGTACAAAATGCATAGTAATTAAGATTTTACATAGTTTAATTTGCTGTAAATAGTCCTTTTGTTTGCCATTGTTCAAATATTAATTCATTTGCTCATATTTCTTACTGTCACTCCTTCGCTCTTATTTAGTTCACCTCTCGTCGAACGAACGGGACTGGGACTAAACCATGACGAAGAGACTGATGACCACCTTGGGGAGAGAGTAGAACCAGGAAAGAATAAGTACAAAATGCATAGTAATCAAGATTTTACATAGTTTAATTTGCTGTAAATAGACCTTTTGTTATCCATTGTTCCTAATATTAATTCAGTTGCACTTATTTCTTACAGTCTCTCCTTCGCTCTTATATAGTTCACCTCTTGTCGAACGAATGGGACTGGGACCAAACCATAACGAAGAGACTGATGACGACCTTGGGGAGAGAGTACAACCAGGAAAGAATAAGTACAAAATGCATAGTAATTAAGATTTTATATAGTTTAATTTGCTGTAAATAGCTCTTTTGTTTGCCATTGTCCTCAAATATTAATTAATTTGCCCTTATTTCTTACTGTCTCTCCTTCGCTCTTATTTAGTTCACCTGTCATCCATCGAATGGGACTGGGACCAAACCGTGATGAAGAGAATGATGACGACCCTGGGGAGAGAGTGCAACCAGGCATGAATAAGTACAAAATGCATAGTAATTAAGATTTTACATAGTTTAATTTGCTGTAAATAGTCCTTTTGTTTGCCATTGTTCCAAATATTAATTACTTTGCTCTTATTTCTTACTGTCTCTCCTTCGCTCTTATTTAGTTCACCTGTCATCCATCGAATGGGACTGGGACCAAACCGTGACGAAGAGAATGATGACGACCCTGGGGAGAGAGTGCAACCAGAAAAGAATAAGTACAAAATTCATAGTAATTAAGATTTTACATAGTTTAATTTGCTGTAAATAGTCCTTTTGTTTGCCATTGTTCCAAATATTAATTAATTTGCTCTTATTTCTTACTGTCTCTCCTTCGCTCTTATTTAGTTCACCTGTCATCCATCGAACGGGACTGGGACGAAACCATGAGGAAGAGACTGATGACGACCTTGGGGAGAGAGTACAACCAGGAAAGAATAAGTACAAAATGCATAGTTATTAAGATTTTACATAGTTTAATTTGCTGTTAATAGTCCTTTTGTTTTCCTTTGTTCCATATATTAATTCATTTGCACTTATTTCTTAATGTCTCTCCTTCGCTCTTATTTAGTTCATCTCTCGTCCAACGAACGGGACTGGTACTAAACCATGATGAAGAGACTGATGACGACCTTGGGGAGAGAGTACAACCAGGAAAGAATAAGTACAAAATGCATAGTATTTAAGATTTTTAATAGTTTCATTTGCTGTAAATAGTCCTTTTGTTTGCCATTGTTCCATATATTAATTCATTTGCTCTTATTTCTTAATGTCTCTCTTTCGCTCTTATTTAGTTCATCTCTCGTCCAACGTTTGGGACTGGGACTAAACCATGACGAAGAGACTTATGACGACCTTGGGGAGAGAGTACAACCTGGAAAGAATAAGTACAAAATGCATAGTAATTAAGATTATACATAGTTTAATTTGCTGTATATAGTCCTCTTGTTTGCCATTGTTCCAAATATTAATTAATTTGCTCTTATTTCTTACAGTCTCTCCTTCGCTCCTATTTAGTTCACCTCTCGTCGAACGAACGGGACTGGGACCAAACCATGAGGAAGAGACTGATGACGAACTTGGGGAGAGAGTACAACCAGGAAAGAATAAGTACAAAATGCATAGTAATTAAGATTTTTAAATAATTTAATATGCTGTAAATAGTCCTTTTGTTGCCATTGTTCCGAATATTAATTCATTTGCTCTTATTTCTTACAGTCTCTCCTTCGCTCTTATTTAGTTCACCTCTCGTCTAACGAACGGTACAGGGACCAAACCATGACGAAGAGACTGATGACGACCTTGGGGAGAGAGTACAACCAGGAAAGAGTAAGTACAAAATGCATAGTAATTAAGATTTTACATAGTTTAATTTGCTATAAATAGTCCGTTTGTTTGCCATTGTTCCAAATATTAATTCATTTGCTCTTATTTCTTACAGTCTCTCGTTCGCTCCTATTTAGTTCACCTCTCGTTGAACAAACGGGACTTGGACCAAACCATGAGGAAGAGACTGATGACGAACTTGGGGAGAGAGTACAACCAGGAAAGAATAAGTACAAAATGCATAGTAATTAAGATTTTACATAGTTTAATTTGCTGTAAATAGTCCTTTTGTTTGCCATTGTTCAAATATTAATTAATTTGCTCTTATTTCTTACTGTCTCTCCTTCGCTCTTATTTAGTTCACCTGTCATCCATCGAATGGGACTGGGACCAAAGAGTGACGAAGAGAATGATGACGACCCTGGGGAGTGAGTGCAACCAGAAAAGAATAAGTACAAAATTCATAGTAATTAAGATTTTACATAGTTTAATTTGCTGTAAATAGTCCTTTTGTTTGCCATTGTTCCAAATATTAATTAATTTGCTCTTATTTCTTACAGTCTCTCCTTCGCTCTTATTTAGTTCACCTCTCGTCGAAAGAACGGGACTGGGACGAAACCATGAGGAAGAGACTGATGACGACCTTGGGGAGAGAGTACAACCAGGAAAGAATAAGTACAAAATGCATAGTAATTAAGATTTTACATAGTTTAATTTGCTGTAAATAGTCCTTTTGTTTTCCATTGTTCCATATATTAATTCATTTGCACTTATTTCTTAATGTCTCTCCTTCGCTCTTATTTAGTTCATCTCTCGTCCAACGAACGGGACTGGGACCAAACCATGACGAAGAGACTTATGACGACCTTGGGGAGAGAGTACAACCTGGAAAGAATAAGTACAAAATGCATAGTAATTAAGATTATACATAGTTTAATTTGCTGTATATAGTCCTCTTGTTTGCCATTGTTCAAAATATTAATTAATTTGCTCTTATTTCTTACCGTCTCTCCTTCGCTCTTATTTAGTTCACCTCTCGTCCAACGAAAGGGACTGGGACTAAACCATGACGAAGAGACTGATGACGACATTGGGGAGAGAGTACATTCAGGAAAGAATAAGTACAAAATGCATAGTAATTAAGATTTTACATAGCTTAATTTGCTATAAATAGTCCTTTTGTTTACCATTGTTCCAAATATTAATTAATTTGCTCTTATTTCTTACAGTCTCTCCTTCTCTCTTATTTAGTTCACCTCTCGTCAAACGAACTGGACTGGGACCAAACCATTACGAAGAGACTGATGACAACATTGTGGAAAGAGTACAACCAGGAAAAAATAAGTACAAAATGCATAGTAATTAAGATTTTACATAGCTTAATTTGCTGTAAATAGCCCTTTTCTTTGCCATTGTTCCAAATATTAATAAATTTGCTCTTATTTCTTACAGTCTCTCCTTCGCTCTTATTTAGTCCACTCTTGTCGAACGAACGGGACTGGGACCAAACCATGACGAAGGGACTGATGATAACCTTGAGGAGAGAGTACAACCCTTGTTCCAAATATTAATTAATATACTCTTATTTCTTACTGTATCTTCTTCGCTCTTATTTAGTTCACCTCTCGTCTAACGAACGGAACTGTGACCAAACCATGACAAAGAGACTGATGACGACCTTGGGGAGAGAGTACAACCAGGAAACAATAAGTACAAAATGCATAGTAATTAAGATTTTACATAGTTTAATTTGCTGTAAATAGTCCTTTTGTTTAACATTGTTCCAAAAATAATTCATTTGCTCTTATTTCCCATAGTCTCACCTTCGCTCTTATTTAGTTCACCTCTCGTCTAACGAACGGGACTGGGACCAAACCATGACGAAGGGACTGATGACGACATTGGGGAGAGAGTAGAACCAGGAAAGAATAAGTACAAAATGCATAGTAATTAAGATTTAACATAGTTTAATTTGCTATAAATAGTCCTTTTGTTTGCCATTGTTCCAAATATTAATTCATTTGCTCTTATATCTTACAGTCTCTCCTTCGCTCCTATATAGTTCACCTCTCCTCTAACGAACGGGACTGGGACCAAATCATGTTGAAGAGACTGATGACGACCTTGGGGAGAGAGTACAATCAGGAAAGAATAAGTACAAAATGTATTGTAATTAATATTTATTATAGTTTAATTTTTCTGTAAATAATCCTTTTTTTGCCATTGTTCCAAATATTAATTAATTTGTTCTTATTTCTTACTGTTTCTCCTTCGCTCTTATTTAGTTCACCTCTCGTCGAACGAACGGGCCTGGGACCAAACCATGACGAAAAGACTGATGACGACCTTGGGAAGAGAGTACAACCAGGAAAGAATAAGTACAAAATGCATAGTAATTAAGATTTTAAATAGTTTAATTTGCTGTAAATAGTCCTATTGTTTGCCATTGTTACAAATATTAATTCATTTGCTCTTATTTCTTACAGTCTCTCCTTCCCTCCTATTTAGTTCACCTCTCGTCGAACGAACGGGACTGGGACCAAACCATGAGGAAGAGACTGATGACGAACTTGGGGAGAGAGTACAACCAGGAAAGAATAAGTACAAAATGCATAGTAATTAAGATTTTTAAATAATTTAATTTGCTGTAAATAGTCCTTTTGTTATCCATTGTTCAAATATTAATTCTTTTGCTCTTATTTCTTACTGTCACTCCTTCGCTCTTATGTAGTTCACCTCTCGTCGAACGAACGGAACTGGAACTAAACCATGACGAAGAGACTGATGACCACCTTGGGGAGAGAGTAGAACCAGGAAAGAATAAGTACAAAATGCATAGTAATTAAGTTTTTATATAGTTTAATTTGCTGTAAATAGTCCTTTTGTTTGCCATTGTTCCAAATATTAATTAATTTGCTCTTATTTTTACAGTCTCTCCTTTGCTCTTATTTAGTTCACTTGTCGTCCATCGAACGGGACTGGGACCAAACCATGACGAAGAGACTGATGACGACCCTGGGGTGAGAGTGCAACCAGGAAAGAATAAGTACAAAATGCATAGTAATTAAGATTTTACATAGATTAATTTGCTGTAAATAGTCCTTTTGTTTGCCATTGTTACAAATATTAATTCATTTGCTCTTATTTCTTACAGTCTCTCCTTCGCTCTTATTTAGTTCACCTCTCGTCGAAAGAACGGGACTGGGACGAAACCATGACGAAGAGACTGATGACGACCTTGGGGAGAGAGTACAACCAGGAAAGAATAAGAACAAAATGCATAGTAATTAAGATTTTACATAATTTAATTTGCTGTAAATAGTCCTTTTGTTTGCCATTGTTCCAAATATTAATTCATTTGCTCTTATTTCTTACAGTCTCTCCTTCGCTCTTATTTAGTTCACCTCTCATCGAACAAATGGGACTGGGACCAAACCATGACGAAGAGACTGATGACGACATTGGGGAGAGTACAACCAGGAAAGAATAAGTACAAAATGCATAGTAATTAAGATTTTACATAGTTTAATTTGCTATAAATAGTCCTTTTGTTTGCCGTTGTTCCAAATATTAATCGATTTGCTCTTATTTCTTAAAGTCCCCCCTTTCGCTCTGATTGAGTTCACCTCTCGTCGAACGAATGGGACTGGGACAAAACCATGACGAAGGGACTGATGACGACATTGGGGAAAGAGGACAACCAGGAAAGAATAAGTACAAAATGCATAGTCATTAAGATTTTACAAAGTTTAATTTGCTATAAATAGTCCTTTTTTTTGCGATTGTTCCAAATATTAATTCATTTGCTCTTATTTCTTACAGTCTCTCCTTCGCTCTTATTTAGTTCACCTCTCGTCGAACGAACGGGACTGGGACAAAACCATGACCAAGAGACTGATGACGACATTGCGGAGAGAGTACAACCAGGAAAGAATAAGTACAAAATGCATAGTAATTATTATTTTACATAGTTTAATTTGCTGTAAATAGTCCTTTTGTTTGTCATTGTTCCAAATATTAGTTAAATTGCTCTTTCTTTCTTACAGTCTCTCCTTCGCTCTTATCTAGTTCACCTCTTGTCGAACGAATGGGACTGGGACCAAACTATGACGAACAGACTGATGACGACATTGGGGAGAGAGTACAACCAGGAATGAATAAGTACAAAATGCATAGTAATTAAGATTTTACATAGTTTAATTGGCTATAAATAGTCCTTTTGTTTGCCATTGTTCCAAATATTAATTCATTTGCTCTTATTTCTTACAGTCTCTCCTTCGCTCTTATTTAGTTCACCTCTCGTCGAAAGATCGGGACTTGGACCAAACCGTGACGAAGAGACTGATGACGACCTTGGGGAGAGAGTACAACCAGGAAAGAATAAGTACAAAATGCATAGTAATTAAGATTTTTCATAGTTTAATTTGCTGTAAATAGTCCTTTTGTTTAACATTGTTCCAAAAATTAATTCATTTGCTCTTATATCCTATAGTCTCACCTTCGCTCTTATTTAGTTCACCTCTCGTCTAACGAACGGGACTGGGACCAAACCATGACGAAGAGACTGATGACGACCTTGGGGAGAGAGTACAACCAGGAAAGAATAAGTAAAAATGCATAGTAATTAAGATTTTACATAGTATAATTTGCTGTAAATAGTCCTTTTGTTTGCCATTGTTCCAAATATTAATTCATTTGCTCTTATATCTTACAGTCTCTCTTTCGCTCCTATATAGTTCACCTCTCCTCTAACGAACGGGACTGGGACCACACCATGACGAAGAGACTGATGACGACCTTGCGGAGGGAGTACAACCAGGAAAGAATAAGTACAAAATGCATAGTTATTAAGATTTTACATAGTTTAATTTGCTGTTAATAGTCCTTTTGTTTGCCATTGTTCCAAATATTAATTCATTTGCACTTATTTCTTACAGTCTCTCCTTCGCTCTTATTTAGTTCACCTCTCGTCTAACGAACGGGACTGGGACCAAATCATGACGAAGAGACTGATGACGACCTTGGGGAGAGAGTGCAACCAGGAAAGACTAAGTACAAAATGCATAGTAGTTAAGATTTTACATAGTTTAATTTGCTATAAATAGTCCTTTTGTTTGCCATTGTTCCAAATATTAATTAATTTATTCTTATTTCTTACAGTCTCTCCTTCGCTCTTATTTAGTTCACCTCTCGTCGAAAGAACGGGACTGGGACCAAACCATGAGGAAGAGACTGATGACGACCTTGGGGAGAGAGTGCAACCAGGAAAGACTAAGTACAAAATGCATAGTAGTTAAGATTTTACATAGTTTAATTTGCTGTAAATAGTCCATTTGTTTGCCATTGGTCCATATATTAATTCATTTGCTCTTATTTCTTAATGTCTCTCTTTCGCTCTTATTTAGTTCATCTCTCCTCCAATAAACGGGACTGGGACTAAACCATGACGAAGAGACTTATGACGACCTTGGTGAGAGAGTACAACCTTGAAAGAATAAGTACAAAATGCATAGTAATTAAGATTTTACATAGTTTAATTTGCTGTATAGAGTCCTCTTGTTTGCCATTGTTCCAAATATTAATTAATTTGATCTTATTTCTTACCGTCTCTCCTTCGCTCTTATTTAGTTCACCTCTCGTCCAACGAAAGGGACTGGGACTAAACCATGACGAAGAGACTGATGACGACATTGGGGAGAGAGTACATTCAGGAAAGAATAAGTACAAAATGCATAGTAATTAAGATTTTACATAGTTTAATTTGCTATTAATAGTCCTTTTGTTTGCCATTGTTCCAAATATAAATTAATTTGCTCTTATTTCTTACAGTCTCTCCTTCGCTCTTATTTAGTTCACCTCTCGTCGAACGAACGGGACTGGAACCAAACCATGACGAAGAGACTGATAACGACATTGGGGAGAGAGTACAACCAGGAAAGAATAAGTACAAAATGCATAGTAATTAAGATCTTACATAGTTTAATTTGCTATAAATAGTCCTTTTTTTGCCATTGTTCCAAATATTAATTCATTTGCTCTTATTTCTTACAGTCTCTCCTTCGCTCTTATTTAGTTCACCTCTCGTCCAAAGATTGGGACTTGGACCAAACCGTGACGAAGAGACTGATGACGACCTTGGGGAGAGAGTACAACCAGGAAAGAATAAGTAAAAATGCATAGTAATTAAGATTTTACATAGTTTAATTTGCTGTAAATAGTCCTTTTCTTTGCCATTGTTCCAAATATAAATTCATTTGCTCTTATATCTTACAGTCTCTCCTTCGCTCCTATATAGTTCACCTCTCCTCTAACAAACGGGACTGTGACCACACCATGACGAAGAGACTGATGATGACCTTGGGGAGAGAGTGCAACCAGGAGAGACTAAGTACAAAATGCATAGTAGTTAAGATTTTACAATATTTAATTTGCTGTAAATAGTCCTTTTGTTTGCCATTGTTCCATATATTAATTCATTTGCTCTTATTTCTTAATGTCTCTCTTTCGCTCTTATTTAGTTCATCTCTCGTCCAAAGAACGGGACTGGGACTAAACCATGACGAAGAGACTTATGACGACCTTGGGGAGAGAGTACAACCTGGAAAGAATAAGTACAAAATGCATAGAAATTAAGATTATACATAGTTTAATTTGCTGTATATAGTCCTCTTGTTTGCCATTGTTCCAAATATTAATTAATTTGCTCTTATTTCTTACCGTCTCTCCTTCGCTCTTATTTAGTTCACCTCTCGTCCAACGAAAGGGACTGGGACTAAACCATGACGAAGAGACTGATGACGACATTGGGGAGAGAGTACATTCAGGAAAGAATAAGTACGAAATGCATAGTAATTAAGATTTTACATAGTTTAATTTGCTATAAATAGTCCTTTTGTATGCCATTGTTCCAAATATTAATTAATTTGCTCTTATTTCTTACAGTCTCTCCTTCGCTCTTATTTAGTTTACCTCTCGTCGAGCGACCGGGACTGGGACCAAACCATGACGAAGAGACTGATGACGACAATGGGGAGAGAGTACAACCAGGAAAGAATAAGTACAAAATGCATAGTAATTAAGATTTTAAATAGTTTAATTTGCTGTAAATAGTCCTTTTGTTTGCCATTGTTCCAAATATTAATTCATTTGCTCTTATTTCTAACAGTCTCTCCTTCGCTCCTATTTAGTTCACCTCTCCTCGAACGAACGGGACTGGGACCAAACCATGAGGATGAGACTGATGACGAACTTGGGGAGAGAGTACAACCAGGAAAGAATAAGTACAAAATGCATAGTAATTAAGATTTTACATAGTTTAATTTGCTGTAAATAGTCCTTTTGTTTGCCATTGTTCAAATATTAATTCATTTGCTCATATTTCTTACTGTCACTCCTTCGCTCTTATTTAGTTCACCTCTCGCTGAACGAACGGGACTGGGACCAAACCATGAGGATGAGACTGATGACCACCTTGGGGAGAGAGTAGAACCAGGAAAGAATAAGTACAAAATGCATAGTAATCAAGATTTTACATAGTTTAATTTGCTGTAAATAGTCATTTTGTTATCCATTGTTCCTAATATTAATTCAGTTGCACTTATTTCTTACAGTCTCTCCTTCGCTCTTATATAGTTCACCTCTTGTCGAACGAATGGGACTGGGACCAAACCATAACGAAGAGACTGATGACGACCTTGGGGAGAGAGTACAACCAGGAAAGAATAAGTACAAAATGCATAGTAATTAAGATTTTATATAGTTTAATTTGCTGTAAATAGCTCTTTTGTTTGCCATTGTCCTCAAATATTAATTAATTTGCCCTTATTTCTTACTGTCTCTCCTTCGCTCTTTTTTAGTTCACCTGTCATCCATCGAATGGGACTGGGACCAAACCGTGATGAAGAGAATGATGACGACCATGGGGAGAGAGTGCAACCAGGCCTGAATAAGTACAAAATGCATAGTAATTAAGATTTTACATAGTTTAATTTGCTGTAAATAGTCCTTTTGTTTGCCATTGTTCCAAATATTAATTACTTTGCTCTTATTTCTTACTGTCTCTCCTTCGCTCTTATTTAGTTCACCTGTCATCCATCGAATGGGACTGGGACCAAACCGTGACGAAGAGAATGATGACGACCCTGGGGAGAGAGTGCAACCAGAAAAGAATAAGTACAAAATTCATAGTAATTAAGATTTTACATAGTTTAATTTGCTGTAAATAGTCCTTTTGTTTGCCATTGTTCCAAATATTAATTAATTTGCTCTTATTTCTTACTGTCTCTCCTTCGCTCTTATTTAGATCACCTGTCATCCATCGAACGGGACTGGGACGAAACCATGAGGAAGAGACTGATGACGACCTTGGGGAGAGAGTACAACCAGGAAAGAATAAGTACAAAATGCATAGTAATTAAGATTTTACATAGTTTAATTTGCTGTTAATAGTCCTTTTGTTTTCCTTTGTTCCATATATTAATTCATTTGCTCTTATTTCTTAATGTCTCTGCTTCGCTCTTATTTAGTTCATCTCTCGTCCAACGAACGGGACTGGTACTAAACCATGATGAAGAGACTGATGACGACCTTGGGGAGAGAGTACAACCAGGAAAGAATAAGTACAAAATGCATAGTATTTAAGATTTTTAATAGTTTCATTTGCTGTAAATAATCCTTTTGTTTGCCATTGTTCCATATATTAATTCATTTGCTCTTATTTCTTAATGTCTCTCTTTCGCTCTTATTTAGTTCATCTCTCGTCCAACGTTTGGGACTGGGACTAAACCATGACGAAGAGACTTATGACGACCTTTGGGAGAGAGTACAACCTGGAAAGAATAAGTACAAAATGCATAGTAATTAAGATTATACATAGTTTAATTTGCTGTATATAGTCCTCTTGTTTGCCATTGTTCCAAATATTAATTAATTTGCTCTTATTTCTTACAGTCTCTCCTTCGCTCCTATTTAGTTCACCTCTCGTCGAACGAACGGGACTGGGACCAAACCATGAGGAAGAGACTGATGACGAACTTGGGGAGAGAGTACAACCAGGAAAGAATAAGTACAAAATGCATAGTAATTAAGATTTTTAAATAATTTAATATGCTGTAAATAGTCCTTTTGTTGCCATTGTTCCGAATATTAATTCATTTGCTCTTATTTCTTACAGTCTCTCCTTCGCTCTTATTTAGTTCACCTCTCGTCTAACGAAAGGTACAGGGACCAAACCATGACGAAGAGACTGATGACGACCTTGGGGAGAGAGTACAACCAGGAAAGAGTAAGTACAAAATGCATAGTAATTAAGATTTTACATAGTTTAATTTGCTATAAATAGTCCGTTTGTTTGCCATTGTTCCAAATATTAATTCATTTGCTCTTATTTCTTACAGTCTCTCGTTCGCTCCTATTTAGTTCACCTCTCGTTGAACAAACGGGACTTGGACCAAACCATGAGGAAGAGACTGATGACGAACTTGGGGAGAGAGTACAACCAGGAAAGAATAAGTACAAAATGCATAGTAATTAAGATTTTACATAGTTTAATTTGCTGTAAATAGTCCTTTTGTTTGCCATTGTTCAAATATTTATTCATTTGCTCTTATTTCTTACTGTCACTCCTTCGCTCTTATTTAGTTCACCTCTCGTCGAACGAACAAGACTGGGACTAAACCATGACGAAGAGACTGATGACCACCTTGGGGAGAGAGTAGAACCAGAAAGGATAAGTACAAAATGCATAGTAATCAAGATTTTACATAGTTTAATTTGCTGTAAATAGTCCTTTTGTTATCCATTGTTCCTAATATTAATTCAGTTGCTCTTATTTCTTACAGTCTCTCCTTCGCTCTTATATAGTTCACCTCTTGTCGAACGAATGGGACTGGGACCAAACCATAACGAAGAGACTGATGACGACCTTGGGGAGAGAGTACAACCAGGAAAGAATAAGTACAAAATGCATAGTAATTAAGATTTTATATAGTTTAATTTGCTGTAAATAGCTCTTTTGTTTGCCATTGTCCTTAAATATTAATTAATTTGCTCTTATTTCTTACTGTCTCTCCTTCGCTCTTATTTAGTTCACCTGTCATCCATCGAATGGGACTGGGACCAAACCGTGATGAAGAGAATGATGACGACCCTGGGGAGAGAGTGCAACCAGGCATGAATAAGTACAAAATGCATAGTAATTAAGATTTTACATAGTTTAATTTGCTGTAAATAGTCCTTTTGTTTGCCATTGTTCCAAATATTAATTACTTTGCTCTTATTTCTTACTGTCTCCCCTTCGCTCTTATTTAGTTCACCTGTCATCCATCGAATGGGACTGGGACCAAACAGTGACGAAGAGAATGATGACGACCCTGGGGAGTGAGTGCAACCAGAAAAGAATAAGTACATAATTCATAGTAATTAAGATTTTACATAGTTTAATTTGCTGTAAATAGTCCTTTTGTTTGCCATTGTTCCAAATATTAATTAATTTGCTCTTATTTCTTACAGTCTCTCCTTCGCTCTTATTTAGTTCACCTCTCGTCGAAAGAACGGGACTGGGACGAAACCATGAGGAAGAGACTGATGACGACCTTGGGGAGAGAGTACAACCAGGAAAGAATAAGTACAAAATGCATAGTAATTAAGATTTTACATAGTTTAATTTGCTGTAAATAGTCCTTTTGTTTTCCATTGTTCCATATATTAATTCATTTGCACTTATTTCTTAATGTCTCTCCTTCGCTCTTATTTAGTTCATCTCTCGTCCAACGAACGGTACTGGGACCAAACCATGACGAAGAGACTTATGACGACCTTGGGGAGAGAGTACAACCTGGAAAGAATAAGTACAAAATGCATAGTAATTAAGATTATACATAGTTTAATTTGCTGTATATAGTCCTCTTGTTTGCCATTGTTCAAAATATTAATTAATTTGCTCTTATTTCTTACCGTCTCTCCTTCGCTCTTATTTAATTCACCTCTCGTCCAACGAAAGGGACTGGGACTAAACCATGACGAAGAGACTGATGACGACATTGGGGAGAGAGTACATTCAGGAAAGAATAAGTACAAAATGCATAGTAATTAAGATTTTACATAGCTTAATTTGCTATAAATAGTCCTTTTGTTTACCATTGTTCCAAATATTAATTAATTTGCTCTTATTTCTTACAGTCTCTCCTTCGCTCTTATTTAGTTCACCTCTCGTCAAACGAACTGGACTGGGACCAAACCATGACGAAGAGACTGATGACAACATTGTGGAAAGAGTACAACCAGGAAAAAATAAGTACAAAATGCATAGTAATTAAGATTTAACATAGCTTAATTTGCTGTTAATAGCCCTTTTCTTTGCCATTGTTCCAAATATTAATAAATTTGCTCTTATTTCTTACAGTCTCTCCTTCGCTCTTATTTAGTCCACTCTTGTCGAACGAACGGGACTGGGACCAAACCATGACGAAGGGACTGATGATAACCTTGAGGAGAGAGTACAACCCTTGTTCCAAATATTAATTAATATACTCTTATTTCTTACTGTATCTTCTTCGCTCTTATTTAGTTCACCTCTCGTCTAACGAACGGAACTGGGACCAAACCATGACAAAGAGACTGATGACGACCTTGGGGAGAGAGTACAACCAGGAAACAATAAGTACAAAATGCATAGTAATTAAGATTTTACATAGTTTAATTTGCTGTAAATAGTCCTTTTGTTTAACATTGTTCCAAAAATAATTCATTTGCTCTTATTTCCTATAGTCTCACCTTCGCTCTTATTTAGTTCACCTCTCGTCTAACGAACGGGACTGGGACCAAACCATGACGAAGGGACTGATGACGACATTGGGGAGAGAGTACAACCAGGAAAGAATAAGTACAAAATGCATAGTAATTAAGATTTAACATAGTTTAATTTGCTATAAATAGTCCTTTTGTTTGCCATTGTTCCAAATATTAATTCATTTGCTCTTATATCTTACAGTCTCTCCTTCGCTCCTATATAGTTCACCTCTCCTCTAACGAACGGGACTGGGACCACACCATGATGAAGAGACTGATGACGACCTTGCGGAGAGAGTACAACCAGGAAAGAATAAGTACAAAATCATAGTAATTAAGATCTTACATAGTTTAATTTGCTGTTAATTGTCCTTTTGTTTGCCATTGTTCCAAATATTAATTCATTTGCTCTTATTTCTGACAGTCTCTCCTTCGCTCTTATTTAGTTCACCTCTCGTCTAACGAACGGGACTGGGACCAAATCATGTTGAAGAGACTGATGACGACCTTGGGGAGAGAGTACAACCAGGAAAGAATAAGTACAAAATGCATTGTAATTAATATTTATTATAGTTTAATTTTTCTGTAAATAATCCTTTTTTTGCCATTGTTCCAAATATTAATTAATTTGTTCTTATTTCTTACTGTTTCTCCTTCGCTCTTATTTAGTTCACCTCTCGTCGAACGAACGGGCCTGGGACCAAACCATGACGAAAAGACTGATGACGACCTTGGGAAGAGAGTACAACCAGGAAAGAATAAGTACAAAATGCATAGTAATTAAGATTTTAAATAGTTTAATTTGCTGTAAATAGTCCTATTGTTTGCCATTGTTACAAATATTAATTCATTTGCTCTTATTTCTTACAGTCTCTCCTTCGCTCCTATTTAGTTCACCTCTCGTCGATTGAACGGGACTGGGACCAAACCTTGAGGAAGAGACTGATGACGAACTTGGGGAGAGAGTACAACCAGGAAAGAATAAGTACAAAATGCATAGTAATTAAGATTTTTAAATAATTTAATTTGCTGTAAATAGTCCTTTTGTTATCCATTGTTCAAATATTAATTCTCTTGCTCTTATTTCTTACTGTCACTCCTTCGCTCTTATGTAGTTCACCTCTCGTCGAACGAACGGAACTGGAACTAAACCATGACGAAGAGACTGATGACCACCTTGGGGAGAGAGTAGAACCAGGAAAGAATAATTACAAAATGCATAGTAATTAAGATTTTATATACTTTAATTTGCTGTAAATAGTCCTTTTGTTTGCCATTGTTCCAAATATTAATTAATTTGCTCTTATTTTTACAGTCTCTCCTTCGCTCTTATTTAGTGCACTTGTCGTCCATCGAACGGGACTGGGACCAAACCATGACGAAGAGACTGATGACGACCCTGGGGTGAGAGTGCAACCAGGAAAGAATAAGTACAAAATGCATAGTAATTAAGATTTTACATAGATTAATTTGCTGTAAATAGTCCTTTTGTTTGCCATTGTTACAAATATTAATTCATTTGCTCTTATTTCTTACAGTCTCTCCTTCGCTCTTATTTAGTTCACCTCTCGTCGAAAGAACGGGACTGGGATGAAACCATGACGAAGAGACTGATGACGACCTTGGGGAGAGAGTACAACCAGGAAAGAATAAGAACAAAATGCATAGTAATTAAGATTTTACATAATTTAATTTGCTGTAAATAGTCCTTTTGTTTGCCATTGTTCAAAATATTAATTCATTTGCTCTTATTTCTTACAGTCTCTCCTTCGCTCTTATTTAGTTCACCTCTCATCGAACAAATGGGACTGGGACCAAACCATGACGAAGAGACTGATGACGACATTGGGGAGAGTACAACCAGGAAAGAATAAGTACAAAATGCATAGTAATTAAGATTTTACATAGTTTAATTTGCTATAAATAGTCCTTTTGTTTGCCGTTGTTCCAAATATTAATCGATTTGCTCTTATTTCTTAAAGTCCCCCATTTCGCTCTGATTGAGTTCACCTCTCGTCGAACGAATGGGACTGGGACAAAACCATGACGAAGGGACTGATGACGACATTGGGGAAAGAGGACAACCAGGAAAGAATAAGTACAAAATGCATAGTCATTAAGATTTTACATAGTTTAATTTGCTATAAATAGTCCTTTTTTTTGCGATTGTTCCAAATATTAATTCATTTGCTCTTATTTCTTACAGTCTCTCCTTCGCTCTTATTTAGTTCACCTCTCGTCGAACGAACGGGACTGGGACAAAACCATGACCAAGAGACTGATGACGACATTGCGGAGAGAGTACAACCAGGAAAGAATAAGTACAAAATGCATAGTAATTATTATTTTACATAGTTTAATTTGCTGTAAATAGTCCTTTTGTTTGTCATTGTTCCAAATATTAGTTAAATTGCTCTTTCTTTCTTACAGTCTCTCCTTCGCTCTTATCTAGTTCACCTCTTGTCGAACGAACGGGACTGGGACCAAACCATGACGAACAGACTGATGACGACATTGGGGAGAGAGTACAACCAGGAATGAATAAGTACAAAATGCATAGTAATTAAGATTTTACATAGTTTAATTTGCTATAAATAGTCCTTTTGTTTGCCATTGTTCCAAATATTAATTCATTTGCTCTTATTTCTTACAGTCTCTCCTTCGCTCTTATTTAGTTCACCTCTCGTCGAAAGATCGGGACTTGGACCAAACCGTGACGAAGAGACTGATGACGACCTTGGGGAGAGAGTACAACCAGGAAAGAATAAGTACAAAATGCATAGTTATTAAGATTTTACATAGTTTAATTTGCTGTAAATAGTCCTTTTGTTTAACATTGTTCCAAAAATTAATTCATTTGCTCTTATATCCTATAGTCTCACCTTCGCTCTTATTTAGTTCACCTCTCGTCTAACGAACGGGACTGGGACCAAACCATGACGAAGAGACTGATGACGACCTTGGGGAGAGAGTACAACCAGGAAAGAATAAGTAAAAATGCATAGTAATTAAGATTTTACATAGTATAATTTGCTGTAAATAGTCCTTTTGTTTGCCATTGTTCCAAATATTAATTCATTTGCTCTTATATCTTACAGTCTCTCTTTCGCTCCTATATAGTTCACCTCTCCTCTAACGAACGGGACTGGGACCACACCATGACGAAGAGACTAATGACGACCTTGCGGAGGGAGTACAACCAGGAAAGAATAAGTACAAAATGCATAGTTATTAAGATTTTACATAGTTTAATTTGCTGTTAATAGTCCTTTTGTTTGCCATTGTTCCAAATATTAATTCATTTGCACTTATTTCTTTCAGTCTCTCCTTCGCTCTTATTTAGTTCACCTCTCGTCTAACGAACGGGACTGGGACCAAATCATGTTGAAGAGACTGATGACGACCTTGGAGAGAGAGTACAACCAGGAAAGAATAAGTACAAAATCCATTGTAATTAATATTTATTATAGTTTAATTTTTCTGTAAATAATCCTTTTTTGCCATTGTTCCAAATATTAATTAATTTGCTCTTATTTCTTACTGTTTCTCCTTCGCTCCTATATAGTTCACCTCTCCTCTAACGAACGGGACTGGGCCCACACCATGACGAAGAGACTGATGAGGACCTTGGGAAGAGAGTACAACCAGGAAAGAATAAGTACAAAATGCATAGTAATTAAGATTTTATATAGTTTAATTTGCTGTAAATAGTCCTTTTGTTTGCCATTGTTCCAAATATTAATTAATTTGCTCTTATTTCTTACAGTCTCTCCTTCGCTCTTATTAAGTTCATCTCTCGTCGAACGAACGGGACTGGGACCCAACCATGACGAAGAGACTGATGACGACATTGGGGAGAGAGTACAACCAGGTAAGAATAAGTACAAAATGCATAGTAATTAAGATTTTATATAGTTTAATTTGCTGTAAATAGTCCTTTTGTTTGCCATTGTTCCAAATATTAATTAATTTGCTCTTATTTCTTACACTCTCTCCTTCGCTCTTATTTAGTTCACCTGTCGTCCATCGAACGGGACTGGGACCAAACCGTGACGAAGAGACTGATGACGAACCTTTGGTGAGAGTGCAACCAGGAATGAATAAGTACAAAATGCATAGTAGTTAAGATTTTCCATAGTTTAATTTGCTGTAAATAGTCCTTTTGTTTGCCATTGTTCCAAATATTAATTAATTTGCTCTTATTTCTTACAATCTCTCCTTTGCTCTTATTTAGTTCACCTCTCGTCGAACGAACGGGACTGGGACCAAACCATGACGAAGAGACTTATGACGACCCTGGGGTGAGAGTGCAACCAGGAAAGAATAAGTACAAAATGCATAGTAATTAAGATTTTACATAGATTAATTTGCTGTAAATAGTCCTTTTGTTTGCCATTGTACAAAATATTAATTAATTTGCTCTTATTTCTTACAGTCTCTCCTTCGCTCTTATTTAGTTCAGCTCTCGTCGAAAGAACGGGACTGGGACCAAACCATGAGGAAGAGACTGATGACGACCTTGGGGAGAGAGTACAACCAGGAAAGAATAAGTACAAAATGCATAGTAATTAAAATTTTACATAGTTTAATTTGCAGTAAATAGTCCTTTTTTTTGCCATTGTTCAAATATTAATTAATTTGCTCTTATTTCTTACTGTCACTCCTTCGCTCTTATTTAGTTCACCTCTCGTCGAACGAACGGGACTGGGACTAAACCATGACGAAGAGACTGATGACCACCTTGGGGAGAGAGTAGAACCAGGCATGAATAAGTACAAAATGCATAGTAATTAAGATTTTACATAGTTTAATTTGCTGTAAATAGTCCTTTTGTTTGCCATTGTTCCAAATATTAATTAATTTGCTCTTATTTCTTACAGTCTCTCCTTCGCTCTTATTTAGTTCATCTCTCGTCGAACGAACGGGACTGGGACACAACCATGACGAAGAGACTGATGACGACATTGTGGGAGAGAGTAAAACCAGGAAACAATAAGTACAAAATGCATAGTAATTAAGATTTTATATAGTTAAATTTGCTGTAAATAGTCCTTTTGTTTGCCATTGTTCCAAATATTAATTAATTTGCTCTTATTTCTTACACTCTCTCCTTCGCTCTTATTTAGTTCACCTGTCGTCCATCGAACGGGACTGGGACCAAACCGTGACGAAGAGACTGATGACGAACCTCGGGTGAGAGTGCAACCAGGAATGAATAAGTACAAAATGCATAGTAATTAAGATTTTCCATAGTTTAATTTGCTGTAAATAGTCCTTTTGTTTGCCATTGTTCCATATATTAATTCATTTGCTCTTATTTCTTAATGTCTCTCCTTCCCTCTTATTTAGTTCATCTCTCGTCCAACGAACGGGACTGGGACTAAACCATGACCAAGAGACTGATGACGACCTTGGGGAAAGAGTACAACCAGGAAAGAATAAGTACAAAATGCATAGTATTTAAGATTTTACATAGTTTAATTTGCTGTAAATAGTCCTTTTGTTTGCCATTGTTCCAAATATTAATTAATTTGCTCTTATTTCTCACAGTCTCTCCTTCGCTCTTATTTAGTTCACCTCTAGTCGAAAGAACGGGACTGGGACTAAATCATGACGAAGAGACTGATGACGACCTTGGGGAGAGAATGCAACCAGGAAAGAATAAGTACAAAATGCATAGTAGTTAAGATTTTACATAGTTTAATTTGCTGTAAATAGTCCTTTTGCTTGCCATTGTTCCATATATTAATTCATTTGCTCTTATTTCTTAATGTCCCTCTTTCGCTCTTATTTAGTTCATCTCTCGTCCAACAAACGGGACTGGGACTAAACCATGACGAAGAGACTGATGACAACCTTGGGGAGAGAGTACAACCTGGAAAGAATAAGTACAAAATGCATAGTAATTAAGATTATACATAGTTTAATTTGCTGTAAATAGTCCTTTTGTTTGCCATTGTTCCAAATATTAATTAATTTGCTCTTATTTCTTACAGTCTCTCCTTCGCTCTTATTTAGTTCACCTCTCGTCCAACGAAAGGGACTGCGACTAAACCATGACGAAGAGACTGATGACGACCTTGGGGAGAGAGTACAACCAGGAAAGAATATGTACAAAATGCATAGTAATTAAGATTTTACATAGTTTAATTTGCTGTAAGTAGTCCTTTTGTTGGCCTTTGTTCCAAATATTAATTAATTTGCTCTTATTTCTTACAGTCTCTCCTTCGCTCTTATTTAGTTCAGCTCTCGTCGAAAGAACGGGACTGGGACTAAATCATGACGAAGAGACTGATGACGACCTTGGGGAGAGAGTACAACCAGGAAAGAATAAGTACAAAATGCATAGTAATTAAGATTTTACATAGTTTAAATTGCTGTATATAGTCCTTTTGTTTGTCATTGTTCCAAATATTAATTAATTTACTCTTATTTCTTACAGTCTCTCCTTCGCTCTTATTTAGTTCACCTCTCGTCCAACGAACGGGACTGAAACTAAGCCATGACGAAGAGACTGATGACGACCTTGGGGAGAGAGTACAACCAGGAAAGAATAAGTACAAAATGCATAGTAATTAAGATTTTACATAGTTTAATTTACTGTAAATAGTCCTTTTGTTTGCCATTGTTCCAAATATTAATTTATTTGCTCTTATTTCTTACAGTCTCACCTTCGCTCTTATTTAGTTCACCTCTCGTCGAACGAACGAACGGGACTGGGACCAAACCATGACCAAGAGACTGATGAGGACATTGGGGAGAGAGTACAACCAGGAAAGAATAAGTACAAAATGCATAGTAATTAAGATTTTACATAGTTAAATTTGCTATAAATAGTCCTTTTGCTAGCCATTGTTCCAAATATTAATTAATTTGCTCTTATTTCTTACAGTCTCTCCTTCGCTCTTATTTAGTTCACCTCTCGTCGAAAGATCGGGACTTGGACCAAACCGTGACGAAGAGACTGATGACGACCTTGGGGAGAGAGTACAACCAGGAAAGAATAAGTACAAAATGCATAGTAATTAAGATTTTACATAGTTTAATTTGCTGTAAATAGTCCTTTTGTTTAACATTCTTCCAAAAATTAATTCATTTGCTCTTATATCCTATAGTCTCACCTTCGCTCTTATTTAGTTCACCTCTCGTCTAACGAACGGGACTGGGACCAAACCATGACGAAGAGACTGATGACGACCTTGGGGAGAGAGTACAACCAGGAAAGAATAAGTAAAAATGCATAGTAATTAAGATTTTACATAGTATAATTTGCTGTAAATAGTCCTTTTGTTTGCCATTGTTCCAAATATTAATTCATTTGCTCTTATATCTTACAGTCTCTCTTTCGCTCCTATATAGTTCACCTCTCCTCTAACGAACGGGACTGGGACCACACCATGACGAAGAGACTGATGACGACCTTGCGGAGGGAGTACAACCAGGAAAGAATAAGTACAAAATGCATAGTTATTAAGATTTTACATAGTTTAATTTGCTGTTAATAGTCCTTTTGTTTGCCATTGTTCCAAATATTAATTCATTTGCACTTATTTCTTACAGTCTCTCCTTCGCTCTTATTTAGTTCACCTCTCGTCTAACGAACGGGACTGGGACCAAATCATGTTGAAGAGACTGATGACGACCTTGGAGAGAGAGTACAACCAGGAAAGAATAAGTACAAAATCCATTGTAATTAATATTTATTATAGTTTAATTTTTCTGTAAATAATCCCTTTTTGCCATTGTTCCAAATATTAATTAATTTGCTCTTATTTCTTACTGTTTCTCCTTCGCTCCTATATAGTTCACCTCTCCTCTAACGAACGGGACTGGGCCCACACCATGACGAAGAGACTGATGACGACCTTGGGAAGAGAGTACAACCAGGAAAGAATAAGTACAAAATGCATAGTAATTAAGATTTTAAATAGTTTAATTTGCTGTAAATAGTCCTTTTGTTTGCCATTGTTCCAAATATTAATACATTTGCTCTTATTTCTTACAGTCTCTCCTTCGCTCGTACTTAGTTCACCTCTCATCGAACGAACGGGACTGGGACCAAACCATGAGGAAGAGACTGATGACGAACTTGGGGAGAGAGTACAACCAGGAAAGAATAAGTACAAAATGCATAGTACTTAAGATTTTTAAATAATTTAATTTGCTTTAAATAGTCCTTTTGTTTGCCATTGTTCAAATATTAATTCATTTGCTCTTATTTCTTACTGTCACTCCTTCGCTCTTATTTAGTTCACCTCTCGTCGAACGAACGGGACTGGGACTAAACCATGACGAAGAGACTGATGACCACCTTGGGGAGAGAGTAGAACCAGGAAAGAATAAGTACAAAATGCATAGTAATTAAGATTTTATATAGTTTAATTTGCTGTAAATAGCTCTTTTGTTTGCCATTGTTCCAAATATTAAATAATTTGCTCTTATTTCTTACTGTCTCTCCTTCGCTCTTATTTAATTTACCTGTCATCCATCGAATGGGACTGGGACCAAACCTTATGAAGAGATTGATGACGACCCTGGGGAGAGAGTGCAACCAGGCATGAATAAGTACAAAATGCATAGTAAATAAGATTTTACATAGTTTAATTTGCTGTAAATAGTCCTTTTGTTTGCCATTGTTCCAAATATTAATTAATTTGCTCTTATTTATTACAGTCTCTCCTTCGCTCTTATTAAGTTCATCTCTCGTCGAACGAACGGGACTGGGACCCAACCATGACGAAGAGACTGATGACGACATTGGGGAGAGAGTACAACCAGGTAAGAATAAGTACAAAATGCATAGTAATTAAGATTTTATATAGTTTAATTTGCTGTAAATAGTCCTTTTGTTTGCCATTGTTCCAAATATTAATTAATTTGCTCTTATTTCTTACACTCTCTCCTTCGCTCTTATTTAGTTCACCTGTCGTCCATCGAACGGGACTGGGACCAAACCGTGACGAAGAGACTGATGACGAACCTGGGGTGAGAGTGCAACCAGGAATGAATAAGTACAAAATGCATAGTAATTAAGATTTTCCATAGTTTAATTTGCTGTAAATAGTCCTTTTGTTTGCCATTGTTCCAAATATTAATTAATTTGCTCTTATTTCTTACAATCTCTCCTTTGCTCTTATTTAGTTCACCTCTCGTCGAACGAACGGGACTGGGACCAAACCATGACGAAGAGACTTATGACGACCCTGGGGTGAGAGTGCAACCAGGAAAGAATAAGTACAAAATGCATAGTAATTAAGATTTTACATAGATTAATTTGCTGTAAATAGTCCTTTTGTTTGCCATTGTACAAAATATTAATTAATTTGCTCTTATTTCTTACAGTCTCTCCTTCGCTCTTATTTAGTTCAGCTCTCGTCGAAAGAACGGGACTGGGACCAAACCATGAGGAAGAGACTGATGACGACCTTGGGGAGAGAGTACAACCAGGAAAGAATAAGTACAAAATGCATAGTAATTAAAATTTTACATAGTTTAATTTGCTGTAAATAGTCCTTTTTTTTGCCATTGTTCAAATATTAATTAATTTGCTCTTATTTCTTACTGTCACTCCTTCGCTCTTATTTAGTTCACCTCTCGTCGAACGAACGGGACTGGGACTAAACCATGACGAAGAGACTGATGACCACCTTGGGGAGAGAGTAGAACCAGGATAGAATAAGTACAAAATGCATAGTAATTAAGATTTTATATAGTTTAATTTGCTGTAAATAGCTCTTTTGTTTGCCATTGTTGCAAATATTAAATAATTTGCTCTTATTTCTTACTGTCTCTCCTTCGCTCTTATTTAGTTCACCTGTCATCCATTGAATGGGACTGGGACCAAACCGTGATGAAGAGAATGATGACGACCCTGGGGAGAGAATGCAACCAGGCATGAATAAGTACAAAATGCATAGTAATTAAGATTTTACATAGTTTAATTTGCTGTAAATAGTCCTTTTGTTTGCCATTGTTCCAAATATTAATTAATTTGCTCTTATTTCTTACAGTCTCTCCTTCGCTCTTATTTAGTTCATCTCTCGTCGAACGAACGGGACTGGGACACAACCATGACGAAGAGACTGATGACGACATTGTGGGAGAGTGTACAACCAGGAAACAATAAGTACAAAATGCATAGTAATTAAGATTTTATATAGTTAAATTTGCTGTAAATAGTCCTTTTGTTTGCCATTGTTCCAAATATTAATTAATTTGCTCTTATTTCTTACACTCTCTCCTTCGCTCTTATTTAGTTCACCTGTCGTCCATCGAACGGGACTGGGACCAAACCGTGACGAAGAGACTGATGACGAACCTGGGGTGAGAGTGCAACCAGGAATGAATAAGTACAAAATGCATAGTAATTAAGATTATACATAGTTTAATTTGCTGTAAATAGTCCTTTTGTTTGCCATTGTTCCAAATATTAATTAATTTGCTCTTATTTCTTACAGTCTCTCCTTCGCTCTTATTTAGTTCACCTCTCGTCCAACGAAAGGGACTGCGACTAAACCATGACGAAGAGACTGATGACGACCTTGGGGAGAGAGTACAACCAGGAAAGAATATGTACAAAATGCATAGTAATTAAGATTTTACATAGTTTAATTTGCTGTAAGTAGTCCTTTTGTTGGCCTTTGTTCCAAATATTAATTAATTTGCTCTTATTTCTTACAGTCTCTCCTTCGCTCTTATTTAGTTCAGCTCTCGTCGAAAGAACGGGACTGGGACTAAATCATGACGAAGAGACTGATGACGACCTTGGGGAGAGAGTACAACCAGGAAAGAATAAGTACAAAATGCATAGTAATTAAGATTTTACATAGTTTAAATTGCTGTATATAGTCCTTTTGTTTGTCATTGTTCCAAATATTAATTAATTTACTCTTATTTCTTACAGTCTCTCCTTCGCTCTTATTTAGTTCACCTCTCGTCCAACGAACGGGACTGAAACTAAGCCATGACGAAGAGACTGATGACGACCTTGGGGAGAGAGTACAACCAGGAAAGAATAAGTACAAAATGCATAGTAATTAAGATTTTACATAGTTTAATTTACTGTAAATAGTCCTTTTGTTTGCCATTGTTCCAAATATTAATTTATTTGCTCTTATTTCTTACAGTCTCACCTTCGCTCTTATTTAGTTCACCTCTCGTCGAACGAACGAACGGGACTGGGACCAAACCATGACCAAGAGACTGATGAGGACATTGGGGAGAGAGTACAACCAGGAAAGAATAAGTACAAAATGCATAGTAATTAAGATTTTACATAGTTAAATTTGCTATAAATAGTCCTTTTGTTAGCCATTGTTCCAAATATTAATTAATTTGCTCTTATTTCTTACAGTCTCTCCTTCGCTCTTATTTAGTTCACCTCTCGTCGAACGAACGGGACTGGGCCCAAACCATGACGAAGAGACTGATGACGACATTGGGGAGAGGGTACAACCAGGAAGGAATAAGTACAAAATGCATAGTAATTAAGATTTTACATAGTTTAATTTGCTGTAAATAGTCCTTTTGTTTGCCATTGTTCCAAATATTAATTCATTTGCTCTTATTTCCTATAGTCTCACCTTCGCTCTTATTTAGTTCACCTCTCGTCGAAAGAACGGGACTTGGACCAAACCATGACGAAGAGACTGATGACGACCTTGGGGAGAGAGTACAACCAGGAAAGAATAAGTACAAAATGCATAGTAATTAAGAATTTAAATTGTTTAATTTGCTGTAAATAGTCCTTTTGTTTGCCATTGTTCCAAATATTAATTCATTTGCTCTTATTTCTTACTGTCACTCCTTCGCTCTTATTAAGTTCACCTCTCGTCGAACGAACGGGACTGTGACTAAACCATGACGAAGAGACTGATGACCACCTTGGGGAGAGAGTAGAACCAGGAAAGAATAAGTACAAAATGCATAGTAATCAAGATTTTACATAGTTTAATTTGCTGTAAATAGTCCTTTTGTTGTCCATTGTTCCTAATATTAATTTAGTTGCTCTTATTTCTTACAGTCTCTCCTTCGCTCTTATATAGTTCACCTCTCGTCGAACGAATGGGACTGGGACCAAACCATGACGAAGAGACTGATGACGACCTTGGGGAGAGAGTACAACCAGGAAAGAATAAGTACAAAATGCATAGTAATTAAGATTTTATATAGTTTAATTTGCTGTAAATAGCTCTTTTGTTGGCCATTGTTCCAAATATTAATTAATTTGCTCTTATTTCTTACTGTCTCTCCTTCGCTCTTATTTAGTTCACCTCTCATCGAACAAATGGGACTGGGACCAAACCATGACGAAGAGACTGATGACGACATTGGGGAGGGAGTACAACCAGGACAGAATAAGTACAAAATGCATAGTAATTAAGATTTTACATAGTTTAATTTGCTATAAATAGTCCTTTTGTTTGCCATTGATCCAAATATTAATTAATTTGCTCTTATTTCTTACAGTCTCTCCTTCGCTCTTATTTAGTTCAACTCTCGTCGAACGAACGGGACTGGGACCAAACCATGACGAAGAGACTGATGACGACATTGGGGAGAGAGTACAACCAGGAAAGAATAAGTACAAAATTTATAGTAATTAAGATTTTACATAGTTTAATTTGCTATAAATAGTCCTTTTGTTTGCCATTGTTCCAAATATTAATTAATTTGCTCTTATTTCTTACAGTCTCTCCTTCGCTCTTATTTAGTTCACCTCTCGTCGAAAGAACGGGACTGGGACGAAACCATGACAAAGAGACTGATGACGACCTTGGGGACAGAGTACAACAAGGATAGAATAAGTACAAAATGCATAGTAATTAAGATTTTACATAGTTTAATTTGCTGTAAATAGTCCTTTTGTTTGCCATTTTTCCAAATATTAATTCATTTGCTCTTATTTCTTACAGTCTCTCCTTCACTCTTTTTTAGTTCACCTCTCATCGAACAAATGGGACTGGGACCAAACCATGACAAAGAGACTGATGACGACATTGGGGAGAGTACAACCAGGAAAGAATAAGTACAAAATGCATAGTTATTAAGATTTTACATAGTTTAATTTGCTATAAATAGTCCTTTTGATTGCCGTTGTTCCAAATATTAATTGATTTGCTCTTATTTCTTAAAGTCCCCCCTTTCGCTCTGATTTAGTTCACCTCTCGTCGAACGAATGGGACTGGGACCAAACCATGACGAAGGGACTGATGACGACATTGGGGAAAGAGTACAACCAGGAAAGAATAAGTACAAAATGCATAGTAATTAAGATTTTACATAGTTTAATTTGCTATAAATAGTCCTTTTGTTTGCGATTGTTCCAAATATTAATTCATTTGCTCTTATTTCTTACAGTCTCTCCTTCGCTCTTATTTAGTTCACCTCTCGTCGAACGAACGGGACTGGGACCAAACCATGACCAAGAGACTGATGATGACATTGCGGAGAGAGTACAACCAAGAAAGAATAAGTACAAAATGCATAGTAATTATTATTTTACATAGTTTAATTTGCTGTAAATAGTCCTTTTGTTTGTCATTGTTCCAAATATTAATTAAATTGCTCTTATTTCTTACAGTCTCTCCTTCACTCTTATTTAGTTCACCTCTCGTCGAACGAACGGGACTGGGACCAAACCATGACGAAGAGACTGATGACGACCTTGGGGAGAGAGTACAACCAGGAAAGAATAAGTACAAAATGCATAGTAATTAAGATTTTACATAGTTTAATTTGCTGTAAATAGTCCTTTTGTTTAACATTGTTCCAAAAATTAATTCATTTGCTCTTATTTCCTATAGTCTCACCTTCGCTCTTATTTAGTTCACCTCTCGTCTAACGAACGGGACTGGGACAAAAACCATGACGAAGAGACTGATGACGACCTTGGGGAGAGAGTACAACCAGGAAAGAATAAGTAAAAATGCATAGTAATTAAGATTTTACATAGGTTAATTTGCTGTAAATAGTCCTTTTGTTTGCCATTGTTCCAAATATTAATTCATTTGCTCTTATATCTTAAAGTCTCTCCTTCGCTCCTATATAGTTCACCTCTCCTCTAACGAACGAGACTGGGGAAACACCATGACGAAGAGACTGATGACGACCTTGCGGAGAGAGTACAACCAGGAAAGAATAAGTACAAAATGCATAGTAATTAAGATTTTACATAGTTTAATTTGCTGTTAATAGTCCTTTTGTTTGCCATTGTTCCAAATATTAATTCATTTGCTCTTATTTCTTACAGTCTCTCCTTCGCTCTTATTTAGTTCACCTCTCGTCTAACAAACGGGACTGGGACCAAATCATGTTGAAGAGACTGATGACGACCTTGGGGAGAGAGTACAACCAGGAAAGAATAAGTACAAAATGCATTGTAATTAATATTTATTATAGTTTAATTTTTCTGTAAATAATCCTTTTTGCCATTGTTCCAAATATTAATTAATTTGCTCTTATTTCTTACTGTTTCTCCTTCGCTCTTATTTAGTTCACCTCTCGTCGAACGAACGGGCCTGTGACCAAACCATGAGGAAGAGACTGATGACGACCTTGGGAAGAGAGTACAACCAGGAAAGAATAAGTACAAAATGCATAGTAATTAAGATTTTAAATAGTTTAATTTGCTGTAAATAGTCCTTTTGTTTGCCATTGTTCCAAATATTAATTCATTTGCTCTTATTTCTTACAGTCTCTCCTTCGCTCCTATTAAGTTCACCTCTCCTCGAACGAACGGGACTGGGACCAAACCATGAGGAAGAGACTGATGACGAACTTGGGGAGAGAGTACAACCAGGAAAGAATAACTACAAAATGCATAGTAATTAAGATTTTTAAATAATTTAATTTGCTGTAAATAGTCCTTTCGTTTGCCATTGTTCCAAATATTAATTAATTTGCTCTTATTTCTTAATGTCTCTCTTTCGCTCTTATTTAGTTCATCTCTCGTCCAACGAACGGGACTGGGACTAAACCATGACGAAGAGACTGATGACAACCTTGGGGAGAGAGTACAACCTGGAAAGAATAAGTACAAAATGCATAGTAATTAAGATTATACATAGTTTAATTTGCTGTAAATAGTCCTTTTGTTTGCCATTGTTCCAAATATTAATTAATTTGCTCTTATTTCTTACAGTCTCTCCTTCGCTCTTATTTAGTTCACCTCTCGTCGAACGAACGGGACTGGGACAAAACCATGACAAGAAACTGATGACGACATTGGGGAGAGAGTACAACCAGGAAAGAATAAGTACAATATGCATAGTAATTAAGATTTTACATAGTCTAATTTGCTATAAATAGTCCTTTTGTTTGCCATTGTTCCAAATATTAATTAATATGCTCTTATTTCTTACAGTCTCTCCTTCGCTCTTATTTAGTTCACCTCTCGTCGAAAGAACGGGATTGGGACGAAACCATGACGAAGAGACTAATGACGACCTTGGGGAGAGAGTACAACCAGGAAGGAATAAGTACAAAATGCTTAGTAATTAAAATTTTACGAAGTTTAATTTGCTGTAAATAGTCCTTTTGTTTGCCATTGTTCCAAATATTAATTCATTTGCTCTTATTTCTTACAGTCTCTCCTTCGCTCTTATTAAGTTTACCTCTCATCGAACTAATGGGACTTGGACCAAACCATGACGAAGAGACTGATGACGACATTGGGGAGAGAGTACAACCAGGAAAGAATAAGTACAAAATGCATAGTAATTAAGATTTTACATAGTTTAATTTGCTATAAATAGTCCTTTTTTTGCGATTGTTCCAATTATTAATTCATTTGCTCTTATTTCTTACAGTCTCTCCTTCGCTCTTATTTTGTTCACCTCTCGTCGAACGAACGGGACAGGGACCAAACCATGACCAAGAGACTGATGACGACATTGCGGAGAGAGTACAACCAGGAAAGAATAAGTACAAAATGAATAGTAATTAAGATTTTACATAGTTAAATTTGCTGTAAATAGTCCTTTTGTTTGCCATTGTTCCAAATATTAATTCATTTGCTCTTATTTCTTACAGTCTCTCCTTCGCTCTTATTTAGTTCACCTTTCATCGAACAAATGGGACTGGGACCAAACCATGACGAAGAGACTGATGACGACATTGGGGAGAGAGTACAACCAGGAAAGAATAAGTACAAAATGCATAGTAATTAAGATTTTACAAAGTTTAATTTGCTATAAATAGTCCTTTTGTTTGCCATTGTTCCAAATATTAATTCATTTGCTCTTATTTCTTACAGTCTCTCCTTCGCTCTTATTTAGTTCACCTCTCGTCGAATGATCGGGACTAGGACCAAACCGTGACGAAGAGACTGATGACGACCTTGGGGATAGAGTACAACCAGGAAAGAATAAGTACAAAATGCATAGTAATTAAGATTTTACATAGTTTAATTTGCTATAAATAGTCCTTTTGTTTACCATTGTTCCAAATATTAATTAATTTGCTCTTATTTCTTACAGTCTTTCCTTCGCTCTTATTTAGTTCACCTCTCGTCAAACGAACGGGACTGGGACCAAACCATGACGATGAGACTGATGACGACATTGGGGAAAGAGTACAACCAGGAAAAAATAAGTACAAAATGCATAGTAATTAAGATTTTACATAGTTTAATTTGCTGTAAATAGCCCTTTTCTTTGCCATTGTTCCAAATATTAATAAATTTGCTCTTATTTCTCACAGTCTCTCCTTCGCTCTTATTTAGTTCACCTCTCGTCGAACGAATGGGACTGGGACCAAACCATGACGAAGGGACTGATGACAACCTTGGGGAGAGAGTACAACCCTTGTTCCAAATATTAATTAATATGCTCTTATTTCTTACAGTCTCTCCTTCGCTCTTATTTAGTTCACCTCTAATCGAACAAATGGGACTGGGACCAAACCATGACGAAGAGACTGATGACGACATTGGGGTGAGAGTACAACCAGGAAAGAATAAGTACAAAATGCATAGTAATTAAGATTTTACATAGTTTAATTTGCTATAAATAGTCCTTTTTTTGCGATTGTTCCAAATATTAATTCATTTGCTCTTATTTCTTACAGTCTCTCCTTCCCTCTTATTTTGTGCACCTCTCGTCGAATGAACGGGACAGGGACCAAACCATGACCAAGAGACTGATGACGACATTGCGGAGAGAGTACAACCAGGAAAGAATAAGTACAAAATGAATAGTAATTAAGATTTTACATAGTTTAATTTGCTGTAAATAGTCCTTTTGTTTGCCATTGTTCCAAATATAAATTCATTTGCTCTTATTTCTTACAGTCTCTCCTTCGCTCTTATTTAGTTCACCTCTCATCGAACAAATGGGACTGGGACCAAACCATGACGAAGAGACTGATGACGACATTGGGGTGAGAGTACAACCAGGAAAGAATAAGTACAAAATGCATAGTAATTAAGATTTTACATAGTTTAATTTGCTATAAATAGTCCTTTTGTTTACCATTGTTCCAAATATTAATTAATTTGCTCTTATTTCTTACAGTCTTTCCTTCGCTCTTATTTAGTTCACCTCTCGTCAAACGAACGGGACTGGGACCAAACCATGACGATGAGACTGATGACGACATTGGGGAAAGAGTACAACCAGGAAAAAATAAGTACAAAATGCATAGTAATTAAGATTTTACATAGTTTAATTTGCTGTAAATAGCCCTTTTCTTTGCCATTGTTCCAAATATTAATAAATTTGCTCTTATTTCTTACAATCTCTCCTTCGCTCTCATTTAGTTCACCTCTCGTCGAACGAACGGGACTGGGACCAAACCATGACGAAGGGACTGATGACCACCTTGGGGAGAGAGTAGAACCAGGAAAGAATAAGTACAAAATGCATAGTAATCAAGATTTTACATAGTTTAATTTGCTGTAAATAGTTCTTTTGTTATCCATTGTTCCTAATATTAATTTAGTTGCTCTTATTTCTTACTGTCCCTCCTTCGCTCTTATTTAGTTCACCTCTCGTCGAACGAACGAACGGGACTGGGACCAAACCATGACCAAGAGACTGATGAGGACATTGGGGAGAGAGTACAACCAGGAAAGAATAAGTACAAAATGCATAGTAATTAAGATTTTACATAGTTTAATTTACTGTAAATAGTCCTTTTGTTTGCCATTGTTCCAAATATTAATTTATTTGCTCTTATTTCTTACAGTCTCACCTTCGCTCTTATTTAGTTCACCTCTCGTCGAACGAACGAACGGGACTGGGACCAAACCATGACCAAGAGACTGATGAGGACATTGGGGAGAGAGTACAACCAGGAAAGAATAAGTACAAAATGCATAGTAATTAAGATTTTACATAGTTAAATTTGCTATAAATAGTCCTTTTGTTAGCCATTGTTCCAAATATTAATTAATTTGCTCTTATTTCTTACAGTCTCTCCTTCGCTCTTATTTAGTTCACCTCTCGTCGAACGAACGGGACTGGGCCCAAACCATGACGAAGAGACTGATGACGACATTGGGGAGAGGGTACAACCAGGAAGGAATAAGTACAAAATGCATAGTAATTAAGATTTTACATAGTTTAATTTGCTGTAAATAGTCCTTTTGTTTGCCATTGTTCCAAATATTAATTCATTTGCTCTTATTTCCTATAGTCTCACCTTCGCTCTTATTTAGTTCACCTCTCGTCGAAAGAACGGGACTTGGACCAAACCATGACGAAGAGACTGATGACGACCTTGGGGAGAGAGTACAACCAGGAAAGAATAAGTACAAAATGCATAGTAATTAAAAATTTAAATTGTTTAATTTGCTGTAAATAGTCCTTTTGTTTGCCATTGTTCCAAATATTAATTCATTTGCTCTTATTTCTTACTGTCACTCCTTCGCTCTTATTAAGTTCACCTCTCGTCGAACGAACGGGACTGTGACTAAACCATGACGAAGAGACTGATGACCACCTTGGGGAGAGAGTAGAACCAGGAAAGAATAAGTACAAAATGCATAGTAATCAAGATTTTACATAGTTTAATTTGCTGTAAATAGTCCTTTTGTTGTCCATTGTTCCTAATATTAATTTAGTTGCTCTTATTTCTTACAGTCTCTCCTTCGCTCTTATATAGTTCACCTCTCGTCGAACGAATGGGACTGGGACCAAACCATGACGAAGAGACTGATGACGACCTTGGGGAGAGAGTACAACCAGGAAAGAATAAGTACAAAATGCATAGTAATTAAGATTTTATATAGTTTAATTTGCTGTAAATAGCTCTTTTGTTGGCCATTGTTCCAAATATTAATTAATTTGCTCTTATTTCTTACTGTCTCTCCTTCGCTCTTATTTAGTTCACCTCTCATTGAACAAATGGGACTGGGACCAAACCATGACGAAGAGACTGATGACGACATTGGGGAGGGAGTACAACCAGGACAGAATAAGTACAAAATGCATAGTAATTAAGATTTTACATAGTTTAATTTGCTATAAATAGTCCTTTTGTTTGCCATTGATCCAAATATTAATTAATTTGCTCTTATTTCTTACAGTCTCTCCTTCGCTCTTATTTAGTTCAACTCTCGTCGAACGAACGGGACTGGGACCAAACCATGACGAAGAGACTGATGACGACATTGGGGAGAGAGTACAACCAGGAAAGAATAAGTACAAAATTTATAGTAATTAAGATTTTACATAGTTTAATTTGCTATAAATAGTCCTTTTGTTTGCCATTGTTCCAAATATTAATTAATTTGCTCTTATTTCTTACAGTCTCTCCTTCGCTCTTATTTAGTTCACCTCTCGTCGAAAGAACGGGACTGGGACGAAACCATGACAAAGAGACTGATCACGACCTTGGGGACAGAGTACAACAAGGATAGAATAAGTACAAAATGCATAGTAATTAAGATTTTACATAGTTTAATTTGCTGTAAATAGTCCTTTTGTTTGCCATTTTTCCAAATATTAATTCATTTGCTCTTATTTCTTACAGTCTCTCCTTCACTCTTTTTTAGTTCACCTCTCATCGAACAAATGGGACTGGGACCAAACCATGACAAAGAGACTGATGACGACATTGGGGAGAGTACAACCAGGAAAGAATAAGTACAAAATGCATAGTTATTAAGATTTTACATAGTTTAATTTGCTATAAATAGTCCTTTTGATTGCCGTTGTTCCAAATATTAATTGATTTGCTCTTATTTCTTAAAGTCCCCCCTTTCGCTCTGATTTAGTTCACCTCTCGTCGAACGAATGGGACTGGGACCAAACCATGACGAAGGGACTGATGACGACATTGGGGAAAGAGTACAACCAGGAAAGAATAAGTACAAAATGCATAGTAATTAAGATTTTACATAGTTTAATTTGCTATAAATAGTCCTTTTGTTTGCGATTGTTCCAAATATTAATTCATTTGCTCTTATTTCTTATAGTCTCTCCTTCGCTCTTATTTAGTTCACCTCTCGTCGAACGAACGGGACTGGGACCAAACCATGACCAAGAGACTGATGATGACATTGCGGAGAGAGTACAACCAAGAAAGAATAAGTACAAAATGCATAGTAATTATTATTTTACATAGTTTAATTTGCTGTAAATAGTCCTTTTGTTTGTCATTGTTCCAAATATTAATTAAATTGCTCTTATTTCTTACAGTCTCTCCTTCACTCTTATTTAGTTCACCTCTCGTCGAACGAACGGGACTGGGACCAAACCATGACGAAGAGACTGATGACGACCTTGGGGAGAGAGTACAACCAGGAAAGAATAAGTACAAAATGCATAGTAATTAAGATTTTACATAGTTTAATTTGCTGTAAATAGTCCTTTTGTTTAACATTGTTCCAAAAATTAATTCATTTGCTCTTATTTCCTATAGTCTCACCTTCGCTCTTATTTAGTTCACCTCTCGTCTAACGAACGGGACTGGGACAAAAACCATGACGAAGAGACTGATGACGACCTTGGGGAGAGAGTACAACCAGGAAAGAATAAGTAAAAATGCATAGTAATTAAGATTTTACATAGGTTAATTTGCTGTAAATAGTCCTTTTGTTTGCCATTGTTCCAAATATTAATTCATTTGCTCTTATATCTTACAGTCTCTCCTTCGCTCCTATATAGTTCACCTCTCCTCTAACGAACGAGACTGGGGAAACAACATGACGAAGAGACTGATGACGACCTTGCGGAGAGAGTACAACCAGGAAAGAATAAGTACAAAATGCATAGTAATTAAGATTTTACATAGTTTAATTTGCTGTTAATAGTCCTTTTGTTTGCCATTGTTCCAAATATTAATTCATTTGCTCTTATTTCTTACAGTCTCTCCTTCGCTCTTATTTAGTTCACCTCTCGTCTAACAAACGGGACTGGGACCAAATCATGTTGAAGAGACTGATGACGACCTTGGGGAGAGAGTACAACCAGGAAAGAATAAGTACAAAATGCATTGTAATTAATATTTATTATAGTTTAATTTTTCTGTAAATAATCCTTTTTGCCATTGTTCCAAATATTAATTAATTTGCTCTTATTTCTTACTGTTTCTCCTTCGCTCTTATTTAGTTCACCTCTCGTCGAACGAACGGGCCTGTGACCAAACCATGAGGAAGAGACTGATGACGACCTTGGGAAGAGAGTACAACCAGGAAAGAATAAGTACAAAATGCATAGTAATTAAGATTTTAAATAGTTTAATTTGCTGTAAATAGTCCTTTTGTTTGCCATTGTTCCAAATATTAATTCATTTGCTCTTATTTCTTACAGTCTCTCCTTCGCTCCTATTAAGTTCACCTCTCCTCGAACGAACGGGACTGGGACCAAACCATGAGGAAGAGACTGATGACGAACTTGGGGAGAGAGTACAACCAGGAAAGAATAACTACAAAATGCATAGTAATTAAGCTTTTTAAATAATTTAATTTGCTGTAAATAGTCCTTTCGTTTGCCATTGTTCCAAATATTAATTAATTTGCTCTTATTTCTTAATGTCTCTCTTTCGCTCTTATTTAGTTCATCTCTCGTCCAACGAACGGGACTGGGACTAAACCATGACGAAGAGACTGATGACAACCTTGGGGAGAGAGTACAACCTGGAAAGAATAAGTACAAAATGCATAGTAATTAAGATTATACATAGTTTAATTTGCTGTAAATAGTCCTTTTGTTTGCCATTGTTCCAAATATTAATTAATTTGCTCTTATTTCTTACAGTCTCTCCTTCGCTCTTATTTAGTTCACCTCTCGTCGAACGAACGGGACTGGGACAAAACCATGACAAGAAACTGATGACGACATTGGGGAGAGAGTACAACCAGGAAAGAATAAGTACAATATGCATAGTAATTAAGATTTTACATAGTCTAATTTGCTATAAATAGTCCTTTTGTTTGCCATTGTTCCAAATATTAATTAATATGCTCTTATTTCTTACAGTCTCTCCTTCGCTCTTATTTAGTTCACCTCTCGTCGAAAGAACGGGATTGGGACGAAACCATGACGAAGAGACTAATGACGACCTTGGGGAGAGAGTACAACCAGGAAGGAATAAGTACAAAATGCTTAGTAATTAAAATTTTACGAAGTTTAATTTGCTGTAAATAGTCCTTTTGTTTGCCATTGTTCCAAATATTAATTCATTTGCTCTTATTTCTTACAGTCTCTCCTTCGCTCTTATTAAGTTTACCTCTCATCGAACTAATGGGACTGGGACCAAACCATGACGAAGAGACTGATGACGACATTGGGGAGAGAGTACAACCAGGAAAGAATAAGTACAAAATGCATAGTAATTAAGATTTTACATAGTTTAATTTGCTATAAATAGTCCTTTTTTTGCGATTGTTCCAATTATTAATTCATTTGCTCTTATTTCTTACAGTCTCTCCTTCGCTCTTATTTTGTTCACCTCTCGTCGAACGAACGGGACAAGGACCAAACCATGACCAAGAGACTGATGACGACATTGCGGAGAGAGTACAACCAGGAAAGAATAAGTACAAAATGAATAGTAATTAAGATTTTACATAGTTAAATTTGCTGTAAATAGTCCTTTTGTTTGCCATTGTTCCAAATATTAATTCATTTGCTCTTATTTCTTACAGTCTCTCCTTCGCTCTTATTTAGTTCACCTTTCATCGAACAAATGGGACTGGGACCAAACCATGACGAAGAGACTGATGACGACATTGGGGAGAGAGTACAACCAGGAAAGAATAAGTACAAAATGCATAGTAATTAAGATTTTACAAAGTTTAATTTGCTATAAATAGTCCTTTTGTTTGCCATTGTTCCAAATATTAATTCATTTGCTCTTATTTCTTACAGTCTCTCCTTCGCTCTTATTTAGTTCACCTCTCGTCGAATGATCGGGACTTGGACCAAACCGTGACGAAGAGACTGATGACGACCTTGGGGATAGAGTACAACCAGGAAAGAATAAGTACAAAACGCATAGTAATTAAGATTTTACATAGTTTAATTTGCTATAAATAGTCCTTTTGTTTACCATTGTTCCAAATATTAATTAATTTGCTCTTATTTCTTACAGTCTTTCCTTCGCTCTTATTTAGTTCACCTCTCGTCAAACGAACGGGACTGGGACCAAACCATGACGATGAGACTGATGACGACATTGGGGAAAGAGTACAACCAGGAAAAAATAAGTACAAAATGCATAGTAATTAAGATTTTACATAGTTTAATTTGCTGTAAATAGCCCTTTTCTTTGCCATTGTTCCAAATATTAATAAATTTGCTCTTATTTCTCACAGTTTCTCCTTCGCTCTTATTTAGTTCACCTCTCGTCGAACGAATGGGACTGGGACCAAACCATGACGAAGGGACTGATGACAACCTTGGGGAGAGAGTACAACCCTTGTTCCAAATATTAATTAATATGCTCTTATTTCTTACAGTCTCTCCTTCGCTCTTATTTAGTTCACCTCTCATCGAACAAATGGGACTGGGACCAAACCATGACGAAGAGACTGATGACGACATTGGGGTGAGAGTACAACCAGGAAAGAATAAGTACAAAATGCATAGTAATTAAGATTTTACATAGTTTAATTTGCTAAAAATAGTCCTTTTTTTGCGATTGTTCCAAATATTAATTCATTTGCTCTTATTTCTTACAGTCTCTCCTTCCCTCTTATTTTGTGCACCTCTCGTCGAATGAACGGGACAGGGACCAAACCATGACCAAGAGACTGATGACGACATTGCGGAGAGAGTACAACCAGGAAAGAATAAGTACAAAATGAATAGTAATTAAGATTTTACATAGTTTAATTTGCTGTAAATAGTCCTTTTGTTTGCCATTGTTCCAAATATTAATTCATTTGCTCTTATTTCTTACAGTCTCTCCTTCGCTCTTATTTAGTTCACCTCTCATCGAACAAATGGGACTGGGACCAAACCATGACGAAGAGACTGATGACGACATTGGGGTGAGAGTACAACCAGGAAAGAATAAGTACAAAATGCATAGTAATTAAGATTTTACATAGTTTAATTTGCTATAAATAGTCCTTTTGTTTACCATTGTTCCAAATATTAATTAATTTGCTCTTATTTCTTACAGTCTTTCCTTCGCTCTTATTTAGTTCACCTCTCGTCAAACGAACGGGACTGGGACCAAACCATGACGATGAGACTGATGACGACATTGGGGAAAGAGTACAACCAGGAAAAAATAAGTACAAAATGCATAGTAATTAAGATTTTACATAGTTTAATTTGCTGTAAATAGCCCTTTTCTTTGCCATTGTTCCAAATATTAATAAATTTGCTCTTATTTCTTACAATCTCTCCTTCGCTCTCATTTAGTTCACCTCTCGTCGAACGAACGGGACTGGGACCAAACCATGACGAAGGGACTGATGACCACCTTGGGGAGAGAGTAGAACCAGGAAAGAATAAGTACAAAATGCATAGTAATCAAGATTTTACATAGTTTAATTTGCTGTAAATAGTTCTTTTGTTATCCATTGTTCCTAATATTAATTTAGTTGCTCTTATTTCTTACTGTCCCTCCTTCGCTCTTATTTAGTTCACCTCTCGTCCAACGAACGGGACTGGGACCAAATTATGAGGAAGAGACTGATGACGACCTTGGGGAGAGAGTACAACCAGGAAAAAATACGTAAAAAATGCAAAGTAATTAAGATTCTATATTGTTTAGTTTCTTTGTAAATAGTCCTTTTGTTTTCCATTGTTCCAAATAATAATTCATTTGCTCTTATTACTTCCTGTCTCTCCTTCGCTGTTATTTAGTTCACATCTCGTTGAACGAACGGGACTGGGACCAAACCATGGGGAAGTGACTGATGACGACCTTGGGGAAAGAGTACAACCAGGAATGAATAAGTACAAAATGCATAGTAATTAAGATTTTATATTGTTTAGTTCGTTGTAAATAGTCCTTTTTTTGCCATTGTTTGAAATATTAATTCATTAGCTCTTATTTCTTACTGACTCTCCTTCGCTCTTATTTAGTTCACCTCTCGTCCAACGAACGGGACTGGGACCAAATTATGACGAAGAGACTGATGATGACCTTCGGGAGAGAGTAAAACCAGGAAAAAATAAGTAAAAAATGCATAGTAATTAAGATTCTATATTGTTTAGTTCGTTGTAAATAGTCCTTTTGTTTTCCATTGTTCCAAATAATAATTCATTTGCTCTTATTTCTTCCTGTCTCTCCTTCGCTGTTATTTAGTTCACATCTCGTCGAACGAACGGGACTGGGACCAAACCATGGGGAAGTGACTGATGACGACCTTGGGGAAAGAGTACAACCAGGAATGAATAAGTACAAAATGCATAGTAATTAAGATTCTATATTGTTTAGTTCATTGTAAATAGTCCTTTTGTTTGCCATTGTTCCAAATATTAATTCATTTGCTCTTATTTCTTACTGGCTCTCCTTCGCTCTTCTTTAGTTCCCCTCTCGTCGAACGAACGGGACTGGGACCAAACCATGACAAAGAGGCTGATGAGGACCTTGGGGAGAGAGTAAAACCAGGAAAGAATAAGTACAAAATGCATAGTAATTAAGATTTTATATTGTTTAGTTCATTGTAAATAGTCCTTTTGTTTGCCATTGTTCCAAATATTAATTCGTTTGCTCTTATTTCTTACTGTCTCTCCTTCACTCTACTTTAGTTACCCTCTCGTCGAACGAACGGGACTGGGACCAAACCATGGCGAAGAGACTGATGACGATCTTGGGGAGAGAGTACAACCAGGAAAGAATAAGTACAAAATGCATAGTAATTAAGATTTTATATTGTTTAGTTCGTTGTAAATAATCCTTTTGTATGCCATTGTTCCAAATATTTATTCATTGGCTCTTATTTCTTACTGTCTCTCCTTCGCTCTTCCTTAAATTCCCTCTCGTTGAACGAACGGGACTGGGACCAAACCTTGACGAAGAGACTGATGACGACCTTGGGGAGAGAGTACAACCAGGAAAGAATAAGTACATAATGTATAGTAATTAAAATTTTATATTGTTTAGTTCGTTGAAAATAGTCCTTTTGTTTGCCATTGTTCCATATATTAATTCATTTGCTCTTATTTCTTACAGTCTCTCCTTCGCTCTTATTTAGTTCACCTCTTGTCGAACGAACGGGACTGGGACCAAACCATGACGAAGAGACTGATGACGACCTTGGGGAGAGAGTACAACCAGGAAAGAATTAGTACAATATGTATAGTTATGAAGATTTTATATTGATTAGTTCCTTGTAAATTGTCCTTTTGTTTGTCATTGTTCCAAATATTAATTCATTTGCTCTTATTTCTAACTGTCTCTCCTTCGCTCTTATTTAGTTCACCTCTCGTCGAACGAACGGGACGGGGACCAAACCATGACGAAGAGACTGATGACGACCTTGAAGAGAGAGTACAACCAGGAAAGAATAAGTACAAAATGCATAGTAATTAAGATTCTATATTGTTTAGTTCAATGTAAATAGTCCTTTTGTTTGTCATTGTTCCAAATATTAATTCATTTGCTCTTATTTCTAACTGTCTCTCCTTCGCTCTTATTTAGTTCACCTCTCGTCAAACGAACGGGACTGGGACCAAACCATGAGGAAGAGACTGATGACGACCTTGAAGAGAGAGTACAACCAGGAAAGAATAAGTACAAAATGCATAGTAATTAAGATTCTATATTGTTTAGCTCAATGTAAATAGTCCTTTTGTTTGTCATTGTTCCAAATATTAATTCATTTGCTCTTATTTATTCCTGTCTCTCCTTCGCTGTTATTTAGTTCACCTCTCGTCGAACGAACGGGACTGGGACCAAACCATGACGAAGTGACTGATGACGACCTTGGGGAGAGAGTACAACCAGGAATGAATAAGTGCAAAATGCATAGTTATTAAGATTCTATATTGTTTAGTAAAATGTAAATAGTCCTTTAGTTTGTCATTGTTCCAAATATCAATTCATTTGCTCTTATTTCTTACTGTCCCTTCTTCGCTCTTATTTAGTTCACCTCTCGTCCAACGAACGGGACTGGGACCAAATTATGACGAAGAGACTGATGACGACCTTGGGGAGAGAGTACAACCAGGAAAAAATACGTAAAAAATGCATAGTAATTAAGATTCAATATTGTTTAGTTTCTTTGTAAATAGTCCTTTTGTTTTCCATTGTTCCAAATAATAATTCATTTGCTCTTATTACTTCCTGTCTCTCCTTCGCTGTTATTTAGTTCACATCTCGTCGAACGAACGGGACTGGGACCAAACCATGGGGAAGTGACTGATGACGACCTTGGGGAAAGAGTACAACCAGGAATGAATAAGTACAAAATGCATAGTAATTAAGATTTTATATTGTTTAGTTCGTTGTAAATAGTCCTTTTTTTGCCATTGTTTGAAATATTAATTCATTAGCTCTTATTTCTTACTGACTCTCCTTCGCTCTTATTTAGTTCACCTCTCGTCCAACGAACGGGACTGGGACCAAATTATGACGAAGTGACTGATGATGACCTTCGGGAGAGAGTAAAACCAGGAAAAAATAAGTAAAAAATGCATAGTAATTAAGATTCTATATTGTTTAGTTCGTTGTAAATAGTCCTTTTGTTTTCCATTGTTCCAAATAATAATTCATTTGCTCTTATTTCTTCCTGTCTCTCCTTCGCTGTTATTTAGTTCACATCTCGTCGAACGAACGGGACTGGGACCAAACCATGGGGAAGTGACTGATGACGACCTTGGGGAAAGAGTAAAACCAGGAATGAATAATTACAAAATGCATAGTAATTAAGATTCTATATTGTTTAGTTCTTTGTAAATAGTCCTTTTGTTTGCCATTGTTCCAAATATTAATTCATTTGCTCTTATTTCTTACTGGCTCTCCTTCGCTCTTCTTTAGTTCCCCTCTCGTCGAACAAACGGGACTGGGACCAAACCATGACAAAGAGGCTGATGAGGACCTTGGGGAGAGAGTACAACCAGGAAAGAATAAGTACAAAATGCATAGTAATTAAGATTTTATATTGTTTAGTTCATTGTAAATAGTCCTTTTGTTTGCCATTGTTCCAAATATTAATTCGTTTGCTCTTATTTCTTACTGTCTCTCCTTCACTCTCCTTTAGTTACCCTCTCGTCAAACGAACGGGACTGGGACCAAACCATGGCGAAGAGACTGATGACGATCTTGGGGAGAGAGTACAACCAGGAAAGAATAAGTACAAAATGCATAGTAATTAAGATTTTATATTGTTTAGTTCGTTGTAAATAATCCTTTTGTTTGCCATTGTTCCAAATATTTATTCATTGGCTCTTATTTCTTACTGTCTCTCCTTCGCTCTTCCTTAAATCCCCTCTCGTTGAACGAACGGGACTGGGACCAAACCATGACGAAGAGACTGATGACGACCTTGGGGAGAGAGTACAACCAGGAAAGAATAAGTACATAATGTATAGTAATTAAAATTTTATATTGTTTAGTTCGTTGAAAATAGTCCTTTTGTTTGCCATTGTTCCATATATTAATTCATTTGCTCTTATTTCTTACAGTCTCTCCTTCGCTCTTATTTAGTTCACTTCTTGTCGAACGAACGGGACTGGGACCAAACCATGACGAAGAGACTGATGACAACCTTGGTTAGAGAGTACAACCAGGAAAGAATAAGTACAAAATGCATAGTAATTAAGATTTTATATTGTTTAGTTCGTTGTAAATAATACTTTTGTTTGCCATTGTTCCAAATTATAATTCATTTGCTCTTATTTCTTACAGTCTCTCCTTCGCTGTTATTTAGTTCACATCTCGTCGAACGAACGGGACTGGGACCAAACCATGGGGAAGTGACTGATGACGACCTTGGGGAAAGAGTACAACCAGGAATGAATAAGTACAAAATGCATAGTAATTAAGATTTTATATTGTTTAGTTCGTTGTAAATAGTCCTTTTTTTTGCCATTGTTTGAAATATTAATTCATTAGCTCTTATTTCTTACTGACTCTCCTTCGCTCTTATTTAGTTCACCTCTCGTCCAACGAACGGGACTGGGACCAAATTATGACGAAGAGACTGATGACGACCTTCGGGAGAGAGTAAAACCAGGAAAAAATAAGTAAAAAATGCATAGTAAATAAGATTCTATATAGTTTAATTTGCTGTAAATAATCCTTTTGTTTGTCATTGTTCCAAATATTAATTCATTTGTTCTTATTTCTTACAGTCTCTCCTTCGCTCTTATTTAATTCACCTCTCGTCGAAAGAACGGGACTGGGACCAAACCATGACGAAGAGACTGATGACGACCTTGGGGAGAGAGTACAACCAGGAAAGAATAAGTACATAATATATAGTAATTAAAATTTTATATTGTTTAGTTCGTTGAAATTACTCCTTTTGTTTGCCATTGTTCCAAATATTAAATTATTTGCTCTTATTTCTTACTGTGTCTCCTTTGCTCTTATTTAGTTCACCTCTTGTCGAACGAACGGGACTGGGACCAAACCATGACGAAGAGACTGATGACGACCTTGGGGAGAGAGTACAACCAGGAAAGAATAAGTACATAATATATAATAATTAAAATTTTATATTGTTTAGTTCGTTGAAAACACTCCTTTTGTTTGCCATTGTTCCAAATATTAAATTATTTGCTCTTCCTTCTTACAGTCTCTCCTTCGCTCTTATTTAGTTTACCTCTCGTCTAACGAACGGGACTGGGAGCAAACGGTGACGAAGAGACAGATGACGACCTTGGGGAGAGAGTACAACTAGGATTGGATAAGTACAAAATGCATATTAATTAAGATTTTACATAGTTTAATTTGCTGTAAAAAGTCCTTTTGTTTGCCATTGTTCCAAATATTAATTCATTTGCTCTTATTTCATACAGTCTCTCCTTCGCTCTTATTTAGTTCACCTGTCGTCCATCGAACGGGACTGGGACCAAACCATGTTGAAGAGACTGATGACGACCTTGGGGAGAGAGTACTACCAGGAAAGAATAAGTACAAAATGCATAGTAATTAAGATTTTAAATAGTTTAATTTGCTGTAAATAGTCCTTTTGTTTGCCATTGTTCCAAATATTAATTCATTAGCTCTTATTTCTTACAGTCTCTGCTTCGCTCATATTTAGTTCACCTCTCGTCGAACGAACGGGCCTGGGACCAAACCATGACGAAGAGACTGATGAAGACCTTGGGGAGAGAGTACAACCAGGAAAGAATAAGTACAAAATGCTTAGTAATTAAGATTTTAAATTGTTTAATTTGCTGTAAATAGTCCTTTTTTTTGCCATTGTTCCAAATATTAATTCATTTAATCTTATTTCTTACAGTCTCTCCTTCGCTCTTATTTAGTTCACCTCTCCTCTAACGAACGGGACTGGGACCAAACCATGACGAAGTGACTGATGACGACCTTGGGGAGAGAGTACAACCAGGAATGAATAAGTGCAAAATGCATAGTTATTAAGATTCTATATTGTTTAGTAAAATGTAAATAGTCCTTTAGTTTGTCATTGTTCCAAATATCAATTCATTTGCTCTTATTTCTTACTGTCCCTTCTTCGCTCTTATTTAGTTCACCTCTCGTCCAACGAACGGGACTGGGACCAAATTATGACGAAGAGACTGATGACGACCTTGGGGAGAGAGTACAACCAGGAAAAAATACGTAAAAAATGCATAGTAATTAAGATTCAATATTGTTTAGTTTCTTTGTAAATAGTCCTTTTGTTTTCCATTGTTCCAAATAATAATTCATTTGCTCTTATTACTTCCTGTCTCTCCTTCGCTGTTATTTAGTTCACATCTCGTCGAACGAACGGGACTGGGACCAAACCATGGGGAAGTGACTGATGACGACCTTGGGGAAAGAGTACAACCAGGAATGAATAAGTACAAAATGCATAGTAATTAAGATTTTATATTGTTTAGTTCGTTGTAAATAGTCCTTTTTTTGCCATTGTTTGAAATATTAATTCATTAGCTCTTATTTCTTACTGACTCTCCTTCGCTCTTATTTAGTTCACCTCTCGTCCAACGAACGGGACTGGGACCAAATTATGACGAAGTGACTGATGATGACCTTCGGGAGAGAGTAAAACCAGGAAAAAATAAGTAAAAAATGCATAGTAATTAAGATTCTATATTGTTTAGTTCGTTGTAAATAGTCCTTTTGTTTTCCATTGTTCCAAATAATAATTCATTTGCTCTTATTTCTTCCTGTCTCTCCTTCGCTGTTATTTAGTTCACATCTCGTCGAACGAACGGGACTGGGACCAAACCATGGCGAAGAGACTGATGACGATCTTGGGGAGAGAGTACAACCAGGAAAGAATAAGTACAAAATGCATAGTAATTAAGATTTTATATTGTTTAGTTCGTTGTAAATAATCCTTTTGTTTGCCATTGTTCCAAATATTTATTCATTGGCTCTTATTTCTTACTGTCTCTCCTTCGCTCTTCCTTAAATCCCCTCTCGTTGAACGAACGGGACTGGGACCAAACCATGACGAAGAGACTGATGACGACCTTGGGGAGAGAGTACAACCAGGAAAGAATAAGTACATAATGTATAGTAATTAAAATTTTATATTGTTTAGTTCGTTGAAAATAGTCCTTTTGTTTGCCATTGTTCCATATATTAATTCATTTGCTCTTATTTCTTACAGTCTCTCCTTCGCTCTTATTTAGTTCACTTCTTGTCGAACGAACGGGACTGGGACCAAACCATGACGAAGAGACTGATGACAACCTTGGTTAGAGAGTACAACCAGGAAAGAATAAGTACAAAATGCATAGTAATTAAGATTTTATATTGTTTAGTTCGTTGTAAATAATACTTTTGTTTGCCATTGTTCCAAATTATAATTCATTTGCTCTTATTTCTTACAGTCTCTCCTTCGCTGTTATTTAGTTCACATCTCGTCGAACGAACGGGACTGGGACCAAACCATGGGGAAGTGACTGATGACGACCTTGGGGAAAGAGTACAACCAGGAATGAATAAGTACAAAATGCATAGTAATTAAAATTTTATATTGTTTAGTTCGTTGAAAACACTCCTTTTGTTTGCCATTGTTCCAAATATTAAATTATTTGCTCTTCCTTCTTACAGTCTCTCCTTCGCTCTTATTTAGTTTACCTCTCGTCTAACGAACGGGACTGGGAGCAAACGGTGACGAAGAGACAGATGACGACCTTGGGGAGAGAGTACAACTAGGATTGGATAAGTACAAAATGCATATTAATTAAGATTTTACATAGTTTAATTTGCTGTAAAAAGTCCTTTTGTTTGCCATTGTTCCAAATATTAATTCATTTGCTCTTATTTCATACAGTCTCTCCTTCGCTCTTATTTAGTTCACCTGTCGTCCATCGAACGGGACTGGGACCAAACCATGTTGAAGAGACTGATGACGACCTTGGGGAGAGAGTACTACCAGGAAAGAATAAGTACAAAATGCATCGTAATTAAGATTTTAAATAGTTTAATTTGCTGTAAATAGTCCTTTTGTTTGCCATTGTTCCAAATATTAATTCATTAGCTCTTATTTCTTACAGTCTCTGCTTCGCTCATATTTAGTTCACCTCTCGTCGAACGAACGGGCCTGGGACCAAACCATGACGAAGAGACTGATGAAGACCTTGGGGAGAGAGTACAACCAGGAAAGAATAAGTACAAAATGCTTAGTAATTAAGATTTTAAATTGTTTAATTTGCTGTAAATAGTCCTTTTTTTTGCCATTGTTCCAAATATTAATTCATTTAATCTTATTTCTTACAGTCTCTCCTTCGCTCTTATTTAGTTCACCTCTCCTCTAACGAACGGGACTGGGACCAAACCATGACGAAGAGACTGATGACTACCTTGGGGAGAGAGTACAACCAGGAAAGAATAAGTACAAATTGCATAGTAATTAAGATTTTACATAGTTTAATTTGCTGTAAATAGTCCTTTTGTTTGCCATTGTTCCAAATATTAATTCATTTGCTTTTATTTCTTACAGTCTCTCCTTCGCTCTTATTTAGTTCACCTCTCCTCTAACGAACTGGACTGGGACCAAACCATGACGAAGAGACTGATGACGACCTTGGGGAGAGTGTACAACCAGGAAAGAATAAGAACAAAATGCATAGTAATTAAGATTTTAAATAGTTTAATTTGCTGTAAATAGTCCTTTTGTTTGCCATTGTTCCAAATATTACTTCATTTGCTCTTATTTCTTACAGTTTCTCCTTAGCTCTTATTTAGTTCACCTCTCGTTAACGAACGGGACTGGGACCAAACCATGACGAAGAGACTGATGACGACCTTGGGGAGAGAGTACAACCAGGAAAGATTAAGTACAAAATGCATAGTAATTAAGATTTTATATAGTTTAATTTGCTGTAATTAGTCCTTTTCTTTGCCATTGTTCCAAATATTAATTAATTTGCTCTTACTTCTTACAGTCTCTCCTTCGCTCTTATTTAGTTCATCTCTCGTCGAAAGAACGGGACTGGGACCAAACCATGACGTAGAGCCTGATGACAACCTTTGGAAGAGAGTACAACCAGGAACGAATAAGTACAAAATGCATATTAATTAAGATTTTACATAGTTTAATTTGCTGTAAATAATCCTTTTGTTTGTCATTGTTCCAAATATTAATTCATTTGCTCTTATTTCTTACAGTTTCTCATTCGCTCTTATTTAATTCACCTCTCGTCGAAAGAACGGGACTGGGACCAAACCATGACGAAGAGACTGATGACGACCTTGGGGAGAGAGTACAACCAGGAAAGAATAAGTACAAAATGCATAGTAATGAAGATTTTAAATAGTTTAATTTGCTGTAAATAGTCCTTTTGTCTGCCATTGTTAAAAATATTAATTAATTTGCTCTTATTTCTTACAGTCTCTTCTTCGCTTATATTTAGTTCACCTGTCATCCATCGAACGGGACTGGGACCAAACCGTGACGAAGAGACTGATGACGTCCTTGGGGAGAGAGTAATACTAGGAAAGAATAAGTACAAAATGCATAGTAATTAAGATTCTATATTGTTTAGTTCTTTGTAAATAGTCCTTTTGTTTGCCATTGTTCCAAATATTAATTCATTTGCTCTTATTTCTTACTGGCTCTCCTTCGCTCTTCTTTAGTTCCCCTCTCGTCGAACAAACTGGACTGGGACCAAACCATGACGAAGAGACTGATGACGACCTTGGGGAGAGTGTACAACCAGGAAAGAACAAGTACGAAATGCATACTAATTAAGATTTTATATTGTTTAGTTCAATGTAAATAGTCCTTTTGTTTGCCATTGTTCCAAATATTAATTCATTTGCTCTTATTTCTTACTGTCTCTCCTTCGCTCTTCCTTAAATTCCCTCTCGTTGAACGAACGGGACTGGGACCAAACCATGACGAAGAGACTGATGACGACCTTGGGGAGAGAGTACAACCAGGAAAGAATAAGTACATAATGTATAGTAATTAAAATTGTATATTGATTAGTTCGTTGAAAACACTCCTTTTGTTTGCCATTGTTCCAAATATTAATTCATTTGCTCTTATTTCTTACTGTCTCTCCTTCACTCTTATTTAGTTCACCTCTTGTCGAACGAACGGGACTGGGACCAAACCATGACGAAGAGACTGATGACCACCTTGGGGAGAGAGTACAACCAGGAAAGAATAAGTACAAAATACATAGTAATTAAGATTTTATATTGTTTAGTTCGTTGTAAATAATCCTTTTGTTTGCCATTGTTCCAAATATTAATTCATTTGCTCTTATTTCTTACAGTCTCTCCTTCGCTCTTATTTAGTTCACCTGTCGTCGAACGAACGGGACTGGGACCAAAGCATGACGAAGAGAAAGATGACGACCTTCGGGAGAGAGTACAACCAGGAAAGAATTAGTACAATATGTATAGTTATGAAGATTTTATATTGTTTAGTTCCTTGTAAATAGTCCTTTTGTTTGTCATTGTTCCAAATATTAATTCATTTGCTCTTATTTCTAACTGTCTCTCCTTCACTCTTATTTAGTTCACCTCTCGTCAAACGAACGGGACTGGGACCAAACCATGATGAAGAGACTGACGAAGACCTTGAAGAGAGAGTACAACCAGGAAGGAATAAGTACAAAATGCATAGTTATTAAGATTCTATATTGTTTAGTTCAATGTAAATAGTCCTTTTGTTTGTCATTGTTCCAAATATTAATTCATTTGCCCTTATTTCTAACTGTCTCTCCTTCGCTCTTATTTAGTTCACCTCTCGTTGAACGAACTGGACTGGGACCAAACCATGACGAAGAGACCGATGACGACCTTGAAGAGAGAGTACAACCAGGAAAGAATAAGTACAAAATGCATAGTAATTAAGATTCTATATTGTTTAGTTCAATGTAAATAGTCCTTTTGTTTGTCATTGTTCCAAATATTAATTCATTTGCTCTTATTTCTTCCTGTCTCTCCTTCGCTGTTATTTAGTTCACCTCTCGTCGAACGAACGGGACTGGGACCAAACCATGACGAAGTGACTGATGACGACCTTGGGGAGAGAGTACAACCAGGAATGAATAAGTGCAAAATGCATAGTTATAAAGATTCTATATTGTTTAGTTCAATGTAAATAGTCCTTTTGTTTGTCATTGTTCCAAATATCAATTCATTTGCTCTTATTTCTTACTGTCCCTCCTTCGCTCTTATTTAGTTCACCTCTCGTCCAACCAACGGGACTGGGACCAAATTATGACGAAGAGACTGATGACGACCTTGGGGAGGGAGTACAACCAGGAAAAAATAAGTAAAAAATGCATAGTAATTAAGATTCTATATTGTTTAGTTCGTTGTAAATAGTCCTTTTGTTTTCCATTGTTCCAAATAATAATTCATTTGCTCTTATTACTTCCTGTCTCTCCTTTGCTGTTATTTAGTTCACATCTCGTCGAACGAACGGGACTGGGACCAAATTATGACGAAGTGACTGATGACGACCTTGGGGAAAGAGTACAACCAGGAATGAATAAGTACAAAATGCATAGTAATTAAGATTTTATATTGTTTAGTTCGTTGTAAATAGTCCTTTTTTTTGCCATTGTTCGAAATATTAATTCATTAGCTCTTATTTCTTACTGACTCTCCATCGCTCTTATTTAGTTCACCTCTCGTCCAACAAATGGGACTGGGACCAAATTATGAGGAAGAGACTGATGACGACCTTGGGGAGAGAGTAAAACCAGGAAAAAATAAGTAAAAAATGCATAGTAATTAAGATTCTATATTGTTTAGTTCGTTGTAAATAGTCCTCTTGTTTTCCATTGTTCCAAATAATAATTCATTTGCTCTTATTTCTTCCTGTCTCTCCTTCGCTGTTATTTAGTTCACATCTCGTCGAACGAACGGGACTGGGACCAAACCATGGGGAAGTGACTGATGACGACCTTGGGGAAAGAGTACAACCAGGAATGAATAAGTACAAAATGCATAGTAATTAAGATTCTATATTGTTTAGTTCTTTGTAAATAGTCCTTTTGTTTGCCATTGTTCCAAATATCAATTCATTTGCTCTTATTTCTTACTGGCTCTCCTTCGCTCTTCTTTAGTTCCCCTCTCGTCGAACGAACGGGACTGGGACCAAACCATGACAAAGAGGCTGATGAGGACCTTGGGGAGAGAGTACAACCAGGAAAGAATAAGTACAAAATGCATAGTAATTAAGATTTTATATTGTTTAGTTCATTGTAAATAGTCCTTTTGTTTGCCATTGTTCCAAATATTAATTCGTTTGCTCTTATTTCTTACTGTCTCTCCTTCACTCTCCTTTAGTTACCCTCTCGTCGAACAAACAGGACTGGGACCAATCCATGACGAAGTGACTGATGATGACCATGGGGATAGAGTACAACCAGGAAAGAATAAGTACAAAATGCATAGTAATTAAGATTCTATATTGTTTAGTTCGTTGTAAATAGTCCTTTTGTTTGCCATTTTCCAAATTTTAATTCATTTGCTCTTATTTCTTACTCTCTCTCATTCGCTCTTCTTTAGTTCCCCTCTCGTCGAACGAACGGGACTGGGACCAAACCATGACGAAGAGACTGATGACGACCTTGAAGAGAGAGTTCAACCAGGAAAGAATAAGTACAAAATGCATAGTATTTAAGATTCTATATTGTTTAGTTCAATGAAAATAGTCCTTTTGTTTGCCATTGTTCCAAATATTAATTCATTTGCTCTTATTTCTTACAGTCTTTCCTTCGCTCTTATTTAGTTCACCTGTTGTCGAACGAACGGGACTGGGACCAAACCATGACGAAGAGACTGATGACGGCCTTGGGGAGAGTGTACAACCAGGAAATAATAAGTACATAATGCATAGCAATTAAGATTCTATATTGTTTAGTTCGTTGTAAATAGTCCTTTTGTTTGCCATTATTCCAAATTTTAATTCATTTGCTCTTATTTCTTATTCTCTCTCATTCGCTCTTCTTTAGTTCCCCTCTCGTCGAACGAACGGGACTGGGACCAAACCATGACGAAGAGACTGATGACGACCTTGAAGAGAGAGTTCAACCAGGAAAGAATAAGTACAAAATGCATAGTAATTAAGATTCTATATTGTTTAGTTCAATGAAAATAGTCCTTTTGTTTGTCATTGTTCCAAATATTAATTCATTTGCTCTTATTTCTTACTGTCTCTCCTTCGCTGTTATCTAGTTCACCTTTTGTGGAACGAACGGGACTGGTACCAAACCCTGACGAAGAAACTGATGACGACCATGGGGGAGAGTACAACCAGGAAAGAATAAGTACAAAATGCAAAGTAATTCAGATTTTATATTGTTTAGTTCGTTGTAAATAGTCCTTTTGTTTGCCATTGTTCCAATTATTAATTCATTTGCTCTTATTTCTTACTGTCTCTCCTTCGCTCTTCTTTAATTCCCCTCTCGTCTAACGAACGGGACTGGGACCAAACCATGACGAAGAGACTGATGACGACCTTGGGGAGAGAGTACAATCAGGAAAGAATAAGTACAAAATGCATAGTAATTAAGATTTTGTATTGTTTAGTTCGTTGTGAATAGTCCTTTTGTTTGCCATTGTTCCAAATATTAATTCAATTGCTCTTATTTCTTACTGTCTCTCCTTCGCTCTTCTTGAGTTCCCCTTTCGTCGAACAAACGGGACTGGGACCAAACCATGACGAAGAGACTGATGACGACCTTGGGGATAGAGTACAACCAGGAAAGAATAAGTACAAAATGCATAGTAATTAAGATTTTATATTGTTTAGTTGTTTGTAAATAGTCCTTTTGTTTGCCAATGTTCCAAATATTAATTCATTTGCTCTTATTTCTTACTGTCTCTCCTTCGCTCTTGTTTAGTTCCCCTCTCGTCGAACGAACTGGACTGGGACCAAACCATGACGAAGAGACTGATTACAACCATGGGGAGAGTACAACCAGGAAAGAATAAGTAAAAAATGCATAGTAACAAAGATTTTATATTGTTTAGTTCGTTGTAAATAGTCCTTTTGTTTGCCATTGTTCCAATTATTAATTCATTTGCTCTTATTTCTTACTGTCTCTCCTTCGCTCTTCTTTAGTTCCCCTCTCGTCGAACAAACGGGACTGGGACCAATCCATGACGAAGTGACTGATGATGACCATGGGGATAGAGTACAACCAGGAAAGAATAAGTACAAAATGCATAGTAATTAAGATTCTATATTGTTTAGTTCGTTGTAAATAGTCCTTTTGTTTGCCATTTTCCAAATTTTACTTCATTTGCTCTTATTTCTTACAGTCTCTCCTTCGCTCTTATTTAGTTCACCTGTCGTCGAACGAACGGGACTGGGACGAAACCATGACGAAGAGACTGATGACGGCCTTGGGGAGAGTGTACAACCAGGAAATAATAAGTACAAAATGCATAGCAATTAAGATTCTATATTGTTTAGTTCGTTGTAAATAGTCCTTTTGTTTGCCATTTTTCCAAATTTTAATTCATTTGCTCTTATTTCTTACTCTCTCTCATTCGCTCTTCTTTAGTTCCCCTCTCGTCGAACGAACGGGACTGGGACCAAACCATGACGAAGAGACTGATGACGACCTTGAAGAGAGAGTTCAACCAGGAAAGAATAAGTACAAAATGCTTAGTATTTAAGATTCTATATTGTTTAGTTCAATGAAAATAGTCCTTTTGTTTGTCATTGTTCCAAATATTAATTCATTTGCTCTTATTTCTTACTGTCTCTCCTTCGCTCTTATTTAGTTCCCCTCTCGTCGAACGAACGGGACTGGGACCAAACCCTGACGAAGAAACTGATGACGACCATGGGGAGAGAGTACAACCAGGAAAGAATAAGTACAAAATGCAAAGTAATTCAGATTTTATATTGTTTAGTTCATTGTAATTAGTCCTTTTGTTAACCATTGTTCGAATTATTAATTCATTTGCTCTTATTTCTTACTGTCTCTCCTTCGCTCTTCTTTAGTTCCCCTTTCGTCAAACGAACGGGACTGGGACCAAACCATGACGAAGAGACTGATGACGACCTTGGGGAGAGAGTACAATCAGGAAAGAATAAGTACAAAATGCATAGTAATTAAGATTTTATATTGTTTAGTTCGTTATGAATAGTCCTTTTGTTTACCATTGTTCCAAATATTAATTCATTTGCTCTTATTTCTTACTGTCTCTCCTTCGCTCTTCTTTAGTTCCCCTCTCGTCGAACAAACGGGACTGGCACCAAACCATGACGAATAGACTGATGACGACCATGGGGATAGAGTACAACCAGGAAAGAATAAGTACAAAATGCATAGTAATTAAGATTTTATATTGTTTAGTTGTTTGTAAATAGTCCTTTTGTTTGCCATTGTTCCAAATATTAATTCATTTGCTCTTATTTCTTACTGTCTCTCCTTCGCTCTTCTTTAGTTCCCCTCTCGTCGAACGAACTGGACTGGGACCAAACCATGACGAAGAGACTGATTACAACCATGGGGAGAGAGTACAACCAGGAAAGAATAAGTAAAAAATGCATAGTAATAAAGATTTAATATTGTTTAGTTCGTTGTAAATAGTGCTTTTGTTTGCCATTGTTCCAATTATTAATTCATTTGCTCTTATTTCTTACTGTCTCTCCTTCGCTCTTCTTTAGTTCCCCTCTCGTCGAACAAACGGGACTGGCACCAAACCATGACGAATAGACTGATTACAACCATGGGGAGAGAGTACAACCAGGAAAGAATAAGTAAAAAATGCATAGTAATAAAGATTTAATATTGTTTAGTTCGTTGTAAATAGTCCTTTTGTTTGCCATTGTTCCAATTATTAATTCATTTGCTCTTATTTCTTACTGTCTCTCCTTCGCTCTTCTTTAGTTCCCCTCTCGTCGAACGAACTGGACTGGGACCAAACCATGACGAATAGACTGATTACAACCATGGGGAGAGAGTACAACCAGGAAAGAATAAGTAAAAAATGCATAGTAATAAAGATTTAATATTGTTTAGTTCGTTGTAAATAGTCCTTTTGTTTGCCATTGTTCCAATTATTAATTAATTTGCTCTTATTTCTTACTGTCTCTCCTTCGCTCTTCTTTAGTTCCCCTCTCGTCGAACGAACTGGACTGGGACCAAACCATGACGAAGAGACTGATTACAACCATGGGGAGAGAGTACAACCAGGAAAGAATAAGTAAAAAATGCATAGTAATAAAGATTTAATATTGTTTAGTTGTTTGTAAATAGTCCTTTTGTTTGCCATTGTTCCAAATATTAATTCATTTGCTCTTATTTCTTACTGTCTCTCCTTCGCTCTTCTTTAGTTCCCCTCTCGTCGAACGAACTGGACTGGGACCAAACCATGACGAATAGACTGATTACAACCATGGGGAGAGAGTACAACCAGGAAAGAATAAGTAAAAAATGCATAGTAATAAAGATTTAATATTGTTTAGTTCGTTGTAAATAGTCCTTTTGTTTGCCATTGTTCCAATTATTAATTAATTTGCTCTTATTTCTTACTGTCTCTCCTTCGCTCTTCTTTAGTTCCCCTCTCGTCGAACGAACTGGACTGGGACCAAACCATGACGAATAGACTGATTACAACCATGGGGAGAGAGTACAACCAGGAAAGAATAAGTAAAAAATGCATAGTAATAAAGATTTAATATTGTTTAGTTGTTTGTAAATAGTCCTTTTGTTTGCCATTGTTCCAAATATTAATTCATTTGCTCTTATTTCTTACTGTCTCTCCTTCGCTCTTCTTTAGTTCCCCTCTCGTCGAACGAACTGGACTGGGACCAAACCATGACGAAGAGACTGATTACAACCATGGGGAGAGAGTACAACCAGGAAAGAATAAGTAAAAAATGCATAGTAATAAAGATTTAATATTGTTTAGTTCGTTGTAAATAGTGCTTTTGTTTGCCATTGTTCCAATTATTAATTCATTTGCTCTTATTTCTTACTGTCTCTCCTTCGCTCTTCTTTAGTTCCCCTCTCGTCGAACAAACGGGACTGGCACCAAACCATGACGAATAGACTGATTACAACCATGGGGAGAGAGTACAACCAGGAAAGAATAAGTAAAAAATGCATAGTAATAAAGATTTAATATTGTTTAGTTCGTTGTAAATAGTCCTTTTGTTTGCCATTGTTCCAATTATTAATTCATTTGCTCTTATTTCTTACTGTCTCTCCTTCGCTCTTCTTTAGTTCCCCTCTCGTCGAACGAACTGGACTGGGACCAAACCATGACGAATAGACTGATTACAACCATGGGGAGAGAGTACAACCAGGAAAGAATAAGTAAAAAATGCATAGTAATAAAGATTTAATATTGTTTAGTTCGTTGTAAATAGTCCTTTTGTTTGCCATTGTTCCAATTATTAATTAATTTGCTCTTATTTCTTACTGTCTCTCCTTCGCTCTTCTTTAGTTCCCCTCTCGTCGAACAAACGGGACTGGCACCAAACCATGACGAATAGACTGATGACGACATTGGGGAGAGAGTACAACCAGGAAAGAATAAGTACAAAATGCATAGTAATTAAGATTTTATATTGTTTAGTTGTTTGTAAATAGTCCTTTTGTTTGCCATTGTTCAAAATATTAATTCATTTGCTCTTATTTCTTACTTTCTCTCCTTCGCTCTTCTTTAGTTCCCCTCTCGTCGAACGAACTGGACTGGGACCAAACCATGACGAAGAGACTGATTACAACCATGGGGAGAGAGTACAACCAGGAAAGAATAAGTAAAAAATGCATAGTAATAAAGATTTTATATTGTTTAGTTCGTTGTAAATAGTCCTTTTGTTTGCCATTGTTCCAATTATTAATTCATTTGCTCTTATTTCTTACTGTCTCTCCATCGCTCTTATTTAGTTCACCTCTCGTCGAACGAATTAATTTTCTTTAATGATGTGATGGTTCCTTTGCTCCGTGGATGAAGGAAATGAAATATTAAATGACCGTTGCTTTTCTTCCTTCCATCTTTTTACTTTCTCCATATACGTAGTATAGAATAAGTATTGTTTTCATGAAAAAAATCGACTTCGAGATTTCAACGAAAATACATGTTTTGGGGTCCCTAGAATACGTTTTGACCATTTTCGGAATGATGTCTGTGTGTGTGTGTGTGTGCTTGTGGGCGCTGTAACATAAAACCTATTATTCGAATCAATACCAAACTTCATATATTGAACTATGGTTGGTTTTGTCAGAGTTGATTCGTTTTTAGAGTAAATCGGTCAACCGAAAGTCGTGATTTATTCTTCGAAGCAAACTTCCGGTTTTGTAAAATATCTCCATAAATATGATATTAAGGTATATACTATTATTTATAAAAGTTTTAGAAAATATAATTTACTATAACTTTTGTATTAAACATATTTTAGTATCACTGATTGTTTAGGAATTATTCGTGAAATACTGATAAACCGGAAGTAGCTAATTATGTACTTTGTGGGCGCTCTAACATAAAAAATATTTGTTTTATCAACACTAAATGTCACATATAGCACTTTGGTTAGTGTTGTTAGAGTTGATTAGTTTTTGGAGTAAATCAGTTTACCGGAAGTGGAGCTTTACTTTTTGAAGGTCGTTTCAGTTTTTGCAAAATTTTTCCATTCATCTGATATATAGGTATATACTATTATTTAAAAAAGTTTTATAAAATGTTATTTAATATAACTTTTGTATGAGACGTAATTTTTATAACTGATTGTTTAGGAGTTATTCATGAAATACTGATAAACCGGAAGTTGCTGATTATTTACTTTGTGGGCGCTCTGGGCGCTGTGGGCGAAATGCCAATTTCATCTTTTTTCATGGAACATGTCCCGAAAAACAGTATTTATAATGTTTGTGACGTAAAAGATAAGAATATATAAATTAATCACTTATCTTCCAAGTTTAGATAGAACATAGAGTTCGAAAATAGTGTCGTAGATATATATTTACATCTTTTATATATGGAGAAAGTCATGTGCTGGCCACATCAGATTTTTTATCCATGTGATAGTTATTTATCATTATTTCTGATAATAATACTCATATGTCAATATTGTTTGCTATATATAACTAAGCAATTAAGATTTTGTAGCATATAATTAATACATATAATTGGTAATTATTAATTAATGTATACTTAATGTTCTTTTTATTTACTTTTAATACTTTAACTCCTGCTCTTGTTATATATTTATCTAAAACAACAGATGTTGAAATTGTGGCTTAGTGATTTCTGAGGAGGACGTAAGATGCAATTATCGGTTAGATCGGGGATGGGTGTCCTAACGTTTAGGGCTTCGTTTGTTGGGCGATTCAGGGGGGATGAAGGTCCGGTGAAGATTAAGAGGAAACCTTAGGAGAGGGTGACTGAGGGGAAAGGCGCAGGGGTCGGGTCCTTGGGAGAAGATTTGTCATGGGGTTGGGGTCCAGAGGAAGAGAAGAGGCCCTGGGGAGAAGGCTCCCGGGGTAGGGGTTCCAAAGGAGGGAAGGGGCCTTGGGGTCGAGGGGTCCAGGGGTATGGGGCCCTAGGGTGGGTGGGGGGACAGGGTTCTCGGGGTAGAAGATCCCGGGGTAAGGGGTCCAAAGGTGGAGGAAAGGGTCCCAGGAATTAGGGGATCCAAGGGAGGAAGAGGACTTGAATTGAGAGGGTTCCGGGGATAGGGGATCTAAGGGTGGGGAGATCCCTTAGGGTGAAAGGGGGTCCCGGGTTAGCGGATGCAAAGGAGGGAAGGGGCCTTGGGATGAGAGGGGTCCCTGGGTTGGAGGCCCAAGGGGGGAATGGGTCTTTGGGTGAAGGGGGTCCCGTGGGTTGAGGTCCAATGGAGGGAAGGGCCCCTGTTGGGGATATGGTAGGGGCTATCGGGGTAGGGGATCCCGGGGTATGGGGTCCCAGGGTTAGGGGCTCCAAGGGTGGGAAGGGTCCCTAGTTGTGAGGGTGTTCCCGGAAGGACGGTGGTCTTGAAGAAATTCTGGTGATTCTCAACCCCGTCCTAGGACACTGTTTCGACTCTCTCTCTCCGCTTTCCATCGCCTTGTTCCGTTGCTGAAATTCATCGTCGTGGTACCTCCGTATAGTCCAACTCGATTCCTGATTATTTTCAAGATCCAAGTTCCACAAATCTCAAATTATGAAAAGGTAATTTTTTGATAATCTCCCATTTTTCTCTTATATTGTATACTTTTACATTTGTTACTATTAGGTACTACCATTAAAGAAATAAAATCCCTGTTACTCATTTAATTTTATACTAGTAAACTCCCCCTTCATGCATTTCCATTTTTTTTAATATGCAACGTATAAACATAAACAACTTAATATAAATCTTATCAATATACTATTTTTTATAAATGTTAATCAGGATGGAATTATAAACTAAGAATTTTTTCGAAATTCCAGAAAATTACGAATTTGACTTCATTGAACATTATGCAGTTCGTGAGAATCACACAAACGCACTGCTTCAAAATTTATGCTATGAAATCAAGTTTGAGCTAAAATTCTGTCACTCAAAAATCTTTCCCTTCCTCGACGTAACATATTTCGTCATCTTGATGACCACAAACGAACGTATAAATGTCCTTACGTAAATCGGTTTGATAAAGAAAATCTCCAAAATGGCCGTAATTTTGTTCCTGCTGTTTTGTGTTTGTTTGTGTTTTTATGCTTTTCAGAAGTATATATTTTAATATGCATTCTTATCCATCTCCTCTTGACAGCTGGTTGAGCAACGGTTTCCAAAGAATCCCGTGAGGCAAAGATGAGTGTGCTGTGGGCTATAATAGAGTCTTGGCTCCTACTTGGTATCGTATTTCTTGATTATTATAGCCTAATGATTAAATTTATCTTTCTTCTTCATATAAAGTGTTAATAATATTTCTTTGATGTTTTTCTCTTTCAACCACCAGGAGCCCTCCCTGAAGTGCCCTTCAGTTCCTCACGAACCCCACAAACGGATGTTCTCCATTGTCATGCCTCAAGAAGATGACAGTACATTGCAGTGAACAGTTGAATTCTATCTGGTATCACATTTATTTCTAATAATTAGCTCTTAATAAATTTTTGTTCTAATTTATTTTCTATACTCAGTATTACCAAGTTTTTTATAGGGTTTGGCTACAAGGATAGCATGTTAAAATGCGTCTTTTTTATTTTCAGGCAAAGACCACACTTTAATGACAAAGCCTTCAAACAAGGTTACTGCTCGGATTTGAAATAGAAAAAAAGAGCTATGGTAAAGCTACCTTTACTCAAGAATTTTCGGAAGGACTGTGAAAGATGTTTGTGTTTGAAGTGTTTGAAAATCATTATTTAAAGGGTTAGATATTCGTTTACCATAATCTTAGAACAAAAATGCAGTGATTTTCAAGATTTTCAACAAACCATCAGATCGCACCATTTTCTTTCAGACATTTGTTAACCGTCTGACGATGAGCTTGAATTAGTGAGTGAATGGGAGAGATGTGTATGCGATAATCTTTGAGAATTGGGATTGAGGAGATTTTTTAAGTGAATTCGATATATTCTTTTGATAGATACATTGTATTCTAAGTGATAGTGAAGAGAAGAACTATGAAAATTTAGAAGAGGAAGCCGAAACTTTGAATATCTTTCGAGATGGAGTTTGCCGCCCAGTTGGCATACGGAGAACGGTGAGCAATTTATTTGGCATTATAGTATTCCTGAAAAACTATGTTCGCTGAAGTTACTATTTTTAGTTGATAAATAATCCTAAGTTGTCGAATCTCTCAATTTTTATTAAAATACTCATTTATGTATTTGAAATTCGGTGTATAGAGGAATTTAATATTTTTTAACCTTACTTCAGCTAATACCACTAATCTATCTCATCTGCAACATATATTTTCCAATTTGTTTTCTAATTATCAACATCCACCTTTCATTATTATTGATCATAATAACATCATGGAAATGTTTCTTTTCAGTTTTTAGCCAACCGTAAATCATCTTCTGAGCGATGAAGAGAATTAGTCTAAAGGAAACTTACCTAACAAGATGAAAAGGAAACTTTAATAACAAATTAGTTATTCAATTTTTTCTCATAAAAAATTAGGGTAGTTTGCGCCCTGTGGTCAGTCACGTAACCCTTCAATTAAAAATTGACCATTTACAATAATTTTCACTCAGATGCAAAAGCATTTAACGAACAATTTATATAATTTCTCCTCTTAGACAATCCTTAAATCTCTCAATTCGCGTTCAAGGCCTAAGAGCTAGACTTTAAAACGCTAATTATTTGATTATATTCGTGTTTGTGTCTTCATCACTGTACCGAATACACAGTTGTTGGCTTTTAAATGTTATTTATATTAATAACTCACATTTATATCAAAGCCTTCAGAAGAACATTCCCCACCCAAAAAAATAAAGCGAACATCCTTTTTTATGCTTCTATCTAGGCATGCGTGCAAGAGAAGTCGTCGATTCCCAACATGAAAGATTGTAAAATTGTCAATACTCGTAGCAATAAAGGAAATGAATGTTATAAAAATAAGTTCAAGTTCAGAAAACGTACCTAAAACTTTCCTTCCCGACTTTATACGTAATTCTACATAGCTTTTACGTAACTGAGTTACGTAGAAGCATGAATTTCTGTTTCAAACAATCTGAAGTTGGTCCTTTTAAAGTATTCCGAATTTCCCAATGCTAAGAGAATATAAATATTGTCGACAGGACTCAACAGAACCCAAATCGCCCACTTTTTGGACGGTTGCTCTTACCATTGAGCTTTCTCTGTGGAAAGTCTCATACCATTTCAAAGGACGTCATGGTTGCAAGCATGCACCAGCAAGTTATGGTTCAGAGTTATGGCTCAGGGTCATGGCAGCTTTGCGTCTCCAGGTGTAAGCACTTTTAACTTCAGTAACTAAATCTCTATTAGGTGTATCACAGTTTTTATTTATAAATATTGCATAATAAGTGCCAAGAATAACAAATTTATGGTAATCAAAGGCTTTTTAAATTGACATTCTTAAAAGAAAAATAAATGCATTAAGATGGGCCAACAACTGGTATTCAATAACTACGAGGCAGTCTGTCTATATTATTTCTTATATTCGTGAATATAATGAATTAAAAGGACAACGATTGTGAGAGTAACCAAATATATCATTGCATTTCGTTTTCCTTTGGAGTGATTTTACAGCAAAATCTCCCGAAAACTTTTAGTATTATTAGCAATTTTCTCCACAGCTTTTTATTGGTTTTATTACCTAATATTAATTTATATTTTTATTTGATATTTCATGTAGATTCTGAAATCCCGTACATTGGTCAGTTTATATCTAGACTATTTTAACAAGTGAATATCTTTACTAATCCCGGTAAGAGTAGGTTGAAAAATACAGCGACTTTTCTGTTCATATTTATTCATGAGTTCGTTATTTAACGTAGGGGATTTTTTAATTTGCTGAATTCAGGGTAGTGAATATTAAAAATGGCTCGGTATTTTCCTCCGAAACCTAAAATAAACAGAAATTCTATAAATATTCAGTCAGATTGTCCGTGAATATTTAAATTTCAAATCACGCCAAAGGTTGCCGATAAACTATTCAAATAAAATATGATTTTTGCTGCGTCCCTCACGAGATTTAAGCAAAACAGTGCATGAAATCGATTCATTCTTAAATTTATATATTTAACCCTCTTTCCTTACACCTATGTAATTGTACTTAGAAGAAGTAAAATCGATGCGTTATTAAAGGATAAAAATGTATGTGGCTGCTATTTTAGAATTGCTGGTTCTGAATTTGTATTGTAACAATGATATTGTTAAACTATTATTGTAAATAATTTAATGATATTTTTTACTCTATTTAAAATATTGATAATTTGAGTACAGTAAGCTTTTTTAATATAAATTTTCATAAATCGAAGTTTAGAATTAATTTAGGTGGTTATTTCATTATGAAATATTCTGAAGCAACCAAACAAGTGTAGTAAACATTCGGCATTGCAAAAATTAATTTCAATATTTCAATCCAGAAAAATGATTTAATCATTTTCAGCCGTAACTATGGAGATTGTTTAGCAACTCTTAGTTATAGCTATCGTATGACGAAGTCCAAATTTTGTATTCAAAAATTTTGACTTGGCGCCGCTAAGGCTCTATTGGTATACTATGCAACTAAATAAAATATCTGTACTCTGTATCCTCCAACCATTTTCTCAAAATTATAATTATTATATCTGGAAATTGAAACATGTTTATAAATTTTATGTAAATATTTGTAAATATTTATAAATTTTACATATATATTATTTTTATGGAAACCTTCTTTAATCTACTATAACATGCTATTTTTAAATCATTATCTCCTAACATCTCTTATTTGCACCCAAAGCCTTAGGTATTAGTTATACATCCTTTTACTATTTAACTGCATGAAAATCAGGATCAAACCCCTGCGATCATTTTCTAGTTGATCGTTTTTCTCTCGATAGTGAATATTTTCTTAGCAAACTTAAGCTATGCGCTAAAAAAACAATCTATGAATACGGACGAGTGTAATTTAAACAGATTATTTTAATCAATCTATGTTAGATAAGGTACTCATAGTGATCGGTTATATTCTCAATACATGTGTCAGAACAGCTGTATGAGTTACCATGTTTCCACAGAGATAGATTCCTCCCGCATATATTATTCTCGAGGTTAATACCCACTATATTTGTGATTTCTTAGAATAGTAGAGGACAACGATTGCTTATACCGATGAATATATTTTATGTTAAAATATTAACAAGAGATTTTTTACCCGAAGTATATCTGTGTTTTCTTAACTCTGTGTTTTACCAAACGACGAAGATACATGACAGTTGAATGTAATTGAAATATTGGCCTTCCCCCTGCATATATATCTGTTTTAAGAAATCAGTTCAGTTGAGCTGGTTTGAGAAGAAATATGTTCGTCGTGATAGTAATTTAAACAAACCGGCAGTTGTCACATCGTATTTATTTCTAAATGCAGTAATTTTATCGTTTCATCAGATAATTTCGTTGTAAACAGTTCAATAAGCCGAAATGATTTCGAATTGAAAAAAGCATCCATCTTAATTATCACACTCGTGTGTACTGCTATGAATCCCTCCTTCTGCCATATCAACATCAGTTACATCGGGGAACCACCGTTAGGCTCCATTTCAATTAACATGATCGTGAGCATATAATGCAGAGTCTACCTGTTGAGGCGTGCATCTCATACGCACGCTGTGTCCGAAGGGACCAACTTAAATCACTTATTTGTCTCCCTCAATCCCAAAGGAAGCCAACCAACTGCTTCTGCATATCCCTTCCTTCAGTGCAGCATTGCTGAGCAGATATATGGACTAGTAATTCCAACCTCTTCAGAACTCGATACCTGGTATTTTAACCGTGATGTATTACAAAATCCGTCTTCTGTGTTTTCAAAAGATTTATATTATCGATTACTGTAGTAAATAGAGGTAGCGTAACACATTGCTTTATTCTTCCTAAATTTATTTCTTTACCATAAGAAATTTTTCTCCTTTGGTCCTAGTATTTTCTTGCATAACTCCATGAATTGTATTAATTAAAAGTTATAATTTATTAATAATATTTTTAGTTAACGCCTTTAGCTTTACTTCACAGTTTTATATCTATACACCGCCTTTGATGCAATTCAGCGTCTTTCTGTCCTCTCCCCTTTATCATACTTTCAATTACCTTCTATGGCAATCCATCTTTATCCAATATTCGACCCACTATCCATCCTCTGCCATCAATTACTTCACTCTTTCTTCTCCTATCATCTCTTCCTTGTTTGTTTATCTATCATCCCCACTTTTGCCATTTTTCGTCACACCTCCATCTCGAAGGCCTCTTATCTTTTGATGTCCTGCTTTCCCAGTATACACGTTCCACATAGCACTCAACACCAAGGTGCTTTCATTGATCTCTTTTTTGGATTACGGAAAATTGGTACTTTTTCCGCGCAGAGACGTGAACTTATGAAACAAGTGTAAAAGAATGTGAAAAATAACTACATGACCATAAATCAAGCCCAGTTACCCCCGTTTTCCGAGCAGGTATTCCAACCACTAAATTTGCATCTGAATCAATTCCACTCGGTTAACGGCATGCCTATGCGAATAAATGGCGCTCCAATTAGTGGCCTCAGGCACCACCACCAGAGGTCCTCGTCAAATTGTCAGTAGTGAATGTGTACCACTGTGTGTTGAGTCACAGTAATATCGATAATTTTCACTTTTCTGTATCCTCGAATCTCTTCCTGATCACCTTACTCCTTTTTCCATCAGTTAAATTCCTTTGCTATTATTCAATATTCATGGTAAGTATTATCCATATTACTTGCCATTACAATGTTTCCATTATATTCTTCAACTATTGTGACTCTCTTTGGGCGATTGCCATCGTGACTCTTATCTTGTGTCTGCTGGGTTTGGTACGTTTCGGCGCTTTTTATTATATTTTTATATGCACCTGAGGTCTCATCTCTGTCTTTCACAACAAATATTGAATGTTGATGAGGTTTAAAAACCTGGAATGCCTGGAGCAAAATGATCCTTTGCATAACATGACGAAATGAATTAGCTCAATTTCGTTAAACAGAATTATGCAAAATTCCAATTAAACATTGCCACTAGCAGCTAAAGGGACCCACACCATCGTACTTAACTTTTACCGCACAATAAAACTAAATAAAAACTATAATATTTTTATTTTTTCTTTGATCTACCCTATATAAAAACAGAAAAGTTTTTCAAACATAAGTTAATTAAAGAGTACCGAATTATTGCTTGAAAATATTTATTTTATAAACAAAGACTTTATTTGTAAAGCCTTAAACATTGTCTATGCATCCGGCGCCGAATCGTCCCGGCGCCGAAACGGCCGCACCGAAAGGTCCCACTCCCGTGTCCGCTTCCCCACTCCCTTCTTCATATCCCTTTATTCGGATATACATCACCCCTTCTCCTCCCCCTTTCCCTTCCTGGGCTTTCCGTGGATGACGCATCGTTTGTTTCAGAAGAACGCTAAGAATCGAGGGATTTTGGATCCTTTCAACTCATTTTTGTTCATCTCTTCTATTTCGGTCTCTCTCTTCCTCTCACCAATTTCACCTGTCATTTGAGTTGTCTTCCGATTCGATGCGCAGCAGATTCGTTAAGCCACTCTTGTTTCCTCTCACTGCTAATTTCTCCGCTCTCCATTTCACTTGAGGAATAGCAGTTTGGAATCGATTGGACAGTCTTAAGACAGTCCTTTTGCACGATTAACTCGTTAGTACTGGGATAAGCGGTGTCATTGGTCGGATTAGATTGCATTTTGTCTGAATGATTAAGGTATTAGCAAACAGTCTACGTTTTAAGGAGTCATTATCTCTATTCGTAGACATCGTACCCGGTTGAAAACTTTTACTTACTTTGTTTCTAGAACCTGGTGAGTTACGATAGAAAATTGAATATTTTTCTTCTAAAATTCATCAATTTGAAAAACTTAACATCGTAACCAGAATAATATTAGCCATTATTATTCCGACTTAGAATGTGATACCGATCAAGGATAACCATTATAAATCAAAGAAGAGGATACAAGTTGACTTAAAAAAGAGCATGAAACTATGAAAATTCTGAAAGAAAAACAGGCATGAAATAGTCTGATAGAAGTGGTACTCTTAGTTTCTTAGTAAATCGTTGATTATAACTAGATTTACAGTTGATAGATCCTTGGTCTAAATATGGCTTGAATTAGATACCATATTAACTGTGTCTACTTGAATGTATCATCACAAAGCATTGAACTGTTAAGTTTACCTCAAATAAAAGTCTCCATTCCAAAGAGAAGGTAATGAAGTGCTTGAAGGAGCAAGAAACTAATAAGAAGAATCAGTATAAAAGTGTGTTTTCGAGAATGCGACCGAAGGATTGTTTGAGATAAGAAGGTACATGGATGAATTCCTCTCAATTTACGGTCCAAGGCAAAATGCAGAGATATCAGAACAACAAGGCGATAAAGCATCAGGAATGGGGATGCTGTCGAAAGGACCAAATAAACGGCGCAGCATCCATCCTGTGTCGGCAAACCCTCAAAAGAATCTCAGGCCTCAGGCGGACATCTCCTCGTGTTAGCTATCTTGATCCCTTTTCAGCTTTTATGTGGGTTTCGGTATAAGGAGAAATAACTCGTTTGTGTACACTGAGGGAACAAGTTCTGAGCGTGTTTTGTACGGCAAATAACACGTCAGTCATCGATGGATATGAGGCTCCAAACAGATTTCAATATCTCTCTCTTCAAACATCTGTTTTCGATGACACTCTCCTTTTAAATGAATAATACACTCGGAGGATTTCATACAAATATAGTTTCCTCGTACCAACTTATAAAAATCGGATTTAAGCATTATCAACCTAAATTTTCATCGTTAGATTGATTTAAATTTGAGCATGCAAACATATTTTGGGAAGAAAAGTTGTTGTTCGTTTCCTGAGATTACTGTTTTCATGATCTCATCTTAATCTGGTAATACAGTCCAAGTATGTGCTAAAAGGTGCATTCGAACTATTTCAGATTTTTTTAGCAGCTTGCACTTGAATAGAAGTAAAATCGATTGTGGCAGGCTTTACTGAGTGGAAATCCATAACAGAGGTTGTTAAGAATAAAGATTTACCAATACTTTTTTTCCACAAATTTATTAGAAATACGACCGGTTTTGGCACAGATCGGCCATCTTTAGGTCCTGAAGTCACCAGAAGATGGCCGATCTGTGCCGAAACCGGTCGTGTTTCTAATAAATTTGTGAAAAAAAAGTATTGGTAAATCTTTATTCTTAACAACCTTGAATAGAAGTACTGGGGATCATGTACTAATTCAACCTCACTCTGAGAATCAGTTTTGAAGAAAAAGAAATACTTTCAAAACTTCTAGTTGAAGCTCATTAAGTGCACAAAGCGATGATTTAATTCAGAAAATATTTGTATCGAGTAGTTATTAATTATGCCAATATCACAGAAATAGTTGATGAACGAGTAGAAAATTTTATAGAAATAACTACGTTTTACTACTTAATAAGACGTGTCGTTCTTCAAGTATGTACTTTTTGCAAAATAATCTTGGGTGTTTCAATTAAAGTTTGTCAATTTTTGGAAAATATGGTACTAGAAATATTTTGACAAGTCTAAAACAAATTTTGAATAAATTTCGCTTGAAAAATAAAAATAACACGGTACACTGATAACATCAAAGCATTTAAAATAACGTGCAGATTTAAGAAAAAAAAGAATAGTAAAAAAGTGAATGATTATTAAATCGCTACTAAAATTATGTTGTTATATCTGAAAACGCTTTATAGTCGCCAATGCGATGATTCTTAATATTAAAACAACTCTTTCATCAATCACTGCATTCGTACCTTTTGCAAAATCGCTTAAGTTATTAAAATAGCAAACGAAAACGAAGATCTCAAATTGCTCTTTTCAAACCCCAATACCTTTTGAAGCGCTTTTCGCACAAATCGCGTGTATTTTAACGGTAGTGGAAATATTATACAAAATATTATCAAATTCTTGGCCGTGCCAATTACTTTTTGTACGATTTCATGTTTATCTGTCTCTTCCCCCCTTGCCACTCAAAAGTTGTGTTTGTCTGTCTCTTCTCCCTTGTTTTTACCACTCAAAAGTACGCCTCAGAAGTGCTACTTGAGTTGTATTTTGCTTTATACGGTTGTGACAGAGAGTGATTCAGTTAGCGAATCAATAATTGTTATTTAATATCTGTTACATTTACCTGATAGTTTTGTATCTATTGGTTACTCCTTAATTGTGTTTTTGACAATTTGTGGCCTATTCTTAAAAATGTGTTGTTGCAAAATGAGGTACCATAACATGTTTAAAGAAAACATATATGTCTACTATAAAAAAGAATAATTTTTCTTCTGCAGCATCTCTTACATAAATCCGAATCAAATTCTCTCACTGGCTGTATTAAACTCTTCTCCTGTAAAATGACGCGCTGGTTCGAGCTGTGCTGGGGTCTAAATCACCCCATGTTCGGTCGATATCCTTTCTTAGCCTCCCTCTATATCCAGACGCTCCAAGTCATCGCCCGTTTGGGTCAAGAGGCACTCTATAATGCCGGGATTCGACGTTGCCTCGAAAGGGAAGCGAGTTGATTGATGGGATGCAATATTTATCGGGACTTTAAGGTCTGAATGGTGTAAACAAAGCGTGGCTTTAACGGCCTTCCGAATTGGAGCGCCGCCACAGACGGGGACCGAAGTAAAAACCTTTCAAAAGGAGTCCATTTTGTCCCACATTTGCGGAACTTTTGTCTTAATCGGCCAAAAGAGCTAAAAAATCGAAATAAAAAGGACGCGAATACGGGTTCTGTGACCGATTTGCGGCTTCGAAGGCTAAAAGGTTGGGCTCTCGGGAAAGGCTCTGACATTTTCGGGGAGGTTTTGTCTGATCCGAGGGGGCGTTGTATTTTGCTCGGAAAATGACGAGAAGAGAGAGCGCTCTGTAGGCATCCATCTACAACTATGCCCTAATATTCATTTCCGTGTAATAGTGCTAACCCGTAGATTGTTCACTGCCCTAACGTCTCCGCTTTGCTTGATAACCACTCCCTTTAGAATAATTTTGTCTTTATCTTTCCCTAGCAGCATATTCTAAAATCATCTTCACCCAGAGTATCCATCGCCGCTCAAACTTTTACCCACCGCTTTCTTCAGCCTCCCTTCAATCTCCTGTTTCCCTGCAACTTATTCAATCAAATCATTCCCTCCTTCATATTTCCAATGCAACATCGTTTGATTTCCTATCAAACAAAGTTGGTTTTTCTAGCCTTAAAAACACCCGTCAAGTTTCATAACTGCATATCCAAAATATTCGCCTTCGCTGACGACGAATATATTTATACATTTCCCCTCAAATCTTTATGAATATCTATGGTTTCTTTTCATAAAAAGGGTTAACAACATATTTCTCTGCAAATGTCGGATGTCACGTTGGTCACAGATCCCTTAGCTCGAGCAGAGTTTTCATTTGCGCCTAAAAGAAAACGGAATTCAAAACATTACAACTATTGATCCAACATTCGCTTTTCCAAATTAAATGTGAATTAAAATGTAATCATTATAGCATAAGGTAATTTTTTTTAAGGATGTACTTTAATGCAATATACATTTTATTTCGTTATTAATTAAATATCTTGGATTATATCAAAGAAGTTGTTTACTCCTAGCCGTAATTGTTAGAGAAAAATTGGGGAAGAAATTCAGTGAGACCAAATAAGAAAAAAATAAAATTATATGTATCACATATTAAAAATGTAAGAGTACATCTAATCTAAAACTGGTTGATCTAATCCTGAAAACAATTGATGTAAATTTCGATGAACTATTGTAGAATACAATCGTAAATTCAACCAGCCTTCATTTGTTGAATTCAATCGAAATATATTGTATTCGCCTCTTCGTGTATTGATGCTTAAATTAAAATTTATGAATAAAATTTACCTTTTATGCTTTTACCCAAATAAGCGAGATATGTGCATGTGCATACAAAAAATTGTGCTTACCACGGATGGTAGTAAGTATGTTTGTGTGACGACATGAAAGTTTTCTTTAATTTTTATTATTTAGTGACTATTTACGAATCATTGTATTCCCTTGCTTTGCGGAATAGTGCTTTAAACATTTAATTCTGTGGAATTAATAAAAAACTCTGATATTTTTATCCCGAGTTACTTAAATTTTCATGAAACAGAAAAAGTATGAGAAAAATCACGTATTAGAGGCTTAAGTTACGTTGTGTTTTCACAGTTGCTATGTTGCGTGTTCCTATTTTTCTTGGAGGCTTAATCAGATTTTATCCCGAGGAAAATATAATTCTTTCCTGAAATATCTCGTGATTTATTTGCACTCATCTTAACCTATTCACACAATCACGGCTCACAAACTCCGATCCTTCATAAATATCTTTTGAGATGAAAACGTAACTGGGAACATGTGCAGCAATCGTCCGTTTGCATCCTTTAAAGGAGCAGAAGTGGATTTTCCGTGGGATTTATTCTCCCGTGGTAAGAATGAAACATATCGCGGATTTACTAACGTAGGAAACTCTGCCATTAGCGAAGTTCTCTTCTAATTTCACCGTCGGCGAACCCCAAACAGCTTTTCCGCTTCAAAGAGTTTTAATCCCGACGGTGGCGTGTGATTGATCGATCCGTGGCGTTTTAACGTCGTCTTCAGCTCTCGGACAATGAGCTGGAAATTTGAATGATGGGAAATCCATAGGGCCACTTTCCTCCATGGGATCATATTTGGATAAGTCTCCTTGAAGCCACGTATGAGGGGTATACTGAACGCCGTAAAAATATGCAGTTATATAAAATGGCAAATACAGGTGTGCGCTTATTACAATGAACGTATGCTAAGAACAATCTTGATCTATTGAAGGTACACTGCGATTCGCTTTAAAATTTTCGTGGCTCTATCTGAAACTTCTGGGTTAGATGAAATGAGAGATAAGCCAGTCTCAATCTAACTTATTAAGATGAAAACTGACTAAAAGATATGTTTATTGGTATCGAAACTTATATAAGAATGTCGTGAGTAAACCATTAATTGGTATGTTTTATATAAATTAAGGATAAAAGCGTAGATTATGCTTTTTTAGTGATAGAATGCTATTTTGGAATGGATCCTCAATACTTGCAAGGGGAACACCAGGTCAGTGATGCATTCTTTTGGAAATAATCGAGAATTCGTGGCCATCGAACCTATGATGGATCACCTTTTCCAGAGATTTCCTGTTGGGAGATATGACAATGCTGAATCAGTGACGCCCATGGTTTCGAGAAGATGTCATGATCTACGTTGTAGTGCACCTGTATGATAAGACTGCGTAAATCAGATTTTCAGTTGCCAATTATGTATAAACAGGGGCCTAGTGACACCAAGTTTTGAGCTCGTTTCTATTATTTTTGGGTATGAAACTTACCCTGAAAATATGAGGCAAGCAAGTGTTACAAGCTCACTTGGTTTTTCACTTGTCAGTCGTAACAATACAAATACCTAGATGCTTTCAATCCCTTCGCTATTGTTAATAATAATAATAATGTTTATTTTGATCCACGGATATATAGAAGCATGTGTGAGCAATTCACTGAATCTGTATTAATTTCAATTACACCATAAAATGTGGATTCTCTAGCCATACATCGTGGAAAGATATTAAGATGACAAACAACACACTTAGTAATATCCGCAAATAAAACATTAATACACAGCGCATTAAAGTTTTATTTTGGGATATTACTAAGTTTTTTGTTTGTCAATATTACAATTACAACATAATTACACCATTTCATGCCACTCTTAAAACAATTTCACAATAATCATCTATTACATATATACGCTACAATATATTAAATTTTATTACTATTAGAATACAAATACATTATACTCCTTCCAGTCGTGCATTTCATATCATTAAGATGATGTATCTAACTTAACACTTCTATAATTTATAAACTCATCCACACTATAATATATTTTTGTGAGTAGATATTTCTGCAGTTCTTACAAAATTGTATTTCAGTGCTATTTTTAAAAGCTTCAGGCAGGTTGTTATAAATTTTTAAAGCCATCACTCTAAAGCTTCTGCCAGTTCCACTACAAGTTTATATGATGGTATAGTAGTCCTTCCTTTATCGTCCTCTTAGACTTCGAAATCGGCGATTCACTAGGTATCAGGCTAGTTAGAGATTGTAATTGATTTGAAAAGGTTGCAGTTTTTAGCTTGTTGTAATTCTTTGTATATGAGAAGAAAAGAACGCCGATGATTGAAACTCAATTTTACTAAATGAAGAAATGCAGTACTAGATCCAACTTTTCCCCTACAAAAATTTATATTGCAGTGCTCTTGCATTGATTTTGGTGTATTAATATACATAGTGGCTTTGTCAGGATCATTCTGAGAATACAATCTTATTAATCTCGAAGCAAGATTGCGATATCTCCCATAAAATTATGTTTACAAAAATCATGCTGAAATCGATTCTTTACCACAGTCTGACAAACTGAGAAATCCCTGTACACTTACCGAAACGGAGGTCAATTTGGGACAAAACAAGCTTATGGAAGGAATGAACAAACATATATAAACAGGTTTTTAGTAAATATCAGCAGTAATTTCGTATTTCACGTACGAAGAATGGGACTTCATTTAGGGAGAGAACCCGTTATTACGAGTCTGAAGGAGTACCCCTCCCTCGGTTTACTCTATTCCTTCTTCCCATTGGCTTATTTTGTTGGACGTGGTCGTGATGAAGTTGATTCGGTAAACATGTCTCCGCTTCTTCCATCGATCTATCTTCGATCAATTCGGATATTATGCAACGAAAGGAAATGCTTCTTTTATTTCCTTCCGAAGAGAGATGCAGCGCACGCTTAAAATATCCGGAATTTCAGAGTTGAGAGGCGCTGTATGTTTATCTACGATAAGCCAGGAAAGCTCTCATCTGAGAGGAAACACGATTTTGAAAGATTTGAACATATTCCTTTTGTTTACTATTCAGGATTCCCATTTGAAAATATCCGAATCAATGAGTGTTTTTTCCTTTTAGGTAACTCACTAAAAGCATGTCGTACATCATTCTGCTTCATGAGTAATTCAGTTGTACGTAGAGAGTGCAATTTGTGAGGACCTGAAGATTCAGACTTTTTTGCTTCCATCACATCACTTCCGAAATAAAGTATCTTAGTTATTTTAATTCCCAGCATCGAGAGATCATTGGCGATACGCAAGAATGCTTTTAGAATCATTTTGTTAGAATACATAATTTGAATACAAGTTAACGCAAGTGTAATTTTGAATTTAATTTCCTAACATTTTAGAGCACTTTGATTATATGCTTTGTAAAGCATGTAAGATGAGTTGGAATCTTTATGACGTATACATGTTTGATGTTTTTCTCCATACTTGGTGAAACGCACAATTTGGGAGTTATCCAGGTGTCATTTTTTCGTATTTTGGGTTTAGCTGTATTTTAGTTTATCGAGAAATCATAACGATATTATTTCGAGATTTCATTTGATGCTTAAAGTTTTCTGTGCCATTGATACAATTGTATTTAAACTAAGAAAGGAATTTAAATTAACGTGCAAATAGGGAAGTGCGAACTCCAGTTAGGTTAACGACAAGGAAGTCGTCCACATCGCTGTTAGTACGTAACTCTTGGAAATTCAATACTTTTCAATACAAAAGTAAAGAGAACCCGCTGAATGGAAATAAATAACGTGTTTTCATCCTTATCGGGTCTACAATTCTAAGTGTATATCCGTGAACTATCATTTATTTCCTCTGACGATGCATTCTATACGACGTCGATCTACATTCATATCTTTAAAAAGATTTTCCATTTACGTAATGTTATCGAGAGAAATTAATAGGAAAGCGCTATACCTTTGAGCAAAAGATGGGCTTCATTTCGCGATGTCGCTTTCTTATCATAACGGAAAGGAACGGCTTTTCGAGACGGAAATTTAAGAGGGTTCCGCTTTAATCGTAAAGGGAAAAATAAACCGTAGCATTTTCAGAAAAAAGCAGAAAAATCGGAAAAAAGAGGAAGAGACTGATATCGATTCATGGCAATATCCATAAACAAGAAAAAAATGAATGATGAAGAAGCGTAGGTGGCGATGGGACACGAATAAAGACCCGAAAGGGATGCTGGGAATTAATGAAAAGCGAGGGAAATGCAAAGGGAAAGAGAGTTGAAGTGCAAGACAAGGACGGAGGGCATTTGGAATAAAGGAGATAGGTTGGAAGGGATGAAGTAGTTTGAGGTTGAGGAAGGACGAAACCATAATTAGAGTGATCGAAGGTTTTCTTAAAAGGTAGAACCGAATTTCGACGAAGCAGGTGAATGTAGGAACATTACATCCGCAAATATTCTCATTTTATCACTTTGAATTAATTGTTGTATAATATATGACGACGGGTTGCATAAAATTCTTTTGTTTAAATTTAGACAAAATAAATAAGTTTTATTACTAATTATTATTATTAATAGAGAAAGAATCTTCTATTACATGACTTAGCGAAGGTTTCAATGTTGAGGAGAAATTATTAAGGTAGGAACCCACGTTAAATGTAAATTTCATACCAAATAAAATAAAATGTCGGTGGATAAATCAAATACATACATATATTAAGAGTAACGGGAATCCTGGACCATAGATTATTCCGATTTAATTTCGGAAAAAAATTAATCGGTTTCTCCCATCCATTAACAAGAATCGTATATCTTTTTCCCCAATCTCAGAATAGCTTCTGAAACTCCCCTTCCATAGTATGTTATTGCTTTTAGAGGTTATTTTATAAATATTTATTTGCCAATTTTTTGTCTTATTACCACAGAATCCCTATTTATATTATTATTTATTAAAAACTGAAATTTTTATTCTGCTCCAGGTGGCTATCGTTTACATATAACCGCATATTTATCGCTTTTGAGTCATTTTATAAGTTATTATTCCTATTAAATCAGTTTTTGTTTTATCTCTCAATGGCGGAGTCGGTACATGGTACCAACTCCAATACCCTTCTGAGCGACCGCGCTATTGTGCTTAATTGCGATTTTGAATGTGTAAATGTTGAATTTGTTATAGAGGAAGGGGGGATATTATTGAATCGGTATGAAATTTAACTAGCAAATTATGTGGAATTTGGCCGACGTACTTGTGCGGGGCTACGCAATTAAATCGTAATTATCTTCTTTCCTCATCATCGTCCTGGATTCGATATATTATCCCCGGATTCCTTTGAATGCAACAGTTAGAGGACTGCTATCTGTTTTAATTAATTGCAGGGACGATTAACGGTTTCCAAGGTAAACTTTCAGAATTAAATGAAAGGCATGGATTGTAAATTAATTAAAATACCGAGGTTCGAGTACCTCTTCCTATTATCTTATCCTAATATCAACATTGAACTCTAAATCGGATTTATAATTACCACATTTAACCAGTGTGCCTAACAATGGATCATTCCACTAAAATTGATAGAAAAGCTCTTAATATCTTCTAATTAAAGCAGCTTTGAATACCGGTACTTTATTAGGGCTGCTTGATGTTATTTCACAGTGGTATATTGACATTAATCCAATTTAATTGGTAATTATGAAATGATAAGTGCTCGGAGTGTTAGATGAAAACCAGCAATCTCATATTTTTTCGCTAGTAGTTAAAAAGTCGGAAATTTGACCTCACTCTCTGGGATGTTGGTCGTTAAAGGTAAAGGCATTAACACCTAAATGTTGTATTAGAGATATCGTTTGACTCGTTTCAGGAATTTGGCAAATTATTGTGATAAAGTTAACAAAACACTGATTAAATTTATTGGTGCCGTTATTTGTTGATTTATAAATGTGCGTTGACTTGGGATCATAATGTACGAGTGTTTATTTTGCGTCTTGTGTATGCTCAGAAGATTATGAGTAGCCTATTTGCCAAATGTGGATTTACCATCGACAATTGGAACGTTCCTCAAATATTTATCATCTGAGATCGAATTGCAGCATCTCAAGAAACCATAGTACACAGAATAGTGACGTAAGTGAGGCATTCCGGGGAAGGAGGGAGTTGATTCGAGCAAACTGCGGATATTATGGAAGGGGATTCGGATCTTCGGTTAAAAACATCCGCTTCAAGCATGTATTAAAGATTGAGCAAAGATGTTTATTATCGAAAAATTAATACATTTATCAGGAAATAAGAAACATATTCATGGACATTGTGATGTAAAAAGAGAAAAACTTAAATAATATGTAAGTTGATGCATTTACTATATATACATCCGCTCCCGATTCTTCCCAAGTAAAAAGCTTAAAATTATATTTTAAACACACATATGGTAACATTAGATGTTAAAAGTTTTCTATTTCCTCAAAAAAGAGTCATAATCTCGCAGTCACTTCATGTAAAGACACTCGAGGGAAAAAGGTAACTCGCGAAAGAAGATCGTTTTTGCATTGACTTTATGATAGGAAGGTGATTTTACTTCTATTTATCATATTTATGTAAATTTATATTTGAAATGGGATAATTATTTAAATCTATCAAAAGGTTTTTAAACAATATGGTGGAGATATTTTCCAAATTTTGTAAGTTGGAATGGAAAAAATATAAATAATTCTATTTTAATTCACACTTTTTAATTTCTTCAAGCTATAATTTCTATAGGAAGACATGATTTTATTGAATGTCGTAAATTGAAAATGCCTATTTTCCATACAATTTAATTTTGTATCGATTGATTTATATTGATGAAAAATTAAATATTTTGGATGAAAAAGAGACGCTTGTGCGGTAATAAATATAACGTTTCGGTGCCTAGGTATTACCGTAGAAAAATATTAAATAGGCAATCCATATTGATAACGTAACTTTAAGGGCAAACAATATCCTAGCTTAGTCAGCATAAACCTTGTCCGTACTTCCGCACACACCCTTTAACTCAAATTTCTAACCAAAGAAGGGCCTGATTTTCCTCGAAAATAACCTAATTTCATACAAAACGCTAAAAGATTTACGCTTATAAACTTATTTTTACCCGGAAGGTAAAAGAAGATTTCACCTTGTGGGAACAACTAGATCAATGGAAATTGAGAATTGTGCTTATAGGCAAACATCGAGTACCTTTCAATAAATATTACACGATGTTGGTATATCTGGTTCGATAGGAAAACATTTTTTCTTTAAATTGCGGAACTCATTTGAAATCCTGCCTGATTGGAGATGACGTATGTGATCGAATTCAATAGAGACGGGAAGGGGTAAGGAAGCTAGAGCGGAGGCACTTATGTCTCTGAGATATTCAGGCTCTAAAGAAGCGGTGAATTGGCCCGGGGGGAATTTGTACACGGGGAATTCGTCCGCGGGGAAATGATCTCCCGACGGATTGGTACGCGGGGAATGGATCCCCCGTGCTGGTGTTATTCAGTCTTAGGTTAATAACTACTCTTATTCAGTCTTATGTTAATCTACACGCCCTGGTTATTGGCTAATGTTATAAATAAATTAACCTGGGGGGTTGGGTGAAGTGGGGTTGGTTTGGGTTGGTTTGGTAGTACAGCATCAGCGCGGGGGTTCAATTCCCCGCGTACTAATCTGTCGGGAGATCAATTCCCCGCGGATGAATTCCCCGCGTGCGAATTCCCCGCGTACGAATTCCCCGCGTACGAATTCCCCGCGTACGAATTCACCGGGCGCCCTAAAGAAGGTGAATTCATAGAAATAGATTATCACAAAATGTAGCTCCGATTCAAATTTGAAATTAAAGAGAAACTAATTAGGCATATAAATAAAACTAGCTAGAAACACGTCAAATGCCCGAAGAAGGATAATAATGTTGGAGATATTCAACGAGTTACTCGGTGAATGTGGGAGGACTGAAGAATGAAAGGGAATGATGAAAAGGATTGAAACGAAGGAGTTGAGGGGGCAACGAGAAAGCGATGAATAGGATGAGACAAAGGTAGTGATGAGAAGAGAGATGATCGTTAGGAGAGGAAAAGAAGGAAGAGAATCGTAGTGCGAATCTTAAATTTGCCTCTGGCATCGTGGGAAGGCACGGGGGCGGAAGTGACGTCATTTCGGAGTGACCGCGCTGGAAAGAGGCAGATCTAATTAGGGAAGGACAGGAACAGGAAATGTGTCGGAGTGAAAAGGGCAGTGGTGATCGCTTGAGAATTGCAACTAACTGGTTTTATGAAAATTATGAGCGAGATTACTTTTGCTGTTGTCACCGAAAATAATATTACAATGAACAAACATATCAAATTATAGAACGGATGTTCCGTCACTAAGAAGATTCTATGCGATTGAGATGCCTTTGCTTTTCACCAGAGTTCATTATTTGAAATTACAATTCATTCAAAACAGTATATGCATGTCCTGCCTAAGACTACGAGAAGTTGAAACAGTCCACAGTAAAAAAAATTGCGAAATTTCATCTTAGTTATTTCTACCATTATTACTATATATCCATCAATGAAGAATAATCCTTACAATATCTTTTCTTACGGAAGCAACCTTACTATCAATGTGTCTCTTATTCCAGGACTAACTTAAAATCCAAATATATTATAATTATTGCCATAGCGAAAGACGAAATTTTCCAAAATAATTCCAATAATTACAATTTAAATACAATAAATATTATGTTTGAAATAATGAAAATATTTGGTTACAATTCATCTTCCATGCTATCAAAGAAAGCGATGGGTATCTATCTATTCTTATCATCTGTTAATTATGCTGAAACATTTTGTAAAGGATTCCAAAAAAGAACTCAATTTCTAGAATATGTTTTGTGAAAGAGATGGATCGATTTGGGCTCCCCGTGGATGACCATTGATTTAAAACATTATCTTCTAATATAAAATTATTCCTAGATGCAAATAGACATCAGAATTATGTCTAGGCTGTTAAAATGCATTAAAATTAGTGGTAATGAGATAATAAAATTCTAATATAGAGATTGATCAACTTTCAAGCATAGGAAAATGTAAAATTTCAGTTGACAAGGATTGTAAAATTATTAAACGGCATATGTCGTTTTTTATTGATTCAATCACGAACAAATAGACAAAAAAAGTCATCACGTCGGGTCCTTTCCAATTTGCTTCATTATGTAGTTTCTTACACGTTATGAAGCATGTTTTTGTTTTGCGACTCATAAATGTAAATAAACCTTGTCTTCACTAACAAAATAATAAATGAGTTCATCATTCCATGCTTTTTCAATACCATTCATTTATGAAATAATAAATAACGAGCTACATTCATTTTTTGCGCAATGCCGCAAATCATCAAATTTTCCACTAAAAAATAACAACTTACAAAATTCAATTGAATTTTTTATTTTTTAGGAGATTAACTGGGTTGGTTTAAGCGGTTTAGATGTCGTAAAATCATTAAATAATCGATGTAATCGTTTACTTTCATAATTTAATCCTGGCTAATTATTTGCTCGTTTCAAAAAATCGCTATTAAATAATTGCTTTTGAACATATTCACTTTTAGATAAATTCCATTGCAATTATCAGTTTTCTCAGAAGTTTACTATTTTCTAAGTTCTTGATAACGTGTTTCCTTTATCGATAAAATTCGAGAAGACCAAATAGTTAAGTTATCACAGACCTGGTTTAGAAAACGTAATATTATAAAAAAAAACAAGCTCATCAATTTCTCGTATGAAAATATGTATATTAATTAATTATTTTTTTCATCATAGCTAACCATTTATTGTTGAAGAACCTAATTTATTTTTTTGGCAGAATTTGGGAGGGCCAAGTACATACAAATATATTAATTGCTTCAGATTCTTAAATGGTTTACTACTCAAAAGTCATTCAATTACAGGATTTTCTTCTATGAGAAGATGTAGATCAATTAATTTACTGTTCCTGTACATAGCTATTAAGTTTTTAAAGTGAGAAGGGGAGGGGGATGACAGAGTCATAAACTAATAGCTTGGACTAATTGCTCATGCTCATAACCCTAAATAGGCTCATAACCCCAATCATGCCAGTAACCAATCATTCTCATAACCGATTCTCAGAACCCCGAAAACATACTACTAACGTTCTTATTACCAAATTGCACCAATTATAATAACAGTATTCAACAAAATTCACCGTTCCGGTCTCTAATTTGTGGTGGCTCTTTATTATGAACAAACATAAGTTCTACCCGATGATGACGCTACGCGTTAAAAATCTAGGTCGTTGTATGAAATCCTATATTAACTTATACAAGTTGTTTATAATTCCCTTCAGCAGCAGTATTCAAATTTTAAAAATGTAGTGCGTGAAAAAACTTTCTGAAACCACAAAGACCGATGCAAAATTTCGAAAAAACCAATATAAATGGCGAAATGTATATTTGTACATCACTAACAATAATCTCACGGTTGATGTTGAGTTTTCTCAATTGATGGAGAAGAACTTTACGATAAAGGCAAAGCCTCTTATCAAACAAAATCAGTCTCGGTTTAGTCTTCAAGAACGAATTATGGTAAAATGAATAATGCGTCTCTCTGTTTACTTCTCATCCTTAAATCGTCTTTGAAATGAGATCGAGTCAAAGTTACAGCATCTGTCCTTTAAGTGGAGGACCAGACTTCGATTCCCAACCCTGCAAACGGTTACTTTTTCATGTCTCTTTATGTTTTATTAATTGATTATTTTATAAAAATTCAAAATTATCGTAAAAGACTTTAATATATGCAAAGATAAAACGAACTCTTTATTGCGGTGAAGTTCACCATAACTCAATACTGCTCTTATGTGGCGTAAAGGAATTTTCACAAAATTCTCTTTAGGAATGCGGAAAAGGCATAATATAAACGCTAATCCATGTGTAATTGTGTTTATTCGTCATCCAGTCGAGCTATTGGCGATAATAACTTTTAGCATACGAGATTAAGCAGATGCAATTGATGTGGTGGATGTGCTAAGGAAAAGATGATAAAATGATGTTTATTCACAAACATCGAATTTGAATCGAAGATCAAGTTATCCTATATGTGCTCTTGTCCATTAACCATTTGCTTTTTAATAACAGTTATTTGTTTGGAGGTAATTTATGATAAATAAAAGAGACATTAATGAAGATGGACGTGGAAGATCATACGTTGATCACGGAAAATTGCTGTGTAAATGTATGAAACATTTTCTGGGTCACGTGATCCTTGCTCGTGTTTAAATTGCATAATTTATGAAAAACCTTTCTTTATTAGGAAAAGTTGACCTTGCCTTAGTCTCATATTTAGCGTGTGCATTTTTATTTAACCTTTATTAATGATTTAATTTTTCTTCTTTCTTATCCCGATGAATTGAAAATTTTTCATTTGTACAAGATAAAAGAGGCATGTGTCTTTCAATTATTCTATCAGTCTTGTTCATGGCTGCGATGAATGTTACTGAGGTATGAGTGATGGTGAATTAAGGGCAAAGAAAAGAAGGTTAATTCGCATCGAAGCCGTGCACCTGGAAGAGAAACAAGAATAAACAAAAGTTAAAAGAAGAGACAAGACTGGAACTCGAACCCAGGCCTCCGACTTTCCGGACAGTTACTTAATTAAAATATCGATCCAGGGCCATGCTCTGTTTTTAAATTCTTTTTTTTTGTTGAGCACTAATCATGGTTTTTCCCTATAGAATGCCAAATAATATGCAAATCGTAAAGTCATTGTGCTTCACTTAAGTGATTATATTCCGCTTACTGCATTCTATTGCGGCGAAGAAATGAAGGGCAAACTACCTCACTCCTCATCCTACCTAGTAAGCCTCGTTCCCCCATACTCACGTAGCCCTTGGTATAAACTCAATCAGTTGAGGCTTTACTGAGTGGAAGTTCAAATCCATTGTTAAAATATTTATTTTTACAAGTAAAAATAAAATTAAAAAGTTATGAGATGCGGCAGATTCTGATTCACCGTTTATCTGGCAAAACACTCACTAATGACTACATTCCAAATACTTATTCTCCCCTCCTCTTATGCACCCTCCCTTGCCGTTCTACAACCCCAATTTCAATACCTCCCCCCCTACATTAACTTACTTATATATAGCCGTGTGTATCCTGTTCAGTACCTGATGATGGCCGAACGTGCCGAAACCGGTCGTTGTTTTTAGCGTTTTGGTGGATGTGTAATAGTAACTTTTTAATTTTATTTTTATTTGTAAGAATAAATATTTTAACAATAGCCCTTGGTCTCTAATCTTAAACGGGGTGAAGCAACAACCGGCTTCCGGACTGAATACTTAACAGAAATGATGAAATATAATTTAGGTATTTTAGGAGAGGGTAGCCGTTCTGTCGTTAATTTAGATAGGACATAAATAGAGGTACATTTAAGTCTCTACCCGGAGAAGGGAATTAAAATGATAAAGTATGAAATGGTAGAGTGGGTGTGGTGTGGCATATGGTCGATAGCAATGATTGAAAAGCTGCAGATGAACTGCTTTGGACACTTTTAGTTGAACGGCGTAATGTTGTAGAAATCAGCAGGAGAAAAGAGATGAAGAAGTTGAGCAGAAATTTTAAACCATTTGAAGGGGAGGAAAGGATACGTAAAATGTCCGATCGAATCAGAGGAAAGGAGATTGTAAAGAGATCAGCGCCGTCCTCCTGATGACCAAGAGATTCTTCATTTGATTTACTGGAACGGGAGAATTTACCATTCGCAATATTCTGCCCCTGCTATTATGTAACTGGCGTTTATTGAAAGAGGTTAATATAAGTCGCCTATCAGCGTAAGACGAAGAACCTTAACCTTAATGGCGATTAAATCCATTTCCGTTTTACTACTCTACGGGATAGGTCATAGAAAGGATGAATTCTATTTCAGGTTGTTTGATTGATTGAATTGCCTCTTTATCTTAATGTAGCCAATAGTAGTAGTAAACAGAGGTAGTACTTCGTAAACGGAAAGCAAGATAGTAGTATATGACTCTGGTAGAGATCAAGAAATCAAATAAATAAAACACTATCGGAAAGCAGTAATTTAGTATCTTACTTTTCTTTACTATGTTTCACTTGATGATAGCGTGTAGCTGCAACCGGTCGTCGATTAAGATTTTTTTGCGGAAATTACCAAGTTTGTTTATCATTTCTAATGTAATTCCACGAATTACGACCAGAGAACTTAGATTTCAAATGAAATGGAAATTTGGCAGGAAAATAAATGTAAGACCATCCAAATATGAAATTTTTCAAAGGAAACAAGGCTAAGTTAACAATCGAAGTTAATGTAAAAAACAGGAAGCGTCGGATGAATTCCTCTAATACTAATCTTCCTTTTTGTGATGGAAGGTGCACAGATGAAAACAGTAAAGGAATAGCGTTGGCCATGGAGCTTTTAGTGATATAAGAGTTTGAATAGTGTCAAATATCGTTTAAAGAGTTAACTTTACCATTTGAGAAAGAGGTTATGTAAACACACATGTTATCTTCCAGATAAGGCGTTATCAGATAATTCTGGTAGCGAATTTTTCCAAATAAACTTCAGCCTGAAGACCTTTAATGTAATTTATGCGAAGATATGTTTAAATATACATACTGTCGTTGCACAATAAGTTCAAGTGTTTTCAATACGTTTATAATGGAGCATATCAGATACTTAGAATTAAGAACGGAGGTACGTTAGAAGGTGTTCAATCCTAGAAATTTCCAAAAGCCTAAACACGAGCAAAATAAACGTACTTACGTGCGATATAAGATCCTCAAAGAAATAGTCGCGGAGTTTCATGAGTTTTGTTACGAATATTTTTATAAGTATTTTGGAGAAGTTAAATCGTAGCGATAATTTTTGGTGATTGAAATGAAACAAAAACAACATAATTCAAACACTCGTCACTCTCTTATCTCATCTATTCGCGTGGTTTTCAAAATGTTTTCATTTGCAAAACTCGTTTCCCAGTCCAGGGAACTTCAAGTAACCGCTACTTTCCTCGGTACATAAATAGATAACCTCAAATAGCGGATTAATTGGCGAATTCCGCAAGCGAATGGGACGGACCGTAAAGAGATAAGCAATGAATCAGAGCGAGAAAGAAAGGAAGTGGAGATAAGGAAAGCGGGTCGCTGATAGGTCGGGATTCCGAATAAATAAAACGGAGGCAGCGAAATAACAATGAAGGGGAGATGAATGGGAGGGGATTATGGCATAATAAATAGGGAATAAATCACGCGGAATAAAAGGTAAAGAAATTCGGTGTAGAATTAGAGCAAAGGGTTAGAGCGCGTGAAAGGAATTTGAAAAGAGAATTGCGGAGGAATGCTTGGAATCGGGAGATGAATGATTGCAGCCAATAGCGGCCATTCTCCAAATTACGCGCGTTTTCTATTTTTGGCAGCCATTGTGCCCACTCATAACTTACGACCGATAACTATTACTTACAATACAACCGAATCGCTGTAGATGGAGAACGTTTCGCGAATACGACTTCCAGTCAAAACAACAGATGCAAGAATGGAATAATGTTACTAAAACGCAAAGAAAAATCAATTAGTATAAGTTCATTGTTTAAGTACAGTGTATAAGGATATTTTTCCCAATTAGTAGCGTCAAATAAATAAAATAGCAACATCCTACAGGGTGGTGCACGAAATTTTTTACTATTCCATTTACATAAAACACATTTTTATTTTTATAAAATAAAAATTTGTAATATTTTTATGAAATTCCAATTTCCACAAACTACTGCACTCACTCGCACAGTTAGATCATCAATGCTACAATATTATAATGCGGTAGTTAAATGGTATTAAATTCCGTGCGTCACCCTGTATGTTAGAGTTCTTTATGCAATTTTTAGGCTTTTGCACTAAATCCTCTCTTTGACTTAAATTTCTATTTGTAAAAGTTTAATAATCGAGAAGAATTCAGTCTTCTAAATAACTACTCAGAAGAAATTTTAGGAGTGTAAAACTCTAAATTGCAAGAGTAATTCTATTAAAATTCGGAAGAGAAATTGAGTAGAGCGATGGTAATACGGCTTTTGGTGGAATCCATTCTTCATGAGATCATTAAAATGCTATTATTCGCTGCGTAAACATCTTTTCGTTTTGCTGGGATCTCTTTGTAAGATCTCCTTGAAAATTATCCAATCTTCATTCGTTACTGCTCTTTGGGTCTTATTTCAAGCCTCGCAATTGATGTTGTTTAGAAATGAGTTTGAAAGACTTAGAAAAGGGACAAAATAAGCTCGATAAGTAACAAAAGATTATAATTAATTAATGAAATCGGTAGTTGGTCGATATAATTCCTACTTTTGGCGCCCGGTGAATTGATCCGGGGGGAATTCGTCCCCGGGAATTGATTTCCCGACAGATTGGTATGCGGGGAATTGATCCCCCGCGCTGATGTTGTACTAACAACCCAACCTCGCCCAACCTCTCCGATTAACTTATTTATAACATTAACCAATAACCAGTAGATTAACATAAGACTGAACAACATTAGTTATTAACATAAATCTGAATAACATCAGCGCGGGGGATCAACTCCCCGCGTACCAATCTCTCTGGAGATCTATTCCCCGGGGACGAATTCCCCACGCATGAATTCCCCCCGGACCAATTCACCGGCCACGCCTACTTTTATATAAGAGATTGAGCTGAAATGCATAACCTTCTAAAGAAATTGTGTAGGATGTCAGAGAAATGGAGATAAGGCTTGAACTTGAAAATGCATAGCGGAGAAGATAAAAGTATAATCTTATTGTTGATATGTTTTTACTATAGGAGCATGTTGCACTTTCGTAGTAGTGATACCAAGATATCATTCTTTGTTAACCTTTGCTATTACTGTTTGCTACTACTATAGATCTGTGAGAGGACTACTTGCCTATTCCATAATAGTATATTGAATCTATTTGTTTATTGTGTTAAAGGAGAGATGAACGATTGGTGTGTGCACTGAGTTGTGCTTTCAGTTGTAAGTTTGTGATTCATTATAAATTATTTGTTTTGGGTTTTTCCAAGTGGAACTCAACAAGCTTAACGTGGAATAATCGTCGATATACTTTTGAACTTGTTGTCACTTATTATTCATTTTACAAAGATTAACTTGCATACACGATCGCAATTTTAAGAAATTCATAGAAGGCGTAGAGATGAAACATGTCCTTCTGATTTAAGAGAGAAAAAAAGAGGCGATAGATTCAGGTAGAACGCGAGGAGAGTGAAAAGTTAAAATGTGTTTATTGCCTTGTTTTTCGGTGCTATTCTGATGGCGCCAGCAGAGCCACCCTTCGGGTAGCGGCGGCCTCCGGAACCTCTCCATCGTTCTCTCCACCGCAACGACGCCAGGGCAAAAAAGGCCTCCCCAAACAAGCTTTCTCTATGGTAAAAAAGGGTGGTATGCGGTTTTTATTATTGGGGCAATTATTTTAGTTTTTCGCCTCTGAGGAACAAAAGGAGTTGAACGAATGGTCAACGGCGAACTTCGCTCACAATTCACTTTCCCATCAAGACGATGTATTCGGATAATAGCGACCCGGTTTTTTTTTCTTCTGCTCAAAAAAGTTTCCGAATTTATGGCGGAGGTAATCACCCGTAGCCTCCTTTATTTATGAGAGCATCCCTGATTTTTATTCCCCACAAACGTTTTACAAGGGTAATTAAGGATCCATAGCTGCTTTGTAAAATAAGAACATCGCCGAATATTAATTTCCATTTTTCTCGGCCATCGATTCACTCAATCCTCCATAATAGTTCTGAGTCCCGAGAATTGCAGCTTCCAAAAAAAGGATTCAATATTCCATCATTAAGTATAAGAACAAACGAACTATTCGATAGAAAAATATATTTAGGATGTCATTATTTCCTTTAATTTTATAATTTAAGTGTCTTCGTAAACCTAATCGATTGCCTTCTAGATTTTTCTATGTATCTTGTACAGGGGGAGGTCCTCTAGTATGGGGCAGCTAAGCCTTTTTGCAAATTGAAAAATTGTTAAGGGCTAATTCTAATTTAAAATTATACTTAAACTAACTTCGAAGTATTATGAATAGACCCTTTGAAGCAATTGCGTCAAACAAGATCGATTCAATATTTTTTTCGTTTGAAAAAACCCTTACATTTTGCTCATTTGAAAAGTTGGAAGTTTGTATGGGGCACCTTGTATAGGTTACGGAATAATCCAGTCCCTCTTTAATCGAACATCCTACCATACAAAATCCAATAATACATGATTTAAACCATTATTACAAGTATGATTATTCTTAAATAAATTATTGAAACATTTAAATTCTTTGCCTATTAGAGAAATTGTAATGGGTTATGAAAACAATCTGTCATCACAAATGTTTATATCACTATTCAAATCCATATCTTCCATGGGTGACAAGAAGGAACTAATTCTTATTAAATATAGACCTAGCTTCGTAAGAGTAAGTTTTTTCATTCGGATCGATCCTCAATGGCCTTTATATTTAGTCTAAAAAGTATTTTCTTGAAATAATGCTTTATCGTGGAGTAATTCGTAGAACTTCATTGCCATGTTGCTTCGAAAGGGTTTGGCCAAATATAGTATAATTTAACATTCATCTCATGTTTACGATTACGCGATGGACATGAAGGAGAAAAAGTCTGCCGTAGCCGGGGATCGAACCGAATGTTCTTCCTCTTCTTCATTCATCTCATGTATTTATTAATATAATTTATTGTATCGTTTCCTCGATCATATCATGTTTTGTTTTTATATTTCCAAACTTTACTTTAAAGTTTCTCCAAAAGCAACATTTTGCTGCTGCATGAGTATTCACCCAGCATCCAAAGTTCCAAAGACAATGATTTTGGAAAGCTTTACTTATAACTATTATCCTGCTTTCCAACGTTTTTTCTATCTGTTATAAATTCCTGTTATTTGAGATATTCTTCCAGAAATTTTAAATTTCTAGATTTCACGGTTAGTTTTCCGCTTATCAATGATTTATTGATTTAGCTGTGTTATGGAAACTAACGAATTTTCCCCATTGAGTTGACTCTTTTGATGGACACCGTCATTATTTTCTCCAACGTCGGAATATGAATTATTAACGTCATCACAACGAGATATAAGCACAATTAGTAGTCCTGAACAAATTTCTGTATTTAAAAAATTAATTCGTGATAGTTTTTCCAATTTCGTATTCTGGAAATTAATGAAGGTAGATTAGTTGGTAGCTCCATGAATGTCATCATTTCCAATGAGCGTTGTTTGCTAAAAAGCATTCGAAAATGATAAAATTATTGCATACATTAATGAATGTTGAAATTCGAGCATTCATCAACTGATAGAATGGAATTTGAAATGTTAATTCTCTACTTCAAAAGCCTCTCTCCCAAACTTCTAATTAACAGATCAAAAATTTAACAGATCAAAAATCAAGAAATCAACAAAAAATAATAAAAATACGTTACCCTAAAACTGAATAGATTAGATTTTCAAATTATGACTCGTTTCTTTGTTGCAAAAGTTATAAATCAACGATCTACCTGCATTTGTTTTCCATTTTGACTTGATTTTTATGTCCTGGTTTATAAATTTCTTTCGATTGATAAAAAAGGCATATTTGGAATTGCTTGAGGACTTGGTGAAACTCCATTGTTGTAATGAAGGTAGAAATAACGAAGTGAAAATTTTATAGTATTCCTTATTGCGACCGGTTTCAACTACCAATTGTCATCTTCAGACCAGATTTTATCTTAGTTATTTATCCCGTTATTGCATCCTTATTGCATATTGATTGAAATTTCAACCAGTATGCAATAAGACGACAGGGGAAAGATATCCCAGGGACGTGGTTTTAAAGCGTGTTTCTTGCAGAATATAATATTGCGATTATAAAAAAGCTTCTTCTGTTTAAAATACAAAATATGGTGCAGTAAGTGATGGATGGCGGGAATATATATTGTCAATAATTGTCTCAATAATGATTGCTTGACCCCATGGCTAGATTATTGAATAAAAGGTGAACTGCGGTACAAGATGAGCGAATAGAAAAATTTAAATCAAATCCTGACCGATTAAAATAGAAATAGTAAGAGACGTAAAATGTTAGCGTTTAAGGAAATAATTTCCGGTCCGCAACGTATTCATTGGTCTCCGTGTTTGCAGGAGAAGGCCCGAAAACAGTACATAATGCGGGCGAAGGAGAGCGTTTTTTGCAGCGTATTAATCCATTCAGCCATTCATAAGCGTCAGAGAAGGGCTAAGGGGATAGCATTCAGAGAATAAGTTTTTATCTTTGCAGTGTCCATTCATTTAAAAAATGAGAACGGAGGGTCCGGCGAGCGTATCTCGCGACTCATGCTTTTCCGTAAAAATAAATTACGCAATCAAGCGAAGATTAAAATTAACAAGCGTTTCCCTGCGAATATTGCATGGTTTAAATGCTCGGAATTCAAGCGGTGGGAGAGTAGTTTCTCAACCACAGTAAAGGGGGAGCATTGTAAATTCATTACCTCGGTACCGTTTTATAAGAAGCATCGAGTAACATAGAGATCAACTGTTTTCCAACTACGAAAGTCTAGTTTCAAACTTTTAAAAGTCCTTTTTGGCATAATTTTAAGCTTCGGCATAAGAATAATAAGGCTTGAGGCGAAAACTGTTAAAGTTGAGCTGATGATAATTTTGCCGCCTGGAGTGGGATGCGGCGAGGGCTGTTAGGGAGGTCGGGGGTGGGATGTCGTCGGAAGGCCTCGTTTACCATTCGAATGCATTGGAAATCATTAAGTCCCAATTCGAAATCATTAATGCATCATTATTCGTAAGCAGGCGGAACATTGAAGAAATGCAACGAAAAGTAAAAAATAGGACTTGTTCGGGAAAAAAACGAGAATTATTTCTGAACACATTTCGGTGATACTTTATATTCAGTTTTACCGAAATAGATGAGCGAGACCATTTGGATGTTCAAGTTCGTTTGCAGAAGTGAACATAGAGTCACAGTGTACGCCCGAGAGTTTCGCAGCTTATACTTAAGTTGTTCCAGTAGCACGCTTAAACCATTTTCTTCAGCATATTTGTACTGTAATAAGAGGAACTAAATCTCAATTTTTTCCAAATCTCAGAACGGGTGAAATGGAAAACTTTTGAGGTGCCTAAATCCAACGTCTACATGTATTCTTATACATTAAATTACCCATTGTACCCTATGCTCTCTTTCTCATTAGTTGTGATGAAATATTTCAAAATTAACTTCTGTGGTGTATCTTTGGATTATTATCAAGGATGCTCGATCAATGACTCAAATATGCAAAGCTGTTAGGTGTATATGTAGACGAAAATTTAAATGTAGGGAACAAATGACTTGCAATTCTCTAGCTTTAAATAGAGCGTGTTTTAACACATCATCCATTTCAAATATTACTAATATGGAAACCCGGCTGACAGTATGTTACGGATACTTCCACTCAGTTTTAAAATACAGCATTATTCTATTGGGAGCAGCTTCCGGCTGGTTTGAAATTTTCAAAATAAAAAAGATGCCCAAGTTCTATAATAAATAAAATAAATAATTTCTGGCTCTACTTCGTGGAAAGCCATGTAGAGAGATGAGAAAACTTCGTATTATTCCTCAAAATATATTTGGACGACTAGTTCCGGCTGCTCACCATCATCAGGTGATTCCCAGAACAAGATTAGCGAGAGATTTAATAATAATTCACAATGTTTCTTGGTCGAATTAAAAAACATGTTGATAAGTAAATGCTATCATTCTATTAATGAATTTTTAAATTAAATTGATGTTTCTGTATAGTTTATGTACTGCAATTTAACTGTAAATAACTTAGCGCTTTCACTATGTCTTATAAAAATTCTGTAAGGCATGAATAAGGTATATGTGTGCATATATAAAAGGTATATGTATCAATCAAAATATGAATGTAGTATAAGAAATATAAGAAATAAAGTTCCATATATCAATCCTTTGCCGCACTCTAAGAAAGAAACGCAGCGATTAAAAAAATATAATCTGAAATGTAGAAATGAGAGATAACGCCGCTGATAACAAATGTTTATATTCAATTAATGAATTTTGTATTATTAATTTACTGTCATCATATTGTAAATAAATTAGTTTTTATTTTCTCCTTTTGTTAAAAATTATGCATTTTTATATGTAAGTATGCATATTTGTTTTATTTTTAAATATGGAGTACATAATTGTAATATTAATAATGTGACATTGGCATATGTTATAAGTAATTTATTTTACTACTGTACTGTTATGTATATGACGTGACATCTGTTCATTTCAGTGCAATATCTGAAAGTATTGTGAATCTTAAATACCAATTAATAAACTAAATTATGTACTTGTTCCGTCACAGAGACATCTGCTTCCATCACCACCCACCAGTCAAGGAAGAAAGGATTATTCTTAAGGATTTGTTTCTAATTCCTATTATTTGAAATAGGAAATTGTAGTTATTATCAGGTTGGTCTACATCACAATGGGCTTAAGCAATTATGACTTGATTTTATTTTTATTTGTTTCATTGTAGATTTTACGTGCAAATGGACGTAAGAAACAATAAAAGTCGATTCGCTGCAGAATTCGGATTACTCTCGCATCAGAATGCATCTCAATGATAGTCATTTATTAAAATATACTTACTTTTTTATTATATGTACGTTTAATAAGGTCCTATAAGTTACATTTGGTAGTCGACAAAGAAATCTCACTTTGATGAAAAAGTAGTTATTTTGTGTCTCTAATAATTCGGTTAAGAGTTGAAACCTAGACGTTATAGGCCATCGCTGTTTCGGAACAATACTTTGGATCGTCACCTATTACTTGAAGTCGTCTTCATTTGCAACAGAAGTCGATGAGATTTTATTTCCTCAAAGTCTCACAATGTTATATTTCGAAGTTCTTTCTTTTTTCCAACGTTACCAATCCATTGGGCAGAGACAAAATGCTTTCCAATAATTGCTAGGATTAAGAGAGCGAAAGGGTTCCGTAATTATCGGTGGTTGTTTTCCGAAGGGACTTTCAGTTGAATAGTTTCGCCATTAAGACAAAAGGTTATCTCACTCGCTTGTATGCTGACGTCATTCAATGGCTCCATCAGAAGATCAAGAAGATGAGAGGAAACAATTTCTTATCGCCATCCTCTGGAATCTGTTGTTCTGAGAGAACGCGTACTCACCGCAATTTATCTGACCTTCGATTGCACTTTAAGTAATTGGAAATTTCTCTTATGTTCGGCGTTGCAACATTTGATTCCTCGAATATCGGTTTGAGACGGAAAATCATCGGTTTTATTCGGTTGTATATCTTTGAAAGCGATTGATTTCCGAATCTATGTGAAGGAGAAACATTTTGTATTCATTCAGGCATTCCGTCGGAGATCCCTCAAAGTAACTATTCCTTCGTCCACACTTGACCTTCTTAAGAACTAAAAAGAGTATAGGAATGTCAAATATCGATTTTAATCAATGTTACTGGGCCGCACTTCTATGATCGTCCTTCAGAAGTAATTCAAAGGAGAGATTCAAATATCTCCAATCAATGGCTACAAGTTTCCATTATAATAGACATCATTAGGTCTTTTCAAAAAATGAAAAAACTTGGTATCTTCCACAGTGATTTATTCAAACACGACCGGTTTCGTCACCGTGATGACATCTTCTGGAGTTCCAAGTTTTTTCATTTTTTGAAATGTCTATTCCATTCCACGAAGTCACGCTTCTGCATATCAATTTTATTATTAGGTCTATTGAAAAGTGCTGTACTCTAAAACGAAAATTTGGAAAATTGTTGTTTTTCCTTATTCTCCACCATTATTATTAAAATGTATGTTAACATGTAGAATCTACATACTTACTTAAAACTAACTACCTTAATGTCCTACACTTTTTTGGTTACTCCGTGGACCAAGGGAGGGTCAAAAATTGCCCACTTTTGTTTTTTTCGATAAAATAATAATGAAACACCATATATCTTCCATAATTGCCTTCTTGAATTTTTATAAACTTCTTACAATGATTTTTGTTGCTAAAAATTGTACTACTGCGATAAAAATAATGAAATTTTTATTTTTTAAAAACTCATCAAAGACGAGTATACGATAAAGCTTCTTCTCAATGCAACCGTCTTTAAAGCTCAAATTCGGAAAATAAGTTTGTAAATCACCATTAGTTATGCTTATAAATCAACAAAAAGGTATACTTAAAAATTAAATTAAATCATTAAAATTAATGAAAATCTATTTGTCAAAATATATGATTCCATTTGGTTCAAAAACATGTTGCAGGTTGGAGCAAGGGAGGATCATTTTGTGTCCGCCGCCTATTTCTGCTCTCATTACATTGCTTAAAAAACGTGCAAAATGCATCAACTTATAGTTAGTATATGACTAACTACCTAACTATCTTTAACAACCTAGATTTGACAATGTAATGAAGTTATAAGACTGTATAACACGATTAAGTTCTTAAAATATTGAAAAAGAAAAGTGGTTGATATTTTTTAACCCTCCCTTGTTCCTTTAAGAGTTAAATTATATGGAATAGAGTTTAGATTTTATAATGAGATCTTGTTGCATAAAAATTCAAAGGTTAGTTTGATGACTTTTTAATAATCACTTAACTGTTCCTTGAGCTATCTCTTGTATACTAAATCGTTAAATGATATTTAAAAGAGATCACAGAAAAAAACTAACAAAACACTTATTTATCCATAATGATTGTTTTTCTGTGTTGTAATAATTGCATTATGTATACAAATAACAAAATTTTGCAGCAGTGAATTGTATGATGTCATGCATAACTATGATATGAATTTATGAAGGTGATTAATTTTCGTATGATTACCTAATTTTATATCATTCGTTACCTTAACTGCAACTTGCATATATATTGAAGTCCTTATTTATTATCTTTATTTAAATCGGATTTTTTTCACATTTCACTATCGTTTTCAAGAATCTTAATTAAAGCAGATGTACGTTTACCCTGTAATCCAAATCTACCATGTTTGGAGGCACCATATAATTATTCTTTCTCCCTCGTTAGTGACAGTTTGATTCTCCTTTATTATGATATCTCCTTGATATCCTTAATTCCTCAGTGATTATCCAACTTTACATTTATATTCATTATATTTCTTACACATAAACTGTCATCGTTTTAAATCACCTTTCCAGTCTCACAATATTAGTCCAGACTTCATTTTTATGTGATCAATTGGCCTTACCTTAAATATAAAAATGCGTTATCTTTAGGAGATATCTATTTATTCCGGCTAAATATTTACAATAGCTGTAGCTTTTTCAGTTAGAACGTGTCAATCCCTCAATCATTTTTAGATTCATCGTAAATTATATTTTTCCTTTAATTCTTCTCATTCAAGAAGTTTAATTGATCTCAACTCCACCTTTACGTAGTTTCACATAAAATGTGCCTCAGTTATCAAACCTCAAATATATTGTTTCCATCACATCGTCGAAGTTGCGCTTTGGTTCTCTGTCTGTTTAAGTTGATGGTTTTGCTGTAATTACTCATTTTTTATACCCATATTATATCTCACTCCAAACGTGCCAACATTTTCGCTCTCCCTCTTTTCATTACCTCGAAATGTTTAGTATCCATGACAATAGTGTTGTTTTTCTTGGTACTATGTCCGTAATGGAATCTTTGGGAGAAACAATTATAGGAAAAATAATAGATCTAATATTCTTCTTATAATTATTATCATCTTCCATCAGGCCAACATGAAACATGGAGAAACTATCAACGGTATCTTCGGAAGAGCCACCACTCCTTCGTTCCACCTTCTCATGGAAACTAGTAACTAAGTAAGTAACTAAGTAATTAACTATTTTATTCACTACATTAAATAATTGATTCATAATATTTAGAGAACTTTCTCTCTAACTTTGCAGTATTTTTATTACCTTTTTTACCAATTCAGACGATGATATAATTGAATTTGTCCAAACATTCCATCTTTAACTTTCTATTGGGATTCGCAGAATTTGTACTTAGCAAAGAACTTACTTAGCAGAACTTGGACTGAATTGTGCTCTGAATATACTTGATATCTTCCCTAAGGGGATTTTATAGTCTCGCTAGACTTAAACATCACTTAGTTTGAATGTAAGTCGAGGATACCTTCCGTTTCAGAGCATTTTCCACTCGAATAAACCTGCTTTCAGTTATTAGCTCCAGGGCATGTATTTTTTCCGCGAGTTCCCTAGATACGATTCTTCTATAACCGACTTTCAATGACTAACTCCGTCAGTTATTAGATTTTTCCTATTTATATCTTTCATTACTTTTTCTCACATCTTGTAAATCTCAACTTTAACTTCTTAGTTACGAATGAGTTTTTCTCAAGAGGTTTCTTTTCGAAGTCTTTGTTTTCTGGTTGGGTTTTTATACAGTTATTAAATCCTTAAATCATCTTTTATTTTCGGTGAGGTGTGCCTGATTATTTATCTTAACTCATTTTTTCCTTATTCTCTTGAAAATCATGTGCATTATAGTAATCATTGCCTAATTTATTTTCGACCTCCAGTGATAGGAATCATTTGATTATATTGGGTAACTTTGACATTTTCAGTGATTTGGTATTTTATGAATAAAGAAAACTATAATTTCGTATTTTCAACTTGTTTCTCTGTTTGGATGCAGATTTTGATACTTTTTATTCTCTTGAGGCACTTTTGTCTAAATCGTAAGTTTATTCATATAGGTTATTTATAATATTTTAGGTCTTTAGTTTATGATCTCAGTCTAAATGGATTTATCTATAACAAACTGCAGTTCTGCCCTCTTACAGGAATCACTATTTTTAGATATAATTTCCGTTGAAGAATAAACTGGTTTACTCGATAACGTCATTACTCATAGAACAGCAACATTCTGGATATAAGAAGTTCAAAGGTGTTTGCTTCTGCATAATAGTTTTATTTATCTTCAATCTCTGTGTACGCTTCTCTTTTTTGCTGTTTGGTTGCTGATTTTCCTCAATGCAACCTCATACCCTTTGAAGAAAGCAATGTACTCTTATTATCTTTCACCAATTTTGTGAGTTTCATGAAGTAAGCTGCAACTGTACTTACCATTTTGTGAACATGATAAACATCTTAGCGTAATCAATATTTAACTTTTCCTGCAATTATGAAGCATCTACTAATAGGTGGAAATTCATTTCCATTTAGAAATGTGATCTATTATTGCTATTTCAAGAATAAATATTACAGAAAGTGGTTTATTTTCCTAGTTGTGTACACACGCAAAATATGAAGAAATATTTAATATCAAAACCATAAATTTAAAATTTACCTGAAAAATCATACACTAAGTTATTACAAACTTTATTTCCGAATAATTACAGAAATAATAATTACGCAAAAGAATTATCCAATACCGTATGGATGAAAGATAAGGGAACGTAAAAGTAAAGGAAGAAGTTCCATCCTTCTTTCATTGAACACCTTTTATCACATTCACAAACAACTCGAGAAATATATTTTTTCTTTTTCCCATATAAGCCTTCTTGTTTGTAACTTCCTTACCTAAAGATGGCCGATCTGTGCCGAAACCGGTCGTGTTTCAGATAAATGTGTGGAAAAAAGTATTTGTAAAAATCTTTATTCTTAACATCCTCTGTTATGGATTTCCACTCGGTAAAGCCTGCCACAATCTAATTTACATATTAATGTGTTTATTAATCTAAAAACACTACCAGAAATAACACACATCCGTCAGGTATCTGAATGAAGGAATAGACAACATCCAAAATGCTTTGGTATTTCGTATATTCGTGAACGCATCCACCAAAACAATCCGTTACCACATTCGTTAGCCGATGCACGGAAAACACACTTCGTTTGCCTAAGGATTCCAAACCGTAGCTACTCGTTAACCAAGATATATGGAGTGCCTTTTAGAAAAAAATATTTCCCATCCTCGAGGACGATGAAATCATTCCTAGTTTAATTTTCGTTATTTTTCAAACGATTTCCAACGGATATTTGCCAACCGTTAAAGTTCAGCCGCTGTTATTTTGGCCACGTAAATGTAAAATTGTAATTTTTGCGAGCTACAACATTTAATTCTATAGAAACATTGTGTTCACGCTGTTTATACGAGGCCTAATATGACTATGACAAGCCTAAAATACGTATAGCGCTTTTGTGACTCTGTCAAAGAAATTTCCCGAGAGCCCCTTCGTTATCCACGGGTTAAAAAGAGAGGAAATCTGTCGAAAACAAGGACAGGGCGTTTTTTACAAATGAAATCGCTGGGTGTTTTACGCCGTGGTTAAGAGGTTTCCGCTTCGTTTTTTTTTGGTGTGCAGTGTGGACGGAGGTTTGCTAGAGACAATGAGGATGTGCCACAGGTCACGTGATCTCTGGATAAAGTGATATTTCAGCGCGCGGATGAGCATCGGTACCCGCTTCCCGCTTCACTGCCTCGGAATGTCCATCTCTTTGGGCCACGCCCATTCGCATTGTTTTTCTTCCCTTGCTAATCTCTCGCTTTTATCGCCTGCATTGCATGTACAGGGCTGCGTGGAGCATCGCGTCTAAAAGGCAGTATCGCTCAAGGAAACTTTTGATCATTTGTTTTTATTTTGAAATACAAAATAGCTTTTTTTCTATGTTACAAAATTTCAGTTGCAGTTGCATTTAAACATAAATATTTGCTTTTTTACGTTACAACTTATATCGTTTTCAGTGAAATTCAGAAAATTCTTCCGAAGCGAGCACTTTTGCACTTCGTATCGTATTTTGTGACTAATTTTGATGCCTTTTTTAATTTAATATAACTTCTCATTTAGTTATTGGGCCCATTAGTATTCATTAGAGATATTATCTATCTAATATAGCTTATCAATATTTCAACGAAGACCACAAAGTACAAGCAAGTAAAAAGGTACAATTTTCTTGGAATTTGGAACGCATTAATTTACATTCATAACAATTAAACAAATAATAATATGAATTACTTCTTAGAAAAGGTCTCCCGTTTTATATAAGTTATTTCTTATCGAGTTGCGAACAAATTATTTCATAATTGAGTTTTTTCTCTTTATTGGCATTCGAACCAACTTCATGAGGGTCATTCACCACAATGAGCTCATTCCTAAAGAGTAAATGAGGGTGTCCTCCGCTGCTCTTGGTTACCCCCTCTTGGCACTTCCTTCTTTCAGTCGCACGTGAAAAATATCGACGGCTACACTTTTCAAACGCGGAAGCTGTATTTTTTCATTGTGGAGAGAGCGGTGATTGAATGTGATTTGGGGAATGAAGCAGGAAAAGCGGAAAAGTCGTGACTTTTTTGGGACGTTTCCTCCGGCACACGGAACAATGAGTTCGGTTTCTCTCTTTTTAATTAATGCGCGCTGGAGTCGACGAGTGGCCCACTGCGCAGCGAACCGGTTAAATAAATTTTCCGGTCGTCGTTATGAAAGCCATCGGAAAGAATCTTTTTTTTTGCTTCGAATAAATTGCGAATGAAATGATGCCGAAATGCGTCTGAAAGGGTACAGGAAAAGTTATTTATGTATTTGTTTTCGGAATTGTGCTGAAAAAAATTAAGAGTCAACCTGAGACAGTTTTCCGCTCGAATTCTGAATGAATTCATCGGCAAAACATAATATGTGATTCCTCTGCGTTTTAATGTGGTATAATATCTCTTCATTTTGCTGTTGGGTTCATTTTAATGTGAGGCCAATCTTTAGAGATTCTGCTTTTATAGTAAAGTACGACCTAACATGAATGCCATTACAGCTAAGACTTGGGGTGGTAATGTTTTCTTTGTAAGCGGAAAAATTTTGAAAGAAGCGATTTCGTCCAATACTATGAATTTATATTTTATGTTCAATGTTAATTAATATATTGTAATATTATAATGATCATAATACAGATATATAATAGTTTTCAGTGATTTTTTCATCGAGGAATCTTAAATAACTAAACAATCCTATAACAAAGTGCAGTTTACGTTTTGCATGAGAACATTGTAGTTTATATATATAATAGGAAAATTATAAATTTAATTCTAATGTTAAAAAAGAGCTAGTTTTGTATTTTATTTTGACTATACGAATTGATTTCTGTAAGCTTCTCTTCTTCCCTTAAAATCATTCAGACCATTGAGATTTTCGATGAGTTGTCACCCATTTTTTGAGTGCGTTCTCCAGCAGTGGAATTTTTTCCCCAAGTTCTTAGTTTAGGTTTTCTAAATCCACAAAGTAGTTTTCTTCGTCGCACTTTTTTCTTTTTTCAATCCAAGCTTTCTTAAAATATATAGGATGAAGGGTTGGATGTAAGAAGAGACGTTATAGTCTCAATCTCGCCATAAATAAAGTCCTTTATTGTTGTTACATTTTTTGTCTTCTTACCTAAATATATGTTAAGGAAAAGCTTTCACAGAACAATAGGGAAGATGTGAGATTTATTCAGTCATGTTGGATTCGGTTCTTCTTTTCCCATGACTTTCATCTTTATTACTCAGAGAAGATATTCCGCGTATCTTTTTAAGGATAAATTTGCAAACACGTCTTTGAATAATTGTAAGCGTTACCGTATCGACAATCAAAAATACCTCGTCGGACAGATATTGCATCGTTTACAAAGATGGCCCCGAAGACAAAGGAGTAGCAATTATAAAAAGGGATGGAGCTCAGGTTAAGTGCGTGATTCGAGAGAATAAGGGCCGGAATAAATCTCGGCGGAGTTCGGCAAGACGCGCCTTTACCGAAGCATGAGAATCGCCAAATTTGTTTGTGGGAAAAGAAAGAAGTGTGTGCATTGGAGTGTTATGAGAAGATCCCCATTTCGCATGCAAATGTCTCCGCTTTCCTGCATCTCATCTTTCGCCCCCAAATTCATTCTCGCTACTTCCCTTTATGTTTGCACACGTGACTCTTGTTTTGCGACCCCTTCTTCTCCTCTTCCTCATTTGATCCCCTCTCACAATAAAGCCGTCTGCCCTCTTCGTAATCGACGCCATCCCTCGGAGAAGCGGTTAACGGAAGCGGAAAATCTCGAACAAAAAATCCCCTGTTTTGGAGAAGAGGTTTGTTTCTTTGTGTGTGTCTCGTGGTTGAGTCTAGCGCTTTCTCTATTTTATCAAATTTCACAATGTTGCAAAGAACGTTTTCAGTGCGCCGTATACATTGAGATAAAGATGTATGTCTCTTCATGTGCGAAATATATATATGAATATCCAGTAAACAGTGTTCGATTGTTTTACCCAAAGTATTTTATCTAGGAAACGTATCATCCATCGGCTGATTCGCTGAAGTACACGTCTCACCGGAGTTATTGCCCTTGGATATTACGCACAAGATATTTCACCCACTTTATGTTTAACTTAAGAGTGGATTTGTTTAAACGCATTTATTGCGGGAGAATTTTAGTGTGGAGATATTTTCTTCGACAATTTCCAATAATTTTGATTCTAGTTCACCTCAGAGATGTTTCTTGGAATAACGATACCCTGTGGTAAATTATATTTACAGCGTATTAAAATTTCTATAGTTATGAGACATTTATTTTAAAATTTAGAATCGAAGGCGTAAGTCTCCCGAAATTTTTGGCTGCGTTTCCTTTGGAGAAAATTACAAAATCGATATATTTAAAGCACTTGTTTATTTCCATGACAACTGTAATGCCACCTGAATCAGCTATAAAACGTATGACACTCTAAGGCCCACTATTTTAGTTATGATTAAAAAGGAGTTTAACCGCAATCTTCACTTAAACGATAACCAATCGTACTAAAGTCTATATTCATGCCTTCACTGGTTTAAAATAATGATTAACGTGAGTGTTAGTAAGTACCATAATGAGGCCCGGCACTATTATCTACTTAAATCCGCTAATCAACTAATCTGAAGATTAAGCATAACTGCAATTTAGCGGGATGGAGTATATTATAATTAAACATAGTTGTAAGATTTGAAGTACACTCAATCTGGTACTAACCTTAATGATCATTTTAAATACCAGTAATATTTGAACTTTCAGTTGTAATACGCTTTATTAGAGTTAAAGTGAATATTACAGTCAACATATCGTCGTAAGCTCACTCATGGGATTTTTAGATAGAAATGAATTCCTCGACGCAAACCAGCATGGTTTTCGTAAGTCCCGATCATGTGAAACCCAACTTGCTCTATTTGTACACGATATCTTAAAGTCCGCCGAAAGTAAAAAGCAAGTGGACGCTATTTTCCTAGATTTCAAAAAAGCATTCGATAGAGTCCCCCACTACAAACTAATTTACAAACTAAAACTAGCGGGCATTAACAAGGAAGTAGTCGACTGGGTTAAGGATTTTCTCTACGAGAGGGAACAACAAGTTGTGGTGGATGGCGTTAGCTCAAATAGAGTCAAAGTTACCTCTGGCGTACCTCAAGGCAGTGTAATTGGACCTCTTCTTTTCCTTATTTATATCAAGGACTTGAGTGACGAGATAGCTAGTAATGTGAGGATATTTGCGGATGACTCGGTTATATATAGGGAAATAACAAACGAGGAAGACCGGACATCTCTCTCAAACGATTTAGTCCTCATCCAAAGGTGGTGCGAAAAATGGGAATTAGATATTAACGTAAGTAAATGCTCCGTAGTTAATTTCTTCGAAAAGAAAAAAATGCGTCAAAATCACCCATACAAAATTAATGGAATTAGTATCAAAGTAGTAGATTCAGTTAAATATCTCGGGATCAACATTACTAATAACTTAAATTGGAGCACTCATATTCGAAAAATCTGCGGCAAAGCAAGTAAAAGGCTTGGCTTTGTAAAGCGCATTGTCGGTAAATGCGACGAAAAGGTGAGAGAGCGATGTTATTTTACCTTGGTCAGACCCCTTCTGGAATATGCGGCAAGTATATGGGATCCGGCGGATGAAACGTGTACTCGCGAACTCGAGAAAGTGCAGCGTAAAGCGGTTCGTTTTGTTAAGAAATGCTACGATAAAAAAGCAGGCGTTACAAAAACACTCTCAGACTTAGGTTGGGAATCCTTGAAAGAAAGGAGATTGGAAGCTAGGCTGCGATTGCTTAATAAATTCAGGGAAAGTACATTTTCGTAGGATACAATCGGTATCATGCAACCCCCTGCTACGTCGGTCGATCCGATAATGACCGTAAGTTAAGAGAAATAGATGCTAGGACGAATCGTTTTAGAGATTCATTCTTTCCGCGAACAATACGTGACAATAATCGAATAAGGAAGTAATTTAGATTCAACTGGTGTTTACATCCCCTGCCACACGCCGAAAGGCGGCTTGTAGGGTATTATTGTAGATGTAGATGTAGATGTACAGTTAATATCCATTTAACTATACCATGTTATATTGGACCAGAATTAGAAAATGTGACGTTTTAACGACATACTCAACTTTTCTCTTCGACTGTCGGTGTTCAGGAATATGATTAATGTATCTAATTTTTGCAATGGGTTTTTAATCTTCCATTGCAATTTGTGGAGCATCTCCAAAGATTTGAAGTATTTCTATATTTCTCTTTGTTTAGGTGTTGCGTCTCAGATGGGATAAGGGAGGAGATGAGAGCAGAGATTGAAGGCGGAACAGATGATCGAAGGTAAGATTCGGAGTATTTCTCTTTGTTTAGGTGTTGCGTCTCAAATGGGATAAGGGAAGAGATGAGAACAGGGATTGAAGGTGGAACAAGAGGACTGAAGGCGAAAGAAAAAGGAGATGAGAAAATTCCGAAGAAAATTAGTTTTTTTCCCTTGCGTCATCGAATCAAGGCGGATAAATTGAACGGCCGAGGTTTTCTTAGGAAGTTGGAGGTGGCGCTGGTATATTAGTTTTTAAATTCCAAGTTGAGAAAAAAAGTTTGCTCATATAGAAGTTGTTTTTGTGCTTAGGATAAGTTGGAGGAAAATTTAAATTAAGGTTTAAGCATAGAATCCTCCGTGGATAATTTTCCAACCTTGCATGTCATTCTAATTGAGATTTACTCCTTAAAGAGCAAACGCAAGTGCTAATCGCCATGATTAGAAAGTAATAAAAGTTTATAATTGTGGAAATGGAGGGTTTTATATCGACCTCCTTACAATATGGGAGAGTATCAGGAATATACTTATTTTATATGATGGTTCAACTGATTATTTTTACATCATTATATTACAATGTAACATATTGGTTTCCATAGAGACGTTGAGAAAACAGTTGAATATATCCTGTGCTGCCAACCATATGAAAAAATTTAGACAAAACCTTTGATAAGTCAGACTCTATTAAGGACTAAGGGAAATTATTTTTTATAATTGTTATACAAAGTAGCAGTTAATGTGCAGTTGTAACTACTCACCGGCATTTGAAGCTGTCGGGAAAAATGTGACTGATGTATTTCTATTGTAAAATCATTCCAAAATCAAATGTTTACATCGACATACGAATTCGATCACCAAGTAACCTCAAGGAGAGATTTAAATCAAGAGAAAGGTTTCTTACGTCTATACTATAAATATTTTAAAGTAATAATACAATTTTAACAATGTTATTCGATACAGTATCGTTCTGCCCAGAAATCTGAAATTCGTTTGCGCTTTCTGAGAAACAAAGTATGCAGTATTTTAATAGCTCTCGTGGAGAGCGAGTCCTAAGGAATTAACCACGCAAATAAAGGATTGAATTTCGGAGGAGTTTTGAGATTCGGCGTTTTCCTCGCGTTTTGCACAATTTCTCTCGTCTTCGAAGTTTTGGCCGCTCTGTGGATTGAGGTGGAAGTAATTGGAGCCGTGATGGATGTTGGATCACGTATCGGAAAGCAAACCGACGGATTAATGCTGGAAGGTGCCGTCGCCATTGTCCAATCAGGAGAGAGGCACGTGGAAGGAAATAAACAGTCCCCTCCTTAACGAGCCCTCCCTCTCAAAGTATTACAACCACCCCTTGGAGGAAAACCCTACAGGGCATAAAAAAGAATCCCTACCCTTAATCCAACTAGGAGTCTTCCTCTCCATCGAAAAACCCCTCATTTCTCTTTTTTAATAAAAACCCTCGAGCGTAGAAAAAAACCCGCTTGTACTCCTCGGAAGAAAAAAGTCTAGCCGAAGTGTCGAGCGACATCTGCTGCTCTTCTCCCAAACTAACGTCGGAATGAGGCCCCTGGAATTCTTTCATCACCCTCAGTAATGCTCTCGAATTCATTTTTTCCTCTCGCAATATCCTCTCCCCCTAAGAAATATCACCGGTTCGGGTTTAATCAAAGATGCTCCCCCATACACCTCTCAAAACCGCGACTTGTTGGTCCTGCCTCCGAGGATATCTTCCACATATTTTCGGATGAGATATATGTTTGTTTGGGGATTCTGAGAGCCCTCTTGCGAGAGAGTTTTTCTCCTCAGGCCTTATCGCCGCCTTGTAACACTTCTGTAAGCCCGGCTGACATGCTGACGTCAGAAAATTAATAGCGAAGAGGTGTTCCTAGGCGAGAAAGTCTGCCCAAAGTGTGACGCAGAGCTTACACTTGTAATAGCTACTAAAAGATTAAGGCTTAAGAGCTGTCACGGGCGGATGAAGGTTGCGGCATAGTTTGCACGTTCTGCGTAAAGGCTATGATGTTGTACGAAAAGTGCGCTGTTTGGGGCTGTTTACTCTACCCGCTTGAGGAAATGTATGAGGTAACATGTTTCTATTTGGCGTTGAATGAACTCGAACATTAGACAAGTCAATCCGTAACTTACATATTTTCGTATTCCGATTTTTTGTGCCATAATGATAAGGTTATATTAAACTTCCCAAACGTCTTTTTAAACTAATGTTAAAAATTAATTGAAGGGACAGTTTTTCCTCTCTAATATGATTTTAATTAAATCGCATTTAAATCAACATTTACTCATAGTTTTATTTTTAATGTTTCAGATTTGAATAAATTTAATTTTAATAATTTTTAATTTAAATAATGTTTTACTTCCATTAATATTAAAGTGGTTTCTTATCATCCAAATCGACGAAACAAAGTAATCTGCATTTGATTAATAATTACAATTTTATGTAGCATGAGAAAATGGAAAAGCAATGCTCAAAGGAAGACGTTTTGAAAATAACATTGCAAAAAAATTGTTTGGTTCACGACATATACAAATCTAAAATAGCATTTATGCTATTATAGTACGTACGATATCTTACTCTATTATAATTAGTATTGCTTACGTTTTATTTCGGCTTAAAAGGATAATGATTAAATAATTTTGGAAGGTAATTTTTCCGCTGGTGAATATTCTTTGTTTAAATCTTAGGAAGAATTTTCTTAAAAAATGTTTTATTACCGTAGAAAACGGCCCATTTCGTCGGAAACTGAATAAGACATTTGTATATATCAAGAAGTTGCCTTACAAAATATTACGTCAGAAATTTGACTGGTTTTGATTACATTTTTTATATTAGAAGAGATTTCTCATTTTATACGCACAGCTCTGTGCTCTGAGTCTTCTCCATATGCCATTGGATTCGCAATTTTCATGTTTCTGTAATAAATGGACTCCGCATTTACAAAAATTGTCGTACGATATTTCTTTACTCATACATGTGGTCACGCTTAACTTATGAATCCTTGTTTTTTGATGCTCCCTCAGCATTGCATTTACCATTTCAAAGAGTTAAAGCCATGAGTTTCCGGTACTCTTACAGTAAGTCCTTCAACTAATAAAGCTCGCTTTATACCGAGAAACGCCCACATAAGGTAGACGTTCTTGTTGTTTTCCATCAAACTACCTAGTTTAATTTTTATATTTTTTAAACATTTAATATCAGTGATCTTTCTACGTAACCATTATGGAATGTGAAAGACGCTGAACTACCATCCATTAAAGTCTTTCTTAAGATAAAACTGCCACCGAGTAATCTCAAAACAATTTTTTGGTCAAACTTTCTATACATGATTACTATTTTTGTAATAGTTTTAATATATATTTGAATATTTCTTTCTTCCCACGCTCGTGATACTTAATTTATACTTTGAATATGAACTTAAGTCCAAGTTTTTCTTTCACGTTGGTAGTTCTTAAAGGAAATCTTTGCATCACCTCCATTAGATTGGTTGAATAGAGAATTGGTTTGATAGAGAAAGCATTCTCCCAGTGTCGTCTGTTGGCGTTTGCGAGCCGCGCCCTTAAACCCCAGAGGCAATCTCTCTCCCAGAGGGTTCTTTCCAATCAAGACGTGTGCTGGCAAATAAAATGGTGCGTTACACCGAGAAAAACCTTAAAATGCTAAGAGCGTGGATTGGAAGAAATCCTTGGGTACAGTGTCGACCATTAGTCCGGTCCGTGGAAGGGGATGCAGCGTGAGGAGATGCTGTGGAAGGAAAGCATTGCTGTCGCAGTTGCTAAGTCCATTGTTTGGAGATCAGCCTTCAACAATGGGCAGCTTTCGACAATGGACACGGCGTCGCGTCTCTTGGGAAATGAAGAGTTTTCGCTGTGTGTGTTGGATGCGAGGATTTTCTGCTTCAAAAGATTCTGTATGATTCGGAGGTGGAGCTTTTTTAATTAACTTGCGACGCCAAAGAAATTAAGAGAGAAGTGGCTTAAGAATTTAAGTATTTTTCCTTCCACAAAAGGGATGAAAATAATATTGCTACATTTTCGAAATTTTCATAGAAAAATTAGGGGGAAAATGATATAGTGTTTACTACAAAACATAATTAGATTATTTTGGAATTGGCAGTGAGGTATTCAGCATGAGTCATTTCCATCTCCATTAATTTCCTTAATGAATCATTAATGATATTATAGTAAGGGGTGGTACACTAATTACGCAATGCAAAATTCTCCAATTTTCCATCTCCACCCTCCCCCCATGTCACAGGACCGAAACGCCCGGCAAGACCCCCTTCCCCCCACTCCGTTACGTAGCGAGTGCTTTGTGAAAAGTTTTGGGCTTATATTCAGAAAAGAAAGATTTTTAGTTCCCAATAATAATTAACTTTTTAATAAACAATTTAAATTTTAAAGGCCATTCATATATTTCACCTAGATTCGATGCCATGACCTGTTGATAATTAGCACCGCACAGAACACAGACAGGGGAATACTCGTACAGTCTATCAGTGGCATACCTAGCATTGGTGTCACCCGGTGAGGTAGTTAATGGTGTCACCCCTCAATTTTATAAATTTTATATGCATAAAAACATTAATACGTTTTAATTTTCCTATGAATTCTGGTTTATGTAACACTCAAAATAGTACACACAAATATAAAAATACAGTACGTACATATGAAAAAGGAATTAATAACACGTTATATTAGAACTTCCCTTTTCTAACTTTTAAAGCCGCTAATTTATTAATTATTTCATCAAAAACAATTTCTTTTGCAGATTATTTTTATCAATCAGGGAAATAGATTCTAGAACAAGTCGCTTCAAGAATTCTTCAGATTGTCTGTGAAATATTACGAATTACATATGTGCGATTGTATGTGTAATTTTCCTCACGTACAACAGCACTTGATTATATTTAAAAATTCCCAACATTGTTGATTTTATGTACAATCATTTCAAATCTCAGGTCTCTTCCTAAGGAAGAGACCTGAGATTCCTAAGGAAGAGACCTTTTTTCCCACACCCTTCTCTTTTTTTTGTTTTTTTTAATAAGTTGAGTTTTTTTAAATGTAACGACATACGAGGTTAGGTGGAAGAGAGGCCCACCTGGGCCTAACCTCGCCAATAAAGGGTCAAACTAACTAACTAACTAACTAAGGCTCTCAGAATCTCAAATCCTGCCTCCACGACACGTTAGAGACGACTGACTTATTCTTAACTGACCCCCCATTAGATATATTCATATGAATTAAATTCAAACATTAAACATGGAGAAATTTTGCTGTTTTTCGCAGTTTTAAAACCGTGACGTAACGCAAACCTTGACCTCCCCACGTACCAGGACCGTAACGCCTGGCCGGACCCCCACTTCCCCCCAAATTGCGTTACGTAATTTGTGTACGGAATATCTAATATGTTTCTTATAAACTTACCAAGAATTGAATCTCCTATTATCAGTCGATCATTTGAATTAAGATTACTCAACACTTGCAGCATGTAGTCTCAATGCAAGATAATGACAATTCAATTGGTGATCAGATGAAACGCAAAATGAAGATTATTAATAATACTTTTATAAGAAAATGGACATTGGGTGTTAGAATAATTTCAACAAACTATTTTTGTTTATAAAAATACATTTATAAGTAAAATTGATTTCCAACCGTACAACCAATAGGTTTACATGTTCACTTTTGAAATATAATAAAATAATAATATTAGGGAATTATACACGAATTGAAATATGATAATACGATATAAGAATGAAGAATACTTATGGATGAAAACACAGATTCATGGATCCTATTATAACTGTCCAGGTATTAAAGGTGTCCTCGCGGAAAGATTTCGCTTTTCCAACCAAAAACCAAAATAAAAACTATCTTTCCTCTTTTGTGATCGATCTCACTGGATAGAATCCTCGATTAGAGTTCTTTCTATTTGTAGTCCTCGGACACCTCACTCGCACAAACTAACCGACGTACGCAGGGAATCCTGGGTAGCCTCCGGGGAAGTAACCAGGGAACGCGGGCGCCACGACTTGATGCACGGGCGCCGACGTGGTCACGTATGACGTCACGACGGTTGGCACCACAGTGGTCGAGTAGAGAGTCGAGTACACCGTCTTGGCCCCGAAGGTCAGTCTTAGGATCTTGGAATTGGTGTTGGTTACCATAGTCTGCTGCACCACCGGTTGGCTCGTAATGGTGAACTGCTGTTGAGGCAGGAAGGGGTTGTTGGGGATGAGCGGCTGCTGCGGCGGGATGACGCTCGGGAGGGCCGCAGGGGCGAGGGTGGTGCCGTACTCGTACTCGGTCTTGCTGACGGTGGCGATTGGGCGAGAGATGGTGCTGTAGAGGGTAGAGATTCCGTTCCACACGGGGATCACATGGGACTCGTACAGAGTCTCCAGTTTGAGGACGGGGCGGGAAGTGGTGAGGACCTGAGGAGCGGCGGCGGGGTTCAGCAGCCTCAACAAGGCCAACTGCTGCAGCTGTTCCGGAGAGAGTTGCGGAGTGGCGAGTGCAGTGGGTGTGGAGGAAGGCAGGGTGGAGAGAGCGGTGGTGGGGACGAGCTTCCTCGCTCTTTCGGCGGCCGTCACGTCGAACTCCAATCCGATATTGGCGAGGTCCAGATCGGGAGGAAGGACGAGTCTAGCTGCTGGTTCGTCATCTTCGTTGTCGTTCTCGCCGACCTCCAACTCGGATTCCAGAAGCTCTGACCCAGCCTCCTCCAAACGGGTGTTGAACTCCTTCAGCCTCTTGCTCGCCACGAAATGGAAGTATTCCGCCGGTGGCAGCGTCTTTATGGCGGTCACGAGCCTGGTCACGTGGTACGACTGGACGAGAGTCATGTGGGAAGTGGTGGCTGTCTCCAGGAGCCCCGTCTCTCCGTCAAATTTCCTCACGATTGGCAGAACGTGGGTCTTGAGGAGGAGCTGCGTGGTGTTGAATGTTTCGGTCATCGTCTCCAAGGGAGGCGTGGGAGTGTTGGGGTCGGTGAGGGTCACTGCAGGCAGAGTGGCGATGCTGGCGTCTGGGAGGAGGTTGTCGTACCTGAGAGGCTGCGTTGCTGTGGCGCCCAAGATGTTCTCCGTTAAAGGCTCTCCGCTGACGAGGCTGGGAGATATTGTCGAGCTGGGCTCCAAATTGCGAGCGTGCGTCGATGTGACTGTTATGAAGCGGGTGTTCTTAACTGTTCCAACCTGTTAATTAAAAGAACATTTTAAATCATCGTTGTTCAATATGTAGGAGGAGAAAAGTTGTTTCCATTATTTGAGATGATGCGAAATTTTAAAAGTTTGAAGAATACTTTGCATGCCTTACTTTGACTCGCTCTTCTGTTTAGGCGTCAGTTATTTTTTTACAGAGAATTTCCTGCATTAGTCAGGGAATGTATTTTAAATACTATTAGTAGTATAATTTGGAAAACACGTTTATTATTATTAGCTTATTGATACATACTTGAGAGGTATAACAGTTTGGTAAATTTTTATTTTCTATTTTGTAATACTGCTCATATTTAACTGGATGCGATTTTTAATATTGTACGTGAAAAATAGTATTCAAACATTGAATATTAGAAAAATATTAAATGTATTAAGATGGCTGGATATCGACAGTATTATAGATTTTACAGTCATCACTAATTTGATAGAATCCAACCCAAATTTTTTAGAACATCTCCAGTGATTGACTTTGCCTTAATTAATATTTAAAACTCCTTAAAATTGTTCTCATTAGGATAATTTTCCTCATTCACCAATGAAAAATCTATATTTCTACTCTATAGTCTACTCTGTAGGATAAAAGTCCAATTCATGTGTATCTTTAATTCCATAAAAAAATCATATTTGGGACACGCCCGTTAATGCATTAGAGTTTTAAAATCTCCAATAGACGTCATTTCTAGCGTTCCTCACCTTTTTTATAAAAAAGTGTAGAAGTTACCCTTTGGTGTTTCCTCCGAATACCGGAGAGAGGAGCGAGAAAGCAGAAAAAGGCTTCTATTTGAGATTCTAAACCTCTTACTTAAATACCGCAGATAAGTTTCCATTTAGATTCAAGAAACGTTTTATCTTTTAACATATAATATAATAATAATATAATATTTAACACATATATTGTATGATACGAACGATTATGAACGATTAATAGGCAGGCCCTACACCCTATCACCGCTACAAATCGTGAAATATGCGCGGTGCCGATGGGTTTAGTAGGGTTCCTTTCGTTGAATTTAGATATTGCAAATATTGTATATATTTCATGAAATGGCAAACTGTTGCTCATTGCATGAGATGGGCAATTACACGTTTGGGGTGTAACATATACACTTACTTTATTACGGTTATTTCCAGTACACATCAGTACTCATTCTTTTACGTTAGTAGAATTTGTTTTTTTGTTATTTTTGTCATATTTCAATTTCACTATTTGCAAATCCATTTATAGAACTCTATATGATAAGTATGCAATTTTTTCTTCAAACGTATATTCCATTTAACTAATGGTAATATTTAAATTAAAAATAACTTAATTACATTTCATTTATTAATTTAAAACATCTGTAAATATATTCAGAAACTGTGAACGATAAAATATACTTCTATTTATAACAATTTACGATTCAATTCCCGGTGGTCACTCATGCAAACAAAACTAACTAATATGGTAGCACTTATAAAAATAATAATACTACTAATGATAAAACATAAAATCTCTTGTGCAAGAGATATAAAATTGATTGTAAATAATTAACTTCGGGATGTAGGAATTAAGAAGTGTGTAGATTATAAGAGAGAGGTAGTTTATGCTCCTTTTTATTCCTCTTATATGCATTGCTCGTTTAGCATTTATCTTGAATAGTGTTGAAGAAAATCGTGTTGTATAATTTAGGATGATAAATCGGGATGTTTGCTCACCTGGAATGTGTAAGGCGACTTGATGGTGGCAATCTCGTAGTAGAGATTGCTGAAATCCGCAGGAGTAGAAATCTCGACGTTGATGGTCTCTTCAGTTGGTACAGGGGTCGCTGCGATTTCTGATGGTGAAGTTGGCTGTGGAAGTTCGTCGTCGTCGTCTCTCTCTTCTCCACCACCAGATGTCACCACCGTCACAACTTTCTTCACTGCTCCCGGCACCTCGTCTTCGTCGTCCTCGTATCCAGCTGCAGCGGCTGCGGTCAGGTTCAGATCCTGAGCAGAGCCGAGGTCCTCTTCCGACTGCCTCCTGATGCTGATCCTTGGCTTGGGGGAGGTCTTATACTGCCACCTACCGGTAGGCCTTGCGAGTTTAAACTTGTACAGGCTGGTGGTGGTGGCTGAGGTTCCGGCTTGACTGGCGTGGATTCCGTGGTTGTCGACGTGAGACTGTGGTGATGACTGTCCGTTGTAACTCCTTGGCTTGAATCCTCGGCGTCCACTTCCGAAGTTGGATGTGGTCTCCGGCTCCCTCGTGCTGGAGTAGGAAGCGGCTGCAGCTGTGGTGGTTGGCCTGAATCCTCCGGATCTGTTTCTGCTGTAGCGCCGCCCTCCGGACGTGGACGATGCTCGAACTGGAGAATCGCTGAAGACGGATACGGTTGCGAGTACTGTTGAGCTAGATGTGCGTCCGAAGCGCGACCTGTCCCAGGACACCAACAGTCTGTTGTTTTTGTTTGTTTTGTTGTGGTCACGGATATCATTTTAAACAACGTTTTTCAGCGGATATTATCGGGCCATTGTGTGATTTTTCGTTTCAAGCAATTCGAATGTTGAAGTTAGTCTCGTAGGAGGTTATTGCAATGTCGGAGAGTGATTATTCGTTGTTTAATTGAGGAATAACGTCATAGAGCATTCAGGTAAGAGTTGAAATAAAATCGAAAGAATCTTCAAACGCAAACTTGTTTCGTTTAAAACGACTTATAAAATATAATACAACACATGTACCAAGCACCAGAATATAAAGCCATCATCACGAATTTTTACGTCTAAAATACATTACATTTTTCTCGATTTTAAGGGAATTTTTTTGATTTTGCTTTAAGTCTAAAAATTTACTCAAGAAAAGATAAAATATTTATTGAGCAATTTTCTTTTACGATTAAAATATACAAATGACAAATAGCATGACCCATTATCATGAAGATAGTGCTCTATTCTTTAACGACTTGACTTATTGTTTATTTTATGATCTGTCTTAATGAGGTTTCAGGTATTTTCTTTAAAAAACCCTATAGTAAAATATCTGTAAACTTCTGCAGTTGGTCCTATCTACTAATTGCATATATTTAGGATAAAAAACAATATTTTTCAGAGTAGGGAAATTGATTTCAGATATTTAATTTATTTCACCCAATAAATTATAATTAGGATTATGACAGAAATGTTTTGAATAGCATTTGATATATTTCCGTGGAGTTTTGAGGCCCATATGCTTCGTATTACGTTGAAAAACGCTGCAATTTATTATTTATTTTTATTTAATTTATTGATGAGTTTTAGTGGATGAATTTGTGAATTGATCAATGATATTAAGATACTGTGATGAAAAGTATCTTTTCTGTTATCGTCTGTTGTCAGTGTTAGTTGTCTTCGGTTTTGGTTCTTGAATGCAGTTAAAATGTTGCTTCTAGTAAAACAGCTCAGTGTTAGTTGTTAGTAAAGATTTGTTGAATTTAAGAGTTTATCTGTCAGTCACATGCGTAGGTATGAGTTAATAACTTGTTATTTTAGTCACATTGTTTAATTAAATTGGTGAGCCCGGGACATTGTTTAATTAAACACTTTCATATCTGGTTTTATTTTAAATAGTGGAGATTTAGAAGAAGTTCTCCAAGTTTCGAGAACATTGCACAATCATAGCCAACATTAGAGAAACAGGGTTATTTCCAACATTTAAGTTAGAAAAATAGAAATATTATAACACGAAAAAGAACAAATAATTAGAAAATGTTACACATTTAAAATAGTTTTGCATTTATAAATTTAGTTACTCAAGAGTTTTTATATTTTGTAAGATTGTTATCAAATGATATCAAAGTTGAATAGAAGTATCAAAGAATGATAGAACAGAGTAATATAAAATAGATAATGCATTAATACTCTTATTAGTGTGTAAATTTTACACAGTTTATCGTTGGGATTGCACAATCAAAGTAATCAAGATTTAAAATGTTAAAAGACCAGCAGATAAGTATTTAGTCATTGTTAATTCTTTATCTCATCACACATGCCATTTGATTTAATGATAGAATTAGTTAAAATAGTGTATAACATGCTTATGAAAGCTTAATTCCTTTCAAAAGTCATATTTATTTTGCTTTGGTTGGAATAAGAGAATATTCCGAAGGAGTTAGTGAAAGACACTGCTTCAGTCTGAAAACAATACTGACTAATATCTTCTCAAGTACATTAATATAAATCAACATGATCTACTTCTGAATAGGCTATGAATGATTGCCTATTTAAACAGCAATATATAAAGATTCTGCCAGTTATTTTAATCAACATCCCCATGAATTAAAGGTTTTGCCTCATACGTATCAGAAATCCGATTCCCTGCGAACAGCTGTGGGGGAAATCACGTTGAACATCTTTCTACCAACAAAAATGCTATCAGAATTGTTTTGTATAAAATGGTATATAGAAACGCTATAACGAACCAATTCAATGAAGTATGAATTTCTCTTTCATCACATATATGAAAATATATTAGGTAGGTTTTGGTAACAAACGAATCTATAAATTTGATGTTGAGTAATGATAGTGGAATAAAAGTTACCATGAATAGGTAGTTTAATCTCAATGATTTCCTTTGCACCCGATACTGCTCAAGTGGCAGCAAAGCTGATTAATTTCAGCAGGTTTTTGTTTTAGACATCAGTATCAGCTTTAAAACCTTGTAAATCGGATTACACCTAAAAAGAGCATGTCACATTAAAAGCCCTTTTGACATTTAGATTGGCTCATAAGATATTTAAACAATTATGAAACTAAATATAAATCAATCGAAAGGTAAGATATGCGACATTATTATTAGTGATATTTCACGAGATGAGGAAAGATTGGATAAAGTAGGCTAACCCAGGGGTCATCCCCTTGAATGACATTATTTAATCTATTTCTATCCGACAATTCAACTTGTTTGGGAAAATGTAATAACAAGTGCTATACAAATTGTTGACTGACCGAAGCAGTGCCTTAAGTAGGTCGTCATCCAAAGACATACCTATGCGATGGTCTCACGCTCTGTGATGTCCTCGAAGACCTGGAGCTCGACTGTGCCCTTTTGCCACTTCCATATCCGTTCTTCTTCCTCTCTTCTGGTTCCACTGTCCTCGACCTCTCCTTTGTCTCCTCCTCTCTTTGAGGTTGCGCGTTTCTTCCTCTGTTCAGCTTCGAAAGGAAGTCCGTTCGTTGCCCTCCGGTCCTCCGTTGGGTCGGAGAGAACGCCCCCTGAGATGGCTTCGTGTTTACCGAAGGAAACAAAGCCTCCAAGGGCAGTGCATCCAAAGCGTCCTCCTTGGCCGAAGCAGCCGCGGGGGTGGCGTCGATCACGGGCGTGTGCCTCCTGTTTAGATCCGGAGCTGCGGTCTTGAGAATCCTCTGCGATGGAGATGCGTTGATGGCCGGTTTCGACTCTTTCTTGGGGTAGATGTGGGAGGTGCTCTGCAGAATCTGGGCGTACTTTCCGGAGATGAAGGTCCCTACGACGCTGGTCTCGTGAACTGTGGTGATTCCGTCGGCCACCATGGTGCCTCCCATCTTCGTCACCAGCCCTGTTGGGTAGGGGTCGTCATCACCGGGTCTAGTGGAGGCCTTGTTGGATTTGCCTGGTCTGTTGTGGTGGCGCGAGTTGTGGTGGTGGACCTTGAGGACTGGAGTGGCTGAGGACGTGGACACTCTGGTCTTCACATCTGTCTGAGTGACGACGTTCACGCGACTGCGGATTTCCACCGATTGCCTCGTCTTCGACCGGATGTTGATCTTGGAGCTCGGCTTCAGCCCGATCACCTAATCATTGCGAATGGCATTAGATTACATCTTCATGTGATTCAAGCTACAGTGTACTCACTATTTTGCTTATAAATTTGGTTAGTTAAATAAGTAATAGAAATATATCCTTAGAAATGAAAAAAGTGACATACAGATATAGATTTGGGTAAAAAATTACGAATCCGTTTGCGCTGAACGGAACCATGTAGAAATTTTGAAATGTGAAACTCGTAGAATTGTGAAATCTAGGAAAATTTTTATTTGGTGAGAAACAAATGGATTGAAAACAATAGGCTTTCTTTTTAATAGCAAATTGGTTCAACTAACTTTAAATGCCTGCAACATACTTGCTGTACCGTTTTTTATTTAAAATGAAAAGTAAATAAGATGAGTTTCAATTTCTTCCCATATGTTACCTATACTCATGTAGTCGTCGAATATATAGATAAAGTTCTTAAATAATCTCCGTATAGATTCAGTATATAAACTTTATATACCGTTGTATTAGCGGTAACCATATATACAGATTCAATTTATTCTATTCATCTGGAGGCTAAAGATATCTAACAGCGAATTCCACCATCGTATTAGCAGTTGCCGCTAAGTGTTATTTCGTTCCCATGCATTCTAATGGAATTAAATTTTCTGTTGATATTTAACTTAAGAAGAAAACTTACTGACAATAAAATGATATCCCACATTCAAAACAGCTTTGCAATGAAGTAGCATTACTTTTCGTGAATTGCTCTGTTACGCTTCCAAATAGTAGTGTCGCCTCAATGCTCTGAGATTTCACCTAAAATGTACACCTTCGCATTAAAACTCGCCTTGTAAGTCTCCTCGACTATTTCCGAGGGCTGTCGCGACAGGAAGTTGTAGAACTCTGGTCCCACTTGGTTCACCGCTCCACTCTCGTTCGATTCCTCCTCCAAATCCGCAACTTCCGCTCCTCCGCTCGTCCTCACCTCCACCACGCTGGACAAGATGACAGGAGGAGGAGGAGGAGCTGACACCTTAATGGCCGGGGGAGACTGCTTGGCGGATGTCTGAGGGATGGGCTTGGACTCCTTCTTCGGGGGTGGTGCAGGGGTGCTCTCCTTCTTCGGGGGTGGTGCTGGTATGCTCTCCTTCTTAGGGGGTGGTGCTGGTGTGCTTTCTTTCTTAGGGGGTGGTGCAGGGGTGCTTTCCTTCTTAGGGGGTGGTGCTGGTGTGCTCTCTTTCTTAGGGGGTGGTGCAGGGGTGCTTTCCTTCTTTGGGGGTGGTGCTGGTGTGGTTTCCTTCTTGGGGGGCGGTGCGGGAGTGACGATCTTTGTTTCTTTCTTTGGGGGTGGAGGAGGAGGTGGGGTGGCCTTCTCGCTGCTGGTGGGGGCCTCGGTGATTGTGGAGGCCTTGCTCGGTTGGATGGTGGAGACCGCTAAAGGGGTCTCAGACGGCGGGGGGCGGGTCTCGATCACCGGTTCAGGCGGCGGCTTTGGAGTTTCTGCAACAGAATCGGGAATTTAAAAGTTTTAACTTGGCACACTTTGAAAGAGCATATTTTAAGTGAAAAACATTTTTAATTACTGAGTTCGGTGATAACTGTGACAAATTAAAGAAAGTAACCTTGTTTGAAGCGAAGGTAAATCCTCTATTTTAACGCATTCGTTGCGTATAATTCACGCGATAGTTTCAGAGCACTGTAAATAGCGAAAAAGGACAGTTCTATTATTCTTGTATACAGATTTCACTGAAATTTTAGTCTCATATATTAATTCAATGGCGATATTTTTCGTTTTTGGCCAATTTTTGGCAATTCTATACAATACAAATGATTTATTAGACAGAAATGAATAAGCTATTTGAAAATTGTTGATTGATAATTACTTCAATATTAACATCTCAACGGATGTTTCCGTACTTTTCTTACTTTACAATTGCGTACTAAAGTTATAAATAAAATAACTTTATGATTACTTTTCCCAGCTTAAATTGAGGTAATAATTTTTAAAATCACGAACCTGCTCGATTTTTAATGTGATCTCTTAAGGGGGGAGGGTCAAGTAAACAGTCGTTTTTTCTTGAATTTGTTTTAAAGAGATCATAGATTGAACTGCGCAACCAGTTACTATTTGTTAAAACATACTATTTGAAATATAACAGGAAACATTTATTTGTTGAAAATGTTGAAAATTTGTTGAGTAGTGGCTTGTTGAATTTGCTTCCTTTGAAACACGCCGTGCAACGCACAGGTCGCTCTAATTGTCTGAAATCAAAAATTTAAAAATTTTCCGTTCATAAATAATAATAAGCACAGCATGAACCTGAAATTTTAAAAAAATATTGAAAATTAAAAATTTAGCGTCATTTTGAAAAAAAGACATCAATTTTTTTTATAAACAATTTCCAAAAAACATTGATAATTGTTATGTTTTTGTTTAAATTTTAGGTTCATGCCATGAAGAATATGTTAAAGAATATATGTTGAAAATTTCATGTAAATCGGTTGAAAATTAGCCGAGCTACGTTGCACGGCGTGCGAAATTTTACGTTTTGAGAAAAACGCGTTTAAAGTTTTCGGAGAGGATAAAAGTTTCAGTAAACATTCAGCTGATTGAAGAGGTTTGTCAGCTATACCAGGGCCGTAGATGAGGTCTTTCTCTTCCAAATAATCCCCCAGTGAAGCCGCTTTATCTATTTTACGAGCTTTCCTGGCCTCTTGAGTGCTTTCAAGGCTGTGACACTCTTATCTGAGCACACGGTGGGCATCGCATACATCTGCGAATTTCTTGCAGCCGAGTCCGATTTGAAGCCACATATCATTCATTACATGTATAATGAAGGCATATCCATCGTTAAAAACGCCGGCAGCCAAACATGCAGCGATTTCTGTAACTTTTGATCCGCAATTATAAGATGCTTTGGGGACAGGCGCCAAACAGTACAGTTGAAACTCTCATTCCATTTTGAGTGTAGCCACCTAAGCATCTCTCCAGCAAACCACGTCTAGACATATCTTCATAAATTTGCAATACGGCATTCTTCACATCTGGATGTAGCAGAGGAGGGTGATGATAGTCCTTTAATTTCTTTTCTGTTTCTGCATCACGGAAAGGACACCAAGAGTCGGCGCCCGGAGGACAATGGTGGTGCTGTGGTTCATTGTCCAAAGATGACAGATGGTAATACGTAGCCAAAATTGCATTTTTCATATCGTCGATAGAATCGGCGTGTCGCCTAATAGCAAGTCCATAGTACTTGGTTAATATTTTTATTAGTGCATTGGTTAGTTTTCCCTTGCCTCCTAGCTTGGCAGTTTTCTTTATGTTACGGAGCTGACTGCCCATTCTCTTTTCTACATGGCCGACGCATTCACTTTTAATTACATTCAGTTTATCGGCGTAAGGTCTCTTATCTAAAATAGCCTTCAAAGTTTCTGCATCCCCGTCGCCAACATAATTCCAATACTTTACACCAAAAAGTTCCTCCGACCTCTGGAACATCTCAAGCACAGCATCCACTTCCATCTTGCCAAGCGGATCCGGAGTGATTTATTGGGCATTCCTCGTTATGCTCCAAATATCGTGGATCATTTTTGTTTTCATTCTTGAAATAGACGCAGGCTTGACAATAGCTGCTTTTTATTACAAGGTCCTTCACTTTACCGGTGTGATAACCGATAAATTTTGTAACATCATAGAAAGAAGAGAAGCCTCGTTTTTTTTCCACGATCCATCGCCCGAAACTGTTAAATGCAACAGTGGCCTTTCATGTTCTTCGTTTAACTTCATTTCTTCTTCAATCGCCTTTTTACACGAAAAATTGAATAATTTTTTTTGATTCGTTTACTCATCGCAAAACACAAAGGAACATTCGAAAAATAATTCGAAACTTACACCCTGAAAACAGAGATTATGACCACGTTTGAGAGACAAACAGATTGATAAAACGCTCAGTTAGATCTTCTGCACGTTTGTATGAATGCAACCCTTACCATTGTCCCAAAGGACCAATAGTACCGTAAGGAGAGGGGTTCCATGCGCGCGGTCGTATACCTGTGCTCGGCGCTGGTTGGAGTGCGTCAGCATAACGACTTTTAGATACACTTAGACATCGAATTCCACCTTAAAACTTTGACAGGATATTTTCCAGATGTTAAACTAATTTTCTAAGCAAAAAAAAATTTTTGTCAAAAATTTTGATTTTACTTGACCCTCCCCCCTTAAATGGCCTCAGAGGTAACTGATTTGATTTCATGAATCGTTGTTAATCATTTGTATAAATCAGTCATAAAGGACGGCTGATGATAATTATAATTTTAAGTATAGATTAAAAAGTTAATCATAGAGTGGTGGTTAGTAATTGGTAACTAAATTACTCTACATTTATAGCATTTTAGGAATTAACATGGTTAAAATTTCGTGGAGCAAACGTACTTTTCTCAGTATAATGTATTTCTTGTGCTAAGTCTTGCTGTAAGGAGCAGTACGGTCGAAAGTATTGATTTGGAGGAAAACATTCTAAAATGCTATTCGGGATGATTCTTTGGAAATAAGATTCATTCGATTTAAATCCTCAATCACAGTTCGCTAAGACAAATGCCATGCGCGTATTCAGGCGGTGCCTCTCTTTACTCCAACCTTCGGAGTTTGGAGAATTCGGAGGAAAGAAGGGACATCTGTGTGAGGAGTTAATTTGGAGTGGCGCTACCAACGCGTGGACCAAATAAATTCGAAGCCGAGGCATTCATTTAAGGCGCCTCGCCCCTCTTCGCCTCGCCACTTCCCCCTCTTTGTTAGAGCCACGGAGACCAAAAGTCCCATTTAGAGATTCCAATGCTCTTTCGCGAGCTAACGCTTATCCGAACATCTCTTTTATTTGTGGATTCTTTATTAGCCGGTTTCCACGGCTATTAAAAGTTCATCTCTCCTCGGTCGATAATTAGGTAGAGAGACATAAATCGTGATTAAATTACGATTTTCATCTTTTTTCGGCGCAATTTGAGCTTTTCGGAGACCTAGGTTATGGATAATTTCGGCGCGGAAATATCAGATAACTAAATTTGGATTTGCTGAAAGCCGACGTAAATAATTTAGCAGAAATCTTTTTCTTTACTTTGAAGTTAGATAGACTTCTCAAATCACTCTCCTTCCCTGCTCACAGTATAATCTATAGTAAATCGTGCTGGTCATGTCATTTATTCCTCATATTAAAAAGTAGAATATAGTCAATAAATATCATAATGTTAATGTTACAGTTATCGTTCGTTGATTATAGAAATAGTTCTTATAAGAATATAAAATTTTAAGCATTATATTGCCACATAATATTTTACAATCTTAACGAATGAAAACCATAAAATCTTTTAACAAATTTCCGAGTTTTATGAGATGAGCCCTCAGTTATACCGAGCTCAATTTTTTTCTGTTTTGCTACTTCTCAGCGCATACCGTCGGTGTTTCTCGAAGCGGGATGATTTATTTACATCATATAATTTTAATTACTCTACACATTTGAATAATCAATTGGCAACAATTATCGTAAGAACAAAATCTAAGAGATTTAAATCTTCATTAGAGCCTCAGTTGTATGTACCTCAGTATGTTTATCTTTTAATCGACATTATTTCATATAAACATAGGGCAAAAGACATATTTTAATGCTATCAAATAATTGTAATTAGTCGTTTGTAATGTAGTAATGACTGCACAAGTTTCCGTGCAAAAGGTTTAGGGGATATGGCCAGTTCCGCTGCTCATATATTTTACATCTTCTTTTACCTTATCTTCTATGTTAAGTCCTTTATTGAGCATCCTTATCATTTCCCAAAAAAGTCTCGGTCCTCCATATTGTCGTTTAGTAACTAAGCAACGATTGTGTTACATCGACAGCTATGGAGTATAACGATCACTCTCTTTTATCACATATCAAATCCGATTCAAAGTATTATGAAAGGATATAGTAATGGTAGTAAAAAATAGGCTTAGGATTTTTTAACAAAGAAAAGAGAACTCAAATGAAATTAAAACGTGAAATTCTCTCCCTCACTCGCTATCCATCATTTCTAACTTTTTTCGTTTGAAAAGAGTGTCCAGTGGGTAAAGCTTCAAAGTTTATTTTCTACCAATAAAGAACGGATCGCATTATGCATTTTTGGATCTGCCAATTTTACGGATGCGAAAAATGAAATATTGCATTCCGCTCAGCATTCGCATCAAAACATATTGACCGTCTCCGTTTTAATGTTGTATATGTGCATTTTTCACATCTGCCCCGTTTTACTCATCCGGTCATCTCGATCCCAAAAATTCAGTCAATAAAAGGTCGGCGAAAAAGTAGGTCGTGCATTCCATAACAAATTCCATAACGAAGCCTTTTGTACCTCTCATCAAACGAATCTCGATTTTACGGAGCTCGTTCTTCTTTTGTTTCTCGGTTCGACGACTCGAAGAAAAACTCGCGATCGACGGATAATATCTCGCGCGTCCTTAAAGGAGTTTGCGGAATATCTTTTCCCTCATGTGCTCCGATCCTTTGGAGCGGAAACAGCAAACCTTTAACTTCTCTCTGCTCCTCCAAGAGTGCTCTTCGCGCTCATTGTCGCGAGTTGAGAGTCTTTTGTTTTGTAGTGCGAAAGAGAGCGGTTTCTCAGAAAGTCTTGGGAGAAAGGGAGTATAACTTTTTGATGTTAAGAACGGAAGTTTCCGATGGAGTGAATAAAGATTTCGAAGAAGGGTCAAGAAGAATGATGAACAGAATGAACAGATGAACAGAGTTTTGTAAATTAATTTTAATTCTATTCTGCTGTCCTAGTTGTAGTGTCGTATCTTGGGTAGATACCTATTTCAATCCTATTTACGAATATCATAGATGTAAGTAATTTTTGATAATGCAAAGAGTTCACTTTCGATGTGAATACAGAGGATAAAACCTGTCGTAACGTCAGTCATCGTATGAATCATAGTTAATCATAAAAAAGAATGTGAATTGAATGCAGTGAATCTTGAATTTACAGGTTATCAACGAAGGACGAGGATGAATGAAAAATCAGTCGATTTCAACTCAAAAGTACTTTTTTAATACTTTACTATAAACAAAACAAAATGGCAAATTAGTGCAAGCAAACATCGTCAAATGTAAATGTAAATAAACGTCAATTTATTTTAATTCCATGCGGAATCTTCAGTCGGTGTGATGAAAGACTTTCAAAGTTTTATATCTCTATTTAAAATCCTATTTCTTTGTGTTACTGTTTGAGATTCTGCTTCGATTTAATGTGGTTAAATCAAAAGCTACATCTGTTCCTGAGTTTACCTATTGATCATGTTGAAGAATATAGAAATAAATTATACTTGAAGCACTACATATTGACGAGTACTTTACATTGGTTTGAATCCCAACGCAATTGGTACGATTTCCTATGGATGAAAATAAGAAAAGTCGAGGCGAAACCCTCTTGAGGAAATCGCTCCGTCATAAACCCTCCCATCTCGTGCTTTCCTCTTCGAAGTCGAAACTTAGAAATTCCGGCGATTTCTTTCCGGGAATCCCTTTTGCTTCTCTGCTTCCACGTCAGCTGATGACATCAACTTTACAGCCAAGAATTAGTTGAGTAACAGAACACGCAACCTGCTAGCTATCATTTATTCGTGAATACCCATTTTAGATGAAATGCAGAAAACTCATCAGAGTTTTCTACAACTTCTGCAGAAAGTTCTAAAACATCTAATTTACAGTTAACTTTACATTTTTGCGTACAGTTTTTTCTTAATCATGAATTACCGCATAGACTATGCATTTCTGATGGAAATTCCTGTAAGAAATTACAAAATAAATACAAAATCTCAGTAATGCTACTGGATGGTTATCGATGAAAATTGAAATTTTCTTTGGATTCACGTTTGCGATGCTCTCTGTATCATTTGTTCTGCGTATTAGATTCACCATAATTAAGCAGTCCTTTTAAAATAAATTAATTGTATGGTTATGTTTATTGACTATCGTCATTCAATGTTTTACTGAGCTTCAGCATGGATGTACTTTCAGCGCAGGAAATATCATATTTTTGGACTTTAATTAGTATAAGATAAATAACTTGCATAACAAGAAAGGAAATACGACTCCAAGTTCATTAATTTTTTAATTATGTTTTATTTTTTCAGTGCATGAAAATGTTAACTAAAATGTGTAATACCTTAAATTGTCACTTTCGTCTGTAAAAATATTCTTATGCAACAGTAATTTACATTCATCAAATATAAATTTGAAAATATATTCCTGTTCACATGGCGAGTCCGCTACTCTGAAAATTGCCCCGGGGATTATTTGTCTAATTACTTTCCAATCCTTTCAAAGAAAGAAGAATTTTCCTGTAATCTACTTATTGACTTGTTATCGATAAACATTTGTACAACATTTGATAACGGTTGCACAGCTCCTTCCATTCTACGTTGAGATGAACATAATTTGTGAGTCTAACCAAACTTTTTTTATCAGTTTATGGACTATTTCCAATTTAATGATAGTTTTTTCTCCGAGGAACAATGTTTTTAGTTGTTTTCAAACGTTGGGAAATAATACTTTATTTCAAGTAAATCGAGGATAGAAATTCTGCTGTGAGTGATTCCTGTTTCCTCTGAATATTCTAAAGTTATTCTTTAACATGATAACTATACTTACCTTTCGATTTATTTGAAACGACAATCAGATCATATAATCACATACTTCAACTTACTTAGTATCGAATAATTAGCATTACTTAGATATCCGCTTTACCTAGAAAAATGTAAGGGCTAGTATAAAAAATTTGTTGATAGTAATTTGAGAAATATTAGAAACCAATAGCAGTTTTAAATCCTCTTATTATTTATCCTCCGTTTAAATAAGTTAACCTTCTTCTGTTTGCATCATCTTTTTCTAAATGGGAGGGTGAAGACCCTACCAGTCTCCAGCCTGATGACTTTGCAGAGAGACTTTTTACAAGATTATTGAGCTTCAGAAAATAAATTAACTTATATTTAATTCATGCGTTGAAATTGCAAGTGGAAAAGAAAGAAAAGTGAGAAAAATCGGAACAAATGATAAGACGGAGTCTAAAGAGAATAAAACCGGAGGAACGCAGGAAAATATATCTTTGAAGCGATGATGAAGCGTCTAAATAAAATGGGAGGAAAGTATGGAGAAGCAGACAAGTTAACTTCTCCTCTCATAAATAGAAGAGTGTGATTGCAAAGTCTTTTGTACCTCGAAGTAACGAAAAATAGTTTCCATCCCTTATATATATATATATATATATATATATATATATATATATTAAAGATACATCGCGTAGGAAACGTTTTGAAGATGACCATTTGTAGACAAATCTATATTTCATATTTTATTCCTTTTTTACTCTTCAGAACAACGTCAAGTCCCCTTCTTCTGTTGCCTCCCTTTTAAGGTGCACGCTAATTGGCCTTATTCCCTTTCTGCGCCCATTTTCCGTGTATTTGGAGATATCAAAGGGAGAAGTGAGAGTGACGTGAAAAGGGTAAAAAGGAAGAGAGGATACAAATTAAAATGGAGTGACAGAGGAAAGAGAGAAATTAATGTCGTCCATCGATAGACTTCCCAGGTATTAATAAAGCATAAAGAAAATCAACACTGTCGTCTTTTGTCGTCCTTTGAAAGCATTAATAACTGAATTGGTATCGAAAAATGCCATTGCATTAATTTGTGAAAATCATTGTTATAAATGTTCTGTGAGGAGTTGTTTTTGATTGATTTCTAGTATTTTTTAACGCATTATGTAAAGTATTTCATAATCCCTTCCCTTATTATCCAAGTTATTCATCCACGTTGTATCAACGAATGGCTAAACGTAGAAGTTTTGACACTGAGAAGAGAATAAAATAATGACGAAATGATGGAGATTGAATTAAATATGAATATATATACTTCCAAGGAAGAGAATGAGCAAGTAAAGGGGATTGAAAGAGAAGAGGTTGAATTGAGGAAAAATCTTAGTCACATGTTTGAAGATGTGTTTATTCGGTAGAATAAAAGCAGGAGAGGGGAATAAATGAACTACTTAAAGGAGTCGTCGAAGATATTTCTAAAGAGGCGATGGAATTGGTACAAACGCAGACGTAATTTCGGTGGAAGGAACTTAATGAAGAGGGAAGAAATTGAATTCAAATTCCTGGAATTTTAGTATCGGTTTAACTATACTTATAAATTTTACGCCCACGGATAGAGTTCTTCCGAGAAAATTATGTAGACACTTGCTTCTCTTTTTTGAGGCAATATGGATTTCAGATCATTTAGATTTCATTTCATTTTTTAGAAGTAATATGTTGTACCTTAGATGTATATTTGAGAAATAATTAACTATTCCTAGGAAATATTCTGCTAATCTAGTTCAAATATAAAAAAATGTCCAATCTACGCCAGCAGCATATTGTAATTGTTGTTGGTTGTTTCGCAAGAACGAATGTTTAATATCACTTTGAATAAATATAAAATCAATACCATTTAACACTTAGAATCTTCACTTGATATTTCAGATGAATACGCCTTTATTTGCGTGAGACCGGAGAGTATTAAATTAATATCAAATTGATTCGACTGAAAATCAGAGAGATATTTGATTATAAATTATGCCATCCCATTCAAAGTGTTCCGAATATAATCATGTTGCTTTCCATAAAAAAATTCGATGTCTAAGTTTGATTTTCGGCTAGAGTAGGCATAAGTTGCAAAGTTGACGGGTCGTAGTAGCTTCCATAAATAGATAACAAAACTTTGAGAATAGCAAACATTTTCGCACCATCCCAATGTATAAATCCATGTCAAATCTGGAATAGCCGAAGCCAATGCGTCTTACAAAGACGTGTGTCGAAGCTTAGACAGGCGAAGAGTGACGCTGGGAAGGGAGTGAAATTGAGAGACGGAATGCATAATGCATGAAGAGAGAAAAGAAAATGGCGATAAGTGAGGTGAACGAAGAAAGGTTGAGGAGAGAATGTGTCTGAGGTGAGAGAGTCACTCCGAAATAAGCACACGCGTATCGCTTTCGATTTAAACAGCCTGAGAGTGACGTCACCGAATTCTCTATCGCTCCCACAGACCTGTGAAGTGCACCTTCCGAATAACTCTGTTTGCCGTGTGCTTTGGAGGAGTACCGTGCTTGTGAGTTGACCGTAAAAATGGTGCTATCTGATTCGTAAAGATGACCTAGAAACATTTTTATTTATTTTTCTGTGGACGAAGAAGCATGGATTTGAGCGCCTCAGAACTGTATTAAAAAATCTCTGAAAATTTATGAGAAAGTTCTTCGATGCTTTGGATAAGTTTAAGTTATGCTGAAAGTTTTGTGAACAAGTAGGTGATAAAAATAATTTTTCTTTGCCGTTTTATTTACTGAAAAAAATATGAGTTTGAAGGCTTAGAAACAATTCATTTTTGTGGTATTCCTCATTGAATATGGGATAACTATGTTAGCATACTTGTCAAATTTTCAATGTATATCGTATTCATTACAATCATAATTGTCAATCAATGTGGTTTCAGAGTTTTGGAATGAAGAAGAGGCAGTAAAGATATACGTTGCCAATTATTATAGGAAATTATGAATTGGTGCTCCTTGCAAATGAATGACGACATTTTATCAAAGTTGTAGAGCAAGAAACCACTAAAGCGTAGCTCGGTAAAATCCGTATGCATTTTATTATTATAATTTGACGTATCAACATATTTTAATGAAATTTAACGTTGGTACTGTGAAGTATAAGTTTTTTTATGCACTTTTTCCATAACCTTTGTTATAATAGACTGGTTTTGACGATATTTTATGTTATCGGTGTGAAATTTAGTCACTCCAAAGTTGATGTACAACTATAAATTTAGCTATGAATCAAATAAGCTAATTTGCTTAACTTAACAAGCTAAGTTGATTTAATTAGATCAATACGTTAATTAGATTCTAGTAACATTTTGTAGCATGTCATATACTACATCGCGTTTTTGTATACTGTTGCGCTGGGTGACAGATGGTTGCTCGAACGATTCGTAACTGTCGGAATGTGAGGAATTATCAACAAAGGAGGCGGCGGCGGCTCTGCTAACGACCTCTCTTGGGAGAATGAAGGAATCACCGTACAAACAAATACCGAATTCTGCTACCTATGAACATAGAATTCTTCTAATTTTCCAAAGCTGTATTAAGTATAGGCACTATATTTTATGTCAAATTTTCATCTCTGAGGTTCCTGGCGCAACGTCCTAAGTACGGCTGCAGCCGCAACGCCAATTCGCTCGTTGTTTCTCTGCGTACTTGAGAACAAGACACGTTCGCACTCACGCATACGAATGAAATCACGCCGTTGCAAAATGCAACGAACGCAAGTTTACAAACTGTTTCCAACGCGACCGCTGTTCATAAAGGCCGATCCTAAACACCTCTCGTATCCGATGTTTTTACTGAAAGAGCTCGCAATTAATCCCACACTCCGCAACATTCCATTCACCCTTATCGCCTGTGGGGGCACTCACGCAGAAGGGTGCACGGGGAGTCACAAGTATCGCACAAGGATATCGGATGAGCAGCCGGAAGCTTAAATAACCTTTGATCTACGCCTTCTTTTCCGTTCACTCTTTAGCCGCGAACTCCGTAATTCGCATCCGCTCTATTCATAGTGAATTATGTCGTAGTAATTATGCGGCGTTCTTTTGCTCAGAACAGCGAATGTATCAGCAGAAAACTTTTAAGATAAAGATAATTGTTATTTGTTGATACTGGTCACTAATTTACATATATTCTATAGATTCTACTAAGAAACTATGTAAAGAGTGAGTTGAAGAACTTCTTTAATTTTGCAAAATATTTTCAATTTTGATTTAGTTTAGGTGCCATATACTTGATGATGATGTATCAAAATATAATTAAATCTTAAAAGGTGAACTGAGTAAAAACTATCTCATAGGCGCCCTCCCTAACCTTTTATAATCTTTATGTATAAAAAGCAAATTCTGTCCGTCCGTCCGTCCCCTCTCTATCTCAGAAATTATTTGTCGCAGAGCTATGAGACACTGCACTGTATTTCTAATAAGCTGAAAGCCCCACGAAAACTATTCTCATACCTATGAAGGCTCGGGTTTGAACCCAGGACTCCATAATACGTTTCCATAAGGATTGCACCTAAAGTTCGTTTTTGTACCTTGCAGGCTTCGTTACTTTTATAGAATTAAATTAGAAATAATGGTACTACGAAGTCAAGAAAAGTATCAAACAAAGGTTAATTGAATAAAGAATCTTATTTTTGTCGTAAAATACACTTTTTGAATAGAAATAACGACAACTATGACAAAATAAACGAAAATATTGCAAAATATCGCCTTAGAATGCAAGCAGTACCTCTGACGACCAAGGTGATTGTTGAATCCGATACATTCATTTTCCCACAAGAGCACACGGGGATTTTATATCCATACCAAATTAATGGTAGGAACTAATGTCAAAATTTATGAAAAGGAGGCAATTTATTGAGATTTCAGCGTGAGTTTCTCTTTATCAAACCGATTTACAAAAGGACATTTATACGTTCGTTTGTGGTGATGACGAAGAAATATTACGTCAAGGAAAGGGAAGATTTTGAGGGACAGAATTTTAACGCAAACTTGATTTTATAGCAGAGATTTTAAAGCAGTGTGTTTGTGTGGATCTCACAAACTGCATAATGTTCATTGGAATCGAATTCGTAATTTTTCGGAATTTCGCTAATATACAAAGCTTAAATTCTTTACTGATTAGCATTTTTCAAAAGAATTAGGGTATGAATAAGTTGCGTATTCAGTCATAACAGATTTACAACTCAATATACATTTAGTTCCATCACCAATGACGGGGGCGTTTACCAAACACTATATTTGATACCTAGATAATTTTATTGTCCTAAAAGAATAGTCTTGAAATTTGAGACGCGAATTATTGGCTGGAAGGTGATAGTGATGGACAAAATTTTACCGCAAACGAGGGTTTAAAGCTGAGGGTTTATATAATTTTCACTAATTGTAAAGTGTTCGAAGAAATAGAATTTGTAATTTCTCTGAATTTCGCTAATTTTCTTACGTTGAAATTCCATCCTGATTATTATTTATTAAAAAAATAGGGTATTGATAAGATAAATATTAAGTTATCTATGTTAAAATTTTGCATATTTAATAAAAAAATTGAAATTAATACCCGCCCTGCAAGACGGGGGAGTTTACTAGTATATAAATAAGCAAGGTCCCCATGGGCGGTAATTTATCGGTAAGTCCTTTTAATAAATAACTTATTTCTAGACCAAATTCGTTATTGAAGTGCTTTGATTTCGAAGATATATTGAATATATGCCGTAGAATCAGAATATGTTCACAAAATTGAAAATGTCTTCGAAAAAGTAAAATATATAGTAATTTTTGTGCAAATTATTATCAAATATTAATTAAAAGAAAATCAATGTAGACTCCATCTAAAAATATGAACATGTTTTTTTTGGTAATTCGTATCGATTATTAATATATGCAATTCATGATCTAATTGTCTCATTTGAATACTTCTTGAATGAATGGACAGTATTCGTTAAAATCAATATCCCCTCCTTGTCTACTAAAATTAGAATTCGTTCTTTTCTCGCAAAAAAAATAATTACGAAAAAAGAGGGACATTGCATAGAAGGCTAAAAATAAACATTAGGGATTTAAAGATCAAAATTCCGCGTAAAGAGTGTTAAGTTTAACTAAAGAGTGGGATAAGGTTTATATTAATCTCAATCTACTCTTTCAGATAGGAATAGAGGGCAACATAGAGAAAGCAGAGGAAGAAAAACCAAAAGGGAAATTATGCGAAAGTGAGGAGATTAGAGGGGTTTAGGAAAAGAAGAGAGAGGATTTAATGGTATCAAAGGAGACATTTATAAATTTCCATTTGAACGAAATGAGTGTAAAATGGATTCGTAACAGGAGTGACTCAAGAGAGGATTAAGACACAAAGCGGCTGAATCGGTCTACGCTTCGTGGAAAGGTAATTAGTTAACGTCTTTATAATTGGGCGAATAGGAATTTTGTCGTTCAAAGTTCCCTTCTTACCAACGAGGAATATTCTTGAAATAAATTAACCTGGGCACATTAATGTAAGTTATGTTGCGTTTTTTCTGACGACAATACTGTGAGAAAGGAATAGGGTTAAGTCCTGTTTCCCTTCATGGGTTTGAAACGAGAATTCCAAGAAAGGCGATGTTGCTTTGCATTCAAGAGTGAGTTTGCCTTTATAGAAAATAATGAATTATTAGAGACGGTAAAGGAGAAGAGGAGTTTAATTTAAGAAATAAAAAGGAGGCAGAAGAAAATCATTAATATTGATTATTAAAGAAGTACGGATTTTAACATAATTGATTATAAGGTGAGATATCGAATAAGACGAGTTAAGGCTTTTGGAAGTGAGCAAAACCAAAATCTGTGCTATCATTTTAAGTATTTTCTAATATAAGAATTAACAGCATTTCAAGAAGATGTAAAATCTTCATGGTAGTGGCATTACAATAAATGATTAAAATATGCATAGAATTTGTAATATATGTGAAAATACTTCTTAAACACAGCCGGGAAGGAAACACTCGAAAGATAGTTAAACGGTTATGTTATTCCGGAGAATACATCATAACCTTACGATGATTCAGTTGACAATAATCAACGAGTGTGCAATTTAACTCCGAATCAACCGAAATAAAAAAAGACAATTTCAAAAAGAGGGAACTCTAAATTGTAGAATAGAACGGTAGAAAATATCCGATTTTTAGATAACATATTAGAAGATGTTTCGTGATAGAGAAAAGGAAAATGCATGAGATTAAATTTGGAAGTAATAGGGGAACGGACATCAAAGGAGAGCACGCAGGAATAAATTTGAGCGCACGCTCGCGCGCATATTTATCGTGTGTTTTTTCCCGTATTCGTGTTTTTTCACGTTTTCGTAACTTTGAAAGCTCTCCCTTTCACCTCTGGCAACGCACTTCTCTAGCGCCGCTCTCCGACCTCCCTCTTAATGAAAATGAGTGATTCACATTCATTAGGGATGCGGGGGAGGAAATGGACGGCGTAGTCAGGGAAAAGGGGCGCTCAAGTGCGGAAGACCGTTGGGGGAGGAAAAAAGGGAATAGGGAAAATAGGGCTGTGATCAGTGCTACCAAATTGCAGCATTGATCATACACGAACCGAACGTGTAATCGGAAGCAGCCTTTTTAACTGCGAGAAACTGCATTGCATACAGAGCAATGGAAATGGTTTGTTGAATTTCATCATCAGGTCGCTATAGAAACAGGCAGTTTTTCTTGTTGAAATTTTTAATTTCACATCCATTCAAAAAAACTCTAAACTCAGGGAACTAATCTTAAAATCGGCTCATTTTGTATCTAAATAAAACAATGACTTTTTTGAAATAGTTGAAGTTTTCCATATTATAGCAGAATGATATTGGGAAATTCTCTTTAACCAACATTTTTGGGTAATAAATCTTTCTGACTTTCTGGGGAGCTATCCCTTACTTACCTATTTATCATAATAAGAAATAAATAGTAACGAGTTCTTTCGTATATGGATATAGTCACAGTATCAGGATCATGGTGAATTTTGCTAAAGAGTACAAACAATGAATAGTTGGCGAATTTACCTGAAACAAGAACTTTTGGTTATTTCAGGCTAGAATAATTGTATATCATAATACAATAATTTAACTTCTATCCTCTGTATAAACTTCGCGTATCCCCAGGGCGTACGGTTGCCCTAAGTAGGAACCTTTGATCTAATACGTTGGTAACATTCATGAAATCCTAAAAATATTAATTAATTTAATTACTGAGAACCAACGAATTTAGAATAATTTATAGTTATTGATATCCTACGATGAAGATTTGGTAAAATTTTTGCAGCACGGAAACAACCATCTAGAAGTTGGACATGAAACCAACTGTAAACTGATAATATAACTTTAATAGCTGATAATATAGCTGCAGAAACTTCTATGACCCAATGTCAAAACGTAATATGTGGCAATATAACCAATTGTGCACAGAAAGAAGTTGATGTTATCCTTTGGTACGTGCATGTAAGAGATACATGCATGTATACATATGCACTTTCATTAAACAGTTTATTCCAAAAGTTCTGAACTACGTACATCAATTCAGAGTAAGAAAACCAGTTTGAATGATGTCACCAGTTTGATTCTTATGTAAGATAGAGGAGTTTACTTCCGCAATTAGCTGTGACAATGTTACCAGTGAAATTTCATTCGGACAATTGACACTTGTGAGTGGGAATTGATAGCAAGTGATCTCCTACTAAAGAGGTCAACTGATGTTTCTAAAATTTTTAAACCACTCTGCGTTACAATCAGTTTCACTTATCAAAATTGGATTCGTAGCATTATTCGTGACATTTTGTTGATTCCGTGATCAATGGCGAAATACGATTCATGGTCTAAATGGAAATCAAATTACAATGCATTTTCATTGTGGCCATGTTTCGGGTGCAGTTCTCATCGCTAGTTTTAAATTATTTGTATCACTTTCAACATATAGCTTTCAAACGTTATGCTAGCAAGTGGGGAATACATATTGTTTTAAATAAATACAAAATATATAAATAAGAAGTCATATCCTTGAAAATCAGGATCAGATTTCCCTAAGAAAAATTTGTTCTTTCATACGTTTTTCCTACGAAGTTAAAGTTTTGATTTTGCAACGACCACTTACATTAAATCTTAGAGTACCTTTATTTTATGATTTTCTTTCACGATCATCAGCATAGCTAACATAACTTAAATGCAAACTTCCCAGGATCTAATAAATATTAATTAGAATGCCGTAAATGATTTCTAGGCTTCAGATTGTATTATGCTTTTAAAATAATTACAATTCCCAAGTCATTTAGTCACCCCTTGCGCGCATTCAGCTTCGTGTTTCTTCCTCGATATATTTATGTTTCCGTTTCTTATGTTAAGCCATTCATCTCCATTCCATCTGAATTCCCCTTTAGTATCCTTAACTCTATATTCCCACTTCCGTCTTCCTGTCAGCGCTAATACTACCGACTAATTTCCTTAAGCTTTTAGTCTTCATTCCTATGACACTCTATTTTATCGCCATTTTTCCTTTCAACATCTCGTTTTTCTCTTCCATGTGTCCATTTGGGCTTTTCTTCGACCCAATCAAATAAACGTATTTTTGACACTTTGTTACTTCCAAGAGTCAGTAATACTGGTTCGGTTTTTTATGATGTTACAGAGTTTCTAAAAAAAGGTTTTCTTTGTAGGGCTGTAATTAAAAGTATGTAATACCTCTAATTTCAGTTTTTGACTAATTCAACTGGTTTATGAAATTAAACTATGAACTGAGGTTCTACCGATCTTTCATAAATCGCATTTATCTTCATTTTTGCCTGCGTAAAATAATAGACTTAGTTTCGATTTTAGTTATTCTATATTGAAATTAAAATTTTCCCACAATTCCATGATAAATTTACTGTTTTATTTACAATAAATATGTTTATAATTTATAATTTCTCGTCCTAATAAAAGACGCTATATTATTATTAGTTTTTTGTTGAATTTTGAATATATTATACATATGCTTATTAATGTTTAATTTAGTCATTAATTTCTTCTGGTTAATGCAAGATTTAAGTAAACATTCACTTGAGTTTTAACATTATATTCCATTACAATCATGTTAACAAACCCATGGCTGCTCGAAGTATGTTTTTTTATTATTTTTGCCTCAATCGTTGCTAAGTCAACAGCGCGTTGTTTGGAAAACATGAAACCGGCCGCAAAAGCATTTTAACTCCATCCCTAAATAAATATATAACGGCGAATTAACCAAGCTTATTTTAATCTTTTTTATTTAAAGAAATTTTTCTTTTTTTGTATGATATTTTCTAGAAGAAACTGAGCTGTCACCATTGATCGTCTAGAACTCTAGATAAAAACAAGCGAACTGCGTAATAAATCAACAGTTCAATGAGCGAGTCGTATCTCGTAAGTTTCCACAACGCTGCTCAAAATCTTCGATAATACCCCGTCACCAAGAACTCGCATCAACATAGTTTGAGAGAATCCAGAAATAAGAAGATAAAAGAAGAATAAAAGAGAAAATTGGAGTGAAGGACCGAAAGGAGCAATTGTCGCAAGGTTAAAAGCTTTAAATGAATCATGTACGCCTAAAAGCACGTGAGATATTGCTAATAATTACCGCCCATTTATTCAGCGGGTGAGGATCTCACGAAGGAAAGTAGACGGATGAGGGAAGTCCCTTCCCATCTCAGGGCTTTAATTTTTAAGGGCGTTAATTACCGAGGGGGTTTTCCTCGAAAGATTGAGAGAAATAGGCAGAGGAAGAAGTTGCCCGAGATTTCTTATTAGAATAACCGCGTGGTTCATTATTCTTCTCTCTCGGAAAAGCAGTTCTCCCGCGAGATACGTAATTGCGATAATGCTTGACAGTTTTGCAAAATGATTGTATGAATAAGTCCCCTTAACTGCGGAGAGCTGAAACGTTTGCCAGAGATAAAAGTGCATTTGGAATTCTTTATTTCCTCTTCGTGTTGTGTGTTTCTTTGTGTACGTGTTTTTCGTCCGAGGAAAAAATAATTAAATGAGATAATTGATCGTCTTATCTTTCAGGAACGTGCATTTTCGTTTTATTTTCGTCCGGCAATTCCAACGCGCACGCCATCCAATATTAGATTTCTTCATTGCGTTAGTCAACGCGCGCTTATTTTTTCCATCACTTTTCATTTAATCACCTTTCGTGTCTCTTTGGTGAGCTCTTCCCAACCAGTTCGACTGGTGAAACGAAAAAATCAGAATTCTCTAGCCTATATTCGTATTTTTCGCTAAATCTGAGATTCTTATCGTGGAGATAATTAATTTCTCGCAAATTTGATTAATTCTGAATTCATGCACTCACTCCCTTTGGCTGTATATATGCGATAAAGCGATAGATTCGGCAACCTTTTGGTGACGCAATAAACAGATTAAGATCCTCTATTGAAGTCGATATAAGTTATGGAAACCGTCATGATTCTTAGTTGTCAGGGTGATAACTACATTTTTGAACCTCAATTTAGAGTTCCTTTGACTAATTTATACGATTTTCATTCGATTACGAAAACGTGGTTCATTATCATTTTATATACTAATCAGCATCTGATGGCACGCAACGATGTAAATGAAGCTGTATATTTTATTATGTGGTCGAATAAGTTTTTCCTGATAGCCTGGAATAAATCAGTACTTAATGAATCGAATCTGTTTTGGAAATTTTTTCGAAAGCGTAATTTATCAGAATTCCTAAGGGAATCAAAGTGATGAGAAATCCCTTACGATATGGTATACTTATCACTTTCAATGAAAATTCTACCGAGGTAAAAGTATGATAAAATACTTCCCAGACTAGTTGAGGCTCAAACGCTAATCGCACCAGACTTCCGCTTCTAGAGAATGAATTTGGTTAAGTGTTCAGATTTCACGTCTTGCGTTGATTACGTATTTCAATAAGTGGCTTTGGCAGATTCATTAACTATACGAGTAAGTAAGGCTGGTGATAAAGGTGATTAGTTATTTTACAATATAAAAACTTTAATTGCTGTGCTTTCTGTGAAAATATCATTACTTTCAGTAAACAAACAGCCTAACTCTACCAAAACGTTGTATTGGAATCTGTTTCACAATAAATAAGTTAAAGAATTTTATTTAAACTTTGGCAACTAAATTTTTTGTAATAAAGTGTGTAACAAGTTTAGTCATTAGAGATAATTTTCCATATTGTACAAAAATGTCTGATTTTGAGTGCATTTCCTGGAAGCATTTAACAGAAACAATTTCATAAGTAAGAATTTGTCCATAATAACAGTGATCTTTATAATTATGAACTTTCATAATGCGAGCGGAAAAATTTATTTTAAAATATACTTAACGAGTAAGTAAAAGAATGTACATTTCTAAATCTGGGTGAAAACCCCTAGTATGCTCTGGTAAGGAGCTTTGTTTTATTATTGGCAAAGATACATCACAGCCTTTTTATTTTTCTCTTAATTGTAATTACGGTATATTGTACACGATGCAATTATACTCAGCTGTGCAATTGATCGTTCACGCTTCAATAAATTTACTATTTTTATTATCCATTGTACGGCTGAGGTAGACGTCGGGGGAAAGCAGCGAAATTTAAATAAAATCGAAACATCGAAATTGAAATTCGGATATTATCCAAACTGACCCAATAGCCGAATCTAATTATACGAAGAAGAGCTCATTAGATGCAAATATTCCTAATTATACTAAATGATGGCTCTAACCGTGTGATTTAAATCAAATATCCATGTATGAATATGAAATGCAAAAATACGATTAAATTGCGAATACCTCGCAGTTCCATCAAGGCTTATCTCACTTATTTAAATATATTATTCGATATTAAAATTTATTCGCCGATGAACGCGGATAAAATGTAAATTAGCGACCGGAAATGAGTCAGCTATAATTTCCATCTCTGAATTATGCATTTAACGGCTGTTAAAAATAATTATGCATTTTAAAAATAATTTACCATTATTTTTCTCTTCGTACGTATTATCTACGTTTGCGTTTAATTTATAGATAAAGCATGAATGCCGTATAAATCAGCCTAGGGTGTTTTATATTTGTGAAGAACGACTTTCTCATTTCGGCTCGTTGTATCTTCCTACTCCTATCTTTCGAGTATCCCTGCATGTATCATCCAGAATCCTCTTTGCGCTGAATATAATTAATTCAGTTCATTAATGTAAAAGAATGCTGTGAGTGTATCATCAAGCATGTTTTATTAGAGTGAAAGTGAGATGGTACTTTTGTAAATTTTCGCTGGTAAATCGGTAAAACAATAACTTCGGCTTTGTAAGAACATTTAAAATATGGCTTATTGCAAAAATATTCTGAGAGCGAATATTCAAGCAATTCTTTTATTTAAACATTAATGTAATTTAAAGTACTGAGGGATTCGGATATTATGATTATATATTATGATTCACGACTATTATGCGGTCTAAATAATCAGATTATTGTTAATAAATGATTTAATTTTCAGTGTTAGATACAAGCATATACTGTCTCGGCTATTTAATCTGCAAATTGCTGTTTTTTTATAGATTTTCCTAGAAAACCAACATCCGAGGGTGTCCAGGATAGCCTAGTTGGCAGCACTTTCAGCTTTGGGTCGATTAATGATTTAAGTACATTTAGCAATTCTACTACCGCAACCATTTCCGAATTCATGCTACACTACTGATACATCACCAGAATGCAAAACATTTCCTTTTCAATGAATGAGAACCACTCAATGAGAAATGAGGGATAGTCGGATATTCCTATTTAATAATTCACGATCCATGATTTTCTTCGGACTCGTTGGAATGAAACAGCGTAAAGAAACAGCGCAACTCTTATCCGCGTGAGCTAGATAATTCGAGGGAAGATAACTTTTATTTTCTAGGGGGGTCTGAGTTACGTCCACTGAGGCCAGAATAGTTTATTGCAGTTGCGTGCTGAGGCGGACGGAGATCTAGATTATGGCTGGAGAGAGGATCTCTCACAAATTCACGGATATTTGGTTCATTCCGAGGCCGTTTGTGCATCCTCTATTTCTAGTACTAATTTGGATCATGCAATGCGATCACGGCGAAGATTTTTATGGAAAGCGCTTTTTCCACATCTTAAATTTGTTTTTAATGCGTCCATTTGGTGATTATCACAATCTTCGGAGCTGATTATCCACTGGAAAATGTATCAGATGTAACGAATTCATTTGAAAACAAGGCCTAAAATAAAGGCGATGTTTACTACATTTGTTAGTATACACTTTTAAATATGATTGGTGAATATTTTTATATATTTTTTATTCTTAACCGTTCCTTCACAAGCAATAATTAGCTGGATGATAGAAGTAATTTAATAGAAATAGTGCTATTCCTGGAGTTCAGTCTGTTTACTGTGCAAATACATTGTAAAAAAGATTCGGAACACAGATATGAAATAAAGTAGTTAATTCTAGGGATATAAGTAATTCAAGGAATACTTGCTGGAACATGTTCATGTTTAATTCCAAAGCTAACAAACCGAGTCTGCCCACATATGAATATATTAACTATGAAGGATTCTGGCCTAGGTCTGAAGATGAGGTAGTTTCTTCGAATTCAGTCTTGCTTTCAGTCTGTATGTCTTATTTGTTGTTGGAAGCAGGTTTTGATTCCTTTGGAGTAAAGAATTTTTGGAACGTTATTTCACTTTGATAAACTGGAGCAAGGTATATAAAAAGAAATAGAAGATACAAGGATAAGAGGAAGTTGTTTAAACTTTGTTTGAATGTCCCCTTTTGCTTAAAAAGGATCCCGTTAATGGAGTTGACTAAACATAACAATTAACTTTAGTCAAACAATTTACAGGATTATAGCATCAGCTAATATATGTAGATGAAGTTTTGGTATTCTCTATATACCCTTTAAGTATTGTGAGCCGTTGATTATAATATGATATGATATGTTGGTGTAGTATAACAGATGAACGCGATGTATTCAAAGAAGATAATGCTTCGGTGCTTTCCTAAGAAGGTTATAGTTGTTTGCATAATTTTTATTGTTATTAAAGTTTACTTCTAGGAAGAAACCAGAATTATTGCGAAAAATAATATTTCTCCGAGTCTTTTCTTTCGAAAGAGACAGAAAAAGAAGCAAAGGAATTTTAACTTTGATAATCCCGAGATTGAAAAGTCATAAAAGTTCTGCCTCTCCGGATATTTTGCAAAACCTTTAGAATAATATTAATAAGACCACTTTATTCAACGTTACCTTACTACTGATAACTTTCCCGCAATATTTTCAAGCGTTGGTTATGAATATTCCCGAAACCACTATAAATTTAACATTTTTTTATTTGTTGCAGTTACGTTATTCGAATCGTTCTTCAAGAGTTGTCTAGTTTACATACGAGTGGCTTTATTAACTGCGCATGCCATCCCGTAGGGCTTTCTGCCTCCACGGATTCAACCGGCTTTTACGTTGTGGTCATCCTTTCGCAAGAAGCCAACCCTTTTTACGTCAGAATCCAATTTAGATTCAAATCAAGTACCGGAGTTCAAGTTAATGAACGGAAGAACAAAGCAAAAGTTTTGAGAACTTTTCTAGCGTAATCATCGTCATGCGGGACATACCACTGTGGTTATTCTTTCGCCGCTCTAATTGAATTCCGAATCCCACATTGGAGCAGCATATTTGGCATTTTTGAGCTAAACCGATGGTGACTTATTAGGCGCCACTGCTGCGTAAACTTCTGCCAAGTACACTTGATGGGATTCCATGAACGGCGTTAAAGCGGATGTGTTTGGTGGGAAAATGAATGGGAAGAAAAAGCAGAGCTTATTTCATTAACGAATAAGTGTCGACTCCGAGGTAGCCACGTTACGAGGATATTCCGTCTAAAGAATTTTTCGCACCGTATTCTCTATCCTTACTGTTATCATATCAACCTCTATTTATGAAAACTGTGATTGTATGCAATTATTCATATCAAGTATTTTTCGTATTTTTATATTCTCCCTATACGTAGTATAGAGAAAGTATTGTATTCGAAAAAAAATAGACCTCCAGATTTCAACGGAAATAGTTGTTTTGGGGCCCATAGAGTTCGTTTTCGTTATTTTCTCGAACATCTGTGTGTCTGTCTGCGGTAAAAAAGTTTGCGGATGCTCTATCTTAAAAAATAATTATCCGATCATTTCGGAAATTCATAAACCATCGTAATCAAACACTTAATAACTTCCACAATTTTATTTCAAACGAACGGTTTCGTCAACTAGTTGACATCTTCAGGTGCACCTGAAGATGTCAACTCTTTGAAGAAACCGGTCGTTTGAAATAAAATTGTGAAAGTTACTAAGTGTTTGATTACGATGGTTTATACTGATTTCCACAAAGTGAGGATAGAACATAGTAATTATATTGAAAATTCATATTTAGTATTTCCTTAACAATGCCAAAAGTTGATTAGTTTTTGATTAATACCGCTTAACCGAAAGTTGCGGTTTATCCGGAACAAAATTTTGTTTCTTAAATATCTCTGTCAGATTGCACTGTAGGTATATACAATTAATTACAAAAGTCATAGATAATGTATTTAACTACAACTTTTGTTTGAAACATTTTTCTCTGACACTAATTTTTTTGGAGTTATTTATATATTACCGGCATTGGCTTCTGTTTTCAATAAATAGGGAGAAATTCATGTGTTGTCCTCATCAGATTTTTTTGTTTTGCAACTTAAAAGATTAAACTTACTAATCCATTTTTCTGAAATTAGCTTATTTCGCAAAACATTTACAAAGTTTAATTTAAAAAAAATCAGGGTTTGTAATTCTAACACGCGCTTACAATCAATGTTGTGTCACCCAATAAAATTTTGGTAATTGAAGGAACTGAGGAATAGCCTTAAATGTAAATCTGAATCTGATGACAACTCTCATCTGAATTGCGGTTCAGTAACTTTAAAACACTTCGAACAATACTCATTTCATACATTCGTAGCGTTGGGAAATGTTTCTTTTTGAGTCATTTGTCGTTATAATTGATTACTTAAAGTCAAGATGATCACCATGATTCATCTTCTCACGTGATCGGCGGAGTGCCATCACGAATTACGATTTGGAGAAGGTTAAGGAGCGAGTTCTCAGGGATTTATAAGAACCTAAAGAATTCAAAGAGAAATAGAAGTTAAAAATGCTGTCGTAACCATCTGGGACCATCATCCAGATCCCCCTTGTAGTACGTTGGCTGTTTCGATGAGGACCTCTGGCGGTGGTTGGTGACACTATGTGGAGCACCACTTGCCTTCCTCACAAGCGTGCAGTTATGAAGCGTCCCCAGAATGGAATTGACTCTGTGTAGTTGTTCAGTGGTTAGAATGCCTCTACAGGAAGTCTGAGACCTGGGTTCGAGTCATGTTTAAAGTTGACATTCTTTTACTTCTGTCTCCTTGGAATTGCTACTAATGAGTACTAACTTCTGATAATTGAACGAAACCATGGAATTTGTTGACACCAATCAACTGATATCGATACGTACACGCTCTTATGGTGTGATTTCCTAAACTCATATATTCAAGATCTGATTTTTAGGTAGGTACATTGGATTAATTTGTAAGCATTTCCGATATTTTTCGAAATCGATAGTTCACTTACCGGCCGCTGGCGCGCTCTGCGGAGAGAAGACCATGATCGTGTTGCCGATTGTTGTGGTGAAGTCGAGGAATCCGTAGACAGTTTGAGTGAGCAATGGCACTTCTCCGCCTCCAGTTTGATGCGCCACGGCAGCCACAACAGTTGCCGCAGCAGGGTTCACGTACACAGGTCCATTGGCAGATGCCATCGGCGCCAGAGCTGCAAACGAAAGCAAACATTTATTTAAATTCGGCCGCAAATTTGCGGGTGCAGTTCACTTAAACGTAACATGTGACATTGTGCCAAATTTATTTGGTGAAACATTTTTGTACATTTTCTTAAAAAAGAAATACAATTTCTTTGGAGATGTATCTTTAAAAAACAGTTATAGTAATGCCATCTTAGAGAAAATTTATCTCTCACCAATTCAGCCAACAGTGTTTATTTTACCCTCGTACGGCGTATAAGCGTTGCAGATTAAAACGAGAGTATCCTTCAACTGTGAGTTATGTATATTTATGGAAGTGTGAAAAAGTTGCTTTAATTTGTTATCCTCGTACACAATTAAATACCATTACTATAGTTCCCTTTGGAGTTTCCTGATTGCCAAATGAAACAGCGCGTTCAGCTTTTGTGTAAGTAATCCCGAGTTAGCTTCCCGCAAATGTGCGAAATGACCTAAGCTATCGAAGAACTTTTAACAATTCTACTTCTAGTTTTCCGTTTGTTCTAATCAGGGATAACTTTTACAGTGCACGTGCTAACAAATTTTCATCGCGCAAATAAAGAAAATTGTGTCTAGGACGGCTGAGCTCATAACCCTTTTCCGAGTTAAAACTTCAATTTAGCTCACTTTGAACGACCTTCCAGGAATAAGCAAGATATTCCCGAAATTATGACATCAACCTATGTTAATTTTTTAACTGGAGTCTGCGTAGCAGGCAGCATCCACTGATTTTTTTAGAATTGTAAGATTTCAATTATTTTCTTTTAATTTAGAAATGAAGCTGATACAAAACAACGACTACTTTCTATGTTTTAATATAGTATCACCGCGAGAAACCATACTCAATCCCCAAGATGTAAATCCCTTCTCTATTGCTGTAGCCGTTCTTTCTCTCCCATAATCATCGCCTCTCGCTCATCTCCGCAACACGTTCTCCTTTCTTATATTTCATCCGTGCGCTGTACAATTTTCCATTGGCTAATTCCAGCATTCCGATTAACGGCCAGAATATCCGCGGGCCATATTGCTTTTTTGGTTGCTTCGGACGACACCGGTATTTATTCCTCTAATGAAAAAAAGATGAAATTAGCGACGCTCCGGGAAGGATTCGTGTCCACCCACGGCCATTCGACTCTAATAAGTTTTGTCTTTGATTTCTTCTTTTTTGTTTCGGATTTCATCGCAGAGGAGAGCCACGTTCCATATCTCAACACGAGTAATTAGTTTTGGAAATCGAAAGCTGAAAAGAGGAGAACCGATTTTTTCAATTCCATTTCCCATTTTTCTCTCATCAGTTTCATTCAGGCGTCGCAATTTTTGCCTTTTGTCCTTTCCCTTCTTTGAAAATAGTTCTCACAGATGAGAACATGCTCTGTTTTGTTGTCTAATTAAGTTTCTTCTTATTTGCGATAGTTTTTTACTATTATCTATTTCTTTGTCTTCTATGGGTTGATTAGTTGAGTCGTGCAAACTAGTTGCAACAAAGGATTCTGGTAAAAGTACATTTCTTATTATCTCTTTTCCCTTAATAAACGTTTTATAATTTATGTTATTTAATCAGGTAATCGACGAGAAATTATCATCTACTTTTTATTTATAAGCATACGTATGCCATTTATAAGCATTGAAAGTTGCATATGTATTCGTTTAACTCATTTAGAATATCCGAACATTTATAAAATCTCTTCCAGTTAATTTTCTTGGCGGAATAGTAGGCTTATGTGAATCCTATGAATGCGTCAAGATTACTGTGGACTAAATATCCTTTTCCTTATCAACAACAAATTGAGTTTCATATAAGGAGGAAGCAACTCAAGTACCCGGCTTATAAATGTATAACATATACTCTTCTCGTTATTTGCTCGATGTGGCTGTTGTACATCGCTCTTATTTTTCTATTGCATGTCACTATTTTATGAATTGTTCCTTTCTCAAATTGTGGTACTCAGTTTCTCTCTGCTCCCTTATGTTTGATAAATTAGTGACAGTAACATAAGATTATCCAAAACATTCTTATTCAAATGCAATATTTTCCTCAAAAACATACGAAGATTGTTGACAATGATATTACGCAATTTAGGAAGCTCTCAAAACGCTAAAAATGCGCTAGAAATGCCAATTCGTCCATTTTTTACTCGGAGTTAAAAGAAGTTCAACACCTTCAATTTGTCATCAATTTCCATTTTATCACTTCCAAGCATATTCCTATGCTTCACTCGAATGGAAATCTCATCCTCGGGTCTTTGCCGCAAGGAATATCTCGTGACCATTTCGGAGATGGAAGAATTCCTCGAGATAAAGGAGAACCTGTTGGTCTCACGGGTTTATTGGAAGTGTGACCTCGTCCTTTGACCCAAGGACACTCCAAAGGAGGGAATGAGTTTCGCATTTCCACAAGAGGTTTGTTTGACATGCAAAAGAGTATCTCGGGAGGGATATTTATCAGAAGGATCCCAAAAATTCCTCTATATTTGCGTTTGGAGATATTGACAACCCGAGGGGAATTATAAGATGTAATCACTCTTCAAAGCCTGAGCAGCAAATATTTGGGATTGATCGCCATTTTGTTGATCTCGTTTTGATGGATGTATTTTGGCTCGTCCGAATTGAATATCGTTTAAAGTGTATTTTGTGGAATTATTATCATTTGGTTTCTCATTTAGTTACTTTACTGGTCCATAATATATAAATATTCGCTATTGCCTTTTGGTTGATTGCGGTTTTCAAGTTAAGACGGATGTATTGAAAGCTTTCCTGTACTCCTTCCGAGGCAAGGGCGCTGTAATTGACTATTGATTGGTGAATTTTATGTGCATTTGATTCTTAAGCACTCAATTCAACAGAAAGAAAATTAAAGAAACGGAAATTCAAAATGGATAGATTCATGTTAGCGATCACTGTATTTTCAAAGGGATGCGTAGGAAAAATTCTCCTGCTATTATATTTTTCTTTGGGTGTTTGTTTGATAATTGATACAGTTACGAATTTGAGTTTAGGGATTGCAAAAATTTTATGTAGTTATTACTGTTCAATAATAGTGTTAGTGATGACGTATAGCAAATGGGAGAGTAGTTCGTTGTATGTAAGTACAAATTATGTAATTAAAAGTACCGCTTATATTACATTTCATAGAAATTTTTCCATTGCTACCACAAATTTTGCCAATGCATGACCTTTTGATCAGTCGATATTTTCGTTTTGTTTGTAATCGGAATAAATAAGGTGGTCTCATGGCGATTGCATGCACGATTGCGAGCACATTTTGGCAGTAGATCCATATGGAGCAACTTATACGGATAACCTAAATATGTCCATGTATTGTATAAAACGTTATTCGGTCTCAAAGTGGATATACTTTGCAAATAACATGAATCCTAACACTTATCTAATAACGGCATATTTTGAGAATCGAGGAACTGAGAGTACCGAGTCTTACGCCATAAATGGATGGAAGCGAATTCAAATCGTAATATATATGCATTAAATGCGCGAAGGAAAGGAACATGGGGGACCAAAGAGAGAGAATTTCAATCGGAAAGTCAGTCACGATCTTTTCGGAGGAAGGGTCGTATTTTAGCCCCGAAAAAACGTCAGAAAGAATCCTTTCACTCGCCATAAGATAAAGACATCGATGTGAATTATGGCCGTGGAAAACATCAGACGGTCGATATAAGATTAGGAATAGTGCACTCAACAGGAAAAGGATATTCTGAAGGACAAAGAAAGGTATCGCTCGTGGGGCAATCAAGTTGCGTGAGACGCCTCGTGCGCAACGAGACAGTGCGTGCGCACTTCAAAATGGAGTTTCAATTGTTCATTCGATTGCGATTGCCCTTTTGGTGCTGCCATCTTTTATTTCCCCTGACGAGAAGCCCTTTCGGAAATTTAATGAGCTTACTTGTAATCAATTGGAATCGACAGAGGGAACCAAAAGACCGCTCAGTTGGCCTTTTTTCACCTCACGATGCTAATCTAATTGGATTCGGAAAATTAGACGAATCACAATTAGGCAGGATTGGGGACGTCTTTTGTGACAGTTTATCGGTTGGAGGCGCCAGTGGTTTTGACGAGAGGCCAATGAAAGGAACGTGCTTCTGCAAAAGGCATATCGAATTATGTCACAAAAAAATAATGGATGTCAGAGATTAAAAGGGCTGAATTAAATGTTGATTCGGAATAAAAATGAATTTCTCCTCGGACTTCGTCTCTCAGAAACGGCAATATTTCGTTTAGTCCTTCGCATTCAGAGGAAATAGCGCGATTAATTATTTAGAATGAATGGGCTTATATTATTGAAAAGTGGGAGAAATCCGATTTGACACTTTCCTGTTTTCGATAAGCAGATAACGTTCCCCTTTGATTAATCCGTTTAAGTGAACGCGGCCTACGGATTTCCATATATACATTTTGTGAAACAATCTTTGTATTTAAGATAAATATAGCCAGGTATTTGGAGGGACGAATTCCCTCTTTCCATAGAATTCCGCCGAGGGCTTCGTTTCCACCACCTCACGCATTGAAATGATAATTATATATTTTTATTTCGGTCACGAGTTCAATAAATACGTTATTTCTGTCACATATATTCCAATATTCAAGACCGTTACATTAAAAAAATGTGTAGAATTATTTTCTAGTGGAATGCTCTCCTCTTAAATACTGTATTGTAGGTGTTCTTTGACATCTGAAGATGATAGCATGGCTATGGATATGTGCATCGGGTATTTCTAACAAGGACAGCAATCTGCGCTTTTCCGTTGTTTCCGAAAACCGGCAGCAACGTGGAGCGAGGCCTTAACAAAGTTGGCTATTTGAGATGTTTAAAATCTATATTTCATCAACAGCCGTGTTCCATTTTTCTGTGAAGTATTTCCTCATTTCTTCAGCTACAAAAATCACTTTTTAATTTAATTTACTTTAATAATTCATTTCCTCCTCCATTTAAGAGCAAACCAAAGTGTTTGCCGTTGAGATCAACTTTTATCTAATTATGTCCTTCACGTAGTTCGAAAATAAGTATTGGATTCCCGCAGAGGGTTCAATGTAAATCTTTCGCAGAGTAAACAAACGTATTTGCCGTGGAATCAACGCAGCCCAAATTCAAGGTTCGATAGAGGCCTCAATCGAGAAATGGGATCATCCAGTTTTGTCTCCGCGTTCGAATATTTAACGAAAAAGCAGAAGGGGTGTGAAAATAACGGAGGCGATTTCTAAATCCGCTAAACCATTTACAGCGAGACACAGTATTGCTCTCACGTTAATCTCGAGCGAATTCGTTTATTAGCAAGTGGAGATATTCCGATAGAATTTTCACCCCAAGCGAGGTTATTATGAGAGGGATAAAATTATAGGGGTAAAGGAAAATTGGGATTCGAGAAAAGAATTGGCAGCGTTTGCAATGGTTTGAACGAAGGCTCGTGGAAAGAGGGGATCTGCGAAATGCGGCCATCCGTCCCTCCAAACTCAGCAACAAATCTCTCGATTCTTTACAACAGTACTTCCGAACCTATTTTCCTCCACTGTACGCATTGGTATGTATGCGAACAACTCCGAAGCTATGTCACTATTATTGTTCGTGACATTCCGAATTTAAACGGAACTTTACTGGAATCCATAAAATATCTCAAACGGTAAGTGCTAATGGATCAGGCGAAATTAAATTCTAAATCTGAACCGCAACATTAACGAAGTAACGACTGATGTGCTCTGTAGGATTTTATCCACTGAGCATCAATAGGCATCTATGCTTCTTTAAAATAAATTCCAATCAAGAGGATTCATTGCTTGACTGGTTAAATTAAAATAATTTAAAAGCAATTTTATGGTTAAAATTTTTGAGAATGGCATCATTTTGTAAACGGCATAATATTATTAACTTACTTAACCTCCTCAATTTAAAATTTCTTTCTCTTAATCTACACACTACATTCACTTCCGACTACTCATACTCACAACACCTGTTCCTTTCTTGGCATTTAACTCTTTATTTGTTATTAATACTTATAACAATCACCTGAACCACGTCAGCTGTTGCATTTTCTGATTTTCCAAATTCATCATGACTAAGTGAGGATGACGATTAATTGTAGTAATGACGTATTTTAACCAAATGGTTTATCCTTGATTACTAGCATTTTTATCGCATTTTAGTGCAAGTTAGAGCAATCTCACTTCTCAAGGGAAATTCGACTAAATTAGATTGTAAAATTTCGAGACAACGCCGTACTCTTGGAAACCCACAGCACTTCGTTACACCTGTATTCCCTGGAGGGCGCATTGATTAGAAGAGGTGCAATTGGGTTTCGAAGATGACCTGTTGGGATGAGTCTTGCGTTAGTGCCTCGAGCGGCAGATTCTTTCTCCGAACTGGTACATGGGGATGCTGGGAGGTCTCGTTCGTTTTTGTGCAGATGAAGGCATTTTCCCCAGAGAGTCAATAGCGGCGGTGTGCTGAACGTCGACTAAATGCTCGAAGCAGTTCGCCTTTTAATTCTCAACGGGACTCTTCTTCTTCGTCGCTGCTGCTCTTGGCGTAGCAACACCGGGCTTCGAATCCCAGTCAAGGGTTGATCGTTCGAGGTTTTGAAAGGTTAATCGCAAAAGTATCCCTTAAGTGTAGAATTCTCCAATGACAGCCGTCTTAAAATAAAGTTATTTTCTCTAATTTAAGGGAAAGCATTGCTGTAATTGTACTGCAGATATGTGGATTTTTTTCCTCTAACCGAGTGAGGAAATCAACAGCCTCATTTAGACAAGTTCTACTTGAAGTTATCGATAGTAAATGTGGCTGGAGTTTCAAATAGAAACAAATGTTTATTAAATCAATTTTATAAGAATCAATTGGACATTTGAAAATGTTGAATAGTAAAGGGTATGAAGAATAGAGGTGAGAGCGATTGGTGTCTTATAAGGAATCAGATACAAGCTAGTCCTAAGTTACGTGATTGTCTTTAATTGATATTTGTATGCTCTTAAATAAAAGTTCGTGAAAAATAATACGCAATGAATTAGTTAATTTAATCTTGGTGAATTTATTAGAGTAAAACTAAGAATAGATATATATATATATATATTTTTGATTGATTGATTTTTGAGCACTTACACGTAATTTAATATACGTCATAATTTAAGTGTTTATTGTGGAATAACCTAATTTCCCTGAAGCGTTTTTACACGAATTTCACGGTAAACAATCAAAAACTACTGAATATTAATGAATCATTTCCATTAAATCAACTTTAAATGAAAGGCGCTTGTTATGGTCGGCTAAAAACGGTAAATAAACTCCGATTCAATTTTACTCTATCGATACGCTGCTAATGAATAATAAAAATTAAACTCGCGACCGCTAAACAAAGCTTTTCTATGAGGGCAATCTATTTCGTATAATGAAAACAGAGGCCTAAAAGTCCTTTCTGATTTCAAAAATTTCATATTAAAACAAAGAAGAGTAATATTAAAGCTCGATAATGTGTCACAGCGGTGCTTAATCGCAAGAGTATTGGGTAATTCATAGAGTGAGAAGGGAATTGGATGTAAACGAAAATCGTGCCTGCAAAATCAGGAAAGGTAAGCCTAATTTACGATCTCTATTGGGTCAAAATAGGAGGGCAGATGTACCTTCGTATGCCCTCGTAATGAGCTTCAATAAAACAAAGTCACAAAACTTATAAAAAACATTAGGCCGCGGCACACAATGAAAGCAACTTTCTGCGGGATTTTTCATCCGTTATAAAACCCCTTTGATATACGTTTCTCTCTCGTTCTGAATGCGTTTTTTGGAGCAAATGCGATGCAATTAACCATCGCACGCTTGAGAACCTTTTTGAAAAATTTTTACCTCGACTGTTGAAAAACCTAACCTTAGCTCGTCGAGTTTTTCCGATTTAATTCGAGTCGTCCCCATCATCGCCTGTTTATCCTCGCACGGCTGTTAGGGCCGATTTTTCGGATGTACGGATCTCGGTGCTAACTTGATGAGCATTTTCCACATTTTTTCTCGGGAACCGCGAGACTGGGGAGCTGATTAAATTTTCACGCGTGGTTACGCCCCCTCAGTGCGAGCGCCCCCGCGACGCACGAGGTTTAACGACCCCAGCCATTGTCAGCCGTCGGCGTCGGAGCGTAGCAGAGGAGCGCGTGAGAGCTGTGGATAAAATCCAATTACTTCATTCTCGGATGGGAATCAAATTTAAGGCAGAGCTGATTGAATAGGAAAACAAAATGTCGCCTTTTTTCGGCTTCCTCCTTCGCCGTTTCTTTCGGAAATGCTTCCGGACGTTTGAGATGGAAAAGTCTTCCATTAGTTTGCTTCGATCCCTCAACTTCTTCCAAATGGCGCACCCAATCATCGGAGGGTGCGTGGGCTAAGGGACTGTATCAAAAAACCCATTTTAAAGATGAAACAAAAGTAACAGCTTAAGTCTGGAACCTCCAATTTCTACTCCTTGATTTGTGTAGGAAAAAGCAATAAATTCCAAGTAATAGTACTTAGAGTAAGAGATAAGTGTAACCGAAGTTGATTTTCTATATTGAGCTACTTATATGCCAACGAGGTTATCGCTTTAACTTTGTCGACTTCCAAGAACGAAACAACACTATATATTTTTTAGTAGAGAGGAATTCACTAAATTACACGTGGTAGAGATTTTGCAATATAAGGCATTCATTTTTCTAAGAAGTATCTCCGCATCTTTTTGATAGAGAAACATAAGTCGTTCCGACCGAACCTTATGAGAAATACACCGCAATTGTCGCAGACTCTTCTGAGGCTAATTTACTACAAAATTAACTGTCTCAGGCGATGTCTTGTGGAAATGCGTCATGATGAAAATTAACAAATTTGAACTTTTTCCAAAGTATTTTAATATTAATTTAAATACTGTGGAAGAAGTACAAATTTGTTATTTTTCATCTCTAATTTACTATTTGAGGACAAATATTCACTGACAAATGAGACGGTTTCCGGTGTTATTCTGTGGAACTCCTTCATAATACTATTAAAAAAACCAACTTTGTAGAGTCCACAATCTTTAATAATCCATCACAACCTATGTTACGTTAAAATGTAACATCTCTGTAACATCGTTACAGTGTAATATCAGTTTCCGTAATTTTAACCATTTTACTTGAAGATGTTACATTGTAACGATACCTAGGTTGTGTTGGATTATTAATGATTGTGGACTCATTGGTTTCTTAATTAGTATTATTCACTAAAAAATTTAATTTTATTAATTGACTTGAAAAATCTATTAAAAATTGATTGAAATCAAGAGATGATACATATGAACAGACCGCAACGAACATTTTTAATACTGGAGATGATTGGATGGGAAAGATTCATACGATGATAATGAATTATTGTTTTTTGATTTATGGTTATCAATTGCCGGTAATACTTATTCTTTGGGCTGCCGGTCAGCCATGTGGGTAGCAGTCCCAAGTTTGCTTTAATTTTGGAGCTCATTTGCAGAGTAACCAAAGCTATCGAAGTACTTTACGCAATACTACCACAATACTGATTCGTTTTGCCGAGCGGAAGGAAAAATCCTTTTAATACCTATAAAAAAGGGCCGTACTGAAATAAATTCAGCAGGTTTTATTTTCTAGATCTTTCTCTGTTGCCGTACAATCACAATACTATTCTAAAAAGAAAATTTTTTATCACAGTTGAACAAAGACAACTTTTTTTAAGAACTAATTTCATTATTAATTAATTTGTAATGAGAAGAGAAAATATTTTAATTAGGAAAGTATTTTTAATTTTCTTTTTGAGGGAGTAATTTACATTTACTTATAATTGTCACTCCTTTTGCAGAAGTAATACCACTTAGTTTATTTATCGCCTTCCTTTTTCCCCGAGATTAGATTAAATCTTAAAGCTCTCGTACATTTTCAATTTTCAGAAGAGTAACTTAGTAACGTTTTGTAATCCGCAGCGGTCGATGAAAGATAAGGTCCTTAATAACGAGCAATGAGCTCTTTATTCTCAGTACGTTGCGGAAAATGGTTGACGAATCTTTTATCGCCAAGTCGCCGTATCGCATTCGGCATTATTCGCTAATCCAGGCGAATGCGATTCATATTCAGACACGTCGTAATTATCTATTGTAATCAGCGGTCTTTTTTATGAAACGCTAAATCCGCATTCCGTTCCTCCTTTGTTTCTGTCGGAAGATGGGCTTCGCTGAACCGTTTACTTCGCCATCAACCGCTGCCAACTGCTTTCTAATCCGTTCGCGATTGTACGTCGCTTCTCCCTCGCTTGGACCGATGGTTATTTGGCCGCCTATTGTCACTCCAATTATATCAGTCTTCACCACCAATTCATGAGCAGATGGAACATTCGTTGATGACGCATTTCGCCGAATAAACAAACACCACAGACTGCTAATTGCGTAACATTTAGCTTATATACATCGAGGTATTTGGCTTAAATCATGATGTGGGTACCCATGTTAAAAGAAACTCGTTTTTTCGGAAGGAACTAGTTTTTCAGCACTGGAAATAGTTTGCCCAAGATGCTGTTTTGTGAAATTCAAAACTAATAATTTTGGTTTATTAGAAATATGTAAATATCGATTACTTTTAGAGTTTCGGAAAAATTGTTTGTTATCGCGTCTTTGAATTGGAATCATCTCATAAAAAGGAAGCCTAATTTTCATAAATGTGACCGCACAACTAACTTATTCACGAAATAACTTCAAAAATTCCCTCCCACGAGCACATCCATGACCAGAAGTTTATTATTTAATTTAAATTACTATTTTCTGACTCAAAAATGATCTCTCTTTCAAATTTAACGATGGAGAATTTTCGCTTGTTCGCAAATTTTATGGGTGTATCGTCACATTATAATTTCAGTTGTAGGAGAGGGGAAGATTACCTTAATCTAATATTTTCAGCAAGATCTTAATTTGCGGTATTTTCCTGTTTACAGGATAACGTATTAGGTTTTCGAGAGGATTAAATTATCAGGTGGAATTCCCATATTAATAAAGATGGGATCAAGGAGGAAATTCATCAAAATTTTCTCGAACGATAATGCGTACTGTTTCGAGAATTATTAGATTAATTCCATGTTTCGAAACATGTTTTGCCGTAATTTTCCGAAAATTTGATATTAAATCTTCCATCGGCCATATGTATAACGAAATGTTTAATGCAAATAAATTTGTATAATGATAAAATTTCAATCGGGATTGGATCCTCATTGAAAATTTAGCGACTCCGCTCATGAGCTGTAAATGTTATTATAGATAAAGTTAAATAAAACCAACCGGATTAAGACCTTGGTAACCAACGTGACTAATCTCGCATGCATCAAAATTTATGAAGATTCAATCGACCGAATCGGATTTATTTTTGCATCGCCTAGAATAATTAAGCTGACATATTTTGTCATATTTTTGTGAAAATATTGATTTGATTAATTTGGTTTACATTGATTACAAATGGAGGATGTAAACAATATTGGTTTATGCGGTTGATAAATATTTTTTCATTTTATGGAGATTCGCTTTCAAGAGATTATTCAAGCGCAAATATAATTTCAGTTGAATTAGGACATTAAAATAAATAGCTGGTCTCTAAAAGAGGGATTTTATATCAATGGTGTCAAATTATGGCTTTCAGCCTATACTTCGGAAGCTTTGAGTTTTTTTGGAAGAGGAATGTATCCAGATAAAATTCAGATACAAGAAAATGTGGAATTTAATATCTTTATACTCAATTAATGTAATACTTTTCTCTGAAATATTTCCATTTTCAAGCGTTTCTGATGGTTTTAGAATTTCTATTTTCATAGCTAGAGACGGGAATTGATGATGTTTGCTATATTTAACCAATTTTAACGCGCTTTAGTATTCTTGTAAAATGCCGTTAGATTCAAATTTTGGCAAATTGGCCTCTAATTCGTGGTCACCAGGGGCGACTCCCTCAGGAGTCATCGTCCGGATTCTAGAATTAATTGCCTGTGCACAATGAAAGCAATATCGCCTTGCAAACATGGGCCTTGTATGTTTATTAATTTAAGTGATTGTTCATTACAAGGCCATCTGTTTACGGGAAGTGATCCTTTGTTTGCCAGATCTGCACCTCCTGGCTGCTTCATGTCCAAGAGAATGCCTTTAATAGAAAACACTTATGACTTCTTGACGAGAAATGTTAACAGTGTTATAATTTTACGCGGAAGTTTTTAATTTCGAGTACAAATAGATCTACCGTTTGGTGGCTCATCACAGATCAGAACTATCTATATTACGGATTGAAACCTATAAATGTTTAATATTCATTTAAGGTCATTTGATATTGTGAGATAGAGTACGACGAAAGTAATATTGCGATGAGTTTATTCCGATTTATTCGTCTTTTTTATTTATATTCTATAATTTTATTCTCTTCTCCGAAATATTTTCAGCGTAGAAATTTTGTATTGATTTTATTTGCATAAACAATAGCAAATAATTGTTGTTGGTTAATTTTTCATTCTTTATTGATAATGTTTCTATGGTTGACGAAATGATTTTATGGAATGGAATTGTAATACAATTTTATGATAATATTCTATTAAACGTTTACCAAAATAGAAATGCCTTTATAAACAACGAGACGAACTATTTTATAACAGCAAATATTTATTCGTGCGTAATATATACGATGTAGTCATATAGTAATTTTTAGTGAGTTAACTATGCATCTATCGACTACAAGAATAGTAGTTTGAATTGTTGATTTGAGGATATCACTTCATGCAATAACTATAATGTATTCCAGTATTTTCTGATTCGGTTCCATTAAATCAAAATCAAAACAATTCGAAAATGTTCCTTCGACATTAAATCAAATACATGGAAAAATGCGAAATGAGGTTTCCGCAGACGGCTGCTCTACGCTGTTGCGAATAATTTCGTCTGGGAACTTAACCGCTGTCGGACTCGGTCCACTCATAATTCAACATCACCAAATGAACACGGATAACATATGATTCGTATGATTCTTATTAAATTTTCATTTATTTCTCTCTCCGAGAAGGATTTATCCTGTGGTAAAGATCGTTTCCATTCCCGCAGTTTTCTTAATATAACGCCTCTGTATATTAGTCGTTTACCTCAAGCCCACCATAAATCTTAATACGCTTCCGTCTCGTGGAAGTGAATGCACTCTATTAATCTCGTTGCCTCTCTCTTCTTATCCGGCGATATTGAGCTCTTCCTCTGACGCAATTGCTGTCGCCGCTTATTGCGAACGTCATCACAAAGTGTCCGAAAATGTCGAGTAAGGCATCAAACGACGCTTAATTAAGAAGTTCCCATTAAAGTTTCGCTTAAATGATATGCGATAGGAAATTCTTTAAATTTAATGTTAGATATTAATTTGGAAAAATAAAAATGGGAAGATGAAAAACGTATTCAAAGGGTGCAGTTTAAATTTTTTTGTTTTTCAATCTTCTGATTATTTCTTTGCGTTTCTTATGAAGTAGACATTTTAGTAACTGTGTCTCATCTCCTTTAAGGATCTAAAAAAATGTTACTCGTATATTTATTTTGCTGTACCCGTCCCGTTACCCCCGGAATTTAGTAAGGAGAGTAAGGATAAACTACCTCAATCCTCATTTTGCCAGACTGCTTAGTTCTTTCTGAAGCTTTTAGATGCAATTGGCTAATGGGTTTCGGCCATTGCCGATTTAATATGAAAACTATTTAGTGATGATCCTGAATGATGACCTACAGTTTTCTTAATCTCCATTGAATTTGATGAAAAAGAGTTACTCGGTGTGTCGCTATCCTACTCTGAATTAGACTTCTGATAAGATTTTTAGCGAGGAAAGCACCACCTCACTACTCATCCGCCTCATCACTTTTCAGCAGCTTTCTTATGTTAATGCTGCTGCCATAGAGCAGTGGTAACTATCCTTTTTCTGCCGCCCGCATTTGTAAAGTCCTGGCCAAAATTAACGCAGCACCTCCCTAGCGATCCTAACGACCGGTGGTGCGTTAATTTTGGCCAGGAGTGTACTACAGCTAAAAGTACAGTATCCTTACCACCCACAAATGTCAATATTATTTAACGCTTATGAAAATTAGTACGAAAAATAGGATTCAAATATGATAAATTTTAGTTTTTTTGACTCAGCGCATCTAAATGATACAGCGGGACATAGTTAATGTAAATCTTTGTCTTGGTCGAATACAACATAATATGTAAATGACATTTTTATACATGTTGTCTCTCATAGAAATGGAATGAAGTGAATAGAAAATTATGAGGAGGATACATTCAAAAACTTTTTAAATGGCTTCATGAATGTCTTCATTCATACAAAAATCCTCAATCTCATGAAGAGTTTGTCCAATAAATCTTTTTCGCCGCCGTCGTCATTTCGAAGTACATTTTATTTTCTTTTAATAAATCCACTTCTCTTCGATACCGAATGTGGATAATTTCATCACTCTCGATACCTAACTGAAGAACAATTTTGTCTCGACATTTCGCTTCAGCGTCTTTCGTATTTACGCACGATTCAGAGATACTTCACTCGAAATTGAAGAGCCAATTGGAATTCCTTCAAGCCGGAAATGCGGGACTAGGATTTTGCTGGTACTGAGAATTCAAACTCAAACGAAGATCTTTAAAAATGGCGAAGGATATTTTTTTACTTCGTTAGAACGCAAACTGATATAGACGGAATTGAAATTATGTTAAAAGTAGTAATTCGAACTCCTTTCGAAAGCATTTTCCAAATCATTCCAATCGTTAAAAGGATGCGATCGATTCGAATCGAGGATCCTTCAAATCTCACTTGACAGTCCTCTACCACCTCGAAAAACGGAAAAAATTTTCAATCTTTTATGAATAGAGGTCTTCATTTGTATATTTCAAAATTAATTCTGTCTCAAAGCATTTCCGTACTCTATTTGCAAGAAGAGAGAGGAAACGCCACACTTGGGTAAGAATGATGACTGGAGTGACAGACGTCATAAATGAGGTAAGATCACTAAAATGGAGGTTGGAAGGCCATGTTGCGAGAAGAAACGGCAACCGTTGGACATCTGTAGTTCTCAACTGAATACCAAGAGATGTGAGGAGACCAAGAAGATGACCTATGGACAGGTGGAATAGAAACATCATCAAGTACTTAGATATAACGTGGCAACGAGAAACTCAGGACAGAGAATTTTTTATATAACTTGGGGAGGCCTGCAACCGACGTTAGATTGAAAATCGCTTATGATGATGATGATAATGATGATACTAGATGTAAGTTATGTCATAAGGTAACAGTAAATTTTAAAATTGAGATCTGCTTCTTCTTAACTGTCCACCGATGTGTGACATGGAACTCAAGTGAGCCTAATCCTTTTGTTAATTACTATAGTGGATCGATTGTGAAAATTTTCTCCTTCAAGTCTTTCTTAATTCATCTTGAATCGAAAATAACGAGGGCATATCCCGTGAAGAAAATTCATCCATTCTATGTAGACATAATTATACTAAATTCATCATACTATGTCGAGCAGTCTCAAAATCTCCTTCTTTTTAAAAAATCAAGCGTCAGTGACATATCACAAATCATTTCTCATAATTTAAAATTTCAAAGGAACAAATGCGTCTTATATAGCACCCCCTCGAGTTATAGGTCTCAAATTTCAATGATTTTGCTCTATGATATCGTAAGGATATTATTCAATCATGGTATTTTGAAAGTAATTCTGTTCCGCCATTATTTCAAATTCTTTCTAATAATTCAAACAATTTTTTTTACGACTTGGCTTTCGGTATAAAAATCAGTTTTAATTACATCCTTTTTTATCTTTTGAAGCTTTTCTTTCTCCTTTATTCTACATTTCCTCAGTGTCCTCTCTTTTCTGGTATCGGAGGGAGTTTTATTACAAGTCCTCTGATTGTGATCTGGTTGGGAAGGCGGAAAAGAACATTTGGATTTCTATGTGGAGATGAAACGAGGGACAAAGGAAAGTTGTCGTTCACTCGGTGGAGAAATGTTCCTGAGGTCCTGAGGGATACGTGGGAGATTGCATTCATCAAAAATCACTTTTCATAATTACGGAAATTGTTGGATATGTAACTGTGAATACCTAACGAGAGGAATTAAATTTTACTCGATAACAAGGTTTTTTTGTGGGGACATTCCAGGAATCTAAAAATCGACCCTGGGTAGGAGACGTAGTCAAGTATTGTTAAAGAAAAATGATGTATATAAGAATGTTTTTCAGGAAGGATTTTGTAGAATCAATTGTGAATAAGAATTTTAACAAATTATTCGATCCCAACCTATAAAAGTTGCCGAATATTTGTTTAGAACTTAATACATTCTCATTCACTGGTTTTTATCAAACAATCTATTCACTTAATTTAAATGTTGAAGAGATAATAATTAGCTTAAGTACAATTGTATCAAATTAGTAAACACTATAGTTGAAATTTGTAATAATGAATAACAAAAATTACTCAGATAATTGAAGTAATCACATGGAATGTGTTACCAGTATGGCTCCTAATTTCCCAGGTTATCAACACTTCTTTGGCCGCTCCTGACTTTATAATATGCAGCTAAATCTTCAGATCTAGCACGTCTCAGAAATCAAATAGTACTCCGTGTATTCAAACGATAAATATTATCGATATCGATCAATCGAATCGAAAAATATTTAGAGATACCGAAACAGAACTACTTATCGCGGTGTTAGTGATTTGTTAAGAGATTTCGACGTCGATCGCGAATCAGCCATCAGAGCGAGAGGCGGTGGCCAAAATCTTAAGAATCGGTCAAATTTCCAGTTAAAGAAAAATCGGACTTCAAAGAGATCGACGGAATACACAGGAGAATCCAAATTTGAGGATTTCATGGGATGAGAAGAGCCAAAGGAAAAAAAGATGAAAAGAAGTCGATGGAGACAGTCCGAGGGGAAATGGGAGCGCATGCAAATTTGCAGCCATTCACCGCTCTTTCCTTTCTCTGCCTTTTAAAGCAGTGCAGTCATCTCTCTCAACCAACCAATCGCATGGTTTCTTTGCTGATTCGCCCACAAACTACAGCTTCCCTATGGAGCCGTGATGCTACCGACAACTACGTGTTAGTGATTCCAATGCTCAGTATTACCATCCGTGTGCATGCATTCGGTGGACTCGCTAATGAAAAATGTAGATGAGGATATAAAGGCATGGATTACGAAGGAATGGATTAAACAGGAGGTGAGGTACCTTTTGTTCAATTTCTCAAACACATTTTTGTGTTCAAATAATGTTGCTCCCCAATCTCTTATCATTAGGTCAAATGAAAAAATCCTCTTATATTTATTCAAGAATATAATTTGTGCTCCGTCGTACGATTTCGGCGTTGAATACGGGTGATTCAAAAGGGGTCAAGTGGTTTCCTGTCCAAATATGCGAGTTTCCGATGAAGGAAGGCTTTCCATCCCTAATCTGACATATGCTAATTGAATTTTGCCCATCATATACGCATCATTAGCATAATTCGATCTCGAGACTAACGCCGTATCAATTTAAATTTTATTAGCACATTCCTGAGCTAATCGTACCTCGTGGTAAACGTTGATGTGATTTTATAATACCAATTATGAATTCTGGAATGAATTTTGATCTAATTATAGCTTTCCATTCTATTTTCCATCTTGCAATTTAATAGAATATTTTAATAAATTCTTAAAGGAAGTAATATAATATGAATTCTTGAAAAAATATCCGTCAAATTGTGTTGACCTATCGAATGACATGCTCCTCAATTATTTTCAACAACATTAAGATTCAATAAAATATTACAGCAATGCTGTAACTACTTAATCAGTCAATGGAAACCTTTAACTTCTCAACCGGCAATTTTTCAGCGAGACGGTCATATTTTATAAAACTGTTTGCAATTTCCCATCGTGTGCCTCAATAAGTTAGATAAAAAACAGAGCAAATATCTTTGGAATTTTTTGTTTATAATTTGTTAGTAATTTTCGTGAATAAGTAACATCCCCTCTTCGCTCATTTTATCTTTCCGCCCGAAAGACTGAGTTATTCCCAAATTAATCCTAGGGATCATTTTCATTCAACAAGACGATTTCAATTTGTTGCCGAGCAGTGAGTGCTTTCCATAAAAAGTCAAATACTTGCCTCTCATTATCCTCGGCGCAAATTGTTTTCCTGCATTGGCCTAAAAAATTAAATCCAAGAGACTTTAATCCCGATCCTTCTTCCATTATTTCGTTTTTTTTTTCCTTTGTAATCGCGTCTATCGCCCTCTTTAAGCCTCTCTAAGCTGCGTCGCTCTGTCTCGCTCGTGTTTCCTATTAAAAAGCCTAAAGATAATAGGAATTCCCCCTATTTTTCTGACAGTTTTATCCCCCGTTAGGAAGTTTATCTGTAAATAAAACAGGCGCATCGGTCTCGACGACCTACTTTTTAAGCTAGGATATTTATCCTTCAGGGTATAAATTGCTTCGCTGACATAAGCGTTATGAGGTTCTTAAAAAAGTAGAAGCGTGTCTCGGACATTTCAGATCTGATCTAAATGATCCGAAATACGCGCGGAGTAATGACCTTAAATGGGTCTACGCCTTAATTGTTTTTACCTTGATCCTTAATTATTTCCTGCTTTTAATTGTTCGGAACCTAGGATCGCCCATCAGTAAAATTAATTTATCGGTGTAAATGAATGTATTAACTGTTTGCGTCACCGAGTGCACGCAAGCATGTTGAATAGAACGTAAAGACGTTGTTGTCTTAAATCTTCATGAAGTTTTTGCCAAAATTTTAAAGTAGTTAACGATATAATTAAAAAATATCTTGGGACTCTTTTTAAAATGTGAATAGGATGGACGGAAGTTTAATGAATGAGGAAGTTATATTTTAAATTAGAGTTAAAAGAGTTATAGATTATAAATTATGGCGTTAATACAAAATATAATGATGAGACACATAAATGAGATTGATGAGAGTTTGTACTAGAATTGGGAAGTACAGAAGAATGTAAGTATAATTTGAATTGCACAAGCCCGTTATCTTACTTCCCAAAAGGGAACAGTACTATTGATGCAACATTTAACCATATTTTTTAACCATAGGTGGCGATGATATTCAGCATTTTAAAATCCATCAGTGTGTGTCTCTATTGGCGTATTCACTGCATAAAGAAGATGTGTGAGATTAGGTTCATAAATATCGCCAAAAGGATTAGAAACATTCCTAGCATATATCATCCCTCACCCACTTAACAAATATATAACTCTTAGACAGCTATTCTTTTCAATGCTCGCTCCTTTTTTACAAGGGATATCTAGCCACTAGATCACATTTACTGCATCACTCAAAGTCCCGAGACATTCATATGCACGGTGTAAATCAAATTTCTTAACGCTCGCTGGAGCCACGACCGCTATCTTTGTGCAGCGGGTGAAATATTCACAGATCGTGCCTCTCTTTCCCACTGTTGCCAAAAGATCAGCCCTGGATAAATCATTTCTGGAGGGTTGCTAAAAGGTCTGCAGTGAAATTTTATACACTTTTCTTTTATTATTCCTTGCGGAATCTTGAGATTTCAGTGGAAAGACAAATCCCATCGCTAGTAATTGCTATAGAGCTTTTGCGTTGGGAGTTTGAGCAATTCCAGTAAAACGACCACATAAATTGGTTTGTAGGTAACGTTGTCACGCAAGTAAGCTTGTTGATGCCTATCATTTTCAGATACTTGCAACAATACTGCACGCCAGCACGACCCATTCTTGTTTGACTTGGGAAAATATTCCAGAGAGGGAATTTCTTGATTCTGGAAAATTCTTGTATCTCTCTTGCATTGTTAATGCCCTAGTATTAATACATTTTTAAACAATCACGTATCCTTTTTTATTTCAACCAATTGGGAAAATTTTGTTTCCAAATATTAATTACTTAATTTTCGACACATCCGTTCTGAATAATGTAAGTTTTAATATTTTGTTGAACGCTACCGTTATATTTTTACACAAAAATTTCATTTGAATTCATATTCATCCTTATTTTTCATTATTTAATTTTTATTTTATTGCTTCCCATTTTAGAAGAATTACTTTCTTATTGCCAACAGAGTTTATTCCTCCATAAATTTATGTGAGATCTTTGGAGCGTTGCTGAGAGTTTAGTTTGTATGACTTTACTTGGCTCGTAAAGAGGAAAAATAATTTGCGAATAAAATTTAGTATCAACGCTGAAAGTCTTCGTTCATCTTTAAACTCGTTAGTGAGTAAATCGATGTTTGCTCGGATATGAATGTCTCCTTTGTGCTGAGGAAGTAGGATCTAAGTACCCTCGTAAATATTTTGCACAGAAAGCAATTCCTAGAACGTGAGACAAATTCGAAGAATTGGCAACACCGCCCCTTATGTCTGCATTGCCCCGACCGTAGGTTCTCCCGTGGGTTCGCAGGTGCCTCCGAACACGTGGAAGAGCAGTAAATCCTCGCACATCCTGTGGGGCGCATACGACAAATATTTCCTTCTTTTCTCATTGTCCCTTCCTTCTGCTGCCATATGGCGCTCTCTTCAACTACGTTTCGCTTTCTTTCTTTTTCGCACTTGCCATTATGACAATCCTTAAATTAGATTCTAATTTAGGATTCTAACTCGATCAATGCGATAAAATTTAGCGTTAAAGCCAAAAATTAAGCATCAATTGAATGAGCAGTAAATGAGCATATATTTGACTGGTTCTAAAACTTGTACTATATTGTTACTACTGTTTCGAGAAAAAAATAATTAATTATTTTTAGCCTTGTTCTGTCTCTTTTTGTTTTGAATTTAACTCGATCAGTTGTTACGATTTCGAGTTCTCCAGAACTGAATACAGTTCTAGCATTTGAAACAGTATTCTCTTCACAGATGTTCGCAAATTCCCATTTTGAGTTGGTTTGAATCTTGAGGATAATTATGACACTTGCATGATATTCTATATTAATCAAAAAAAGAAAAGTCCATCCCTGGAACTTATATTTGATGGAAAAAATAAATACTGCTATATTTTATGAATTTGGCTTGCTCAGCTAATATAAATTAGATACAATACAAATACATATTATTTAGATTATGGGTTCTAGAATCCTTGGCTGAAGACTTAAATGCGGCACAAACTTAAAAGAAGATACTCGTCGATCGATAAACGACGACAAAATATTTCTTCTGGGAAATTGGAGAGTCCCTCAAGAAGCATATTCTCTGTATAGAAGATTATTTTTCTTGTTATTTGAATTTAACGCTGGAAAAAATAATCAGTTTAGAAGTGAGTGACATTCCAATTCTTACTAAATATTACGAAAGCTAATATGGATCCTTCAAAATTGACATCGCTACTATTTCTAATGTCTTACTCTATTTATTATCTTTTCGATTGCTATTATCTTTATATTATATAAACTCTGGAATACATTAATCGATCAATAAAAATATCTTCCTCAAAATTATTTTTTACTGGTGAGCTGTAATATTTTATAACCTTCATTGATATGAGATCCCCGGTAAGCTATAATCTATATATATAAAGCAGAAATTCTGTGGGTTTGTGTGTTTGTGGGTTTGTGTGTTTGTGGGTTTGTTTGTTTGTCTTGGATTGGAGTCCACACCGTTTGCCCGATTTGTCTCAAACTTTGCATACGTGTCCTCTGACATCAGGAAGGAAGTACTGTCGCATTTTTATTCAAGAATTTTGCCGGATTCGAACCAAGATCGCTCAGATAAATTTTCATAAGGAATACACGTAAGCTTCACTTTTATCGGTTGCAGGCTTTATTTCTCCTGAAGAATTAAATTAGAAGAAATAGTCGTACAGAGTCGAGACAAACACCGAAAGAAAGAAAATTGAATAAAGATTCTTATTTTAGTCGTGGAATCTTTCTTTTGATTAGAATTTGCGAGAATATTGGTAAAATATACAAAACTTTCGTGAAAATTCGAGGCTGTAAACAACTCATCCCCCTGACGACCGATCCCATTGTTGAATCCGAGCTCATGCTTTATCCCGTAAAAATACTCGTGGACTTTGGCCCATAAAGCTGATGATTGAAGAGTACGATATATTACATGGATAACGAGAAATTTTCTGTAAGAAGTTAACCAGCAATTGCAGGAACGTAATTACAGTCAGGAGATTGTGTGTCTTCGATTTTAGTACAAACCGTTTGCCAGATTCGCGTCAAATTTTTCGTACGTGTTTTCTGGGACCAGGAAGGACGTACTGTCTCAATTTTATTCGATAATTTTGCTAGGTTCGAACCAAGATCGCTCAGATGGGATTCAATAAAGAATAAATCTAATCTTCACTTTAATCGGTAGCAGGCTATATTTCTTTTGAAGAATTAAAATAGAAAAATAGTCGTTCGGAGTCGAAACAAGAAGCAAAATAACGGTAATTAAATGAATATTCTAATTTATATTGTGGAATATTGTTTCCGCATCGAAATTTTGAGATTTTTGATAAAATGTGCGTGAATTATCATAAATTGTTGAAGTTGTAAACAGCCAATCCTCCTCACGATCAATGCCATTATTGAGCCAAGCTAATAAATTTTCCTGTACAGTAAGAATAGCTTGGGATTTTAGACTGTATTCTAAAGGGATTTTATGCATTGCACGACCGGCAACTTGAATTTAAACTACTTCTATATTCCCCGTTGAGAATCAACGGGTGCTTCAGCTAGTATTTCATAACCTTCATTGATATGAGATTCTTAAAATTCCAAATTCCAAGAATTCAAACATTATGTTTTATACAAAAATTGCTCTTTTACCTGTACCTCTTTTACAGTTTCGAAGACGTTTTTTCATAAGTATGTTTCTCATAAGTAAAATACAATTCTAAATTTCGTTACCACCGTTTTCCAGAGATATTTATGGTCTCCTTAAAACTATCGATCATCTTAAAATATCCTTCAATATTTCATTCAGCCCAAAGTTTTCTTGACGTTTGCTTATTTTTCAAAATTTCTTAAAAGTTCAAAAACGTTCTCAATCCCATTAAATCTAAATCCCTGAGTCACTTCCGTATCACCCGCAACTTTGAAGGCATCCTCTTCGGCGTCCAATCGCCTTCAACACCTTTTCTCCGTAAGCACATCTCCAATATCACTCCTCCATCTTGTGACACCCTATCTCCCTTTTCGTGACCCAAGTACCGCATCTCACCACCGAATGACGCTTTTTTAAGTAAGAGTCGACGTGATTCAGACGAAGCAAACAAAAGAAAGATCGCTTCACCCCTTATGAAGGGGTCGTTACTCAACGGGACGTGGTATTTTATTCTGCAAACACGTAATTCGAAGCTACTTTACACGGCGCTCTTTTACGGTCGGTCTTTGACCTAACTGTAACGATTAGCCGGATAATGAATATGAAGAATGGGTTATTTGGGAAGATCGAATTCGATGCTGAATTAAGTTGTCTGGAAAGACTGTTTAAACAGCTTCTTGGTGATTAATTTGAATGTGCACTTCCAGGAAAACGATATTTCCCTTTTTCTAATTCGTAATTCATTATTTTTAGTCAAAAATAATCTTGCTTTAGTTATTAGCGTAGATATGGTCATTTACCCAAGAAAATGGATTAGCACACCCAATCCTCATTTGAAATGCATTTTTAAAGTCTTCTCATAAATATCCTTTGTTTGAGAATTATGCCTATTACTTGCTACCGCTCACTACTAAATTCGTTTTCAAAATCAATTATAATATAAGTCTCCTTCGCTGGCAGTCTCTATACATGATTTGTTCACCTTTTTAATTTTTATATGCTGTTGAGTTGTGATGCTTATACATACAGGGATATGCAACATCATTGGTATGATTTAGCTGATAAAATGAGAGTTGGAAATCCACTCATAAATCGTTCAATCTCGTATTATTTCATATCAACCACAAATGGAATCACATGAAAAACTAAATCATTTGAAAATATCTCAAAATACTAGATTATTATCTCAGAATACAATGTTTGTTAATGCATTTAATTATGCTGTTGAGAATGTGCAACTTTCCATCTTCGTTTATTATGTCTGAGTTTTACAAAACTATGACTTCTTATTTTACTTGCGATGGGTTTAAATAATGTTAAATAAATGTTCTTAATTCTACATAATATTTCCGGTATTACTGTTCCAATGTTAAAACAATTCTCAACTCACTAAAAGAAATAGAATTTATCTTATTTATGTTGGAGACCATCTATAATAGCAAAATATTTCGTTAGAATAACTTTAAAATTAAAGAAAAACATATTTTAGATTTGAAAGTTGATGCGCACGAAAAAGTCATTCCTCAAAAATGTCTTATCAGTAGAATTCACTAAATCAATTCCATGCACTAAAGCTGTATTATGATAATATTACCAGTCTCTATAAACGTTATTCTACTGATTTTCTTCAAGAGCAATTTCTCATGCTGCCAATAAATTCTAAGCAAGGATGCAGCAGAAATAGGTCAGATTCGGTGCTCATGTATCATATTGTAAAATTTGCCTGTGGTAAGTGAGGTTGGACATCCTTTTTTGTCCAGAGATGATGTGAAAGGAAAGAACTCTTGGGTGTGAGTCCGGAAGTAAGGATCAAGGCCTTTAAAGGGGGCTCGTGTGTTTCTTTCCAGTCTATCCTCGTTCGATCACGCTGCTTATCCATTGAATGGGAGTCGAACCTGGTGCTTCCAAAGCCTCCTCAGGGGGTCAACGTCTTTCTTGGTCTCCTTCCGCTTTTATACCGCCGAGGGCTCGCCAAAGAGCCCTCGACGCTGCACAAGAATAGCTATCGATTTAGATTAAACACCGACCGTGACAAAAATAAAGTTCGGGAAAAAATTTAAAATGCAGGCTTTCCACTGTGAGGTGTGAGTTTGCGAAGCGTGGTAGTTTTTGGGATTTTCAAAATGAACCTTGTTTAAAAATTAAGTTCCATTCTGTATTTCAAAATTGAAAAGATTTAAAATTTTTTTAAATAGTATTTGTTTGCTTTTGGTTACTTATAATTCATTTTTATTTACCTAACTGCGTTTTCATCATCTATTACCTTACATGCTATACAAAATAAATAACATTATTTTGTATAGCAACCGAAAGTCAAATTTTGTCTCTGTTTTGGGTACGAGAGTAAAGTCACGTTCCATTGAACTAGTAAATGCCAAAGTTCATTTAATTTTATTTTTACCAAAAAACTTTCGATGAGCAATTCAGCAACTACGCATGGGAAATGCGAGATTAATGTACACACTATTTAAAATTATTTATTACAAATTTGGCTGAAATTATCCGACTTCTGCGTATGCTTTTAAAGTGAAAGTTAAACTCTGGTTGATTCTTTCCTAAAGATGGGCCGTATCCGCGAGCCTATAATTTTCATAGTCTCTAATTCTGTCTACTTTATTGAAAACCCCTCGAGTGCCGGATTAAAGCTCGTTTTTTATTCGCCATCCGTCGGCGGGATTTGGTACTCATGGATTCGTGCCTTTCTCTGATATTTGCTTCCATAGTAACCACGGCCCCTTGTTTTTTATTTGGGCCTCGTGCTGAACTAAGTAGGCGCACTGAGCGAAAATTGAAAAGTAATGAAATTAGCGGACGGAAGAGAATTTACGGATGCATTACGAACGGATTATTAGATTGCGTCTCGCTCACTCGAAGAATAGGATTTAAAAAATGCTCTCGTTTCATTTCCACCCGTGCCTTAAAGTTTAACCTAATTGGCCGGCAAAGAGTAAAACTTAATGCATCGGCAAATGCTTTGAATGTGAAACTCTTTCTGAGAGCTTTATCGCTTCGAGGGAAAGAAAGAAGCTAATAATCTAATTAAGTGTTATATCCGAGTTCTGGAACAGTTTTTGATAGAGCTTCCTTGCGGAGTAAGGATTTGAAAGAGAAAGATTTTATTCAAGGTCAGTTAGAGCTTAGAAATCATTGTTTCGTTTGTTTGAACAGCTTGAAATATTCTGAGTTAAATGTTATGGATGAATTTTACAATCTCAGTGAGTCAAATTCAATTTATGTATCGTTCATATAATCTGTAGGTAATAAGGGATTATTAAAACCTAAGCCATTGCAAAGTCATTTAAAATCTTACAAATTCCTATATTAATACCACAAGAAACATCATAGTAATATCTTCTATGTGCTTTAGCTGTACTTTTGGGTAATCGATATAGAATTAATTGAAAAGTACTCAAGTACCATATGTTTGTATGGTAGTTTCTACAATTGTTTACGCTAGATCATCAGGCATGATTCTTTACATCGAAATCTGTCGCAAGTAAGCAGAAAGTGTTTTTGATCAATTTATTCCAGTTTTACAATAACTTAAAATCCATTTTCTCTTATCCGATTCATTATTTTGAGAATTTTTAAAGGAGTATATCATGGTGCTTGAATGCATGGTGAATTGCGATCCCTCAAAGTGAACGTGCGTGAAAACAATAGAGTAGCGATTCGTGCGCATTCGTATTCGTGATGCACGGTGAATGTGCACGGCCTGTGCACACGCGGCAGAAACTCTGGAATTAATATATGAATTATGTGGGCAAGCCTTTATGTTGAGGATGCAAATTGTGTTTATGTAAGTGTTAAGAGACTTCCATTTGGAAGTGGCAATTACTGACACAGCTAACGTCTGCTTTGGATTTGCCGAGATGCAGTCATGAAATCGTAGCTCTCATGGGACATACATTTCTAATTTCGTGTCATAAAATTTCTCGACCACACCTTTATTAAGCCAAATATAAAAAGGATGGAAAATAGTTGTTCACCGAATGTTATTTTTTATATAATTATTTTATTTTTATTGCGGAATATTTCACAAGTATATTGAAAACGACTGCAATTAGTTCTATATGAAATCTTACTGTGCTAAACACGGACCTTAAGGTAGCGTTAAAAAAATTTGAGGTTTTTGAAGTCTGATTTTGGCATAGAATTGAATAAATAATCTTGGTTGATAAAGAGCAATCGTGGAAGCGCTGGAGGTCGTTAGAGCGGAAAACGTTTTGATCGAAGATATGAAACGAGAAATAAAAGGCAGAAGAAAGTAGTTATGTACCCTTATCGGAAACGCACTAGTTTCAATCTCTGAAGATATTTCGTTGTGGTAATTCGTAAATATGATCGATACTTAATGCTAGAATAAAGGAGTGTCCGCTGAAATTTTCTTTATCATATCCCTTTGGCAATATTTTCAAATTTCGAAATAGGGCTTCGACAAGAAGTCTGTCCAATAGAATCGACAACTATTTTTGGTCCAACGCAGCGAATGGCGTTCGTATTGACATCCGCTTTTTATCAAAAGGCCTTCGCTAAAAACTCTATGGAAAACCTCTCTGAAAACGCTCACATGTTAAAGCTTTATCCGTCGATAAAAGTTTTCCGGTAGCGCGGAACAAATTAAAATTCCGAGTATACGTTCCGCTCAGAGGTTAATCTCCGCTTCCCTGACTTTAGCAATTTCTCATTCATGTCGCTGGCAGACATACAAATTTCGAAAAATCGCCCTTCCAGTTCATTAAAGGTTGAGGATATCATAAAACGATGGTGAACCTAGCAACTTAAGCGAAAAGTTTTGACTGGCTCCTCGATAAAATTAAGTCCGGATTTATCGTTTTTCTAATTCCGCATTTTTTATCGCTACGGTGACGGAGGATGAATTTTGGAATCGATCCAAAATTTCAGGGAGTAGTTTTAAAGTAAGAATTATTTTCTTATTAACGTATAATTGCTACATAAATATACGAGACTATACATATAGTTCTTACATTACATCCATTCCGATTTTCGGTTCAACATTTTCCTTGGCGAAGAATGATATCGAATTTCGATCAAGTTGTTCATAAATGAAGCGAGTGTGTGTTTGGGCTATTAATAGGAGATTTCTCTTTGAGTTCTGAATTATAAAGGAAATAATACTTTACGATCCAAGTCACTTTGATATCCTAGGAATGAAAGTGCTTCTTCATTAAAAGGTTGCAGAATTTATGCAGCCACAGAGGCATGTGAGGAATATATCTGATTATGAGAATGGACGATATTTTACTCAGTGCATTCGTATTGCCTTATCAAGACTTTGGAACAAGTAATTAAATTAGGGAGAATATTGTATTACGATAAATAGAAGTTTGTTAATTCACTTTCCGCAAAATTATGGTCGCTTTATGCGAATCCCCGAGAAAAGTAGGCGGAAGGAAGCGCAGATGTGCGAGAGCGTAAAGACACACGCATTCTTCGAGTGAGCGATCTCACAGAGTCAATACTCCACCGGAGATTACACAGCGCAGATAGTGGTCGGAGTGGTTGATTAACTTGTCTCGGAGGCTGTCAAGAGGAGAATAAACAGCGGCTGGACCTCTTTACGCGTGCCGAAAAATCCAGCACTCAATTGCGAATCACTTGTAGCATAACACCGATTGCCAAAGTTCCGAGTGTCGCCGTCGCTGGAGGACCTTCTCTGCAGAGGAACGAACGACTGCAGCGCCACAAGAACGTGCGTCTCTGGACTAATTAGATGAATTAAACGTGCGATCCCCCACACTCTTAATGGGCCTTATTTTAAGTTGCTCGCCCGCCGTATTAAAAGAGCCTTCTTATTGTTTTTCGCGCATAGGCAGAGCGGAGGGAAACTTGCGAATTGCGGAAATTGCAAACGACAGAGAAGAGGCCCTTGAAATTCGAATTAGGGAAGCAATTTTACATCGCTAGAGGCGACATGTCTGCGGATTTAGCGGTGAGGTTTGGCTGATTTCACTGCACACAATGTAATTAATTCTGGTTTAAGACTGGTAAACTAACTTACCGGAATCCAGAAGAAAGTTTCCTAAATATTAAGATAGAGTTAATCGAAATGATATATTACTTATGCGTATTGAACTATAATGTTGGTGTACACGAATATGATGGAAGTTGACCCCGATGGGGGACACAGTTTGATTGAAATAGATATGAACATTTAGCACCATCCTGCTCTCAATTCATAAATTTAGGCTCCAGCATTAGCTACCGTAGCGTCAGAACTGCAAATATTCTTATAGATATTTTATTTAAAGACATCTTCATTATTAACCGAGCTGTATATTTAGCTAGATAAAACATTTTTTAAATCAGTCATTATGAGAAAGTGTTAATAAATGAAACAATAAAAACTTATTGATTTCCACAGATATATTTTTAGGGGAACTGGTTTCTTTAACGATTTGACATCTTTAGGGGCATTGGACTTATCAGATTTAATGTAAAATTATATTTTCTTCTCATAGTTTGAGTTCTTAAGTAAATGAGTCGTTCTTCAATAGCGATAATTGTATTGTATTAAGGGAGAGTATTCGTCATTCTTATGGCATATACATCCCGTCATATATGGTTCCCTTTTTCGTGTTATTCTCTCCACTTTTGATGGACGTCAGTGACGAGTCACTCTGTTGTCAAAATGGCGAATGAGTCCATAAAACAGAATCGACTCGTAATCATTTCGTCTTTATTTCAGACCGTAAAAGGGTCGTTCCACTGATTAACTTTAATTACTTCCTTATTAGCTCGCCCCTGGACAAGATACTCAGAGTTTTGTAGCCAATAAAATTCTCCGGGGAAAGTACTTCGGAGAGTACGAGATTGGGGTCCGCGAATTGAGTCAAATATGAGGAATTCGGAGGAATGCTGCGGATAATTGGAAGCAAAACTAGATGGCGAAATGCGGTACATTAGTAGTTTATTTCATTATTCCTTCTCTGTTTATTCAGATTCATGCAAAGTATTGATCACTTTAGAGATGAATTGATAACAAATATTGGCGCTTTCTTGAAGTACTTTTTGTAAGCAAGGAACATTAGAAAAGTTTGTGCGCTATTTAAATTTTTCATAAAGGGTAGAAGTTGAGCTTTTATTTTGCTAACATTAGAAAATTTCCACGGCGAAAAAAATCTTTTATTTTGTGTTGTACCTTTTTTAAAAACTTAAAATTCATTGATGAATATTATAAATTTTCAAAATTAAAATTTTTCGTTTATTCAATTAATTAAAATTTTCATGTTAATACGGCGAAGCATTTTGAAATTAATATTTAATTGAAGATCCTGTATTTGAGGTCTAATTCTGGTCAGGTCGCGATGTCCGATTTTTGGTTGGGGAACGTCACTTTGCACGAATTTTTAACCGCGATGATTTTTATCGACACAGTACATTATTTTGGGTTTCAATTTGTTTTTAGATCGCCAAATCAATCCTGTGCGATGTATTTGGATTACTTTCTTTAAACAAAAGGATTTCCAAAGAATGAAAAGGTTTGTGGTGCATTCCTTAACCCAGATTCGTACGTGCTCTTGTGGAAGTGGACGTCCAATGGACAACGAGTCTGTTAAATATTCGAAAGACCCGCAGCTGCGCCGAGAATTCCGGGAGTTCTTCCCAAATGCTTAAGTAAGCGGTATGATTGGAAAGATAGAGGTCAGCTGGAAGGAAAAGTAGAGGAATCCTAAAGTATTTCTTATAGATTATCCATTAAATAACTAGAAACAAGTGAAATTCAGTCAATAAAAAAGTATGGAAGTCCAGAATATTAGTCTAACTAAATGAACAGTAAAAATGCGAGATAAACGTTTCATATTTCCTTCTTAAACCTCTACTCATAATATTAGATTTTTCCATTTCTGCGTCACTTTATAAAATGAGGTTTTGTGTGGTAACAGGGCCATGGTGAAACTAATTAAACATTTGTTCGGATTTTTGAGCTTTCATTATTGGAACATCGGCAAATAGTTTTAATTTACCGATAACAACAGTTGTAGCAATATTTAGGGAAACTGTTTTGTCTGTAACCGACTGATATGATATTTAAATAATTTTTCTTGTTATAAAGTGTCGTTTAGAAGTCTTTAAAGCCCTCTGTGAACTACCAATAGGGAGTGTTTTCGTTCATTTAGTTAAGTTTTTTAGAATACTCATACCCACAGTTTGAATTATTATGAAAAGATAAAAAAATAAAAAGGATTACCGTTCAGTTTAATATTTTTCCACGATACAATAATTCCGATTTCCTTATTTTTTTAGATAAAATTTTCGTATGCGTGAGAATATTTTTCTGTTATATAATTATTACATTTCTCGTATAAAATTTGAATAGTATATCGCCGATTCGTTGTCTTTCTTTCCTTCTTTAAATCATAATAAAGATTAAGAGGACGATCCCTTCTGAGTGAGTGATCATCATTAGCAAGTATTATATAAAATTAAAACTAAGAATTGGTCCAATTGCCACGTTTGTTATGAAAAATTATATTTTCGTCTTATTTCACATATATTCGTCTCAGTTCCCCATCTTCCTTGTTCTCTTTCTTCTCGCCATTTCAAAAGATATTCCGCGACGCCCTCTTTCACAGCTTTTACGAGAATTCCGGTTTCCTTCCCATCAATTTTTCTTCGCAATTCCTCTCTTTTACGAGACTTTTATTTCAAAGAGACTGAAATGTCCTTGGAATGCCTTTCCATCCTGTAAATACTTTTCTACGCAATGCAGCTCCAAGTGTCGCGCCCTGCTTTATGTCTTTTAATACGGAGAAGCAGATGCAGTCGCTTGATGCTTCATGCTTCGATTAAACTCTCTTTCGTATTCCTCTTATTGAATTTACTCTTTGGAATCTAATCATGGTCCGCTTTACTAACCCTTTTAAAAACAATCCGATATCCATTTTTATTTCTCACTAATGCGTCTTACGGAGATTTTAATGAAAACCTAAGCTCAGTATGCGTGAAAAATAACGAACTTTAAAATTCCACATGTGTTTCATATTACTTAACTAATTCTATGGTGGAAAAATCTCAATAGGGATAAAATTTCTAAAAAAAATATAATAATTCATAAAGTTAATGAAGAAGGGTTAAACATACCTTTATAATATATATTATATTTGTCATAATCATCATCCTGGGATAATTAAAAAGAACGATTTATCATTATTCAACTCCTTACTGCTTGAATCATTAATGCACATTGAAAACCTCATGGGGATGATAAATTTAGAAAACAGATATTTTCTTCCCCACGTATAACTTTCAACCATTTGAAACAACTTTTTATTTTTTTGCTCTGCTTGTGCGTTACAAAGGCTCCCGAAAGACCTTAATTAGCTTCACCTCTGGCTTTTACTCGGAAATCCCGAAGGCTAGGAAAAGACTTTCTGAACTTGCAAAACAAGTCTTTGTACTTCACTCACCTTGGTTAAACATTTCTTGCGACTCTTACCTCGAACTGTTAAACCTATTTGAATGTTATATATTTCAGGCAACAATGAAAAAACAAATGATTCGGGTAATATTCTCGTATTAAGCGCCTTTATCATTTGTGATTTGTAGCGAAGAAGTAGTTCCCAACTTTGGCCCAAATCACTCTTGATTCTCCTCCTAACACCGCCTCTTCATTTTCCCATTTTATATATCCCTTAATAAATCCCCTCGCTTTTGTCTGCCTTCCCTACGCAGCCCCTTCTAATCGCTTCCTTTCGGACACCCGACCCTATTTACTTCCCCCGCACAAATCGTGCCCTTTGTCTTAACGCAGATTAAGGCATCAGCCGCGATAGGATTTTAGCTTTTTGGTGGCGATGGTTCCGCAAAGGGGCTTCCGAAGTCTTCTTTTATTGTAGAATTTATGGGAAAACTCGATCCCGTTCTTTTTTTTCAATTTAAAAAAATATTCCTTGCAACTCTGTGAAATCTCTTGTTCTTTTTTCTTCTCGCGAGGGTTAATTTTGAAAGAACTTGATTGAAATAAAATCTTACGCTTACCCTCTCTGCCGTCAGAATTATAAAGTATGCCTCGAGAATACCGTGATGCTATCATAAGCTTCGTGTTTGTTTCAATACTGTAAATTCAATTAAGGGTTTAATGCCTCAATTCTATTCCGCAAAATTTGATATATTTTCTGAAATTCGAAAACAATATTGGTATTTTGTTCTAATTTATAGTTTATGCTAACTGATTTTATTAAAATCATACAGAGAGATACATTTGTGAAAACCAATTTTGCAGGTAATAGTCATAGGTTACATTTATTTAATCTCTAGGAATAAAGTCAGTGTAGTTATAAACAAAAACAGTAAATAAAAGGCCTGAATAAAAATGCCAACTTTCATCTCGAATAGTCGAAATAATAGCCATTTGTCTATAAAATTCATGACAATTTGTTTTGAATTTTTGTGGTTCTTTCTTCTTTCCCAAAATTCTGAATGTATCTCTCAATTCATATAAACTTTGATGTGATGAATTAAGAGTCAGCTTTATGATCGTACTAAGGAGTGCAACTTAAATATGAGGCATATTATGATAAATATATGAGAATCATTTTTGCTTGAGAAGGAAGTTACCATGCTATGAAAATTAACAAGATTATCTGAATTTTGATCGTAAGATCCTCAAATATCAAACGTCGTTTTATATGGATTTTGTGAACAAATATTTTTTAACAGACTATTTTTTTACTAAAATTTTTAATTAATCAGTCATTGTTAAAATGCTTATGTAAGAATTTTTATAGCTTGGACACTCATGGTATCTTTATTTACAGCCTTGGGAGAAGTGTATGTGATTGGGGAAGCCGCTGACGAATCGTAATATTCTATGAAAGAACTTCTTCGTAAGAAGATTAAGGGACACCAATATCGACTTCCTCAAGGTAAGCGATTCCACCCGCAGCCCAATATCACCTGAATAAGCGCTTTCCAGTATTTCAATATCTCTCTTTCTTTCATATTTACCCTTTCCTCGATCTCATATTTGCGCAATGCAATTGCAGTAGAATATGTTCATGGTAGGAGCATACAATTCCTCCTCATTGTCATTTTATTGTTTGTTAATGATCAGTGTATTACCAAACCCTGGATCATTCATCATTGCTGACTCAAAATATGATGAATGGGAGTCGTAATAGATAGATATAAAGTTAGATTCCTTGTATCCTGTTGTTTTCGTAAAGAAATGTAATACTAAAAAAAATAACGTTTATATTTGGTCATATATTCAAGTAAAGAACAATGCAGAAAATAGTTGCTACTTTTCAAAATAGGGAGACGGAAGGCAAACAAATATATTGCTAAATGTTATTTTTTCTTAGTTTTATATTAATATCCAAATTCGGGAGTTTCATAATATATTCTAAGTTTAAACGGATTTAGAAGAAACTTACACGGTCGCAATGATGTGCAATTACTTTATTTCTGATGGAAGTCCTGCTTTAATGAAAAGATTCGCCTAGTGCATTCAAGGCTCACCAAAATGATTCTTACAAAAGCTTTTCAACATCTTCCCGGAAATTTAATCTGCGAATACGAAAAACTTGGACTTTGAGATGGGTGGATCTAATAAGATTAATGAAGCAAGATAATCAACTTAGTTTGCCTTATTAGTTCTAAGAACACTTCATCTTAGTATAACATCGAAAACTTGCTTCCTCCTGCTGTATTAAGCCAATCACTAGAAACTTATTCCGACGTGATTCTATTTCATATCTACCAGATTCGCCTTTTAGATGCGTACAATAAACTGAGAAGGTAGTAAGGAAGGCAAAATGGCTCTTGGAACCAAGGAGTCTAGTACGTCATTAATGCTCCATTAATTTCCCAGTTTTCCTTTCCACGATAATAATCACTCTCTGCCAATTTACGGTTTGATTTCAACATTGGAAGTATTTCAAGTTTCGTCAACAAGAAGCACATCGATGCCAGAGTCGGTGAAACATTCGTTGTTAGAGTCGTTTTCATTTCCGACGAAAACAATGAAGTAGAATCATCATAAAAATCGCCTTCCTCAACCCCTCCCCTCTCCTTACCCTCCCCTCCAAACTATTGGTATATGAGTGACTGCTTTCCGATAGTGTTTTAGCTGATGATAGCTTATAGTTGAAACCGATCTTTCCACGAAGTACGGCCAGAGAACTTAGATTTCATAGAATCATCATCTTAAAAGTAGTTTTGGTAAGATGTTTATTCTCAACCAATTTGTTTACTTAAACTTGTTGCTATAACATAAATTAGGAATCAACGTAAGACGCAGTTTGAGCTCGGTAGAAACAGATAGGTGGTACATGTGTTTTTCATGGTAATGGTGATATAATGTTTCAAATTTGAATCTAATCAAATAAACCATCGTTTCAACCAAGAGATGCCCTGCGGCTTCCTAACCAATGATGAGATAAAATTGTAATTTTCGATGGAATATTATTAATGTCAAATTGCGAAAAGGCACATTCTCCACAGACCGCGCAGACTTTATTAGAACTTTTGCAAGTCGCTAGGGATAAGGGCACTCCAGCTTTTAACCTCAGAGTTATGCAATTTGCTTTTCATGAATGAGAAGTATCGCTGAGATTACTGTGAGGCTTCTCCTTCATCTTTCTTGGGAATTTCGAGCCTCGTCCCTCCTGTTTGATTTTTCAATTCCACTGTCTCGTCGCGATCTCAAATTGCTTTGTCCTTTAATTTTCCCGCAAGATGGCCCAAAGGAGACCTACGAATGACTCTCTGAATTTTTCAATCCGCTAAAAGAACTTTGAGATATGGACGTCCTTTTTCACAATTCCTCCCTTCTTTTATCTTCTTTAATTCCTTATCCTTGTCGCCCGTCACTTTTTCCGTTCTTTTCTTTCTTATTCCTTTTTCGAATTCGTCTGTTCCATGGATCGGCGCTTTCGTTTTCTCTTCATTCCTTCGATTAAGAATATCTGATCGACTTGAGTCACGTCCAGCCAATTGCTGCAACTGTTCCCTTTTTTATTTGACCAAACCAACCTTCGGTCCACTTTCGGGTCGTTTTGGATTTTTCCCCACGTTCAGGTCTTCCAATAACAGAGTCGATGCGAACAATTATGGGACCGTTTTCCATTAAAAGATGTTTTCGATCCGTGAAGACATTTCGGTTTAAATTCTACAGCTCATATTAGCTTGTAGAGTGACGAGTCATTCAATTTTCAACTATCCCCGTTGTACATCCGAGTGATTATCCGAGTTATTTTGAAAACTTCTCAGTATACACCTCTAATAAACTCATCGCTTATCAAATGATTAATTTATGATCATTTGAGGTAACTAAATGATAACAAATACTTTATTTGAAGGCATCAATAGTTGATGATAATTATCAATTTCACATTACCACTTAATTTTCTTGAGAAACGATCCTATACTCATTGATGTAAATAGACCACATAGAACTTGCCCTTCAAAATAGGAATCAAATGCCACAGAAAACATATAAATAAATTGTTTTCATACGTAGACCAGTAGTAAATTGGAATGACTTAACTCATTCCATTCCCAGGGAATAGATAAAAGAATTGTAACTGTATCATTTTTGTTAACGAATGTTGATTTTTCCTACTCACTAATCGTATTGTATTAACGGGATTCATTTACTGGGATGTTATGAATAGTCATGCTAATATAGTCTGCTTATATTTTTTCTAAGTACGCTGGTGTCTTTCACTTTATACCTCTAACATCTTCTAACAGCTTCGTTCTAAATTGAATAAAACGCTGTTGTTCCTAATCGGATTTATTTGTAATTCCCTATTTAACTTTACGAATACAACAATAAATGAGCATGTTGTTTCCCTTTGAGAACGTATTCTTAACGTGTTTTGGTTCTCTTCCCCTTCTTATCTTCCGTAAACCTTTCCTTTGTCGTCCCGTTCTTCGTTTGTCTTCTCTCGTTAACCTTTTCCTGTGTCGCCATTCTTCTTACTCTTTGCATATATTCATCGTCTTGCCTTTCAGTCTAATTTATCCCATTCTTTCCTCTTCTTTCAATTTTTTCTCTCTCTTGCTTAAAAGGCAAAACTGGCTTCCCCTAATTCTGACCTCTTCTAGAGAATGCCCGAAGAAAATTCCTCTCAATTGACCCAAGACGTGTTCTATTTGTAGTGACCACTGCTTCCTCACTCGACTGGAGACGTGATCTAACGAAGCAGTTTGTCGGTAACGAACTGCATTCTACACCTGCTCAACTGTGACTGCCGCCATATTCTGGGAATGCATTCCGTCGCGGCATTTCGTTGGCATCGGTTGTCGAAATTATTCACCTTCTGCTTCTACACATTTAAATAATCTCTGGAATAGAAATAGTAATGCAACGAAGATATTTAGTTTATTCGAGATACTGGAGGTTAACCTATTGTTAGATGGGGAATGTCAACGATCAACCGATACGCAATTCTTTATCGATTTTTAAAACTCAGTGCATGAATTCCGTGGATTTCATACAAACCTCGTCATTTTGAAAAGCGAAAAGACTATTTTTCCCATTGAATCATAGAATCTGCGGTCTGATAGCTAGAATTCAGAGTACGTAAGTCATTTTTCAATTGAATTTATCGCAACAAAGTGGCGACTTTCAAATGTCGGTCTTTTTTAGAGTACTTTGGTTTGAATATTTATCCACCTAAAATGTAGATATTTACATATATTAGTATGAAATACACAGAAAATGTTATACAGTTACCTTTGGTTAGGTAAGTATTTTACTATTCATATTAAAAATTCGTTTGATTTACTGCACCAGGACTTAAAATTTTAAATCTAATAGCAGGAGGTATTTATGAAAAATTGCTAATTCTTCGATTTATTAAAAAATACTCTATTTGATAGCCCTTAAATAATAATAATAGGCATTATATAATAATAAATACCAAAGAAAAGGTTGGATAAGACAACGAAGTAAGAAAGAGAGCGGAGGAATAGAGGAAAACCTCTCTCATGCAAATATTCTCAATGTTTCTAAGCACTGACTTGAATAGCTCGAGAAACCTTTGTAAATTAAAGTGACGCTCACAAGACGTAAAAATAGGGCATTTATTTACAGTCTTCATTTTCAATTAAGTAGGCCATAATTTTTATTTTTCTAGTCTCTATTCGAATTGAAATGAATTTTTCAACCAAAGCATTTTTTCCTTTGACGAGCGCTGAAACGTGCATTTTCATTCGTTACAACGAGAAGATGTTAATTGCTGCTTTATGCCGTTCATTATCGCTTTGCTTCGGAAAGTTTTCATATTTATTGTAATCATGTTCAGATGAGAGCCATTCCATTTGGGCCACGTGAATTAATTTCTCCTTTACAAAGATTCGGCCAAAAAATTCGGAATGATGAATCCGGAAAATTTGCCGGAAATGTTTATTTTCGTAATGAAGCAAATTGTGTGAAGAGAGAAGTATAGATGAAATTACAGCTTTTAATATGGCCACATCCTTTATGACAATCATTTGAAAGGACGGTTTGTTATTTCTTCCGGATTTAATATATTTTTATATTCATATATATGCCAGTTTTCATTAGAATCGTGTTCCATTTAAGCCAATTACTGCACTTTCGAAATTTAATTTGCGTTTCGGTTCATTTGGGTCAGGCACGAAATGTATAATCGTGATTGAAAAATTTGCCATTCAATAGCTTAAATTCTAGTCTAAATGAAAATATAAACGAACGTTAAATTAGACAATGGATTTTCGGATTTGAAAGGGAAGTCATTCAACATACGCGGTGATCACAAATTAATCCCTTTCAAAAATCAAAGCGTGATTGCTTTTAGCAGATTATTTTATCCCAGGAGAAATTCATAAGATTACTAAAATTGTCAAATTGCAAATAATGAGGAAAATGATTCTAAAGTAAAGCTCGTAATAGAAATAAATAGTATTTACTTTGTCTATTGTAAATAGTATTGTAATAGTATTTACTTTGTATGTGTGTACCTCAAGAACATCAATTAACGATTGAAACTCAGAAAAATTATTTAGAAGTACATTATCTGTTTATTTCGCAGAAAAGTAAAAAATATGCCAGATTGTCTGTCTTGCTTAAAGCAGTTTAAAATAATTACATAGAGACAGAGCCTCATGAATTTCAAATTTACCTCGCCCAGAATCGTAAATATTTAACACTATTCTATATTCCATTGCAATAAGCTTTCATGGCGACATTCTTCTTTTTCGAAATTGAAGGCCGAAAATTATCGAACATTAAAAAAAAATACGATCTCATAATCGTCCCTCGGAAGCGAATTTTTCACCGTTCACATTTTTAAATTAAACTCCTTTCAGCCTGGTGTAATTTTCACTTAATTTTGACAAAAACGAAGGCAAATTTCCTCTCTGTGGCGCACGTTTATGTAATTGTGAAATAGCTGATTTCAAATTTGGCAACCACGGACACATGCAAAGATTACATCGGCTTTCATAGCTTCGGAGAAATTTGTTGCTAAAATAAAATGTTGTAAGTAGATAGAAAAATGAGAGTTTGCATAATTAGCGAAGGTTTGAAATGGATGGAAAGAGAGTCTTTAAGTCTCAATCTTGGCGGAATAAAGACTATTAATGTTGTTATAAAAATCGCACATTTTTTTTACTTTCTCATTATGTATTACAGCACATTATGCGTTTCATTCTTTTCATTGTGATGAGTGAAACATTCGTATCACCGTTTGACGCTTTTAAAACTGCAAACTTTACATCAACTAAATATCCTTTGTAATTGCAGTATTTATGTCAGAATTACATAATCATTCCGTGTGTTTCTTTCAAGAAGTTCCAATGTACTTTTTAAAAGATGAATTCCTTTATTCGAGTGAATTTTGGCATTCATCTTGGACCTTCCCCTGTGAATGCTAAAAATTGTGTTATTCATTTGGCCAATGGTTTCCATAGCATTTTAATTGTTGGAGAATAAGAATCCATCCAACCTCAGAGCATATGCATCTACAGACAAGGTTATTGGAATCCTTTCCTTTTTTTATTTACATTTTGTAAAATAAAATAAATAAAAAAGAAATATTTAGACTAAAATGCACCTTTATATTCATTAACACAGTATCTGATTATTTTTGGTGTTGAGATAATTTATAAATGGAATATAAAGGCAATCATTGTCCACTTGAAGCAACACCTTGTCTTGTTCCTTCACTGCAAGTTGGCAAATTGCTGTGACGTGAGATTCCTCTTTCATTAAAATAATTTCATGTTTTGTAAATCGATTGAAGTAGTAGAGTTCCGTTAATTAGCGTGTTGTATATTACATCTATTCTTTCAATGAACTAATTGACGAGCTCGTACTATACTAAAAAAATCGATTCATGGATTTAGATCTAAATTCAATGAAGCTTTTCAAGGACATTAACAGAGATTCCTTTTTATTTTATGTTTTCTAAAACATGTCAGTAATAAAATAAACTGCCTGTTAAGTAAAGTTAGTTTGGAGGAAGAGCTTGTAAAGCGTTGCCTTTATTTTCTATTTTTTTTTAGGAAGAGAATGCACTTAAAACTTTGAGGCTAAAATTTATCTGCAAGAGTTTTTACAACACAGTTAACCACTTTCCGGGTTAATTCTTCGTTATTTTCTGACCTTACAACTCCGTAACTAAATTGCGTGTAACCTCCACGACTCTATAGCTTTGGGCCATAATTTTTAATTAAAAGTATTATGAATTCCAGAGAGAATGCATCCCTTACATCAAGATAACACGTCCGTGCATTCAAGTATATTATTTTTGATTAAACCGTTATTTTGTGGTCAGTTTAATTTAAACTAATGCTTTTCATAATCACCGCATCATATTTGATAACAAATCTAGGCTTAATATAATCTTTATGACTAAATTAACGAAAGGGTTTCTTAGTTTCAGGATGTTTATTTTATTTAAGTATTTATTTTAAATTTTTATGAACATTATCCTTTTCATTCTCTGCATATTTCACATTGTTATCTACGTAGCTGTGTACGTATCTATGCAGTATTTTAAATTTTTAAATAGCAACTTAATCAATTGGCGCAATATTTATCAATATACTATTGATGAGTCCATTTCTTAAATCGCTTCACTGTACTTTATTCATTATTTTTCGGTAACAACGAGCGATCGAATTTAAATCCTTCCATTTCCACTTCCCATTATCTGCTTATTTTTATATTTTATGTATTTTCCAACTAACTGGCATTAACCGTTTATATTGGGAGACTTAAACACTAATAGTGGATGAATAAAGTCAACCAAGTTCTAATAAGAGAATGCCCGGTCAGCCGGGACTCGATCCCCGCACCTTGGCATTCAGCACGCTGAGCCATCGAGACTGGCTTTTTCTGGATTCCTTCCAGAAATAAGTTATTTTTCCAAATTCCCCAAGAGTAATCGGGACGGACGAGAGAGGTTTCCGAAGCACTCAATTTGGAATCCCGGTTTTAAATATTCGTCGGGGGACGGCTTAAGGCAAGTTGTTCGATTGGCTGTTTCGCTTTGTTGTTTTTCTGCAAATGGCGGTTCGTCTGAACTTGTTGGTAAGTGGGTCAGTCTGTATTTACGGGAGTCACTCGTGATTGGTGCGCGATGACGCCGTGGCATTATTTGCTTCTTCCAACTTCTATTAAATCAGGCGCCCCTTAGTTTGTAACTCGTTCCCTTTATTGCATGACGGCGGGGGGCCCGACGAGTAATTGCACACAAAATGGTTGCGAAACTGCGATTCCTCCGGAGAATTCGACCCCAAGGAAGAACAGTTTCGTCGACGCAACAAATACGATTCCCTCTTTTGTCTTCACGGCACTCTCTTCTTTCTCAACCGCCGCCATCAATTTTCGAGATATCTTACGATCGCCAACGATTTCTTCGATATTTGTCATTCGATGTTATTTACGTATTCAAGTTTATGTGCACGAAACACGAATTCCGAACTCGACATCCTACTTAATAGAATTTGTTCAGAGAATATTTTACTGAATAAGAATATCTCTATAACTTCCCAAGATTATGCTATTATTTTTCATGTAGATGCTGTACGCTGAATCCGGTTTCAATGAAGAACAAGAAAAGTTTGGAATTTATATTTTGTTCGGTCAATTACTCAGCTATAAATACATAAAACTGGAATAAGAATGAATGCATCTGAAAAAAATTCAAACTAAGCAGGAAAAGTTCTTAGCGGTCCCCGGGTGTGTTTGAATGTAAAATACCTTTTTTACATGTAATAGGTTTATTGAAAATAATTTAACTTTCAAAAGGGAACTTTCAGCCCGAACTAAAAAGTCATTTTCTTGTTTACCAAAATCTATTGCGGTGGTGTCGAAACGCGTTATTTACGGATATTTCAATATTTATGTAAATTCTACTCATGTATCGAAAATTCAGGGCCTTTTATTTGCTGAGGTTTATCTATACTGAGAATAATCCAAATAATGCTAAATAAATTAATTTTCATAATTTTTCACGCAAAACCAGCTTTTAGAGGGACATTTTCTTTTATTAATTGTCAATTTATTTATAATCCTTAATTTACTAATCATCAATTTATTTATAATTCTTAATTTATTCATCATCTATTGAACCTCAATATTTAAACATTATCTGAGTAATTTAAAATCCTGCGTGACATAAAATACCTTAATTATCCTCAAATGGAAACATGGAGGATGGATTATAAATAGCTGTATAACAAATGCTGTATTTGCTATGATTCAATCGTATAAGACGGAAATATCACTCATTCGTATTTATTTTGTATATTTTACCAATTATTAATTAATAATTTAACGTATTATGCCATATTTGCTCTGATTTCAGATCTATTTCTCCAATTATGTTAGATTTAGAAGGAACATTAGATTCTGAAGTTAGACTATTGTCGCGGATACTCGTTTGATAATAAGTTGTGACTATTCTATTGCTTAATTTGTATAGTATTACTAATCTTAAATAATCATCGTTGATCGACCAGCCAAAGAATTCCAGCGGAACTATACTTCGCACTGAGCATCTGTTTCGTGAGAAGAAAAACGCATCCTTCGCAACCTCTGACCTAAAAGTTAATTTCCGGAATGACGCGAAGATATTCACACCGAATGAATGCTTTCATTCGAGATCCTCTGTTTCAGCCCAACTGCCAAAGAAGGCGGCTGTATTAGGATCATCTCCCGTATCCGTGAATATCGCTCCTTTATCTCCCGGGAGATGGATTCCTTAGAGGACGCATTCCAGCAAAAATACTATTTTTGGCAATTCTTCAAATTCAATTGTCAAAGTATGAGATATCTGTTTGGTAGAGTTTCTTCATAGGCCTTTCGATATGCAAATAGTGACCAAGATGCGACACACCAAAGGGAAACCGCAGTCTGACCACAATGACTGCGTCATTAATCGGATGCAGTCCCTTTCTGTTTTGAAATGAACGAATAACCACTCAGAGTTATTTTAGTGTTCACCGATTATCCACCATTTTACGGACATCCCCCAAAAGATGGCGCCCCTCCGCTTTAAGAATAACAAAGTGAGAGTTATACGTACGTATGAACCATTTTACATTAATCGCTTATTTATCAATGTGTAATATCTTTTACAGAAATCCTTACATATATAATTTCCTTGCTTTCTAGCTTAGCGAAAATTTCTTTCTAGATTAATCTCTCTAATTTACTCTCTAATTATCTATTTTCTTACTTTCTCAATCTTATTTTCTTCAGAACTTCCTCACTAGGCAATCGGATTCTGTTTCTGGCTTGTTTACCATTTGATGTTTTGTAGAATTAGAAAAATTATCGTTAATTTAAGTTATTAACACTCTTGTTATTCATTTAATTCTTCTATTTTGAATCTCAACCGTCAGTCATTGAGCGTGCTGGAGTATGCGAGGCGCTTAAAGAGAGGAAGAACTGCACATGAGTGCATTCTAAAATATAAGCTCCAAACAATTTCCGTCCAGATTTTCGTACGTACGACGCAAAAGGGAATACAAATCGAATATAGAAATGTTCCCCTAACATTCCGTTCACTCTTTTTCTCGCTGCGAAAGAGCAAACCCTGGAAAACGGAGCTTAGATTCCGTTTTATACGACTTGGAAATGAAATCCTCGCGATCTCTCGCACCAATCCCCACTTCCTTAAAAGGAATCCGCCGACCATTCTTTCCTCGCTCTACATATTTATATATATTTCCTTGGGGTTCCCTCCACATTTATTTATTTGGAAAGTTTCGCTGTCGCCGTAGGGGGATAGGGGTTCGCATCTCGGGAGGGTGGGGGCTGTTTCACGCTTATATGGACTCCTTTTTTCTTTCGCCTTTTTCTTGAAACTACTCCGTCCCTCTTCTCGAGTACATCGCTGGCCGAAGGATGAGCATTATTTTTTATCATCCGAAGTCTGCATTTCCCTCCGCTTTCGCTGCGTCTGCACAATCCCTTTTGTTTCCTTTCATCCGAAAACGAGGAGTTATCAAGCGAGCGGAGACGTTTATAAATGTGCGTGGAGCAGGATGAGGGGAAAAAGCCCCCGTAATTGTGTTTGCGTTTTTTTAAAGGCGTTATTTGGAGCGATGGCAGCCAGTGACACGTGGAAGAAAGATGCGCTCAGAGCTGATTCATTAATGCGAGCACGGTTTTTGCGGGAACAATGTATATATTTATACTATCCGATGAGAGAGCTATTATTTCTGATTAAATTTCCCTCTTCGGCGGCTGAAGGAAACCAGGGTGAGATTAATTTATGCGCTGCCGTATCATTTAACAATTTCACTCACGAGAAGAAACGCAAAAAGAGTTTAAAAAATGTGGAGAGTGTTTTTGAAGAAGCTCCGTGTTAATTGCATCAATTCAGAGAAGTGTAGCAATTACACCGAATGAAGAGCGAAACTTTTTTTTTGGTAGTTCCCCGTTTAAAAGTGTTTTGAAATGGGTGAAGTATTTCACGTGTTCTTGAGGATAGTCAAAAGCACGAATCGTATGTTTAACTTTCCTTGAGTAAACGTGCTCAACACGTACATTTGATGCTTGCGGATGATTAAAGTCTGAGAATTCCGGAACGTCGGAATGATGGATTTATTCATCATTTCCGCAGTTTGCAACAGAAATCAGGAGAGAATGTGAGAGGCTAAAAAAATGATGAAAGTACGAATTTAAATCCAACAATTTGAGCTCTGTAAGGTACAGGGAAGCTTGTTTGATATACATTGATGTTGTTTTGACCTCCGTGCATTCCTTGTAATTTACTAATCTGAATGGCAAAGTTAAAATGAAAGAATTCATTGTATTGCTTTAAAATGTAAGCTTTCATAAAAAACGAATTTACAGAATTACAATCAGGACTAGTTTTTACCGTTAACTAGTGGAGAAAACTCTAGATGAGTTTATATAGTTTGAATAAGAAGGTATTGCCAGCCTTGCAAGGGAGTTTAGGTTCGAAAACTGCATATTCCTGGAAAGTATGCAAATATTTCGATATACAATTGAATGCACGCGAAAAATATGGCTTGCATATCAGCCTAACGTTTTCGAATGGATTTTAGAAGAGGTTATACGAAGATCAATGGATTCTAGGTAACTTGGAAATAAACTGTCAGTAAATGAAATTATAAACCCAGGAATGTTTTTATGGGGTTTCAGGCACTAGTTTTGAGACGGTTGTCAAAAAAAGAAGTTGAATATAATTAATGAAATATCATTGAAATTAAACCTATAAAAAAGAAGATGCTTCTAATAGGTAACTTGGAAATAAACTGTCAGTAAATGAAATTATAATCCCAGGAATGTTTTTACGGGGTTTCAGGCACTAGTTTTGAGACGGTTGTCAAAAAAAGAAGTTGAATATAATTAATGAAATATCATTGAAATTAAACCTATAAAAAAGAAGATACTTATTTCTAATAAAGTGGATCTGCAACGTAATAATTATCAGTGAAGTAATTCAAAATTAGTCAATCGAGCAAATGAAACGGTAGAATCGGTTTGGGTTGGCTTGGAGAATTCTCTCGCTTCTAATTCTTAGCTATTCCTCTGAACAAAATACATTTGGGACTATAAATGAATTCTCTGTTAAGTAAGTTGACCACTAAAATATTCGTTCCATCGTATTGTGTCGCCGAGTTGTCTTTTCGGTCAGTTGGTCATCGTCCATTTGCCATCGAAGTGAGATGTTTTAGCTTGATTTAGCTCAGGTTGCAAATTTATAGATTAGAGACGCATGAATTCCATTAAATAGGAGAGGATGTAAAATGGGTCGTGCGGAAGAGGTGTACTAGAGGAGATATGTACGGAGGGATGAATCGTTGCAAAGATTAGCCTTTGACCTAGAAAGACGACTGATATCCGTGTATCCTTTCATTGTCCATAAGAGCACGGTTTTGCGCGATGGATTATTTAAAACCTCCGCCGCAAAAAAAAACCTTTGGATATCCGCAACTCCTTCGTCGAGGATGCAGCGGCCGACAATGGAGACTGATGAGAGAAAGTCTGCGGCATAATATCGCAAAAATCGGAGTTTAAATCGTTTAGGGGAGCGAACCGCCAATCATCTTCCCGTTCTAAGCCGGGCCTCGGACACAATGGGACTTCCATCGAAATAATAAAAAAGGGGACACTGTCGCTCGCGTAACAAACGCGGTTGTCTGTATAAGTGCCGCGACGCCAAGCCGCCTTATCCCGGGTAATGACCGATTCAAATGCAGAGGGAATACCAAGCGACTCTTATTTGGGGAGAAATCGAGACATTCTTTCATTTGACAGCGCGTGGGCAGACTTACGGCGAAGGAAAGAGGAAGGAAACGGAAAAGCGGAATGTGAAGATTTTGCGTTCACATGTTCTTTAAAATGTAGGGAAACATATACTAGATTAATGATCGGGCTAAATACTGCGAGAAGATGGATTACTAAATAAAATATTTGAAGATAGGATGATTAGGAAAACTGACGGCAGCTAAATGCCTCTGGTAGATATGAACGAAGGAAATTCGTATCGTGATTACAGAAAATGAAGTAAACTATGACATATCAGGATCATAAACGCTTATGTTTAGCTTTAAGAGACGCACGCGCTATGAGGAGCATCTCGGAAACCCTTTTCCCTTTCTACAATTCTTTAATGATCTTTCGAAAGTCTTTTCATGATCATGCAGTCTAAATTACTAGCAATTCAATAATATATGTTAACAAAAGTTGGTTAATGACATAGCATATTCATCTTTAAACGAATATGCTCTGTTTTTTTAAACGTAATTGGGGACTTTCCTTGAAGATAAATTAAAAAAATCACCTTTCAAAAGTAAGTTTATTTCTTAGAATCCTGGAAATAAAATTGACGGCTTCATTTAAAATAGGAACCCTATGTACTCATAAATGGAATATATTCATGGAAATTACAAAACCTGAGAAATCGACAATAAAAATGTATTCCTTTTCTCCGTTTTACTAATTGAATCCTAGCTATTCTCCAAACTCTTGTTCATCTATGTAAAAATGTATAGGGGGCCGATGCTGCATTTAAAAAATCAAATTTTGCTGCATTTCCTATACATTTTTAAATATACTATTCCCATACCATAGCATTAACTTTATAAGAAAAATTAAGTAGCAGGAACCACAAGTAATTTCATTCAATTCTTAGATGTTTGGTACGAAATAATGATGCGAAGCCTTCTCTCTGATGCGATTAAGAAGTTAAAAGAAGTTAGCTTATAATCTCTCCATATTTAACCACGGTAAGATAAACACAACAAAGTAATTGAATGGCTTATAAAAAGGCTAAAAAAGAATAATCGAATAATTATATTGTGAATGTTGTGCTTTTTATCTTGATTTTCAATTTCTGTAAATTTACCTTCAAATATTTCCAGTATAGTGCAGAGCATCAATGAAATCGTAGCAGAATTGTTTTTAAAAGAGACAACCAAAATATATTCTTGAGAAGGAGAAGAAGTATAGGTAAGAAGAGGAAGAAAGTATTGAAGAATGTAGAGAAAAAAGGTTTGAGAGCGAATTGGAGAAAGCACCTCTTTGCAGAAGAATAACGCTTACAGAGTGGACCGTCTGCTGGTATCGGGTCACTGCCTTAATTGTTTCTTCTCTTTTTTCTTTCCTTTATCAACTGCTTTCTCCATCCACCGCCTCCGCGTTAAAAATTTAACTCTCCCTTCTCCGAGTGTGCGAACACAAAATACCCTAAAATTTCTCGAGGGAAAAAGGCGATGATTGTAACATTCGAAGCAGCCATTTCCTTGAATTTTTAGAAAAGAAACTTCTTTTTTTGCTGGCAACATTCACCCAAATTGGCATTATTTGCTCCGTTTAACAAAGGGAAGTTTATGTGGTGATGATTCATTGTTAAAGACGCAATATCTGATATTCCACATTTATTTTACCATCTTATTAAGTCTCATCGAGAATTTTCCCTCAAACTTATTTATCCAAATAAGCTTCACAGAATCATTTAACAGAAAAAGAAGGTATTGCCGGAAGGCAATTTATATCTAATTTTCTACTACTGTTGAGTTACAAAACATTTTTGTGCGAGATATGTAAATAAATATTTCCCCATTAATATAATTATGTTTATTGCTTAGTGGTCATTATGGTAATTTTGAAATATGAATATAATATACGAAGCAAATCTAGTTACCTAATCTAGAAAGAAGAGAGTACAGTTTGATTTTGATTCGAAATATTGAATTCTATTTTATAATTATTGAAGTTTTATTGTAATCAACTAAATTAAAATACCGGATTAAACTGTAAATTTCTCCTTAAAACTATTTTATTTTCTCATGTTAATAAGAAGCTTCTAAATCCATTATCAAAATAGAATTGCTTGATTTTATTATGAATTCGATTATTTAAAAGTTAATATCAACCATGGATTGGCACATAAGGCGAAAACTTTAATACATTATTAAACCATTCAACGGATGTCTTGGATTCTTGTGGAAATGAGTACGAGTTAATATCTGTGAAGCACGCTTCGTCAATTCGCACGTAGACGATGCTCTTAATTAGAATTTTAATCTTCTAACCGTGTCACGGAGCAGATGTTGTTTACATGTTTCGCACATAGCAACCGACAAAAAACGCTCGCAGCGGCGGCGCATTTAATTGCGACGTCATCGAATGTGCGATGGCCGACGACTCCTAATCGCCGACCCTTCAATTCCCTTCTTCCCTCTCCCCCCTTAATTCCCTCTTCCCCTTTCCCAGTCCCTCTTCCCTTCAATTTCCTCTCTATTCATCTCTTTTCGGATTCCTTCCCCCAAGTCCAGATGTCGCCTCTCAACAATGCGGGTCATCAACATAGCCGTGGAAAAGAGCAAGAATTACGAATGGTCGAAAGCTATTTAACGATCTGCTTCATTTTACTCGGAAGAATACCACGGATGATTAAGATGCACTTTAAATGACCCGCCTTTCATTTCCGATGCTCACACGATTTGTGCCCCCGTTCTACACACGAATTTTATTTACACTAAGATTGTTGACTAAAATTTAACGTTTGCTTGTTACGTCTTTGTTATTATTTGTATTGTGAGTATATATAATATTTATATGAGTAGGTTTACATAAATTTCGGTTGAAAATTACTCAAATGTGATAATTAAACTTAACGATGATGCATAGTGCATGCATATTTTTTACAATTACATCCTAATAAGTCAACAATGATTTGTTAATAGTGGCTAATTAATCTGCCGCGTAACTACATATTCATAAAATATATGAATTTATTTGGGTTGACATCGAAATCTGGTCTGTCTTACGCTCTTTTCTAAAATAATATTAGATCTGTTGTATAAATATTACATTTTCACCTCCTTATCAATTAATTTACTTAGATCTATGAAAACCGTCCACAATCATTCGTAATGATTTCATTAGATCCATATCATTTATATCGAACGTGTTTAGTTTAATCTTAATTTGAAACTTATTTTAGTAATTTTTACAACTCATTTAATTGTTATAATCTTCTTAAGTTTTGCTTGAATCATACTCGAAACCTTTCTCTATGGGTAACAGTTATTTCATAAGTATTGCAGAAAAATCACCTATGCGTAGCCTTACACATAAATGACCACTTTATGTTGAATGTGAACATTTTCTATTCTAATCCTACAACTTTTTTACAACCATAATGAATAGATCAAGCCCAAGTTACCACGAGGGTGGCTAGACGTTTACTTGAGAGTCCTCTCTGTATTTTCTTTCATCTCTATGTCAATACATCGGACGAAATGTAGAATCGTAACAGATATGGAAGTGTTATTGAATACCAATGATATTTCTCCGACTACATTACATCTGCTGTTTGCATTCCTAGATCCCAATCATAGTAATTTTTACTTCGGTTCCATTCAGGTCACTGACCTCTACGCTGCACTAATTCACACTCGTGAAAATCGAACATTACCCATTTTATCTTTAATTTGAGGCAATTTCTAAGAGACAAAAGGGACCTCTCCTTGCTTGACATTTAGCCATAGTTCCACCCTTTTTCGACCCCCTTCTCTCCTCACGCGTGCAATTTCCCGAACACTTCTCCTTTAATAACTCCTCTCATTTACCTCTTCAACGACCCTTTTCAATCCCCCACCTTTTTCTTTTCGACTCTTTCTTGCATCCATTTGCTCTTCCCTCTGTTGCTCTCCTTCTTTTCTTTCTCCGCATTTCTTTCAAATATTTTCCGAGCTCTGTTGCTATGCGTTTCAATTCGTTCAAATAAATTACACACAATGTTCGAGTGTATGGTTAAGGAATTTTGCTTACCATTACTCAGTTCATTGATATACATGATAAGCAATCACCCTTCTAAACTTCGCTATTTTCTTTTCATTTATATGTGAATTCATTTACAATTCGTTGTAGTAACCGTTAACTTCTCCATCTACATAATATATACAGCAGTCGCAAATACTTTATTATCAATTACTGTTTTTACTAACGGAAGCAGAACTCGGGCGCAAGAGTTTTTGTGAGTGAAACACTGGTAAAGGAATTAGTCTAATCCACTCCATTTCAGTGAAAAAGCAGTCGAAAATTAGGACATGTACTTTAAAGAAATCTATCCTATCATTAAAAAATTCCCTATGTAATGTAAATACATCAATTTATTTCCCTTGGTTTGTTTCACTCGGCATATAATTCAATTATTAACATATTCCTACTTTATTTTATATCCTGAAGTTTTGTTTCCTTACTATTTTTTACTTTTACATTCGACAAACTGTAAAAAGGTAAACGTAACGGCGTAATTAACTGATTATTATCTAAGTAAGAACCTTCCGACAAAAACTCGCAATCCTATATATGGAAAATTGTTTCTGTAGACCTATAATTAATTAGAGTGCATCAAATACACATTGTTATTAAGGAATGAATGGGCACGAAATTATGAAAAACAGAGGTTTAGTGATTGCGTAAGGAGAAAATTAAGAAACAAGGGTAGATAATTTGACCACTTACTTAATCCTTATACAAGTTTTTAACTTTTGCCGCACATATGGAGGCTGAAGTATTTTATCTAACTTTAAATATGACCGCAGTGAGGTTGCATACACTTTCCATGTTTCGCGGAGTATTTATTCGCCTGCTTCGGATGATTTCTTTGGTTGAAATGGGACGCTCATGGAATTGAATTATTTGGACGATTTTGGGTGGACGCCAAGTTGTCTCCGCTGAGCGTTGTTTCTCAAGAAAGGGAAACGAGCTTTGATGGAATTTCATCCTTATCAGTTTTCTAGATTCCAATTTTGCACAAAAATTACCTCTTACATTGCAAATTGCAAGCATAATGTTGTACGACAGGAAGATGTGACTGAAAAAATGAAAGTGTGAATGTCATTTACATGCTCTGCCTAACGTCTTCAATTATAATGGAGGATCTGAGAGGTTTCCATCTATAACTCGGCTATCAAAATTTGAGTTTCATATTTTGTTTGAATCAAATTAACTTTTAAAATTTAATAAAACCACTGATACACCGTATATTTAAATTCAATTACTCTAAAATGCAATTTAAATCGACAGGTTTGGTGTCATATTCCGTAACGGTTGCTACTGATCCCATTTAGTCCGTGAAGAAGGATACGAAAAAACTTTTCCTTAGGGTAATTATCTCAGCCACACGTCCTAAGGATAAATATAGATCCTTAATAGGGTGATATTTGTTTGGTTCGCCCTTTTTTTCGAGACAGCGCTTACGCTAATGCGAATGCTTGAATTTTTGCAGCGAACTCTGCAAAAGCTGCGCTGAAATATTTAAACGTGGAGAGAACGACTTCGTGGAATAAGGGAGCAGTTGCAGACGGTGGAGCTGTTTTTGTAGGTCAGAGGTAATTGCGGAGGTGGCTCTGGGACTACGCGGGAATAAAATAGTTTCTGGTTTGTTTGGTAGGGAATCGACTACCATTTGGTTTTCACTTCCACATTAAACCTCCTTTCGGATGCGAAGGAGAGGTGAATTAAAAGTGGAAGGCGGGGGGTCGTAATTATACGAATGGAGAGTTTGATGGAATCTCAGGGTCAAGTTTTCTTGGGCATCTCGAAATGGTCTTCAACAGTCATTGTCGTTGGTTTTTCTTGGAAATGAGGGCTGGACCATTACCCTAAAATTCTTGGCTTCGAATTATGTGGAAGACGAAGAGCTCTGCTCCCCGAGTTTTATTCTTTCACGGTTTGTAGGCTACCTTTAAATATTTTGGTCGTGTACGTGTGCCGTTAATTGAAATTTTTTTGAAACGGCGTTTGGTGGGAATGACCGAAAGATATCGAAATGGAGCTCAAACGATTTCCACCGCAATGATCTGGTGCTTCGGAGCCAAAAGCAGGGCCTTCGCAGGGGGATAATGCAGGCTCGGCAGAACGCAGCCACGAGATGTGGGCAAAATAAACATATCTTCCAATCCAACGAGTTATTTGGAAAACTTTTGCTATTTAAATCTTGTTCATTTTGCTCCGCCAAAATGTGTCTTCGATACGATTGTTACTTTAGGGAAGAACATCGGCAATCACATTGTACACTCATAGAATAGGGTCAATGCGCTTTTTCGATGAATTTGGAAGAATTTGCTCAACTGATCTGCTCCACAAATCTCCAAAATATTTGGAGGATACTGAGCGTATCCGAGTGCTTTAATTATGCTATAGAATTACGCAACAACTAAGATTGACTATAAGCTGATGACGATGGTGTACGCACCTCAACGAGTATGCCCTCGGTGGTTCAATGAAGTGCTTCCTAGATAGAACTCTGAGGCTTAGTAACCATTTAGTTCTCAGTCAACCGAGTGTCTAAGACTTTGTGTCTGTCATCCGTTGCTTTAGTTCTGCTTCGGAGTCCACATGATATGTGTTTGATATTGGCCGCACAACGTAGAGGGACTTTTTCTTGGAGGATGGTTACAGGTTTCATAGTAGTGGAATTATTAAAAATATCGCTCTCAAGGGAAGAAGAACAGAATACAAGCGTAGGTTTTTCGAGAAAAGCTCTTGTGCATTGGTTTGCGTGAAGAATGCGTGCTTTCTACTCTAAGGCGAACGCGTCTTAGCCAAACGTGAGAATAGGTAGACTGCTGAGAGGTTTCTCGAGTTGATGGAGAGTACAGATAGTTATTGATCTCTTTCGCCGGATAGCATAAGAAGCGCGAACATTTCTGGTCGCTAGGGATTTCGGTGTTTTCCAGCACCTGCCATACGCCATACGGCATCTCCCAGGGCACTAATGCAAATGTATTTGTGAAGATTCGGAAGAAATGTAGCAGATAGGCGGAGGAAAGGGTGAATGGGTTTTGGGAATTCGTATGCGAGGAATGAAAACGTCGATAAAAAGGAAGAATTTGAAAGGGGAAGATCACCCGGAGGAGAAGGTAGATAAAATGCGGAAGAAGGAGATATCACAAGGAAGGAGTTAAGGGCTGTAAATGGAGTCAGGGGAAGAATGATGATAAAGAAATGGTTTGGAAAAGGAGATGGCGGAAACAGGGGGAATAGTAGATTGTGTTTGGGGTAGACAGGCGTATTATGGAAGTAGAATCAGGTAGAAGTAGTATGATAACTGAAGGAGCACTTGAAGAGCGTCATGGGAGATTTGGAAGGGAAATGGGCTAAGGAGAAGAGAAAGGAATGTTGTGTGATTGTTAGACGCTCAAGATGGGATAGAGAGATATTGGGAGGTTGAGTGCTAAGGATCCCTGGGAAAGGTTTTTGAGAAAGGGATCGAAAAATCCTTGAGGGAGTTTGGGTGATTATTCTCAGGCGTGCAAAAAACACCCTTTTTTATTTTATCATCCCCTTGTCTCCGTTCTTTTCTCAATACATTCCTTTCACTCACACCCCTCCGCCCAATTCCTATCGATACTCTTCTGTTATTTTTTCCAACAACGCCGCTCTGCGGGCGCTTCCCGAATATCCATCTTTGAAAGAATTCTCGAGTTGTTATAATTCTTTTCAATGTCTGCGGGATCAGCGAAACTTTTTATTTTCAATATTCTTCGATTGCTTACGCGGCCACCCTTCATCAACCCACTGATATCTATTCCATTTATAATGAGAGAAATGGCTTGCTTTCGATGCAATGGTTTGAATTGAGGGGTTATAATGTATAATTTGAATTTGATATATAAGCCTATATGTGTTTAGTGTCAGTCCTCTGTACGTTTCACTTTAACGTGTTGATATTTTAAAATTAAACTTAAACTAAAAATTAATAATCTTAAAGTATTTTAATGCAGCACATTTATTCTAAGATATTTTGAAATCGTTATGTTTAACCTCAAAGTATATTTACCGGCCGTGGCGGCGGAGTGGTTAACGGGCTAGTGCGTTAACGCTCCAACCTCACGGTCCCAGGTTCGGATCCAGGCTAATCGGTTTTTTCCGGTTAGGGAATGGTTGTCTGTGTATGCTGTGTGTGTGTGTGTGTGTGTGTGTGTGTGTGATATTAATAAAACATAAAATGCCAAAAAAATTAATAAAATTAAGAAAAGGGGTTAATTGGAGGAATAGCTTTCGTCGACTAAAATTCGCCCAAAACGAAATACTTCATTATTATTATTATATTTATAATGAGTTAATTGAGAAGTCATAGTTCATTTCTTATCCCACAGCTAATTTCTTTACATCTAACGAGATAAAACAGTGATACAAAATATAAGTTTAATGTTTCGTTCAGTACAGAAGAGCTCATCAAAGATGAACCGAAAAAATGTATTTATAAGAGATAAAAACCAAATTTGCCGTCGATGCACATCTCTCTTACAAGAGCCAAGGACATTCTATGGAGAAGCAATTTTTCTCGGCAATTTTCTTCCCTGCCTTTCTCTAGGAGGCATAGGATATGTCGATTTTCCTTTTAAATCCTTAAATTATCCTCTTATCTCTCGGTTCACGTCTACAACAAATCCCATTTGTCCCTCGAAGGGGGAGAAGTATTATGGAATGGAGATATGGGACCTCTTCCCAGTATTTGGTCAATTGGCTGTCAATATCACGCGAGGGTCTCTTTGAGAGTCACCGGATAACAGGGGACCGAAGAAGATGCTGGAAGAGGAGAAGCCATCCACGATGAAAGTGCCCATCCAGGAGTGAAAATAATAGTGCGTATTCTTTTATTATAAAAAGTTTAATCCGTCTTTGCTTTGATCATCGGAGGTTGTACTAAGATTATTTTATAGAAGAGAGTTATAATTCTTATCTAAATTTAAATCTGTCATTGTAAAAAATAAGTTTCAGATAAAATCGCTGCAAAGGAAGACAAACTGGTTCGGTAATCGTAATTTTCGAGTTAGAGGTACCTGTTTTAATGAGAACATCTCGTTTATCATCAACCAAAGAATCGAAAAAGCTGTCGAAGTGCAATAATTTCTTCTTTGAAGGTCTGTTGTGAACCCCAAACCAAATTGTTTCATTAAATTCGTTCGAATTATGACTCTCTTCATACCCAAATGAGAGCTTCTTTGTAGCAGTTAAAACAGTATTTTTAATAAATAACGCTGTGTGTTCCTGAGAACTGAGCGTTCATCTTTATTTTTTAGCGAGAGGATTGAAACTGAAGGTACGGCAATCCTTATCGGAACAGAAGGATGTGAATTCATAGGTCTTCCGAAATGAGAGATGTTTTCATCTTTATGTATTGTGAAAATGGACTACGTATAAGATTCTTATGATAAATTAATTTGTAAATTCCCACTGTACTATTATGAAACAATGACGAAATTCATATAGAACGTGATTTTGTCACATTTTAATCAAACCGAGCAAATAATAGTCGAGCTGTTAGCAATATCTCTCGCTGATACCAGAAATGAAATACAGAATAACTTTAGCACTGGTGAGAATTTTTGAAACTCGAAGGCTGTGCTCCAAAAGTTCTCGAAAGCTCCACAAAGAATAATTCTCTCCCATAGGAAAGTGTGGAGGTAAAAGCGTTGTTGGGGTGAGATTAGGCCTCGCTCTCCCCTTGGGATTCTACGCCAAAAGGTATTCGATTTTCGAACCTTTCAAATGGGTCGCTAACTGCATTTCTTCCATCTTTCATCTTCTCCATTTCCAACTCCATTTCCTCTCTCCCTCTGAACTAGCTATCGAACGAGCGCTTCTATTCTCCCTCAAATTGCGACTTTTTACGTATAACTATTTATAATAAAATACTAGGAATGTATGTATATTTACACTATAAAGTTGTGTTTTGATGGGTGTAAGTTAATAAGTCAATTGCCATAGGTAATGTGGTAGGATCCCAATTAGGGAATGCATCAAATTTGGAAAAGCTTAATGAAAGATCTGTTTTAACCATTATATCACATAATGCATAATGGAATCGACAACTTATATAAAAAAGTAATAAAGTGTTATTGCAATATTAATGAAGTGATTAAATGATATCAATAAAGTGATAAAGGCGATTTTTTCCGATGATATATTATTGCTAAGTATAATCTTGCTAACGTTGTTGGGCATAAGATACTCCTTTTGTTGGTTCTATAAATTACTTTGAAATGAAATATAGAAATAATTTGTGTATTATGCGATTATATTTTCTATTTATAAACATATTAAAGGAGAAAGATTTTATTATTTGGATTAGAAGCAGGCACCTCTTGACGAGCCATACATGGATTAGGAGGACCTGAACTATAATTGTATTTTCTTTCATGTACATCATACGTTGTGTGTAGATAAACTATTAACTATCAAGGTTTTAGAAACATAGAAGTGATTTTTATATTTATGTTTCCGATATTCAATGATAATGATGGAAGCACAAGAAAATATCACCCTTGCGAAATCAGTGCAACCTTCAGAATTATTTTTAGATAATAATAATAGAAAAGTTTCACCCATCGCCCGAAATAAAAGATGCTTAACTAAACGTGACGTATGTTCAATTAGAGGACTTGGTTTACCTACATACCGATCGTAATCAGTTTTAAAGTATTCATTCATAAAAGTTCTGTGACTCTCATTTTCAGCCTATCTCCTTCCTTTCTATGATTCTCTCAAAGTCTGCAACTGAAGTGGATTTGAAGTCACGAAACAAAAATCTCCAACTCTCTTTGCTCTGTTTATTTTACAATTCATTTCTATTAATAAAATAATCTACTTTCTTCTCCATCAGAATCAGTTAATCACAGTCCAAGCGAATAGCTTCCACCATAATTTATTACACACATTCGGTTTTTTTTTGGATTTCCGCAGAATAGATTTCGAACCTTTGCCCTTTGGATTTCAATGGAATGTCCGAATGAATAGCGCATTTCGACGGAGTTTTTAGGGGAAAATACCTTCGCGGGTGGCCATCTGTGCTCCAGATCGTCCATTCTGCTGCAAAAAAGGTTTTTTAAAGTAGGTGCAGAGCATACGATTTGGATGAGGAACTCATTTCGAAATGATGAATGGAAAATTTTTATCTTCTCATGATCTGAATGCCGATTGTGAAGGAAGGAAAGTTCAAATTTCGGAAACTCCCACTTCATTGATGAATGTTATCCATCAGCGCATCTTTACTTTTTAAATACACGAATTAAAAGCATAAATGTTTTAGTAAAATATTAGTATTATTGAAGCTCATATTAGTGAAATGTAACGTACTAAGCACAGCAATATCATTCTCACAAACTATTTTCATAACTTATAGTTTTATTAAGAATAAAACAGTATTAATTCTATAAGATTTTATTGAAATCTAAAAAGGAGAAAAGGCTGTGTGAATAAATTAGAGATAAAAATCTCCAAACAAAGCCTTTGTGGAGATTTTAACTCTAATGTTATAAAAATGCACCATTGGTGGAGGAAAGAATCACAGTATAAGTCTATAATTCTTATAAATACTTAATTGAATAAAATTATATTACTTGGCAGATAGGTAGCTCTTGTTGCCATATTCTGACGGATTGATTATTTTTCATATTTCTTTTGGTACAGGATAGACAAAAATGTATCTTTCATTTATTTTCAAGTAGTCAAAATGTAAGTCAAGGAGGTATGAGTGAATAATTGCACTAATCAAGGGCTTTCCATAGACAGTTAGATATAATAGAAATTAAAATTAAAGAAGTTTGTATTTTATTTCTTGGTGGTTTGTTATTTAAAATAGGACAGTCACGGTACATCATGTGAATTCTTGGGGTGGCATAAGAAATAATTTATCATAATAAATAATTCCATTAAAACACTAAGAACTAATTATGTTTCTTATGACATTTATTCTCTTACAGCTGTTGCAATGATTCCCTCAAGGAGAAAGCATTCTTATGTATGCGAAAGGTTTTTATGTTGGGATTATAAATGCTCTTTCTAACGTATCCCATTTTTGGGTTTACCTCATTCTTTCCTTTTAACCCTCTGCTCTGAGAGTCTTACCGCGTAGCCCCACCAACCCCACCCAACCCAACCCCACCCACGCAATTCTTTTTATTCCGACCTTCTCCGAGTTTCACAAATCACCCTACAACTCCTTAGGGTGCCGTTTTATCAATTCTTACCTTTTATAACCCTTCAACCCCCTTTCTCTCTTCTTATCACGATCTATGTTACTTCTCCCTCTCACGCTTTCTCATGCATTATATTTTTCTCTTTCCCATTTTCCACTTTCATTGTTCACTCTCGCATTACGATTCTTGGCATTTTTTATTTTGACGATTTTCTCGCTCCGCCTTTCCGTTGTTTTTCCTCCCCTCTTTCGCTTTTAATTTTCATTTGTGTAGAGAGAGAAAAGATTCTTCACAGCGCGAGAATTAATATTCTGAGGCTTGACGCAGTTACAATCAGTGATTTTCGACTTTGTATATTTTTCTGATTTCAAATTCACGTTCTGAAAGTCAGGGTATTGTAAAGAGTAAGTAAGAAATCAGTTATATAAGATGAGAATGAAGAAAAGGAACTAATCACTGCTTATTGAATTAATATATTGAAGTGTATTTCTAATCTAAGGATTTAGTGTTCACTACTTTCAGATAGGTAATGTTGGTGGGTTTGAATCATGGTAATCATTGTCGCAATATTCCTTTTATCAACGGTAGTCGCATGAAAGCAAAGGAAAAAATGAAAATTTTCTTCATTAACAGTTTTACTGATCGCCAAATCTATGTATTCCTTAATTACTGAATTGCAGTAATTTTATTATTTAAATACATTGGTGTGTTCAATTCATCCACTGAATCACTATTGTATCTTTTCCATGTTAACACTTAAATGTGAGAAATGTTACATTTTCAATTCTCTTCGGTATTCAGACAATTACGTGGAAATTTACTGCAGAACTCATCTTTTCAATTTCATTTCAACTTTTTAATTAAAAAGTTTTTCCTCACTTCAGTTAATTCAAATTTTAATAATTTCTCCTTAATTTATAAATCTGCATGACCATAACTGAGAGGCGTACCAACCTGTTCAAATTCCAAATGAAATTCTATTCGAATACCATCGTAGAATTGGAGTGAATACAATTTTGTAGATGTGAAAAGTTGGTTTAGTGGATCTGAAATACATTTATTGCCATCGATATGAAATTCCGCATCCTCATCAATAATTTCGTTCATTCCTCTCTTTTACAAATATCTTTTCACCTTTATTCCACTCTTTATTATATACGGTAATCGCTATTACTCATTTCATTTAAGTTATCTTTAACCCTTTCAGACCTGAATTTTTGCTGTGAAGAAAAAATAGTTTTTGAAGTTAGTTGATGTTTCCGTTATTCAATAAGCAGTATCATCTTATTATGAAAATCCTTTGACACAGGACTGACATAATATTAAAGTAAAAATAGCATAACCATAAAAATAAATATTTTATTAATATGAATACTGCACAGTAAGCGAAAATGGTGTCCAATATATTGGGCACAGGTCTGAAAGGGTTAATTAACATTTCCGGATTTTTTCTTAGTAGCACCTTCAATCCATTTACTAATTTATTTTATCTATGAAGGAAATATTCTTATATTTAATCATATTTTCTATTCACACTCGTCCCGTTACCCTCGCGCATTTTCATCTTAAACTTTCATTTTTCCTGATATTCTCTCTCATAATCTCTTCGCTCTCTTTTCCTGCCTTATGTTCTTCCCTCTTTATGCTTTTTATATTCCCTTCAGTCCTTTATTTCTCTTCCCTTCAATGCATTTCCCTCTTACCTTCATCCCGGCGTTCTGGGATCAAAAATAATGATTAGAACCATCAACGGAGCCCTTCCCCTCCGGAGTTTATTTTTACGATCTGCCTCGGCTACAACGTGGGAATGATCTCTTATGTCCTCCCCCTTTTACGTCCCCTTCTCCTCCAAGAACCCTTAAAAACGTAGCCCTCCCTCTGTCTCGGGACCCCGTTCATCGTGGTTTTCCCGCCATTGTTTCAAGGTGCTGCCGCCGTCGGCAGAATTAGGCAAGAGTGTTTAATAGGCCATCGGGTGAGAGCACGGTGGACGCTAATTCACGCTTCGTTAAACCGGATTAGCCATTTAATAACCGAGGCTTGGAGGACACGAGATGATATGAAAAAATTAACCTATCAAAGCGTATCTTTTTTTTTCTACTTTATTCATATGTTTGATAGATTAGGCACCATAAGATGTGGCGTCTCCATTGTGAATAAAAGAAGGAGATTTCTGTGGGACTGAAGTATTTTCTTCTTCCAGAAGGTGAAAAGGAAATTCTTGTTGATGGTTTTAAAATTAGTATCACTTAATATTTTTTTACCTATGTAGGTCAACTTAAATGTTAAATTTCCATGATTAAAGTTAAAATTTGAAAGAAACGTATTTTTAATTATTTGTAAAGTTACACTCTAAAAGGAACCCGGAAGTTACTTTTCTGTGTTTCGATTTTGAAGTCTTTTTTTATTGTTTATCACATTTAGCTTTTAGGCTTATAATAAAAGTAAGCACAGTAGTATCTCTCTCTCCTGTAATAAAGACACCAAATAATAATAATAATTGTATTATACCTCCTGTAAAAGCTTGGCCATAATTGTTCTTTATTAGATATATTTGCATGTCTATCTAACGTAGGCTTTTATTTTACGCGCATTATATTTCGTTGAAAATTACTGAAATGTGCTTTCACAATCAAAATATCACGTCGGAAACTTAGATTGTTATCTTCCCGTGATGAAATGTATACCTAATGAATTATCGGTGCACGGATTCCAAAAATGTGATTCTTTTTTGATTGAGTATGGCGAAAGCACGCAAGACGCTAGTCACGTAGTCCTCTCTTAAAGGCGATGTGGCGGAGCATCAATTTAAGATGAAAGTATGATTACAACGAATCGATCAATCACTCTGACGCCATTTATGAGGCATGTTGCTCTGTAGAAATCACATCCGATGACAGCTTTTCCGGTTTTTTCTATCCTAGACATTTTTCAGCCAGTTTATTGACCTTAACTTTTTGCCATGCTTCAGAAATTGCCTGATACCTATTTTGAAAGCATTTCTTGCTTCACTATTAAAGTTTAAAATTCAGTATTTAGTTTGACGCGATATAAAGTATCATTTGTTCCGAGCCTTATTTTTCCCTCAAGAGAAGATGAGTTTCAGAGATATAGGTCCAAACAAAAATCGATTATCGAGTATGACCCCAGTATATATGTATTACCTATACAAATGGGAGGTAATTTATAAATGAGAATATATGGAATTTGAATTTAAGGCCTACGTAAGACTGAATACTGGAAGACTGGTGATAGTCACTGGAAGATTATGCCAACGAACTAAAGGGACCACTAAAAGAAGATTAGCGTAAAATACAGACCTCTGAAATATCATAGTGCATTTAAAAATAAAGTAAATGAGGTCGCTAGAATTGCTAGTTTGCAAAAGCTACCCTAGACGTAATCGATCGAATTATTTTTTTCTGAGAAATGGTCCGATGAAACTGATATCTCCATTCAGAAATCATTCTTCTTTTTTTCCACCCTGTAAACTCTCTATATTTTATAATCAAATATTTTTTCCTATGAATACCTCTCATTTATAAAAATATATATTGCACGATTCATATCGCTATATGTATTTTCTAATTATTTCGGAGTCTTAATAAAAAATATAATCTTACGCGTAAACGTTATGCAAATTGAAAAATATAAGTGGTCTCATTCCCGTTGTCAAAATAGACTGAGAAAAGACGTGTGTCGCACTTTCTCTTGGTGATCGTTATCCATCTCGTTGCTTCAACAACACCGCGCATCCATTTTCCTTTCCGACCACGCCCACAGACTGGTGACGAATACACTGGTTTTGGGATTGGAGCACCAACAAGAATAATTGCGACTCTCTTTTATTTCTTCTCGTGGAAGAGTGTCACAGGTTAACCGCCGCCCGATCGTCCCTTCTTTTGTTCCCTATTTCATAATTGCTCGCTTAACCCTTAGCCCTGATATGTCATCAAAAGAAGCTCTTGCAACGGAAACGTTAAATGTATGAATAGAGATACAAAAAGAGGGATTTTCATTGACTGGCGTCCTACACCGTGGAAAAGTGGCAAGGGTGGAAATAAGATTATTTTTGCGATTGGAAATTTTAAAATTAATGTGTTTCAACCTGAGACATGACAAAATGTAATTAATCAAATTATACGAGAATTCGTATTTTGACGGAAAGCAATCATAGGTTGAAAATTTCTAATTTAATTACTGAGTTGCTTCTCGAAGTACAGAAGTCAGGAATTTGCGGGAAATATTTTAATTTACTTATAAATATGAATAAAATTCATACATTTCAATATATTTTTTGGGGGTGATAAATAAAAATATGTTCAATTCAAATTTGTTTATTAATATTAATTACATTTATTTAATTAATTATATTATTGTAGGTAAGTGCATTAGTCTTAAATCGATGCTATTCCATGCTATTGAGAAATGGAGAAATCCTAATTGTTTCTCAATGTTAGGCCGTTTGTTTTTCACATTTTCCATTGATTGATGGAATTTGACCTTCCTTAATTGATATGAAGCCTGAAGGCGTTGTTTGGTTTTCATCACGTAAAGATTATTACTATCTATCAGATGCTTTTCCGCATGTTTATTACTTAATGTTTCTCAGATCTCTTTTTGGTTCCAATTTCGTCGTTGATAACACTCAAATGGAATTTCGTATTATGTATGAGAAATGGCCATACGTGGAGCAAGATAAATGAGTTGAGTTTTTGCATTCTTAAATATATCAAATGCTCTCATTTATGTGGAGATCATGTTATTGAACTAATATATTCTGTAGATTTCCTAACTCCTGTTATATTATCATGCATCCAAGAATAAAGGCTTTCGAATAAGGAAATCCCAATGAGAATATAATTTATAAATATCGGGATGCTGAAAGACTATTCAAGAGAACATATTTAAGCAGAGTAAGTTACCAGACGTGCTGGAATGGGTACGTTTCTCCGATAGAAGAAGAATAGATCAAATAGATTTGCACAAATCGACTGGTCCGCTCCATGTTCAAGCTCCTTACATGGAGTCTTTGATACGAATCCAGCTGTATTTTGACACTTTTGACAACGGGAAGCAATTACTAATCTCCAATAAATATAAAGTAGAACCTCGATCTATCGTTTTTGAAGGGACCGAGAGAAAAAGACGATGAATGCGGGAAAACTATCAAAACGGGAAGTGTAGACTCAACTCACACTATTAAAATGAATACATAACGAAAGTTTATCCAAAGAAAACCCCTAAAGATTTCGAAAAAAACGTACTGAACTCCTAGAGACGGTACAAACAGGGTGACATATGCCAGTACACTGAGATGGACAAACAGGGCTCGTACGCGCACCCATGTGAAAGCTCTCCAATAGGATACAATGTATTAAAACAGCCCCGGATGTGTTTAAAAAAATCGGCCGTTTTGAGCAAGTGCTACGACAGCCTTAAAAAAAGTTCATGCCAAGCTCTCAAAGAAACTTTTTGTCGCAATTCCTTATACATTGTCTTTCTTCCTCGATTGGGCCAAAACTCTGAACGATGGATGCGGGAAAATAATATTTCGATGGACGATGAATGCGGTATTACTTTACATGTCTCCTTATGGGCCTAAGTCGGGACTATAGAAAATAAACGATAAATCCGGGAAAACGACAAATGCGGGAACGACGGATCGGGGTTCTACTCTATACACAATGTATGAGAGATTTATGGATTAATGAGTGGCTCCCACGGCTGTATGGACTCCCCAAAAATGACATTCATTCCTGCAATGCCTTCTCCTACGCTTCCTCAAATATGCAAATATTTATTCAAAGTCCGTCTTTCGTTCGTGTGGAAATACGGGCACTCGAGTTGGTTTCAAAAGAGAACAACTTTTTCGCCTCAGAGTTCTCGTTCCAAATAGTAAATAATTTCATAGCACCCTTCATTGTATTGCTCGGAAGGAACGCACCTAAATACTGGCCGCCATCTTTCGCAGTAAATTCAGGAATCGTTTACCGTAGGTTTCCTTTCTAAATTTTCTTCGTGTTTTATGAATACTCCGTGTTATTTCCCTTTATCTACTTTCCTTTCCTCGAATTTTTCGCTTTAACGCAACACGTGCGGCCACTCTTCCAGAGTTTTCCATTTTCATTATTTGCTCTTTATAGCACGGGTCCACATTCTTATTACATTACAGCTGTCCTAACTAGGCCATCTGCCCACCTCGCCATGCGCCATCGCAAACGAAACGTACGGAGGGATTTTTTCCTTATTTAGAGTCGGGAAACTTTAACTGCAAATTTCAATCTGCATTTTGCTCAAACTCTAACATAGCTGGTATCTCACAGTTTTCAGAAACGTAGGATATACATTATCTAAGTTAGATGATACATCGAGAAGAAAATATTACTCAATAAAAGAAAATCGTGATTTGTTCTTCGTCATCATAGTATCTTATTCTGAAAATATTTCGCTTTTCAGTGACATCTAGAAATAGTGGGTTTTTTCTTGAATTAATTTTAAACTTGTAAGTACATACAATACGAGAATCGGTATTTTATCCTTTACTCATTTTACTAGGTATTAATAATAGTGAAAAAGAAAATGCTCATAGTCATGTATATTCTTTCCGATATTTCAGAATCATGAATATACGAAAAACACACAATAAAAATTAAGTTTAGAATAGAAATATAATATAAGAACATTAGAAATGTAATTTTTGCTCCGATTTCATTTTTAACGTAAACAAACCTTTTCAGGTTGTTATTACAATTGCTTTGAATAGAAAATGACATACGCTGATATTCAAATTCGAAAAATAAATATTGCCGGGGCTTAGAAATATTTCCATTTCTCTTGGTTGAATTCAATTTTTATAGTGTAGTGATTAAACCACTCGTTAATATTCATGATATATTTATTCACCTGGCTTAAATTTGATATGAAAGCTTTATTACCTTGATACACTTTCTGTCTCTAATAATAACTAACATTTTACGATAAAAATCATGGCCATTATTTATTGTGACTATTTGCCTGAAAATGAAGTGCATCGAACTTAGAACATTTATGGTGATCTATTACATATGATAATGTTTCCAAGGACAGACTTTTGTAACCATTTATTTTCTTCATAGCCTGCAGACCTAAAGGTAACCCTTATATTCCAAACAGTTGTCTTCAAAGACAATTATTATTCGATTTTAAAGTGTATAATTACGCTGATTCTGACTGAGTAGTTGAGCTTTGACCCAAATAATCCCTGTCCTACTTTTCCCCCTGTAAGTTGATTTGCAGCTTAAAGAAGAGGAGCGCATAACTCTCTTTTATGGTTCGATCAGTAGTCCACAACTTTCACCACATTCCCCCCTATAACCCTCGCATATTGAAGGGACGTGAATATTTAAGTCGACGCATGTTTTACTTTCACTTCTCCGAGTATTACATTTTGATGTCTCGACGTCACGGAAGTGAAAGATGGCTCTCCTTCCACAAAATAAACAAGTCGACTGATGCGAAGTCTTTGTTCGAGTGATTGAATTATGGGTCGCGTTTTTATAAAACCCTCTCGTTATAACGGATTCATTCTTCATTTATCACCGCCATATATTTCCAATGAGAGCCGAAATGAAACTAGCAGCAGGTGCGCCCGTCTCCATATTGCAGCGACCGATGAAACTTTAATTCCAGGAACAAAGTTAAATATTTGATGTTTGCCAGCCTGTTGTCGGTCGTTAGTCGGACTGATTGTGTCGCGCATTTTTCGCCTCTCTTTTTTTCGTTATTATTTTCGTAAAATTCTCTCGCCGGTTATTTAAATCGCGTTAGCCTCCGACCGCTGCACTCGGTGCGTTGAATCGGCGAATTTTCGGCAAACATCCGCCCTCTGTCTACATTGCAACGCGTTTTTCTTGTTTGTTCGCGAATTTCAATGATATTTGCGATTCGGGAAAATATTCGCCCCGTACTGTTTTAACTCGAATCGAAGTTTAAAATGGCCGAAATCTTGTTACAATTGAACGTTCGTTAATTTAAGCTGAAGTGAAAAATACTTCCATGTCATGCAATCGTGTTGGTCTCATAAATTCTAGGGCCCTCAGGATTTTTCCCCCTCCTCGTTAACAAAGTTCTTAGGCAGTGTAATTGATAGGGGAGTACAAGTTGACATTACGCATGGAGGCATAGGTTATAGTGATTCCTGAATAAAATTTAAATTATGGGAATTCAAATACGTGTCTATGAATGGCAGTTTATTAAAATGTTTTCGAATCGAAGAGTGCTTTATCTTCCTGAGCTGTTGAGATTAAGAAGTATTTGCATTAAAATTTCGTAAATTACACCAAATATAATTAACTAAATAAATAAGCCATTGATACCTAACATACAATGAATATTATAAAAAATGCTAGCATATCCCCATTAAATGGTAACTTTTAATTTCACTATTATATTCACTTTTGAAGTATGCAATACTCTGTTATTCTGTGTTTTTAATTAGCAAAAATTTTTCAAATGGAATCATACCATTTGTGAAAATTTTATGGGCTAACATTCTATTAATACTTTTCTTAAATTTGCAATATGTACCATGGATTGGTAGAAAACTGGAGTTAAGTTGAAGTATGATGTATTCCATCTGTTTGAATGTGAAATTTAAGTGGACGTTAATTCTTTTAATTGAATTAAATATCACAGCATGAGTAATTTCCTTAAACTGAAACCAAATGAACATGCTCAAAGAAAACCTTAATTATTAATAACTATTACGTAGTTATGCGACTGAAGTTGACTTAAAATGGATACAATTTAGAATCCATGACATGACATCATGAAAATCAGACAATATCCCGCCAAATCACAGATTTTAATGACGTTAGTTTCATCATCGCAACGAGTTCGACTTGAATGGAGCTTTTAATAATTAATTTTATTATCGAACTTGATCAAGTGGCAGCGTCAGCGTGGCAATAATTGATCGAATGAAGGGTGCAAACATTTTCTGAAAACTTCGCACGTTAATTAGAGTTTCGGTAGTCGAACAAAGTATTCAAATGGTATTTTGAGGAAAAATTCTAAATGCTGTCCTTGGTTGGGGTACTATTAATTGAAGTTATCGTATGAATAAATTACTTTTTATCTTTTGAATTATGGAATCATGAGAAGGTTGTAATTTTCTCAGAGAAAATAAATTCGTACACTCAATTATTGTGATGAGATTCGTTGCAGAAAAGTCCTCAGTGCCTTTTTCAGGAAAAATAAGGAAATATATACACCATCTCTTCTAATATAGGTGATTTAAATTTTCTGTCCTCATTTGTTATATTTCTGGAAATTCATTTTTTTAAGCGATTGCATGTCGCTTTGAAGAAATAACCTGGGTAAAAATTCAGAATCGAAGAGTATGTTGCGTCTGAGTGGAAAATTGAATATCATACTATTTACGTGAGCATATAGTCAGAATTCTTGAGATAGCATTAAGCAACTGGACATATATAGGGCGAGGTATCTAAGGAGTCATCATCTTCCTCAACGGACGAACACTGTTTCGTTGCAGCTCTCTCCTCCAATCGCATTGATTCCTCCTGATTCTTAAAAGTAACACTGTGAGTGGAACGAGTGTTACCTGAGTAGTATGTGTAGTTTGAGATCTTTAATATGATGTATGATTTGATATTGGTGTACAATACATCGAGGTTGTGGAGAGGGAAAGACTGTTGAAAGCCAAAATCGCAGCAATTTCTGGAGTCCAACATGTCTGTCTAATGAATGAGAAAGAAATGAACTGTAGTAAATGAGATCAGTGCAGGGGAGATTTACGTTGGCTTACACACGAGAACATAAGAGAATGAAAAAGACGGCCCGAGAATCCGGTTGAAAGAGGGAAAGAGCTTGTTGACCGAGATAGATTGGAATCATTGGGTAAATTGGGGGAAAAATATTGAGGTATGGAAGTGAATTGCCGATCAAATGATCTACTAAAATTTCCACTTTGAAGTGTAATTTATTGTTTGATTTTCATCAAAAAATACGGCATAGACGTGCTTGAATTATTCCAAAATTGAGATAGACCTCGATGGAAGGTAACACGAAAGCCAGATTATCAGCAAAGGAGACATTCTCAATTCTTACGAATAGGCATTTATAGTCCTAACATGGATTCCTCTCATTACACGACGTCAAAAGTTCATAGGAACTCTAGGAATGTAAGAAATCATTCGTAGAGTTGCGTTGGTGACCACAGAATATTTTATTCTGTTGCGACAGGCTTCTCGGGGGAATGATATGTCGTAAATATTCCTCTTTATCAAATATATGGAGAATGTGGAGTTTTATGGAACATAAAACCCTTATGTGGAAGGGGAAACTTGTCTAATGCCCTCAAGAGTAAGAGGACATAAAATGGGGACACGCGGCCATCGATTATCCTAGTGTCCGAGAACCTCTTTTATTGGAACAAGACTCCTCTTGCTTTGGTGCAATTCCGTATTACCGGAAGGAAACGCTGTAGAATTGGACACTTTCAAATTGAGAGGAGTTGTAATGTGTTGAGGAGGCTATGGAAATATAATAGTACAGTGATAGTTATTTATTTTCCTCCATAAGATCTTTACGAACGATTTTTCTGGCTAAGATAAAAATAATATGTTAAAATTCCATAACTGGCCAAACTTTTAGTAGACCACTTTATTTTACGAAAGAAACGACCCGGGTTTCGTAGCGTCACTACATCATCGGTGACGAAACAGGAAATCTTACAAATATATATAGTGCAAACTGGAAGGAGGAGGAGGGAGGGGCAGCAGGTAACGTGAACAAAAGGGAACTGGGGGAGGAGGTGAAACGTGGGGGGGAAGAGGTTGGGATAGTGGAGATTACATAGTTATCATTCACCAATTAATTGAATACAAAACCTTTAACAATAAAAACACAAAGTAAAGCATAGTCAGTAAAAGCACTAAATTAAATTAGGTAAAACGCCAATTAATTAATTACAAACCTTGGCCGGTGAAACACAAAGTAAGGATAATCATTAAAGCGCTAAAAGTCCTATTTAAAAAAAAGGAAGAATTAACGGATTCTGAAAAGGAGAAGAGAAGGGAACAAAAGAGGCAAGGGGCGGAGTGCTTGGAAAAGGTGTGTGGAAATTATGGAATAAGGGTTTGCAATATGGGAGAAGGGTTAGGAAACAGAAATTCATTGAGAATATTCGACGAGTAGTTCCTCGTGATTTTTAAAGTCTCCAAGGCTTTAAGTCTCACTATTTTATCACATAGGTGGAGCACTGTCATATCAAAGTCACTTGAATGCCCCTTTTCAAGCAAATGCTGGCTGAAGTGAGAGGCAGACTAATTGTTGTTAAGAAAAGCACGTTTATGTTCTTTTTGCCATTCTGAAAAACATCTTTCCGTTTGTCCAATATAAAAACCATCACAATCATTGCAATTTAGTCTATATGCACCACTTTTGTTATACATATAGACCGCTTAGGGCCTGTCTTGAGCGAGCATTTTAATGTTTCGCGGAAACTGTTATTCACTGAATAGGACATTTTACCTTCTTTTCAGTAGACTGAAAAGAAGTGGTAAGCACTCGGAAAATATCGTCACAGGCCATTTTCTCCCTCTTCTTTTCTGTATTAGTAGTAGTATTGTTAAAAGTGCTTCGACGGCTTAGGTCATTTCGCACATTGACTCCCACCGGGATTCGAACCCGGGATCGCTTTCACCAAAGGCAAACGCGCTGTCCACGTGACTATCCGGGAGCCCTCTTCTCTGTAATTTTGTCTACTACCACAGGGCTGAAAACCTTTGTAACCGCTATATGTTTATTAATGTTTACCTCTTTAAAGTAACTGTGTGTGAAGAGGGGTACAGTTAGCAGCCGTTGCTATGATACGCCGCCAACTTATGGGAGAGGGGATGGAAAGAATCGCTACTGATAGTATACTATCAACGCAGCAGGGCTTCCTGTAGATGGAAAACTTATGTGGTCCGTTGGCAATGGATAGTAACAGATCCGAGTAAGGAAGACTACCGTTGATGGTTTTTTCAAAGGTGAATGTGATCTTCTGGTGGAAAGAATTAAGGGAATTGAAAAAAAAAAGTTGTACCTGTCCAAACGCATAACACACACGTTGCTCGCTCCGCCTCCATCCTCCCCAATTCTATTTGCAGAATATATATCTTTGTAAGATTTCCTGTTTCATCACTTGATGATGTAGCGATGCTACGAAACCCTCGTCTTTCGTATTATAAAGTGGTCTAGTAAAAGTTAGTCAGTTATGGAATTTTTACACGTACGACAGCATTAATCCCGATTCTGCATCTTTTATAGTAATAATAGTTAGCAAAATTATCATAGTAGTATTATCACTGCATTCGCAAAAAAAGAATTATTTTCATAGCATTTAGGGAATGAATATCAATAATTTTAACGAAAAACTTAGAGGTACTGCAGCTAACAACTGAAGAAGTTTAGAAGGACAAGTTTTACTTATTCTCAATTCTGTCTCATTTTATTCGTTAAATCGTTCCTTAGATTCTCATCAGTTATAATCGGTTCAGTACTTACTAGATTTCAATTTCTTTACTCAATCAATTCATGCATTAAATATGCAAGTACGTTAGCTAGAAACGTAATCGCTTGGTTAAATCTTGAGACATAGGGCGTGTCATCACAGAAGCTGATAACCACCGTTATCGAGATAAGAACTACATTTTCAAATCATCGATAAAAACATGGTATCGGAAAAGACGTACTGATAAATTTCGATGGCCCTTATATTTTGATAAACTTCTCCCACCAAGTCGTTTACTAAAACTTGATTAAAAATGACGATCGTCGAAGGATTGCTTGTTTTCCAAATCTCGATGTTCTATTTTTCTCTTTCGATCCATCAGCTGCGATATAATTCTCGCCAGGCAAGCTATCAATATTTCGCCCATTTCTCTGAACCGTTTCTTGTGCAACTCCTTATCCCCTTATGCCCCTTATATCTCTGAGAAGATACAATTTTTACTTCGCGTGACGCGCGATTCATTTCGCCATCACGTGGTCCCCCGCACGCCATTTCGCTGTTCTTTTGTTTCGTCTTTGATTCATTACTCGAGAGGGCACGGAAGTGAGGGCTCCTCACAGCCGTCATTAATATTTAGAACTTCGTCTTTGGAGAGGGGCGAGAGAAAAATTCAAGGAATTTCAATGGTAAAAAAAGCGTAGAAATGCATCTTTCTCAACGACGTTTCCTACCCTTATAGTGCTCATGTACTTAAAATGTCGAGGAGGGACTAATTTAATGTCTCTTCCTATTTAAAAGGTTAAAATAAAGATACCTGTAATTGCAGAACTGATTTTTTTCTCATTATTTCCTTCGTCTTCGTGAATTTGAATACATTTTGGCTATTCACTGGGGCAAATGGTAATTTCAAACCATATCATGCTAAGGTTGTTGACGTTTTAAATTCAAATTCCACCGTTATTTTCCTACATGTGTCTTCATCGGTAAATTATGAATTACTTTAAAATTCTTTTATATAAATAAGAAATTAAATGCTCAGATATTTTACGAACATTCCAAAAAATTGATATGTCTTTCATTAGTAAATTTCCTCCTATAACTGCATTTCACGGAAGAACTGAGTTCACTAATTTTACTTTGCCTTTCCATTTATTAATTCAATGTTGAAGGTCTGATAATACGACCCTCATCGTTAACAAACTTTCAACTTCTATAGAAATGAAGCGAAATAATTGAATTGCAGACGCTGTCTTTGATTTAATTTTCAATTGTAAATATATCAACAAAATCACTGAAAACTGCTTGAGTTTTCGAAAGTAATACGAAGGGATGGAGTTGAAACCAATGTCACAGAAAAACCGAACTTTAATAGAATATTCTAAACGTGAAATTGCAATTGAAGTACTGTCCTCAATAAACTTAATAAATCATTCATATCCAAGTATTTGCCAAAAAATTAATTGGTATCCAAAATAAAAGGAACAAAAAATCGTCCAATAAAATGAATAATTAATAAATTATGAATGCCACAAGTTTCTGTAATTTAGGGAAACACATAATTTGAGAGACCGAATCACATTTAATTTAAAAAAATCACTTAGTTATACATTCAATTATTGTTCGTACTATACATATATAGTTAGTAATTACTATTATTTACATAATTATCGGATAATTGAGAAATATCAAATTATTATATGTATTCGAGTGCAAAATTTAAAGATTCCACGTGCATGGCTTCATAAAGAGTGAATTGATTTGTTTATAATATAAATAACTTGAAAATATACTAATAATCGCGTAGAAAAGAAATAAATGAAGGCGAGAGAACTTTGATATCCTCACTGTTTAACAGTGTTTTCTCAAGAGATTTTAAATTATTGCACCCCAATTAACATAAGTATTCAACTATTGCATTACATTGTGTTAGATTTAGTTGCTTGGTCCCCATTAAACTCAACTACCATGCCAATTCTCGTAAGAGTATTGACCAGTCACCCTTTTAAATAGTATATGATACGTCTGGATATTCCCACCGCGCATTGTACGAATGGTGGAAGACCAACTTTCATCGCAGTCTCTAACAGAATTGTATTTGCTTTTATGTCTGGTTCATGGCTTTCTTTTCATATGTCTTTTGTTTTCCTATCGCTCCTTTGTTTTTTCATCATGGCGAATTCCATCTTCATGCGCTGTACTTTCCCCAAGCAGTATTCCCATTCGATGTCTGCACGTGACGTGGTTGCCAACATATAAGAGAATCATACTGCCCTTGGGGCCTCGACATGATCTACGTCATTGCATAGTTTTCTTTTCTTGATTTTATCGTACGCGACCGATTTTTCTGCCCTCTTTCTTTCGATTAAATTTCTTTTCCTATCTCGGAAAAAAACGGGAAAGATTTCTCCCCAGAGCAATGAGACATCAACATTTTTTAATGGAATGTCTTGTTCTGCTGACATGGAGAATAAGAGAGCCAAAAGTTTATTTTCATTCTTCGGATGAATACGATTCTGGCATAGAACACTTTAATCCTCGATTGCAGCCTGGGTCGAAGACTAAAATTAAATTCTATCCCATTGTATTCTCGTTACTGGAAGCTTTATTTTCGATTAAAAATAATATGAGAAATCCTTCCTGAGGAATCTATTGAAAAACAGCATCAGTCTGTCATTTGGGTGGCACCCGGTGAATTGATCCTGGGGGAATTCGTACGCATTCCCTACGTATGAATTCCCCCCGGACCAATTCACCGGCCAAGCATTTGGGTGTATATTTTTTTTCTGACTGTACGTCTTTCGTTTACCTTTCCGATCAAAATGCTATTTTATTTTTATAAAATCTTTCCTATCTTCTTCAGGAATGTAACTGCAGAAAAACACATTAACCTTTAGGCGATTGATTTACTCTTACGTTAAAGACAAAGTGTTCTTGGAAACACGACCGAAGACAAAAAAACAAAATTAGACAAAACAAATTTTTGGAATAAAGTAGAAATGAGTGATATCTAATTGTAAGAGGTGAATAATTCAGATTGAATTGAATCATTATTTGAGATTCCCGTGTCGACTTCAACAGCATTGGTCCTGAAAGCCTTGAGTTTATATGGAAGAATAATTGTTGAATTCGGCTATTCTTGTTTTTAAGAAGTACGGTGGTTTTTTTGGCATCACATATATGATTCACATCATTATCTGAAGTTTATTCTCCACTTTTTTCCAGATTAATTAATATAATTCTGTTGAAGTATTCTCTTTTGATGCCTTGTAATTATGCTTTGAGATAGAAAAAAGGAACAACGTCAGACTACTGCTTACGACAGCCCTTAGTTCACGAGTATTCGAGAAATCTTATAAGTACTAGAAACTCATGAAATATGCATGTCTCATTTTATCGAAACAGAACGACAAGTTTAAATGAAAATTCGCTTCCAACGTTTTCATTATGATAAAAATAAAATCGGCTCTCTGAGCCTTTACATGAGATATAGCGAATTACTTTCATTTTTTTAAGGTTCGAATATCATATTTCGGCCAATGTTTATCTCTTGACCTCAAAGATAAGAACAGATTGATCGTAGATTCGCTATTCTGATTTCCGGGAGCGATTTTTCTTCGTCTAAATGCGTGATTATTCACGATTATCGACGGGAATCGAAGAAAGTTATAGCATAGAGTGCTTTAGTATCAGAATTCTAAAAATGTCTATCAAGATAAAAATCTTAGGAAAAATTTGGTAAGTTCTCACATCATGTCAGACGCTCGTACGATATTAATTCGTTTATATTTTTATTTTTGTGACCTAATAACTATAAAATTTTCGAGTTCATACATTTGAAGATTTTTTAGGAATATCAATGGGTCTCTGATCAAAGATTACAGCGCGAATCCTTTGACACACAGGAATAATTTTAATTTCTAATTTCACAGTAGCGGCTTCTCCATTCCCAATTTCTAATCAACATGTCTTGTCGTAGAAGTATATCTTCTCATTGTATGCAGAAATAGGAGGATATATCCTAAGGAATCGCTCCAATTTGACAGAATTAAAGTGAATATACCTCTGAACCGTTAGGATACAGATAACATGGGTAAGCTATTCATCATGTAGTAAGCCGACCCGTGCTTACTAAATCAAATTTCAAAATACGAAAGACGCACGCAAGCTGTGCGTATAACTGAGTTTGCTCATTTCAGCCGCTTCATCTTCGATAACTTTGCGGAACTACACTTACAATTATGTTATGGAGCAAAGAATGATTCATTACCATCCCAAATACCCTTATATATGTGTCAAATACCCAGCCTTCTGTTTTTTATGATACCTTAACGTTGTCTTTATCCTAGTAAGTGCCAAAGTCAATAACTACAAGTCTGACAGCAAAATTACTATTTATTCGTAAGTTTAAAATCTTGTAAAATTATAAAATTCAGCTTTCTTGGTTTTCATTGTTGGGTTGCTCTTGCATGCGGCATTTTATGTCGACAGGTTTCCATTATCCGAGTGATTGGAGAATCCCCTGCGTAGGCTGAGGTTTCCAGTTCGATTGCCAGCGGAAGCCTTGACGGTGTTGTTCCAATTGCGTGAGAAATCCTACGAGTGGGGTGCGATACAGGGAATGGTTGGAGAAGCCATTGGTGATGGAGGGATTGGATGTGCCTACCACGCACTTTGATGCTATCTTTGCTAATTAGAGATGTTTTGGATTCAACGCTAATCTGTGACACACTGATACCTTTACTTATTGCTAGTACTGCCTGAAGTGCCTCATTGGTTTCCTTTTTCAGAATTTATGAATTTAAAATTACAACCCTTATTATAGATCTACCACTACAAATGACAAGCTGATTCGTTAACATTATAACTACCCACTTCTATACCCATATTTACTGAAAAAGGTGTGGATTATGCGATATTTTAGGCGTACAAGTCACCTTACATTTTTTCTCAACCTCGTTCATTAACTCAACAAAATATAAAATGGAAAGTATGCTACCTATGTTTACATGACGATTTAAATGGTATTCATTTGAACTTTTTGATACTGAATTACTAGAAGGTAATGATACGCATATAAAATTGCTGTCCAATGGTTTCATGACAGACGATTTCGACCGGATGTTACATACACACATGCTGCCTTAAGATGAGAAATTCTTCCGCATTCTTGTTCTAATATCTCCATCACATATCAAAACATGGAATGAATCTTTCAAATATTTCAATTAGTCTTCATTCCTAATGATACGCTTTAATTCAGCTCACATATTCGCGATGGTCCGAAAGTTGAAAATTTAGCGGAAGTTGGAAAGAAAGCAAATTTGTGTTGAGGTATTCATTTGCTGGAACGTTCTTCTATATCCCCTTTCTTTAGAGTGAACGTAACTGGACACGTACCTTACGCAAACAAACGCTTATTTTCTTAATGGATTAAGCTTTCGCTTTTCCGTATTTATTCGTACCCTAATAAAATTATTTGCGCAAACGAAGCCCTCTCCTGTTTGATGCGAATCTCTTTTTTGCCTCTGAATCTCAACCTTTTTCGTTGTTTACTATATTTATCAGCCCTTAGTATATTTCACGATTAAAACACAAGTTACAACTGCGTTCTCCTCAAACAAATGTGCTTTCAGCGAGATGTTTACATGGCATACTGAAGTCCAGCAAATGGATACAACTTTTTTCCCAGACTACGTGACTTGCCAACATTTGGAAACGAAAGTATTCTACTTTAGCTTACACAAGATATTAAGCCGTTTATTTCAGAGGGGTTTGCAAAAAGAAACGTATAGCAATATCATTTCATCTATGTTTACGGTTGGAATTTCATGTTTTTCATATGTTCTTTGTAGAATTTTTACATTTAATATATCATTATCAGCGTTATTTTCATTAATCAGCTAATATCAAGTAATCTCATAGTCCTCGATTGTGATTCATCATTGGACAGGATAAAATAATCGAAGGCCGCTGATGGCTGAAATATTGAATAAAAAGAATCACCAAAAACAATTAAATAACGTAATTATTTCATGGTTATTTATTGTTTTTTGGGAAAAGTTTTATTCAATAGGACAAGATGATCGAAAATCTTAGTTTATCAGAAAAGAATAAAACTGCCTGTTTTAAGGGCATAAGCGAATAGTTAGGTTAGATCCTTATCCACCATTTGCTACCAAAAGCTTAAGAGATTGAATAAATAAGCTCATCTGAGCCAAAATACAACAAATGAAAGTAGTTCCCGGAACTTAGGTTTCATATCATAGTTTCTTTTCAATTTCTCCCGTTTTATCTTTCTCAAGTTACATTTCGCCGTCATCCATGTTGATATTTTACTCGGTTTCTCGCCTTCTTTTCTGCGGATCGCATTTCTCCATTCCTTTCTCTGCCCTATTATGGTTTCGGCTTTCTTATAAACACGCGAGATGCCCAAACAAACGAGCAACAAGTTACTTACGTTCTGCTAATTCTCTCTGCGAACGAACCTGCCGCTCGCCTCCCCTACCGACATACTTTTTCCCCGAATGAGTTTATACGCACTAAGCGACCTTCTTTACGAAGAATGATTACAGGTCTTCCCAAATGGTCTGTCATAAACGATGTGATCTTACATAGCCGTAATGTTTTTGTAAGAATGATCCTCAGACTGGTAACATAAAAAACAGACAGACTACATAAGCTCATATTATATTTATTCCACTTAAGCACGCATCAATCAATCACCATTAATATTTTTTTTAGCATATATTCCACAATTGAAAAGAATAATTACATAGCTGAGTTTTATTACTTAATGCCGTGCGAGTACATCTGAGTTACAATTACTTAAAATGTTGTGTCGTGATAGTTGAGGAAGATAAAGTCTATGAAAGAATTAACTGATTTCTTTAATGTTCGAATAGATTTCGTTGATTTGTTTAATAGTGCGGTTCGTTGTTTTGATTCGTATTCCACTCAATGGAAATCAGTTCACGACATTTCCTTATTTTCTCACACTTCTTAATTTCGAAGAACTTAATGTTCTAAAGATTACTTGCCAAGATGGCGCCTTTCTCTCGTCGTCACGTGGGGACGCTCCCTCGCGACGCGCTTTTTTTAATTCCATTTCCTCTTTGAAATGCACGGCGTCGCAGCTGGATGCAGTGGATGCACAGGCGTAAGAGATTGCATTCTATTGGGAAGACGCTCTTTCACTTCAACGTATCCATCCCTCACACCACCTCCTTTTCATCACCCTGCATTCGCCTCACGCTCGAATTTATATTTATCCTATCTCATTCCGACCGAAGTGCGTCGAGTGGGAATTCTTAAGGAAATCAAATTGTAAATCGACTTTCTACTCAACTGATTTCTTACCATTTATTTATGGATTTTTTCTGCCTCTCTCTTTCGTACCAGTTATTTGATATCAGTGTTTTACTTTTGTGAATTCAAAAAACTACATTCTTTTGAGTTAACACGTCTTTCTTTCATCTTATAGTACCATTTCTATGCTCTCTTCCATAATTTTAGTTATTTCATTTATTCCAAACCGTTTCGATTACATCCTAGCCCTCACTTTCAACTATGCCATATGTATTGCCTTTAATAGCACCAATACATCCACCAGTTTCCTTCTTAGAAAGCTTTTTAATACATTTCTTTTTCTATTTTGAATATCCTCCTTACACATCTCTTTTGTATATTCTATCAATTCAGCTATTCTTATCCATCCGTCTTTGCATAGGGGCTGTACACAAAATACGTAACGTAATTAGGGGAAGGGGGGTCCAGCCAGGTGTTACGGTTCTGGTACGTGGGGGATGAAGACTTGCGTTACGTAATGGTTTTAGAATTTCAAAAAATAGCAAAATTTCTGCATGTTTAAAGTTTAAAATTTAAAACTCGCGCTCAATTTACCGGGAAAAGTTGGCAGCTCTGATCCGAGCAAGCACGAGTGTCGAACGGAAGTAGTCAGAGTGCGAGTGGTGAGTGGTAGTCTGCAGGGGTATTCCCTCGTCTGTGTTTTGTGCGATGCTAATTATCAGCAGGTCATGGCATCGGATCTAGGTGAAATGTATGAATGGCTTTTAAATTGAAATTGTTTATTAAAAATTGAAATATATTTGCGCACTAAAAATATTTCTTTCCTGAATATAAGCCCAAAACTTTCCACAAAGCACTAGTTACGTAACGGAGTGGGGGGGTCCGGCCAGGAGTTCGATGGTGGGAGGGGTCTAAAATTGGGGAATTTTGCGTTCCGTAATTTGTGTACGACCCCATATTCAGAAATTATTACCTACATAGTGACATAAAAAAACGTATAATACAAATATTTGTGGAATATCGTTAAAATCATTCGCAAATGGAGCATAAATCAAGAAGATTAATTTTAATATTACGAGAAATTGACAAAAATTTGGAGTTATGGAAAGATATTGCATACATAGGTTAAAATGTTTTCAAGGTACAAGGAATTTTGGAATCTCCGATAGTCAATGGAATTTTATTCGAGTTGCATGCTCAGGGAAGACGTAACAGAAGGACCTACGGCTGCCTAAGGCGAGCAAGACGCTTACCACAGAAATGCTCGACGGTCACGAGGATCCATGTAAAGAACTTGAGTAAGAGAAAAATGGGTGAAGGTTTCTCGAGAAAGAAATCGATGAATCGGAAGAATTTAAGGTGGAGCCGTGCTCAGGATGTGCTGAATAATCTTGTTCGAAGACTAACGGTTAAAAGTTGCTTTAAAGGTGAAATAAGAATAGAAAAATCTAGGGCTTGTGTAATACTAGGGAAGTAAGGAAATCAAAGAATGAGTTAAGTTATATTATTATTATATTAAGTTAAAACTTGTATAAGTTAAGGCTAAGTTATACGATGAGCTAGTGGTTAAGAAAGAAATGTATGTTAAAAAATGTTTGTTAATGCGTTAGCTGTAGAAAGATTTATTAAACATGATCTAAGCACAGAGTAAAAACAGTAGAGCCCTGGTTAATATTGGCGTTCTAGAACCAAAAACACAACTGAAAACAGTGTTATCAAATATGCTGTATAAATAAATAACCTACGTGAGATAAAATGTTTCTGCAATCATACAAGAAACTAATGATTAGAATTTAAACATAAATTTAATCTTTTTCATCCGAATGTCGTGGTTTCTAAGGGAGACGCAGTCTTTTCCGCTGACGTCTGTTTGTTTGCTTCGGAGAATAGTTTTATGCCCACACCTTCGCCTGCACACCTTCGCCTGCACACCGCACCTCTCCACATTCCAATAGAAAGAAGCTCTTTGCGACGTTTTTCGCTCACGGTGGGGGAAAAGGGCCTTTTCTGTGTTTCCCCAAATGTCTCCAATTTCAGGAGATAAAAGGAAGATGCAGGCGAATGCTGTTCCGTGGAGCGACTCAGCATCCGAGGCGATGACTTAATTTGCAGAAGACCTTCTTTCGAGCTGACTCTCATCTTGCTCGAAATATTCCTTTCGAGAAAATTTTCAGACTTTTAGAGGAAATGAGTCATTCGATGTCAAATGAGAGTCGAATAACGTAACCACTGCAAAAGCTATTTTAAGTTTATGAATGATTGATGATAGTTTTTTTATATAGAAAATACTATAAAAATCTTTTAACCGGTTCTCTGCCTCTGTCATGTGCTTTGAAAGGATCTAAATTTATTGTATTGAGTTTTCAGGTCTTTGATAAATAGAAATAAATCACTCAATATACGATTACATTATACATCGCATTACGTTGAAATCAATATGTGTGCATTTCTCGGGTTGCGAATTTGATTCAAGAAATTGACTTTGGTTTTTTAAAAAGCGTATGAATAGTTTTAGTGCTTTTATACCTAATATTACTCAGGAAAAAACATATACGGGCGTTGAAGTGTTAATCTATAACTAAGAAAAAAGGAGACAAATTTATTTATACTTGACACTACAGCAGATAAACATGGATGAATGTACGAATTGAAACCTCTGTCTATTTTGTCTGCTGTAGTGAAAAGTATTAATTTATCAGCTTTCTTTCTTCGTTATAATTAATTTCAAAGTCCCGTATCCTAACTGGTATTAATTCCAAATCTAAACGTGCACTACGTCTATTCCGTTGGTATCATGAATCTATAAAAATAGCTAAATTTGAGAGACGAATATTGTATTTATGTCCTTTGAAAACAGCTGTGGTAGAGCTATATTGATAGTGATTTGGTCCTCCTCGCGATGTGGTCCTAACACGAATTTGAAGCCTTATTATTATTGGCAATTCACATTGTTAGGATATTATGGTGATTTTTTCGGCTACGTAAATGTATGCGAAAGCTGTATTTAAATAATTTAAACTCACTTATTAAAATGTAGGTTTTTTATATCAGCGGTTTCCAATCGGTGGGTCGCGACTCGATCCTAGAATTATCAGAAACCATCGAATAAACCATCAGAATAGCAATATTTGATGGTATATTATACATACATAAGGAAGGGGTACGATACAAATAAAGTTTTTTACTCCACCATGGACCGATGGACCGTGGAAGTATTCCGATAACGAAAGGTGTGTCGCCAGCTGAAAAAGGTTGGGAACCACAGGTCTATATTCGCGAGTCTCCCACTTCCACCTTGGCTGGAATTCTGTTTCCAAGATGGAGAGCCTTCTTTAATGTAACGACTTGAAACTTGTCAACGACATTTAATATACTCAAGCCCTTCGGTTATTCTCAGAAGCAAACGTTTCTCAAGTAAATACATGTTATCGACCCCGGAACCTGTCTTATGCGACAATATTTTTGGAATAGCGCATCTTTTTAATTAGTAAAGGTCTTTTAAAGATTGGAATTTAGCAGGAATTTTAATTTCGGATATAAAAAAGCAAGTCGTATCATTTTGGGAGTGATCTGCAATATGGTTCCGATCTTTCTGTAGGAATCGGAGGAGAATTAAGAATCGAACGAGGACTCTTTTGGTCCACTGCTCCTTTAACATCTAAATGCTTCTCCCCATCATCAGTTGGAACCTGACCTTAATTGCTACAGCAGGGGCTAAGTAATGGGCTTCGATCGATAGCAACCCTCGCGATTGGGGTGAACCGCTGAGGAAAAATGTCGCCGAATACCTCTAATGTCCATTAAAGAGGGGAATATTGCACTCTGTAATTCCAAATATGTTAGTTCCTAGATAATCGAACGGCTTGTGAAAACTTTTCGGAATTATACCAATACATATTCTATATATATATTCTATATTGGCCTCCTCAGTTGACAGTTCCAAAACGAATGTAAACTAACGTCACTTGACTGCTATTGTGTCTGAATTACCAAGCTGTAGCCATTCTGATGTTCCTTTTGCCATTTTGAACGAATTCAGAAAGGGGTTACTAATGTCTGGCACGTTCGAGCAAAGTTGATTTCTAATCGATGAATATATAATACGTCGTTGTGTTGTATTAATCGTTTTATCTTTGTTAAAAATTGCGTGATTAAATATTCCAGCCTCAGGAAGCATTAAATACGGTGCTACTAACGAATTCTGGCATAAATCAACATTATAAGTTTGTTGATAGCAATGAGTAGCATTGTCTTGCAGATTCGAAAAAGCTGGTACACAAGTAAGAATTCTGAAAGTTATTAGATTACGAGTTCAAAAGTCATATTATATCGGAACTTCAACATTACCGACTTCGATATCCCAGTGATGCACTAACTCGGCATTTTTTGAACCTCCTAAGAGTCTGTACTTCATATTATATAGGTTTTGATTAATATTTTTATAAGAATTAACTTCTCTGTTTTTCACTCATTTTTGCTGGTAAATATTTTTATTTTAGTTTCTTAATCGACTGCAATTTGCAATCTGAATGCGTCTTAATTACGAATGTCAGCATTCGTCTGTATGTCAGTTGTTTCCAGAGCTTCCTCTGTCTTCTCTTAAATAATATCTCGAGAAAATATAAAACAAGAAGTTCGCATAAGAAATAAATCGGTAATATTTATATTTTCGTTTCTTCGATAGTTTTACAGCATTTTTAATGAAAATATGTTGTTTAAAAATCCACGGCTATTCTTTGAGCAGGTTTTGCGTGAGCGAGTTTGCTCATCTCTAGAAATCGAGGTGTAAAATAGTCCTCAAGCAGATAATGCAAGCTCGCAGGACTGCATTGCTAGGTAACGCTGCGGAAAACAGAAACAGTTGGGAGTGACATCTTTATCTGCCGCTGTGAGAATCACCAGATAAGTTATTCGGCAACTGTATTGGGACCATCTTCCGTTCAAGGATTTACGGAAGATCGTGCGCAGGTCAAAGTTCGCTGGATAATGAAAAAACATATGTTACTACCGGTAGCTCTAGAATAGGGGAATTCGGGGCTTAGCTGCTCTTTATCTTACCTTTAACTGCATACTCTTGTTTTACTCTCAGTCCAGTTGGTTCTTCTCGGTGAAAATGAATATATTCTCCTTTAGTTCTTTACGTGAATGGAACTTATTTAACGAAGAATTCGGTCGTTGAACTTTTGTCTGCTATGAGCATCTTCAGTACGGATCGCAGGCATCATATGACTTATTAGTGTCAAAATGCGACCTATCGATGAAGACGAATCCCCTTTCCTGTCCTAGACGGAGATGTTCTATTTGAGGAAGCATTGTATCAGATTCGGTATCCTTTAGCACGAAAATAAGTCCGAAGGTTTTCAGTTGGGAAGCCGCGGATTCTACAAACTTTAATGTTCGATAATGAAGCGTAAGGCGCCTTTAAATGACTCTAATTAGATGCGTCGCACTGACTCGAGAGAGCGAAAGGTTGCTTTGGATGGAAAAGGGGGTTGAGGAGGGGGGGGAAGGGGGTGGGGGAGTTGAGGAAACTGTTGAGCTCGTGGAAACAAGAAACAGGATTTCCTTATTCGAAGACAGGGGAAGGAAGAAAAGGAACGCCATCTCGCAGGAATAAAGGGAAGCTGAGGGAAAGATAGAGAAATCCGCCACCACCGCATTACTGTCCAATTCGATTTGATTTAACTTTCATTATACGCATTGTGAGGAAATGCGAGGAAGCGCAATTTTACTCTAACTTATTTTGCCTCGACTGGATTAGTTTTCTTTGGAGAGGCTTTGTTTGCGCAAAATGGCGGATAATTATCTCTTTGTGATAATTAATTGATCAAATGTGATACGATACGGATGAGTTGGGATGTATTCAATCGCTTCTTCGGTTGAATTCTCAATGCGGTGTTGAGACAGATGAATCCAAGTTACAACAGAAGTGAATACAATGGAGTTTTCCACTGCTGATGATTTCAACAGCGAGTCATTATTGGCATCAACAAGAAGCAAAAATATTCGTCGAGAAACTCTCTTTCAAGTTTCAGCCGCGACAGAAATTTCGGAGAAACCAAAAATTAAGTGGTGTTTGATCATGAAGTAATTAGTAATGAGATAATGATGTGAAACTTATTTTTGGCAAGTTAATGATGGAATGAAACGTAAACATTTTAATATTGTATTGCAATTGTTTACTTTCTTATGCACTCGGTTAAATTCCCAAATGTTTATGTAAGCTAATTGAAAAATCTCGGAGGAAAAAATAACGATTTGGTTCTCTTGTGGGAGCTGAAGTTCACAGAAAAACGTTTTTTGAAATAAATGAAGCGTTTTGAATAATGAGATAATTTCGGAATTAAAAACGCGTTCATAAAAAGTACAACAAGTATAAAGATACAGCACACCATAGTAAAAATACTTAATTGAATAACTGTTGTTGGATAAACAACCATCCATCATGACTTAACTTATTATTTAAATGAGAGTTATTAATTATATTATAGGAATGAACCCAATTGATTATAACGTTATCATACAGTAATTCTCCTGATATAACCAATATGTTAGCGAGATAAGTAAAGCAATTTACGTTGGAATTTACTCGAGACACCGATTGTTCTAAAAAATGTGATTAGAATGTCTTTTTGGTGCTATTGGGTTTCAAATGTCTATTCGTACACCAAAGTCATCAAAATTTCATAATCGAATTACAGAAAAATTAAAAATGAAACAAGGAATTGGAAAATGTAAAAACGAGCAACTCTGTAAGAATAATACTCGAACCAGTTAAGTAGAAAACGAATCTAAGCTATGTTACAAAAATAAAACAGAATTTTATAACACGATCAAGGAGTTTCGTATTTGAAAACAAAAGCGGTTGAAATGCTGACATAGACTGTGAACAAACGAAATATCGAATTAATAAAACGTCATGAATAACCAACTTTATGAGTATTTTTAAGCGAAAATTTAATAAAAAAAATTTAATTTCAGGTAAGTAGTAAAAAAACCCAACTATTTCATTACATAACATAGTTCATAGTGAATGATAGAAATTGCATTTACTACAATAACTACAAAAAATTAAGAATAGCAAAAGGGTAAATAGCAGACTTGGGTGCACTTATGAGACAACCAATTATAAATCAATGGAATATATCAAAAAGCAGCGTAGTTGTCGGATCAATGCAAACACGTTTTCTCTCAGACTCAGCATTCCGTCGTCTTGACATTCTGAAGACGAATTCCAGAGTTGGCTTCCACGACACATATTATCGAATTTCCGCTCTTAGCGGTTCTTCTGATTAATATATATAGCAGATCTAGGCTTCGTGTTCGCCGTGGAAGGAAGATATTCAGATATCGAGGGAATCGCCCGCAAACCACGGCTCCTGTCGCAGCTGTGAACACAGAGCGATAATTCTCTTGTGCGGGACTTGTAAGGCCTCCGTGCAGAAAGGAAATGGGGTGCGGACAAAGGAGAGAATTAGGACAACAAAGATTACGGCCCTTTTAACGGCCGACGAGGGATAAAGGGAAATTCTGTCTGGATTATGGATAATGTTGGTCCCAAGATGTAAAAAATACTGCGCAAGGATGTGAGTCATAATGTAAATTAGCATTACTAAGGAGAAGAAACAAAGTTTATGAATCTAAGGAACGAATTTGATAATTTGGGTTACGGAATAATCCAAAGCCCAAAGGTATCTTGCAAATATGAATTTAATTTTAATTGAGAGAAGATTCAACCGTTTTTCTGTGTTTAATCCGATGATTACCCAGCCTAACAATGTATTAAGATTATTTACTGGCTTATTCAGCTTCGTAACGCCTTAGAAGTTTTTAACGTGACGCTCGTCTTACAGGTAATTTACCTAAAACTATATTTGAGCTTAGCAAAAATTTTGCAATGAATTCTTATTGAAAATCAACAAGATATACTGAAATTTCTTCTTATCCACTCAAATTGATAATTTTGGTTGTAGTTGCTTCATAAAATATCTCTTCTTTTGAAGAAAGAACTAAAACATATCATGATTCCGAAAAGGAATCACAATTAACATTTAAATTACTTTGATTTGAGGAATATAAAGCTCCTTCGATGATCGTTTAACTCTCTTTAGGGTGAGAATCACTCGCAATAATGAGGTTGTATTTCAGCTTAATTGATACAAATATGCGCAATAACTTATTCACTCTGTTTCCACGATTAAGAAAAAACATCAGAATTGTTTGATTGATTTTGGCTTAAAGATTTTCTATAGAAACTATTTCAGCAATTATGGTTCAATTCATATAGTAGGTGAAAGATTGTAAGAGATGATGAGTGCGTGGTTTAATGAGAAATAATCTAGAGTACAAGGTTATTGAAATCCGATGGAAGTTACATTTTGAGAATAGAAAAATACTTTTGCAGGACAGCAATAGAATGAGAGATGAAAATGGATGGCAGATACACAGGAAAGGAAGGGATACACAAGAACGAGAGGAGAGCTGAAAGTGTAGAAGCTTTTGAAGTGGGTGAAAGGCCTTTAGTAACGCGATAGATATCTCAAGTTCTAAGAAAACACCTTAGAATTGGATGAATAGTATTCGCTGTGTAATAGATTGAAGTATGATATGTTCCATGCAAATTTACCTTGTTACTGGGACACTCAGAAACCCTCTGTCCCTCTTTTAACGTGATCCAGATTGCATTTATGGTATTATTTTCCTTTAAATAATATTCAATAATATTACTTTATGGATTTAAAGCACTCGATTGGCTTTAAAAGCAATGTCTCGCCTCAATTTGGCTCCTATGGAAAGTTATTGCACAAACGCTGATAATTATTATTACCTCGTTTATCATTTTATAACACATATTAAATCTTATTTATTTGATCCATGAAAGGAATATTCTCCTTAGTCTTCAAAACTAGTAGAAAAAACCTGTATGAGATTTTTAATGGGCGCAGTGATTACAAGTCTCGTTTGATTAATAGAGAACATCACGCAAATGGGATTATGGATAATAAGTTTTCAGTGGGATTAATAAAACTTTCAAGAGCGTCAAATCCTCGCTCACGTTGAATAAAATATCAATAAACCGCTTATTTTACGCCACTTATTACGGCTCGAATATCCGCCACGCTCGAGATACCGGAAAAGACGGGCGTAAAAAATTACGACAGCATAAAGAAGGCGCCCTGCGTTGACCGCTTCTGCCATTTTGTCCGCAAGAATGCGCTTTTCGTGCCTCCGTTTGCTTTTGAACCGCGTAAAAGGCGCGCTACGCAATAAAAAGCTGTTAATGCTTTCCTGGGAGAAAAAAAACATCTTTTGGACGCGTTAAAACGAGGTTTTCTTCGAAAATCAAAGAGGAAAAAGGAAACAAAGTCGCGGGCATCTAGTGGCTAATTTCCAAGCCATTATTTAAGAGGCTTTTGAGAAACGACGGGAAGTACTTTGCAGGGAAAAGAGATTAAAGGGAATGTGGAAACAAAGGAAGGATTGATGAAAATATGCGACGAAGAGGCTCGGTAAAGGGAATGCAGCGATGTGTGGGATCGAGGAATGAAGAGAGTGGTCTGAAAGACTAGAGGATGGAATATTCACAGAAATGCAGATTATAAATACGAGGAATGTTCTAAAAACCAATATCCATATCAGTCTGCGAATCAAATCATTAAAATTGGATCGCTCTTTTGTTATCTGCTTTTCATAGGTATTTCAGATCTATAAAGGAACTTAAGAAATCCGAACGTAAATGGACGAATTGAATATTTACAGAGGTTTCCCAAGTGAGGACATATTGCTAACGACTTATGTATCCGACATTCGGAGAAATATCGTATCTTCTGTTGTTTTCATCATTCATGCAAGATTTCTGGGAAAGTACCGAATTGATACTTCAAATTAAATGATTCAAAAAATGAAACATTATATAGAAAATAACACATATATGATAAAGGGCCTCAAAAGGAAAAATAAGTTTAAAGGAATAAAAGGCATTCTGTGAGACCTGATTCAATAAATCTACTCATTCAAAGCAACATTGCTGAAGAATTTAATACTCAGATAGCATCATTTGGACAATGTTTGTGTGATCAGCTGAAAAATCTCTTTCATTTTCGTTTTTGTTCATCAGGAATTAGGTAAAATAAAAATGTCGTAATTTATGAAGGAGTCTATAGACTGATTTTGTTTGGCTAGATTTGTTTTGTTCTAACTACCAACATTTAGGATACGAATTTGAAATTCTCTTGGGTAATTTCCAAGGAAAATTTCCTAATGTAACCTACATGGTTCAATAAAAATATTGCTCACTAACGAACAATAGTGATTTACGTATTACAAGCGAAAAGAATATAAGTGAAAACATTCTTTCCTCTACAAATAAGTAAAAAACAGAAAAGAAAACATGAGATACAGAAGCGGTCGTATATAAATGCTAAGAGTAGAAGTGAAAGGGTGCATGGAGAAAACAAGATATTTCGGGAAAGAAAGGAATCAAAAACTGTAGCCTTCGTCATAAATTATTATTCCGCAAAGTCTACGAGCGAATGGGAGACAATACGCTTTCAGAAAAAAGAAAAGCGGAGTTGTGGGCTAGGATATGGAAGTACCCTTTCTAATTCCATTTCACTCGAAAAAAGGAGGCAATGTAAAACAAGGTGACCGGGATGTATTGTGCTGTCAGAAAGGGGAAAGTTGGTTTTTATTTCTATTTTCCTTCCCTTCTTCAAAAATGAGAGAAAATATGGCATCCCGTGATATTCCCTGGGGTTGCTAATGTAAAGATAATATTCTAACCTCATTTAACGATGTTTTCTGAAGGAAAATATCGCTATTGGATTTTATGCGAGACCCTGTATTTTACAGTGCAGAAACGTGGAAAAAATGTAGAAGAGTCTCTTTGTGTAAACAACTGCGACAGAAAACACACATTTAGAAAGGACACGGGCGATATAATTCGCGATGGAATTGTTTTACTAAAATTTATTCGAAGGGAAGACCGGAGTTCTTCGTTGCTTGGGATTGTGTGTTTGTGATTAATGCCTTTTGAAGCACCGAGAGAGTCAGCTTCCAAAGGGATGTTGTTTATGACTAAGTTTTAAAAGGAATTTGAGTTCAGTTGTGCTGTTGGCCTCATCTGCTGCATTTATATATATCAAAGTGGTTATGAGGCGAGATGGTAACAATAATGTATCATAATAATTTTTTGTGGTATTTAATGCAAGTTCCGAGGGATAAATTTAAATGAATTCAAGTTGAGTGCGGAAATGAGGTTTGATGATGAGTGAGTTCAGCGGCTTTTTGTGATATTCTGTCCAATTGATTGACAGCCTATCAAAATATAATCTTAAGTGTAAGGACATGAGGAGTGAATTTTCACATAGCCATCTATTCTAATCAATTTCATTAATTTATTCTTTGTTTTCGATGGAATTGACCAAATAATTTTTTAACAAAATTATACCGAATCCAAAGAGAGAATTGAAGGATATTGAAGATGGGAAATTAAAAGGAGAATACATCTTGGTGGTTAATCGATTTCTTAGAATACGTACATTCGAAGTTTGTTTTGATCCTGATTCTATCTCCTATTAATACTCTGGGAAACGTATATTCATACATACTTTAAAACTTAGCCTGAAGGAATAATTTCACCTTCACCAGAGCTATGTCACCTCTTTTGTCAATGTAGTTGTTACCCTATTTACTTTCATAAATAATTCAGGGGACGTTTTTGAACATTTCCTTCTTTGGTTTTATAAAAGTTTCTCTAGTTTTCATGTCAGCTTTCTTATTTGATAAGATTAAGCAATGGAAGGGCCCTATTGTGCCTAAAATTGCTAAATAAAAGGAAAATTATTCAATTTCTTACATATTTTAAAGTTACTCTTTGTTTTAATTTATAATGTGATAATTACTACTGAATCAAGAGGTTCATTCAAACAAAACCTCTTCCAAACAGACGCAGTATTTTGACAGAGAATTTCTACTATTTGGATAGAGTATATTTGTAAATTAAATTACGTTATTTACGACTTATGAATGCCGAAATTTCATCAGTGGAGCAGAGACGAAGCATAAAAGAAGTGATTCTGAGGAAGATTTGGGAGGGAGTTCCCCTTTCTTCTGATGAAATTAAGAGCACCAATGCTTCTCACTTTGGCCACACGTCGCACAGATAAGAGTTTCTCTTATTCGATTCCCGTTGTGGAAGAAGTTGATTAGAGTGAGGCCCGTTTAACTTTTATCACTTATCTCACGCGACTGACAAAGTCGACCTCTCCCTAAAAAAAGAAGATCCAGTCCCATTCCGACTGAAAAAAGAATCCCTCTTTCTTCTCTTCCTTCTCGAAAAAAACAAATCCTTATCTCTGAGCTCCACTCGAAACGAAAATTGCGTTTAGGCGAAAAATTCGAGAAAAAAGGCGCGAGTTTTCCAAAATTGCTATTCCGCAATGAGTTTGGGTTTAAAATTTGAACTGTTACAGAGAATTATAGAAAAATGGTCATCAAAAGAAAATACGATAACCTGCAGTGCGTTCTGGATTGCTTCCACCGATATTTAATCTATTACTTCCGCTCTCAAGATCTGGTGTGAAACCGCAGGTGTGCTTTGGGGCGAACGGAACTTCAATTCCAAGCCGTTGTGTGCGATGAAAGATGTGTGCACATTTAACATCTGCAACACTCTCTTTTGCATTAAGAAGGCATCGTCTGCCTTTGCGGCTCCTCCATGTTTTCCTATCATTAATATACGTTTAATGTAAACATTAATGATTTCATGAGGAAATAGTTAGTTTTTGTTTTAAAAAGAGCGTAAGAATGGAATAACATCAAGTCCTTAGCCCAATTCCTATTGAATGTTAGCATACCATTAAAATATCATTTAAAACGTATTTAAAGATAAAAATAAACACATCCGTTTATTGATTGAGTTCATGTTCTCCTAAATAATAAATTAGTACCGAGGCTTCTACTTCCTGTTATTGAAATGTTTAGTTACTTTTAATTTTGTTTTGTGCTAAGCTTTCTTGAAGCCAATGGATGATGAATCTCTTGAATACCGACATAGGGATACTACTGTTAAATAAATATCAGTATATTAGAAATTTCAACAAAATTCGTTTCAAATGAAAACAGCATCGTCTAAATCCTTAAAATGAAGCTGAAAATGAACCACATGCTCTGTTTGGATTTCGCTGTAAATAGAATTTCCCAGAAATCAGAAGTGCGGAGGCGATATCCGTTGGAAGCTTATTAAATTCCCTCGGAAGGCATTATGAGTATTAATCTTTACGTACTTTCAGAATAGCAAAAATTAGGGAGAAAAAAATTGAATTTTTTATCCTCTACTTCCTGTTCTTTGAAATTGTCTGTTGTCGCAGTTTTTCACTATAAAGTTTTACGGGTGTTCTGTTGCAGTATGTATATTTTAAAATTTAAGGTGTTTCTTTCCTTTTTGACCATAAAATATATATCTACTTTTATCATACATTATGTTCTTGATTGCAATGTTTAATCTAACTCCAATTAAAATTTTATCAGTGTGCAATTTATCAAGAGTAATTCCAGTTTTTATATCTAAATATAGATTTTAATGAAAATATTTATCTACAAAGAGCATGAACGCATGACTTAAGCTCATTTCATTCGTAGAAATGTATTTGATTGATATTTGAAGAGGTGTCGACAGAAACGGTGGTATGAATCGATTTTCAAAGAATCGTTAGTCAAATTTCCTCCACCAAAGTAATTCCTCTGTCACTCACCTTGCATCAGCGCCAAAATCGCCAGGAAGTGGCAACCGCTCTTCAACATTTCGCGAAACCTTTTCATTGTTGCCACACCACTATTTTCGTAAAATTTGGAAGTGTCTCTGAGATTTCCTCCTGTTGCTTTATAACTCGTTCTCTTCGATTCACTCGTTATGATTTTCCTTTCGCCAACTCCTTCGTCACCTCATCATCCGGTGCCTCGAGCGTCTCCCCGATTTATCTCCTTCCTCTCTTCAAGGAAGCTGTGGAGAGACAAAGCATGAGGATATAATCTAATTCAATGGTACAGACGAATACATGATCAGGGCATCAGAGGGTAAGTGCAATATGGGAATCAATGAAGTACTCGAACCCGCGACCTTGATTTTGGAGAGATACCTCTAAAAAATGTCCACGAAGGCCGGTTAATTTATCTTAAGATATTTTAATATTTTGGTGCAAAAATATTTTTAACGAACCTTTTAAAGGAAACAACAATAAAAAGCTATCTCAGGGTAATATATTATCAATATTATACTACCTTTAGGCCATAAGGTTTCCAATAGAAGAAATTAAACTGAAATCAGAAAGATCTTTATAAACGTACAAACATTAGTGTAGTATCCGATGCATGGAATTTCTGCAGAATTTCTTCACCACTTAAAATCAGTATCCATTGTCTCCTTACGCAAAACAACCCTTGTAAACTGATTTCTTAGCTTAATAAATAGTTCTACCAACTCATTTCCAATTAAACCTACGTAACATAGTGATATCTATGTATATAGTATGAAATATTTTTATGAGATTAACATATTTTTGTTAGATCTAATCTTCTTGTTATTATCATTTGTTGAAAAATTTAATGCATGTCTTCTAGATATGGTTGCAATAATAAATTAACTATTGCAATCTTAAGAATTTCTTAAATTTAACAAATCTAGCCGATAAACTGGATTTATAATAGATCGAAATCGTAAACATTGTTTATGAAGACATAAAGAAACTTATTTTGATATTAAATTCTCAGCATCCCTACTTTTATGTACAAAATGTTTCAGAGAGTCTTGTTACTGAAGTTTTTTGGATCTAGATGCATCACTCCTCCGCTTCAGATGGAAACTTGCAGTTTCCAACAATGATTAAGAATGTACACAACTTGTATGTAGCGAATACGTACACTCCACGAGCGAAGTCTCTTTCAACTGTTTGAGTTGTTTGAGAGCGTCCTTTTCCAAGCCACGATTTAATTTCTCTGAAGGCGAACATCCTTCTTCCGCACTCTTTTCCGAGATATTCTTGGAGTGAGGAGTAAAATGCCCCAACTTCATCTCTCGGGACTTTCTCTTGCGTCTATCGGAGTCGAAACTATTCCATCCACTAGAAAGTGCGTTCTTCAGACATTCTGGGATTTTCTTTTCTCTTATTTCATGCAATGTATGGTATGATATTTACATTCTGTATTCTCCTATTTATTTAATTCATGCCGTAAGGTTCCATCATAATATTTTCGAAGGGAATCTTACATTTAATACTCTCTGTTGACTGCGGGACTGCTTACTAATTACAACATTAAAACAAATTCATTATAAACATTTTGGTTATTTGGATCAATCCTCGGTTACGCGTCCGCTATAATAATATTCAAGTCGAAAACGGTGATTTTACTGAATTTTCGTCCGGAATTTTTCTTTACTTTAATTTTATCATATTGGATAATATTTTTATTGTCTGTTATATTTTTCTACTGGGAGAAGGGAGAGTGGATTGCGTACTCATAGGACAGAAAATGTATGCAGTTGCTTTAAGCGATAATAGTTTTTTTTGAATCTAGACAATCAGGAGTATTGCTGTATTCCGTCTTCTTTCCATGTGATGTGCGTACATTTGAAACAAGTCAGTATCCTAATACTAAGGCAACTTGTTATACGCAATTGCCGCAGAATTAGCCTAACCGCTAGGATGCAAAAGGAAATTATTGACAAACCTTTCCAGTTTTTTTTCCAGAAACACTCCTTAATGTTTAATAAAGCATATTATCTATTATTTTATTTATGAAATATATTCGTTTTAATTGATCATAATAAAATATATAACGAACAACATGGAAAATCGTATCGGTCGTATCTATGAATTGCTTGTCCAATAAATACAAACTGATAATATGAGTACTAACTATGATCTATTGGTTGAACTAGCAATCGTTAACATATAATCTTTGATGAATTTTATCCGTACATTTTCCGTCACCGCATTATGTAAATGTCAAGGTTTTAGGAATAAATGCGACTCAATAAACAGTTGTATTTTCCTTCACTCTCCTTCACTTTTTCGCCTCTTCAGAGGGTTTATCCACTCATCTTCCATCGAATAAGTTTGTAACTGGCAGTTTTCCCATACTTCTCTAGAATATTGTAAATTAATATTTTCCCCTAACTTTTTCACCCTCTCCGAACCCCTTCTCTCGAACTCTTTCAAACCAATTCAATTATTCCAAAGTGCCTCTCTGCGCTTTCTCCCCGAATATTTTTCTACTGAAATTATGTATCCCAATCCCTGACCTCTGAAGTTCTTTTCTTCGTATTTTTCCCTTCTCTTGTTTTATATTTTTTCCCCGAACAATAACATCTTCTTTTAGTTTCCTCACGTCTCGTGGTTGATTGTCCCCAATCCCTTATTCTCCCCTCCAAAATGGCCTCTCGAAAGAAAATCATGCGCGATTTTCAATTGAATCCCATTTTCTCTTCTCCTTTCAGCACAAACGATATCAACTTACCATAAAACATGCTCCATTAAATGAAAAAAATAAATATTCTTTTCAGTAGACTGTTCAGCAATGCAGGAATTTTAATACGCATTTATAATACTTTCAATGAATGGAATAAACATCATACAGCAGCCAAAAATGATTAACAATTTCTTTTTATTAAAAGGAAGATTGTAGACGTTTAGAGAATATAATTTCTTTTCATTTTGCTTTAATTCTAAGTTGGTTAGTCTTTTTATTGCGTTTTTAGGTGTAGAATGACTCTAGAGAAAAATGTTTAAATGAATTCATATTCTTTGTTCCAATGATTTTCCTGTTTTTCTCATTCATTCCACGCTTCTCCTTTTACTCAGCTTACACCCTCTGTCACCACTCTTTTCATTCCTCACTTTTTCTTTTTCCATTTCACTTCCTCTCGTGTTTCCTCTGGAAACGAATGAGATGGTCGCCTTGACAGATGGAGAATATGGCAGCCAGACAGATAAACGGCCCAAGTTGTTTTTCTTATTTTTTTATTTCGCTATCTTCATTGGGACTCTTTCATTCTCATATTCAGCAATAGTTATTGTAGAAATTATTTTCGCTTAAAGTTCAATCCCAGTGAATTTTGAATGCATTGCAATGTGAATTAGTTATGCTTTCTTCTCTCTTAGTTGGACATGTAGAGACTACGGGAAACTAAAATTGCCTTTTTAAAACGTTAAAATTTCCGATTATTTTATTTCTTTAAAAATCGTATATTTAGCATATTTAGTTGATTTTATCTTGAATTTCTCAACTTAATTACATTTCTTCCTCCATTCTTCCTTTTTATATTTGATTTTACTTGTATTAATGTCACAATTTACTGCTACGATTTTCTCGCATCATTGTTTCACGTCAAAAATATAGAAATGGACCCCTTTGATGTACAATACATATCTGGTTATCCAAATTGTTACACGAATTTACTTATTTCTCTCAGCTTTCATTGATTTCCGTCATTTTTTTCATTGGTCCATCGACTCATCGTCCAAGTTTGTCATGTGAGCCCCGGTCAATCTGTCATGCAGTCGATTTCTCATCTCTGTTTCCCTCATCCTTAATCTTTTCTTCCCTTTTCTTTGCCTCTGTCCTTCTTATCTTCTTTCGCTTTCCTCTCGCACCCCTATGTCAGCCCTGCTCATTCATCTCTCCTTCTGCCACCATTTATGTGAGCTTCCATTCACGCATTTCCCCTCAGCTCCCTAAGCCTTAAATCCTTCCCATTCTGCCTCCCTTGTTTCAAATCCCTGTCTTATGCGCTGCAAGAATTGGAGACATCCGAGAAAAGGGCAGTTTTTATATATTTCTGCGGATGCTTTACTAGTAATTTATAGATCCTGCTGCCTCTCAGATCTATTTCGATGGCTATTTCTTCTTCTTACCACTCCTCACTAAAAATAATACACAGAAATAACGCAATTTAATATATAATTGCGCTACAGATATTGAATGGACAGGCTATCGTAATCTGAAATGCTAGGCGCAGGAATACTACCATGGAAAAAGTCAGGAGAAAAGTGTTCTGTTGATAAATTTGAATGAAAAATTGATGACAACTGCTCTCGTAGAAATTATGCAGACCTGTTTCCTATTTTTTGAAAGCATCTTGTGCATTACGTAGAGGTCTGAATAAAGACTAAATGAAAATTGTAAACGGTATGAACATCTTTTTCAATAAAATCTCGTTAAAACTACGAAACATCTTTCATTTAACTGTTTTGAGCCCACTTCAGAAGTAGTTTAATTTAATGACTTGTCAAAAGAGGAGAGTTGATCAGGCTATAGCAGACATCACAAACGATAAGCTATTAGTAAAAATATCTACGTATACTTTCCTCGATTGTATGGAAATTTATAGTTATTGTTTAATAATAAAGATATTTTTCATTATCATAAGATACGTATGCCCTCACCTGCCCCCCCCACCGTGAAGGGGGATTCGCTCGTGTTCTTGTTGGAAAGAAAATATAATGATAGAATTCGTTAAAAGGTAAATGCGAACGAATATCTATTTATGCCCGTGCAGTACTTTTTCGCTTTTTAAATGAGAGATGGCGCTTATAATGGCGATCACATGGATCTCATATTATCGAGTCATTTCTTTTATTCCTGAGGCTCCTCACGTGGGATGAATTCCTTCATTACATGTTTTGAAGATAATGGCTATCATAACGATGCCGAATTCTTTTTTGGGAAGAATATAAATATTTAGTCGATAGGACTCTTTCTTTGCTCCGTTCCCTCGAAACATATTTCCAATTCATTTTAGAGAATGTCTCGTAGTTGGAAACTCAATTATAAATGCCTTATTCAACGAAATACTTTACGTTATCGAGTGTTCTTTGCTCTTTTAATGTTGAATCTTTCTCGTTTCCTCTTCCCACGTACTCCGCGTCTCGCTGAATTCGGAATCTTAGCCATTTCCTTTTATTTATCTTCCTTCTATATTCCATCATCATTGCCCACGCAAAAGAATTCAAACTGTTCTCCGTCATCTTTTCGCCTCCTCCTATTTTTCGCTTCCTTTGGAACACCCTTCAATAGCAGCTCATCCTTCTTCAGAACTATTCTCTTCTGACCTTTCCCTTTATTTCAATCACTTTTTCGCATCCCTCTCCCACCAATCTTTCCCATCCATTCACTTCCACCCTTCTCCTCCTCTTAACTGGGCGACTTTTTCATCTCCAGATGCATTTGCTCTTCAACTCATGGATTGTCTGCACTCGTCTCGATCACCCTGAGAGTATCAATCTACAGTCGTTTGTGCTGATTATTTTCTTTTGTTTGTTTGCAATCCATCGCTATGTGCATCCCGGATATTCGTCTGTGTAAATGAATACTTAGTTGTCAAATTGTTTTCCTAATTTTTTAGGCTTTCATTTCATTACTATCCCAAAATCTCAAGTTTGATATTTTTCCTCACCTTCTCAACCATTTTCCAGTTTAACTTCTTGTCTCACTTTCATCTTCATCTCAGTAAATTCTATTAAGAAACATTTGAATTCCTTCTTCTGTTTGTTTTTATGTATATCATTTTCAGTGTAATTTTTAAGCAAATATAATCTTGACTTTATAATAATGTTTCCTTTTATTAAATTATATTTCTAAACTATTGAATATTTATAACAATTTCTGAGAGAAAAGTGTCTGCGGAAGAAATATTTTGCTTAGAGAAAACGTTACGAAGGAGAAGTAGAAGAAAGATAAGAAGGGGAAGTGAGAAGAAAAGGAATGACATAGGGATGGGATTAGGAGGGGGAGTTAAAGAACAATGGAGGACCTGAAATAGGAGAGGATGGAGTGCAACGGGGGAAATGGCGGCTGTCGAGGGAAGGGTTGGAAGGACAGACGTTCATAAAAAATATATGAGAATATTTGAAAAATGTTACGAGTGAATCGTGAAAAACAAGTGAAGATGAAGTGAGTCGGGAGAAGAAGAATGAGCTTTGGAAGGAAGTAAAAGGATGCACGTGATAAACGGTCGCCGAATAAGAAAGAAATTTAAGCGAAGACAAGTCAGTGACTGCTATTCATTCCTGTGAAATTTTGAGTCAAAAATGTTTCCGGTTAATTCTTTTTTTCTACCTTGGCGAGCAAATTAAAGGTATAAAGAGGATTATCAATTGTTGAACAATATTATGACAAATTTTTCCATTCTGAGGAAAAAATCGTTCCTTAATTTTTTTCCCATAACGTTTTCTATTCTGTGCACTTTTGCTACAACATTCTTGATTCTATTCCATTTCTGCTACTGTTGATCTTCTACTTCGTTTTTCACGTATAAATAACCGAAATTTCTCCAAACCTAATTCCTTTTTGGGGTTTTCAAGAAGCACAGTAAAAACGAACAGAATAAATGTCTGACTGGACTTAGACTATATTCCGGATCCTCCACCTTCCGGGTGGATGCTCTACGAAGCACAGCAATGTTATATTTACAGTTAAAAAATAACGAACAGTACCTTCTAAGACAAAAGTTACGAACGCAATGTTGAGAGAGAAATATCCGCCAAATCATTTTATTAATATTGGAATAAATTTCGTAAACTTTTTGATAAAATTGACTTGATATTAATTAGTATTCTATTCTGCTGATTATTTGTTGGAATACTTAAATTCCACGTGTAGAAAGATAAGAAACTAGAACTAAAATGTTATCAAAGAGAGGCTTCTCCGAGACCGAGATAACTTCATATGAACATTTCTAGGTATAGTATTCTGGCTACGATAGGAATACAAAGGCAAATTTTCTCCTTCCTTTCCATTCCTATCATATCTAAATCTTTTAACAGCCGATGTTAGGGAATTTTGATCGTACAACCAGACCTTTGACGGTCGAATTAGAAATATAAAACACCAGTATCAAGTGGGGAATTATCTTGATTTAGAGTTGCCGAAGATAATAGAATGCCTGAAAGAAACCCTTGAAGCCCACTCCAAGAGTATCACCTTCAGAATTCTTATCTGGAAGTCCTTAGAAAAATGTCGTTTCGTAAAGTACAGACGACCATCTCAGAAATGGCATCCATGGGAGGGACGCAAATGTCAGAGAAGAAATATTAAATGAAAAGGGAGGAATATGAAAGAAGTAGCGCAGAGACTGTCAGCGACACTCTCTACCAGAAAACAAACACGGCATAATCTTCCCTCTCATTCGTTGAAAGAATGGATCAGGAAATCCTTCATGAGGGATCCTGCTTGAAGGAGTCCCCATAGGAACCAGAGGCCTTCAGCAGAGCGCAGATGCTGCGGAGGATCACTGTCGTCAGAGATTGAAGAGAGCGGAATTACAAGGAGTCCGCCTCGGAGAAAGAAAAGGGAAGAAGACGGAGAAAGGAAGAGTGCAATCTCTATGAAAAGTGTCAAAATTCGGGGAAAATAATAATATGTAAAGAGAGAGATGAGTTAAAAAAGGAGGAGAACGCAATCACGAAAGGAGAAGTGAAGGTAGCAATAAGAACAGATGATGGGGAAAAGAGATAGGAAAGGCTTTCAAATGAGAAAGCGGAGGAAATATGAGAAGGTCGAAGTAAATGAAAATGTTCTGAAGATTGGAGTTGGATAAAAGTTAACTCGGACCAAAACGTTACCCATGTTTTGGTCTCTGGAGTTGATGGAAAACATACAAAATGAAGGAAGGGAAAGATTGAGGGAGGTTGCTTCCAAAATATGGAAGATAGTAATTGTGCCATGCTGTTTGTATATTGGAAATATTATTTTTATCATTTTATGTTTATCATATGTATAGCATCGTTAGCCGTGAATGTTAGTAATTATAATCACGATTATCTTGTCGAAAATTCATTCTAAAATAAAAAAACGATTAAATTTTGTTGCATAATTTATATCAAGGTTCTATCTCTCATACGTTATTTAGTTCAAACTTTTTGACTCGCATGTGATTAAAACAAAATTTAACATTTCTTCTAACATTTTTTGACAAATAAACCCAACATTTACCTCTTAGTTACTTCATGAAACTGCTTTTTTGAGTATTACAAATATGAAATATAACAGTATAAATGTTTTAAAAAATTCGTCTATGTACGTTTACGATTATTTGTTGCAAGGTTTTCAAATTATGGAAAAATGAACCCAAAATACTGTATTTTTATCTCTTAGATCATTTTTTACACTCTGAGGTGACGTTTAAGCTGTCAAGGTAACCAGCTAATTTGGATTCGGTCTCTAAGGAGAGATAAATAAACAAATTCAAAATGTATCGGTAAAGAAGGCGGGCGAACGATAAAGAAAAGAGCTCATATATTGAAATATATGCGAGGAATGGTATAAACGACTCGGAGGCAAACAAAGAAAAAAGCTGAGTTTCTTTTCATCTTTTGTGTTCGTCCTTTTGCCTTCAAAGACTCATCTTCTCCTATCGCTTGAGTTCCCCTAACTCTTCTTTAACTCCCTTCGCCGAACTTAGGGTTGTTAATTTTCTTCTTCTTCCCCCCTTCTAATTACTTCCATTCAACCCTTTGATTTCTTTTGTTTGTTGTTCACGTGTACTCACATTTGGACCCAAAATTAGATTTTGAAGATCGCTGTTTCCAATGTGGCTCTTGCATAGTTACGTTCACTTATTACATTGAATATTTTATATGTCCTTATGTGCCTTATGATTAATATTCTAATATCGATTTCTCAGCCCAATATCCTCATTACAATTCCCTCTGATTTATATACACACGATAATTTAAAATTCAGTACATTTGAAAGACAACGGCAAGAGCATACTAAAATGTAACATTCTCAGAGAAAAGTTGTCCTTTAAATTGAAGGATACTGAGAAATATATTTTAAAGTTAGATTTGGAAATCGAAAACTCAATTTAGCGAAGCGCTTACAATAATGTTTTTATCTTCTGTTAAATGTCGTATTCTATTAAAATATTGTATTACTTACGACGGGTTTACTCTAAAAAGGGACTGTTTTGTTTCAATTTCGTGTACCTAAGACCTTTATGCTTCTAAAAGTATTCTGAAAAATTTTATCGAGCTAAGTTCAGAAAATTTTAATTTTCCTTATATCGTTCAAAAGTTTTTCGTTGAACTAGTTATTTGCCAAGTTCTGAACAAAATTATATCAGAGATAGGTTACGTGGAATACTCGCGTCTCATCCAATGACTACTGTGAATCTCATGCTAGCAAAAATCTTGGTAGCACTTAAAGGATTCTTTTTTATGAATTTGTTATTTAATATGACCTTCGTTATTTAATAATTTAATATAATATTCCTGTCCGTTTTCGTTAGCCCCTGATCTAGATCCGTTCGCATGTTTCTTTTCTCAGAAATCATTTGCGACACGCTTCGCATTTTTCATTTGTCTCAAATTTCACTGTTCCTTCACTACCTTTGTCCAGACATTCCCCACTCACTTTTATTTTCTTTCCTTCCCCTTCTCACTTCAACATCTTGTCTTCCCTTTTTTATATCATCCTCTCCTTATTTTTCTTCTTCCTTATGACTTTCCTTCCTCCCATTCCGTCCTTTTCTCTTTTTTATTGCCGATTCCTTTGCCTCCCCTTACACCGTCCATCCATCCATGTCCTCCCCCTGAATTTACTCTTCCCCTTCAATACCCTTTTTATCCTGTCACTCTGCCCAACCCTTTATTCAGGTGCTCGTAAAAACTCTAAGTCTTCCGTACTTCCTTTTTTCCTCCTTAATTCCCTTTGTATCCCTTTTCCTCCATCTTTCTTTCAATCTCTCCCATCTCTATGCTTCCATATGACGTATTTTTCCCTCTCTGAGTTTATCTCTTCAACTCCTCACTTCGTTTTCCTTCCCAATTAACTTATTCGTCCTTAATATTTCATATAAATTATGTGAATTTTATTCCTTGAGCGTACATTTCATTTTATTCTCTTTGTCTACAAATATTAGATTATTAAGTTATTATTATGATCAGTAAAATATATTAGTTCGTGGCGTTTTTCAGAGGCGTAATATTTGTGTTTAGATCTGTTTTCATCGTAACACGCGGTGAATCATTAGTCAGCCATAATTGAAAAAGAAATAGTCGAATGTTGGCGGGCCTCAAACCCAGGTTCTCCAATGAAAAGGAAGGAAACTGAACTTAAAGGTGTGCGACTCGGATCAAATACAAGAGACAAACAAAGGGAAAAGGAGAATGGGACTTAAGCCCGGATTTTCCCCCTTTCCGGGTGGATGCTCTTATTAGAGTAGCTACCCGGAAACGAATTCAGACTGTTCCTTGAGGGAGCTAAATTGGTGAGGACATCCGCCCGGAAAGTGGGAGATCCAGGTTTGAGTCCCAGCGTAGTCGAACGCATCCTTTTGTCTTTTAGAGTAATTTCTTCCAGTTTCACTCTAATATTTGGCTATACCATTAACTTGTTGTACCCTTACATGGAGGAGGAAAGTTAAATACAGAGAAGGATTGAGCACTTGTATGGACAGGACTGAATCAAAACGGTAGGGTAAAAAAAATAACTTTTCTAGTGATAATTTCAATGGTGGTCAAATTTATATTTCTTATTTTATGAACATTATGCGCTTTAATCAATTAGGCATTTCATTTCATAGAAATCTGCTTCCCATATGTATATTTTCGTGAAATTTCCCATAAGTCTATTTTGAGTAAGTAAGAAATCGGTGATCGGCTAGAGGAAGACACAAATCGCAGATCAAGAAAAGTCCCTACGATATTTCATTTTAGTTAAGTAATCCATTTATGGATAATTCGACAAGAGTTCTCCATTTCACTGATCCCTCTTCAGGTATCTTATATCAAATTTTCTCCTTTTAAAGCCATTTTCTCTTTCAGCTGTTATTGCATTTCCGTTTTCTTCATCTTATTCTACTTCTCCTTTATCTTTCTTTCCTCACAAATTCTCTTCTTCTCTGTACACCAAGAGGGGGTCCCATGGCCTTAGTTTCCCTTAACGGCCTCTGTCAGACCTACTCTTTTCTGCCCTTTTTCTCCCTAAGTTCTCTTCTTTCTATTTTATCCTTAATTCTCGCTTATCTCATTCTTCCGGATATTTCCCTTCCTATCTTCGTCCTTCCACCCTTTCTCATTCTCTCAGTTCAACTATTCAATCTCAAGCCATTTCATTCATTCTATTCCAACCTTTTCTCATTCAGTCTACACATTCCCAGGTCCTTATTTATCTTCAGCGCAATTTTCATTCATTATTTATTTTTTCACATTTATGGTAAAAATTAAACAAAACCATGTTTCTATGATACAAATTTAATTATTCTTCTACTATCCTTGAATTAATTTACCAGTTATTACAAGGAATTCCTAATAAAGGTTTACTCATTTCTTATTAATTGGGTAGCCTGCTTCAATTTCATTTTGAAATTTGTGATCAATGTATGGAATACATACAGTATAATCATTTTCAACAAATATTGGCATAATCTAGCAAGGTTTAATCAACTGAGAATGAAATCACAGTGATAAGAATTACCTGAGAATATATACTTTGAGAAATGCGAATTTTAAAATGTTCCTATTTCAGTTTATTTCATTGAAATTTTCGGCCAGAGTTATAACCTAGCCATTGCTGTAGGCAAATAGTATTAAGACGGAAAAACTGAAGTATTATAGGAAAATGATCAGCCTGGCATAAAATTTAGTACAAAGACTGTATTATATTTTTATCATCGCCAAAAATATTGATTTATATTCATTTCAAATTATCCTTTACCGGAGGAGAATATGGGCTGTCCATGCTCTCTTAAATGAACCTTTTTACACGCCTCATCTAAAAAAAAGTGCTTTTTGAAAATATTTTATTTCATTTTACTTGCCTTTGAAAGTAAAATCATATGCTTGATCTAATTGCTCTTTTTTTTATTTTCACAATGTTTCTAGAACTTCAGTTTTTCTGCTGTGTGTACGGTGAAGCGAATAGTCTATTTTTACGATGAAAGTGTTTACTTCGTAGAACTTTTAGTTTTTGGTAAGGTAGGTGAAATAACATTATGATGTAATCAATTGAAGCTGTCTACGGTTATATATGTTTTTGAACATTGCTTTTTCTAGAATCTTGGGCAAAGAGCTTGTAATAGTTTCTGGCTTATCTCTAAGCTTGAAGAATAGCATTGTTATTGGATCCCAGAACTAACAGTTAACATTTCAGGAAAATGGAGATGTTTACCTCATCTTTCCTGTAAATCTTCTTCTTCCTTACTTTATGACCTGTTCACTTTCTCTTATCCCCTTTGGCCTTCCCTGACGCCTTATTACTCTTCCTTGTTTTCTTGACGACTTCTCTCTCCGTATTTCTCACAATGCTCCTTTTCATCCTCACTCATCTTTCCAACCGAGGAATCTATTCCGCAGAATTTCCTTCTCCTCCTCATTATTTCCACCACTCTTCGCCGTCAAATGCGCTCTTTTTAGTGTCATTTTCACGTTCATCTCCAGTTCCATTCGATTGCCACATCGATTATGTATTTTTGCCGCCCACTTATTTATTTTTAGGTCTCGTCCTTTGTTGGTCTCCTCTGAGAATAACCGTCAATCGTCGAAGCTGATTGCTTCCCATGAAAATACACAAAAAGGGAAGAATCTGCCTCAAAGTGACGGGGGCGAAAGAGGGACAGTTTATTCTCCCAAGAGGGCTACGTCGCAACTGGTTTTTCTTTGAAAAGCAAAGAATTGCAAACTGTCTGTGATAAGTACCCTTTCGTGGTTTTTTAAGAAGGCCTCAGTAACTGCGCCCAAGAGCATGACTGCGTGGCACTCTTACCGATGCATTAATCATATTCCCTGTTTCATAATTCAGTTCCTGCTGTTCACGGATGCGTAATTTATGGCTCATTCACTCGACTGCCTCGATTTATGTTTGTTTTATATTCAACTGTGAGTCTTGCGTGAAAAGAGGTTCTCCCAAGTAGCCCGAATAATATTACCCGGAAATTGAGATTACAATAATTGAGTGAATAAGGTGTACAATGACTTCTAGGCCACGTTACAAAATTCTTAAAACCTCGTTGCGTGTATGGGATATAAAATTCCAAGTGATAATTCATTTAATGTGAATGAATCTCAAAATTTTCGTTGTGGCCTTAGTTAAACCACTAACTATTGGCTCACGACGATTTTCTGTGAACCCCTTTTTCATTTGAATTCCAATTACCGTTTCCGATGAGAGGCAGGTATTGATTCACTTAAATCTCCTCAATTGAGAGGTTAAAGAAGCATTCCATTCTTTCTTTTACATCTCTTTCTCCGTTGTAATTCACGAGGATTCTTTCATTTTCCCGTCATTTCCATGTAAAATCATCGCTTTTCTCTAACCTGCCTTCACTTCCACCTTTTTTTGCCGCCGGAAAGCAATTTTTTCCCCTCTGGAAACGTTTTTTTTCTGATTTTTGTCCATTCCTCTGTTTTCTCTCCAGATTATCTTTCGAGGTTTAATGACGGAAGAGGTTTTGTTACCGTCCCTCGCTGCCGGCGTTTCTCCTCTAATCGATTGGGTTGGTTTTAATCAAACATATTCAAAAGAGAATTGAAAAAAACGAGAGGATGAATTTTGCGATTTGTTTTCTCCATAATTCGTTTACTGGGTTTACTGGCGGGTGGGAATTCGCTGGTGGGGATTAGGTTTACTTTTTTTGCACTAATTTTACGGAGCATTATTTGAACAATGGATTAAAAAGCAGAAGGGAATTCGCTCGCGTTTCGGAGGTCTGAGTTTTGAAAGCATTTCACCGAACGTTTTCATGTTTTCAATCGTGGTAAGAACTTCAGTAACTATTCAAATAATATTTCCGCATCCGATGAAGCTTTTATTCCCAAACTTACCTTTCTCAACGCATTTCCAAGTTTATTTATTAAATTCCTCCAACCGTTCAAATTAGTCAACGGATTTCGGCGTGTGAAAAACTCAACAAAGTAGCGGCAGATTTTATTTATGTTTGAAAACTTGTACAAAAGAAATACTTAGGGAAAGTTATCGATAAAGATAAGAATGGCAAGCGTGAGAAATGTATTTCCTAGTCTGATACTGGCATTGCTCTATTTTATGCCAAAATGCAGATTATAAGGATTATTCTATAAAAAGTTGACTTCCTTTGCATCATCATGTTGATAATTAGACATCGGTTTGTATTTTCATGATTTCAAATGCATTTTTAATGAATAAAATAGGAATGATAAATGATTTGAATGGTAACACATCATTGACGTTGTTTGATAATAAGGAAGACATACATGTGCATTAATGAAGGCGGCTCTTCCATTTTTTGTTGGTTTTATTTCGGAGTTGAAATGTTGACCCCCAAAAAACTTCAATATTTAATTGCATATTGTAGTCATAAACGAAAATATTTATTTACGTAATATTAGTATGGTAAGAGGTGAGGAAAAGGAACTGTATCAAGCACTCTATAAACTACAGAATTATCGTAAGAATAAGTATCATTATGACAGGTAACACTCGCCCGTCAATTACTAAAAGCTTTTATCGCAGCTTAATAAGTCCGTAAAGTGTCGGAAAGCGGCCGATATTTTCTTGTCTGGAATTATTTTCTCCGTTACCTTAATCGTCAGGTTTTTCTCCCCGAAATGGCTGTCAAGTGTTTTTCTTGCGATACACGTAAAAGCGTCCTCGTTTTGATGGGCTATCGCTACTTCCTTGATTAAAACGTCGAATGAAGCTCGATCCCCATTATTATCCAGAGCACACACCTGTCAGCACCGAACCCATATCGCTTCTTTCAGACGCTCAATTTGCTACCGAAACTCCGCAAACTTCTTTTTTACCGCTTTGACTCGTTTCATTTGCTGTTACCAAAAGGAAAGTTAGTTCGAAGGGAACTTGTACCACTTTCCTCCTCTTTTCTTCCTTATCAAACGTTTTCACGCTTTATTTCTCATTATATCCCTTCTTTAACCTGTTTCATTTTCAACTCACTTGGCTTTATTCTTTTCATTCTCCTGTATTCCTTTCTTGCTGTACTTTTTCTCATGCGAGTTTCTTTAATTTTATTTCAGTTGTTTTTCCTTTAAAATCAATTCAACTTGAGATGTGCGCCTTACGTATATTTATTTAGATTTTCAAGTAGGAATTGATGGACTTTTCATCTGAAATAGGAAATGTTTCCGTAAAGAAAATCCTCTTCGTACTCCACATATTGTTTTTCATAATCCATGTATATACATATGTTTATATGTATGTCTTGCTATCGGTGTCGTTTGTTGAGATGAATTAAGAATATGAGTGACAATTAGTTGTGAAGAGAAAGATAAAACGAAATCTTAATAAAAAACAACAGAATGTTAATTAAAGAAAATATGGAAAAGTACATCATTGTCCGTATGCCATCATCTTTTCTGGTTTATTTCTTAATTTCATCGTCGAATCTAATCTCAACGTTTTATTTGGTGAACAAACTACTGGGAACATTACAGATAACTCAAAGCCGGGATCGCCTATCCAATCAAATCGTGAACTTGAAAAGTAAGTTCACACGTATGTAGTTATTTCTGAACTATTCCAGGTTATGTCTCGTATTACTTAAGAGGTGAAAATGTTTATATACAGGGTGTCCGGGTTAAATGCATAATAATACAAATAAAATATGTAATAACTTGAGAGTCAAGTAAGGTATTTATTGGCGGTTTGTTTCTTGAAATATGTAAACTCAAAATGTTTTTTTACACCGTTAACACATCTCGATATGGGCACCATTAGAGGCGGAAAGGCATCAAATCTGTATTTTACTCTCTCTAAGTGTTTTGCAGAATTGCAGGCGTAACATTCGCAATAACTGCAGGAATTCGACGGCGCAGTTCTAGTAGATCACAAAATGGTGTCTCGGATACAAGATTATTGATAGAAACCCACAGAAAATTTCAAGAGGTGTCATATCTGGGCTTATAAGGGGCCAAGCAATAGATGGACTACCTCTCCGAATCAAGCGATCTGGGAACTATCCAAGAAATACAATTACTGCATAATGGCACGGTGCGCCATCAACAAACAAACATAGAAAACAATTTGAGTAACCAAACTTGTACAATGAAAGTGCCAACAAATAACTCAATTACTTCTAAATTTATTACATTTTGTATAATTATTTTTAACCCGGATACCCTATATTAAGCTCACGCCGCGTTTATGCCCGAAAAAAGCCATTCTTAGTAGGTTGTATTCGATTTTCTTCTTTCCTATCATCTCTCTCTTCTTCCCTCTTCTTAATCCATTTCTATCCTGTATTTCTCTATCGCCTCTCTTTTATTGCCTCTCTCCTCAAGCCCATAATCTTCTATTACATCGCCTCATTTCTTCTTTCGCTTTTATCGACTTTTTATCACATGTCACCTTAATGGCTCCCTCTCCATATCACCCATTCTCAGCCCTCTTCTCGACATTTCTCTTCGACAATTTCCGATTCTTTCGCCTGTTTTTGGCTTCATTCCTTCTTCCGATCAAAACAGTTACCATTACTTGACATTTGCAACTTTTACTATTATCACGATTAATTACCTTTACAATCGTATGAATGTTGCAACATTTAATTACACTTTTACAATTAAATTTCTTTGTTAATGATTTTCTAAATTTTCTAAAACTGAAATTAGAAGCATATCATTGCTCTCACTGTGCACAACTAAAGTGCAGTATAGAGAAATAGCTTCAATCTAACAATTAGAACATTTATTACAGTAATTGAAGTAGATATTTTTGTAGTATAAGTAAGTGTTGACATAGAAATGTTTCTAACGCTATACAGGCACACTGTACTTTATGAATATACCTTCTAATACTAGTAAAACACAATACTTGATTGTAGTATAATGGTGAAGTAGGTAATCTGTTTTCATTTGTTTCGATTACTGCAAAACTTTGTACCATAAATTTGTCATAATTTAAAGAATGAAACCCCTCAAAAGTAATCTATTCATTACTTACTTCCTAAGTACTGCTCTTATTTTGTTTTTTCTTGGATTGTATATTTGGATTTTTCTCAATATTGATACCTAACTTTCGATACATTTTTACGAAAAGCAGTTATCTTCAAGGGCCATACTTTATCGCAGGCGACTCTATCTTCTTTTCCCTTATTTTATCTTAATAGCATCTTCTTCGTTACAACCTTTATTTATCCCTTCCTTCGCCATCATTTATCTAAAGCTCACATCTTCATTTATTCTTTCCCCTCTTGTTTTGTCTTTATCATTCTTCTCCTCGGTCCATTCTTCTTTCCCTCTCATCCGTTTCCCCCACCATTCCCTTTATATACTCTGACTGCATTTCACGCACTTGAAAGCGACTGTCGCCCGCAGATAAAATGCCTCCCTCGCCGTATTCCCCCTATTGGTTGCACTATTGACCGAACGGATCAAATTATCGGATTCTCAAAACGTATTTATCTTCATGTGCAATTGCTAAAGCGCATATGAGTATGTATTATTCAGGTCGGCATTTCATCAGAGATGTTTAGTCAGTCAATATTTAGCACTGTATCACGCTTATGTAATTTTTGTATCTATATCTCGTTTATTGAGTTTCAGACTTGAATATATATTTGTATCGAAGTTAAAAATAAAATTAATATAAATCCTTTTAAAAAGGGGAGTTTCTTCATTGATGATAAATAATAAAACTACAAAATCCACTATGACTAATTTTGTCTTCTTCCAAAGTGGATTTATTGGTTATATCTACCTCCTGAATACATCTTTGTAAAATATTTCATCTTATGGTAGAGTAAAAATATAAATAACGAAGGATGTATGGGGAAAGAAATACTTAAAACCGCCAGCCTCTCACAAAAATGTTTTTACCAATAAACGGCAATAGTTAAAGGGTTTGCGGAGAAAACTCCCAACGATCGCTTGAAACGTTGATTTGTGATAATAATAGCTTTTTACTTTCTCCCTATACGTAGTATTGAGAAAGTATTGTATTCGCAAAACCATTCGACCTCCAGATTTCGACTGAAATAGATGTTTTAGGATCCATAGAGCACGTTTTCGCTATTTTTCCGAACATGTCTGTCTGTGTATCTGTCTGTCTGTGGTTAAAACGTTTGTGGGCGCTCTATCATAAAAATTAATAATTCGATCATTTTCAAAATTCATATTTAGAATTTTACTATATATATTATTATACTATATATATATTACTATGCCAAGAGTTGATTAGTTTTTGGTGAATATCGCATAACCGGAAGTTGCGGTTTATCCGGAACAAAATTTAGTTTTGGAAATATCTCTTTAAGAATGCAATATAGGTATATAAAATTATGTACCAAAGTTATAGATAATTTTCTTTACTACAAATGTTGTAAAAAACATTTTCCTGTAACAATCATTCTTTTGGAGTTATTTATATTTACCGGCATAGGCTACTTTTTTCAATAAATACGGAGAAAGTCATGTGTTGGCCACATCAGATTTTTTCACATATAATGGAAATTCAGGGAAGGAATCATATTTTGAAATAAATTGCTAAATTATAATATACTTTTCTTTTCTTTGGAGAAGTCGATCCCTCTGCTTTTTATGATGATAATTCTATAAAGACTAAAGCGAATTAAATATTTGGAGCGGAAAACGTGGTTTTTAGAACTTTGATGGAGGCATTTTGAAATTTTCGCCAAGGGAATTTTAAAAATTGAAAATTAAGTGATGAGCGTCTAATAGCGTCCCCGTGTACCACTGGAGAATAAAAGTGCATTATGTCTAGAAAGAAGGATCTTCGTAAGAGGGTTTGAGGCGCACTCGTTGGTTTAAGGAATTCTTTGGCAAAAGAACTCGTACATTTCCCGACGCGCCTTCCTCAGCAACGAAGAATGGCCACGGAATTTTCCTCCCGCACCTCGTTTCGCTCTCTTTGCTTTAATACAGCTCGTTTTTAGCTCGTTTCTGCATACTTCTTATCGCCTCTAAGAGAGCGGCGTAAAAAAGAAGAAAAGTAGGGACTGTTTCGGGGTTGGATGGATGGAAGATGTGGAATTCGTGCGAAGTGGAAATTATAAAAATGAGAAAATTAAATTAGAATGTCGCAGGATGTACACACATACTAGTGATATTGATGTTCAGAGAGACTTTGCCTATCGCATAGTGTATCAAGGCACTGATAAATTGAATCCTGCGAAATTAATCATATGGGTTTTCGGAAATTCTTAATTGTCCTAAAATTTATTCTTCTCATTTTAAAGTTTCTATGGATGTTTTATATATTGGTTAACTAAATGTAATGATATTTATAGGATTGTTTTTGAGAGTAAAATTGACTTTTATTAAGTCTTAAGGGGTAATATAGCCAAGTAGTCTCCATAAGATGATAACTGAGACGCAAATATGATGATGATGCTAAAATTCAAAAGTTATCCAGTAGAATCCTTAAAGGATGTTCATCTGGAGTAAAAGAAATAGAGTAATTTTCTCTAATTCGACCTCTATTTGAGTATTGCTGTACGATTTGTGATCCTAACGAAGTAGGATTGATTGCCGTTCTCGGAATGGTTCAACGTAGAGCAGCAAGGTTCGTCAAGGGAGATTTCAGATTTGCCGGAAGTGCTTCGGCTATGATAGAATCCCTCGGATGGAACTCTTTTAGTGATAGAAGACTTGAATATCGACGGAAGCTTTTTGATAAATTTATCACTACCGATTTCGGGGAGGAGATAACTGATATTGTCATCGCAGTTATATATTTAAGCGACTTTCGAGAGAAAACAAAAAAGCAATACAGTGAAGTAGTTGCCAGGACAAATAGTTACTTTTGGTCGTTTTTCCTGCAAAGTATTAGAAAAGCTAATAGGTCTCCAGATTAGATAGGTATTTCGGTGTCTTACACCCCCTGCCACACGCCACTGGATTGCAGGGTTCAAATGCAAATGTAAACTAGAAGCATTATAACTCTTTCCTAGTGATTAACGATGTTAATTTTTAAAAATGATAGCATTCTGTGAAGAGGTGATAATTACTCCATGTTTTTAATTAGCTGATGTGCATTTTTACGACAGATTCATAAAACGTTTTTATAAGATATAGATTTGAAAAATGGCCTCATTGGTCGACTTTTTAGAGTTAAAATGTTTACCTATTGATGAAATACCCTTTAATTAATTAATTAATACCCTTTAATTAACTATTGATGAAAAATAAACGATGGTAAGTTGACAGTCTATAACTAATTCTAGTCGATAGTTGTACGATATGTTTCATTTATTAATTCAATAATAGGTGATTTTTTCAGTTTCAAGTTCTATTCACGATGTGTTTAACTATAAATAGGAATATAATTAACTTTAATTAAATGTTTCCTAGAATACCACAATTGAGATATTATGACTCAAAGACTTGAGACCAAATCTGAGATCTCAAGGAACTCTCAAACTTAAAATCGGAGCGGAGGAGTTTATTATACTCTAAAATTGCAGAAAAAATTTCTGCACCGAAGCTTATTTAATCTGGAACCAGCATCACAGCCTCCCTTTGCATCATAGAACGGAATGATCGCCATATTAGTGGGCATCCGCATCGTCCAATAGACCAATTAGTATTTCAGATTCGGGCGACGCAGTACAACGGTCGCTGTACTTTCCTTAAATAATGATCGTCCTCGAAAATAATCGACTCTTGCTGCGCAGTGTACTTCTTGTGACTGTTGGCTGTGTGACCAAATATTTTGTGCGCTATAAATAAGAGTTATGTCATCACGAATCAGTGTCATAAATCGAGGAAGAAATCGTGAGATTAACATTTAATTTGTGAAAGAATCTGAAAAGGTTATTGAAATAGGTCGAATAATAGGAATGTAACGGGTAAAATATGCTGTGGTAAATACAAGAGCTTTTGGTATATTTTTTAAATAAATCTTAAAAGGAATTGATGAAAAAGAAAGTCCTGAGAGCGAATTGTCAAATAAAGGGCCTGTGGAAAAAGGTAATAACAATGCTGATGAGAAGAATCATCGCGTCCTTCCTTAGTTGCAAAATTATTGGTGTGGGATTGGTACCTCCATCTTTCATGCGCCAAGAATGGCGTATTCATGAACTTGACCCCAAATATCTCCTTCTTTTGGGTCCTCATTTACTTGCGAGAGGAGCTACTTTGCATTCTAATAGAAACCAAGTTTACCCGCGAAATATTTCACGCTCTTCCAGGAAGGAACTCTCTTTTTATACATTGGAGAAAAATTGCATCCGCGCTTCGCAACAAAAGCCGCTTTGTTTGCGCTAAGGGTCAACAATTTACTTTTCAGCGCATTTATCCCAACAATTGGGAGAAACGGAAGCCACGAAAAAGTGACGTAATTCGAGGAGACAAAAGAGAACGTTTTGGGGCGAATCCCGCTATTCTTATTTTTTCCGGTCCCTATTTCTTTCTTCGCCTCCTCAGAGACACCAGCGGCGAAAAAGGAAACCAACGCGCACACAGGCGACTGTACACAATGGCTCTTATCTGAGTAATTCAGAGGAAAAACAAAATCACTCCTCTGTGTCCTTCGACGGATACTCTCTTCGAATGAATAAAAGGGTCTTTCTCTACACCGCAGATATAAAATGATCTCTTCTCTTTTACTTCGACGCCCGCGGCACCGTTCTCATACCCGGCTCGATATTTACGTGAAATTGCATTATCCAGAAGGGGTTTGCTTTACAAGTGGGCAATGGCGTGGAATGGGCAGAGCGTCTTATATTAAAAGCGCAGCTGCAGCGCCCACGGTTATCCGATTAAATGAAGCGATATTGCCTCTAGCAGTCGCTAGAAATGCTCTCATAGATCGGTATGGATTCCATAAAAAGAAAACAACGTCTAGACGTCTTTATAACAGAGACATAGAGATCAATAAGTATCATCTCATATGAGAGGGTTTTTGCGATTTAATATGTCTTCCAGAGTTAGTATATGCACGAAGAATTAATGAAGAAAAAGAGAATCGAGATAAGAAACTGAGGGAAGAATTGCGAAATGTTTGACGACAGATGTCATACATTCGATTTTCTTCAAAAGAGAAATGTAGATGAACGCAAGAGAAGGAAAAGAGGTGAATATATTTTCAGTAAATAAGTTTGGAATTAAATCGTAGAAAGAGGAAGATTAATTCCGCACATTATATGAATGTTACTTAAGAAAGTGTAATTGCCGTCCTCAAGTCAGTCATTTCGATTGATATTTAGAATTAATATTTTATGTTAAAGTTTAACGTACCCAAAACAAGAAACTTTTTTAATGTTCAAAGTTCATCAATGGGGTTTAAACTTTAAGCTTTTGTAATATAAACATAATTGATATTATATTTATAAATCCTGATACATAAAAGTATATTAAATTGAGTATAAATATATTATGATTATATTAAATGATTATAAATAACTCTCTCACCTACATTGAGTGCCTCAATCATATTTTTAGAAACCCTATTGTTAATTCCAAGCAATGAAATTTCTTAAAACTGATTTGAGGTATTTTCGCTTACTTTTTTAAACTCAGATTTCACTCTTTCCGGGTAAGAGTGGATTTTTCAGCTGCCATTCACTTTAAAAACAGGATGACTCACCTGAAAGAAGGAAGATATCATGTTATTACTTCGTAAATGATTTAATTCTTTATAAATTTACATTATGCCATAAAGTGAATTAGGAAGCGAATGAAGGCTTATGAAATATTATAAACATAAGATTCGACGCTTCATTTATTGTTAAACTATTTTTAATAGAACATAGGAAGCTTTAAATCTTTACGAATTGCTTGTTTTTCTACATTGCATCCTTGTGTGATACATCTTTCATCTTGAGTTGGAATAAAAGATTTAAAGCTCGATTATTTAAGATTTCCAATATTTACAAAAGAGAAAAAATATTTTTTAAGATTGAAATTCCATTGATCTGTGTGAATTCAAATTTTTTAGGAGAAACATTTATTTAAAATAAATTTGTAGAATCGTAAATTTTCAAATGGTGGCTTATATCATAGGAATCGTGAGCCCCAGAGAACGCAAGAAGATATTTAGTGGGGTACGAATTATTTTGATAAAGATACATCTTGAAGTAGTAGTGGTAAATAATTGGTTACTTATTTCGTTAGTTTTTAAGTTTATTGCATAACAGTTACATTGCAACTCTTTCAATGCGATATTTGCATTGCATAATCCCAGTTAAAATATTATTGTTCACTATTTGTACCGAAGACTCTAAAAGAGTATAATTAAAGTAAATTGCAAGGTAAAAAATAATTTCATAAGAAGCGATTCTTTCTTGATTAAAACTGTGGGGATTTTTAATTAATTTATTTACTAAAGCTCATTCAAACATATAGTTAGAGGGCAATTTAAGTGAGGCACCCAACCAAGTACGGATATCGACATTCATTCCATGAACAACGAATTTCGGGTTATAAGACTCGAACCAAGGATCTTTACTATATTAGACACTCCCCCATCGTGTTTTTAACCATAATATTTGTATAAGACATGATTAACAATTTCTTTGAACTAAATTTAATATTGATTAAAGAAGCTTAAAGTTTTAATTAAGCTAATAAAAATATAAACGGATAAAAAAGAGAACCTCTCGCATAAAGGAACGAAACATATTTATATATTTAGCTTCTTAAACACTACTCTAAAGGATTCTAAATAACTTTTATTTGAAAATAAGGAAAAATTCGTCTTATCGATAAATGTGTTTTAAGGCAGAGCAGAAGCGTTATTTTTAGGAAAAGTTGGAGTTTACGATATTAATAATAATGATCATTGGATAATTGGAGAAATTAGAATTTCAAATCTTTATTTCACAAGGATTTAGAGGAACCAATCTAAATCATTCCCCAATCCGTGCTCTTTGTCGAATATGGATCGATTACGGATATGAAAGTGGTGAAGCAGATTAAATCGAAGTTGACTGGAATGAAAAGGCGCTCTTTTCGTTTGGTGAGACCGTTCCTCAGAGCTCCCTCTGAGCTCCTCTTCAGACGTTTGTTTCCTTCCGTCTGCGGATCTTCGTTAAATGAATTAAATCCCTTGGTTCTGGTAATCGTCAGCAGAAGTGAATGCAATTTTTCGTCCGTGCAATTAGTATGCTCGCTTGTTTAGGTGGGACTGCGAAAGAGCCAAAATATTACAAACGTCTTTAAAACAACTAAACGGATTCTCAAAATTTAAATAATTGTTCCATTTTCGTTTAGTAATTTTTTCTCCATTCCTTGATTCTGATCACAGCGATTCGTCAATATACCAACACTCCTGCATACTATTTATCCATGTTGTCCCTCAAATATTTAATAATCAATACCGGTAATCATAATTATATTTTTAATAGTCCAACTGGTGATATTTTGTCTTATAGAATTTTGCTCAACTCTTCTTTCAGTGTTTTACAAATCTAGCACAGTAGCTTCCATTGGATACCGGTGCATAATATAGCCATACATCAATAGAATAAACCAGAATAAATTAGATCTTATTGCCCACAGACTAAATTAACACCTAATATCTACGCATGTATTATTTTGTAGGAAACCACCATTAGAAAATATTTTTGATCTGCATATTGTTCATGAATTACAATTACAGCTCGGTATTTCAAATTTATGCTGTTCTCTTCGTGATTAAGATGTTTCATGAAGTTTGGGCCGTTTCACCACAATCTGCTGCTAATGTATTCTGTCTAAATTGAAAATTCAATAAGAAACCAAAATTTTCCTGCAGCTACATAGAATATCAGCAACTAAAATTGGGTTATATTGCACAATGGTGTAGTAAAAAGCTAGGTCAAGCGGGTTTTTATTTTATACTCAGCGATATTTAAAATTAATACAATGTCTTCAGGTTTTTTTAAATTATCTGTCTTGCACTGCGCTGTTTCTGTTTTCTAAACCTTTTAAATAAAGTTATTTTCTAGATCAAAAAGAATCCGCAATTTATTTTAATTCCGCAGCGATGGAATGTCTGCAATTCACTCCCAAACTAATTAATTCCCTCTGTTAATAATCCTGGTCGTTTCTCAGATCAATAATACTTTGATCGTGGAAAGACCGCAGACGGAATGGAGCGAGATGCAGAAATGAATGCGGTCAGAGGCAAAAGGCTAAGGTCGTGTAACGAGATCCGAGCGGAGAATGCATTTTGCATGTCAAGTGTTATATGCGCTTGTGCGGAATGTTTAGGGAATACGGAAGGAAAGAGGCCGGTTGATTGTCATCCCCTGCGGTTGTGGGCCTGTGGCTTTGTTGCCTGTCACCAGAGGGAAGCACAAGCGAGTGCGTCATAAGGGCTGCTGAGGAAGTCGAAGATAAAAGCCCAAGAACAACTGCTGGAGACAGTTTAATTTTTACGTTACTCTTTATGTATTTTATTTTGCTAGAAAATGACCTCGAAACTCTCTTATACGATTAGATGATCGATTTTTTCTAATCGTGTCCTAACATTGAGTCTTTTAAGCTTTAAGTATATCTGCAAATCGATATCTGTTCGTCACTCAAATTCGTGCAGATTCAAAAATGTGTTTGAGTGCTCCAAGCACCCTAAGAAACATCACTTATTTGTATTTGTTATCATAATATCTTATTTCCATGTTTCAATTTCATATCAAATACAAAATATTTAGTAGCTATCCCTTGAAATATACATTTGTTATTATAGAGAGAGGGGATTATAAAATTCGAGACATCTCTCTAAGTTAACTTCCAACACACTCGGAAGGATACTAAAAGTATAGCAATTCATTTCGAAGAAAAAAGGATTAAAGCACAATTAGATTTAAAAAATGAATTCGCGAATCAATTGGATGGGACTTGATTTAAACACCTTTTAGTGACATGCAAATAGAAATATGCTTTTAAACGTTCCATTCGTCACGCAGCTCTGCGAGATTACATGCCAGAGATGCTTCTAGATGTCCAAGAAAATGCCTCCAATTCATTCCAAGTTCCCTGCAGATGCTAACTTCACTCGGGTGTTTGCGTTCCGAGAAACGGGTGCGGCGAAGTGCGGTGCGGGGAGCGGACAAAGGAGAAACTTCATTAAGATGCTAAGATGGAGACTTTTGCGCCGTCCCTCGCAGCGAAGCAATAACACGAGATTATAACGATTATTGATTAAAAAGTAAAAGGAGTCTGGCAGACGGGAGAGTGCTCTCTTTGGAGTCGAAGGTTATAAAGTATCGTATTAACGAAGGGCGGAGAAAGGTCTTTGAAATGAAGAAAGTGATGGGAAAACAAATGAGGGACTACAAAGGATAATAAAAAGGGGTTTGATTGCAGAAATTAAAGAGGGAAGTGAAGATATTGAGAGGGGGCGGATGGAAGGAGAAGATGGTGGGAGATCAACAAAGAGAAGTTGCAATAGGCTTTGGAGTATAAACAGGGAGGCCATTCGAAAAAGACAGGAAACGAAATTAAAAAATCTGATTTGGCCAGCACATGACTTTCTCCATATATATAAGATGTAAATATTTATCTACGACAGTATTTTCGAACTCTATATTCCATCTAAACTTGGAAGATTAGTGATTAATATATATATTATTATCTTTGACGTCACGAACATTATAAATAATGTTTTTCGGGACATGATCGACGAAAAACAATGAAATTGGCCTTTCGCCCATAGAGCTCAGAGCGCCCACAAAGTACATAATCTGCAACTTCCGGTTTATCAGTATTTCATGAATAACTCCTAAACAATCAGTGATAAAAAAATATGTTTCAAACAAAAGTTATAGTAAATACCATTTTCTAAAACGTTTATAAATAATAGTATATACCTATATATCATATTTATGGAGATATTTTGAAAACCGGAAATGAGCATTGATGAATAAAGCTCGACTTCCGGTTAACCGATTTACTCCAAAAACTAATCAACTCTGACAGCACACACTACAGTACTATATATGAATTTTGGTATTGATACGACAAATAGTTTTTACGTTAGAGCTCCCACAAGCACATACATACACACACACACACACACATACACACAGACTTCATTCCGAAAATGGTCAAAACGTGTTCTAGGGACCCCAAAACATGTATTTCCGTTGAAATCTCGATTGCCTCGATCTCTTGGATTTCGATTTTAGTGACTAGAATTCGTACCTCTCACTGACGCCTACCTCGCTGAATTTTCGCTATATCGGTTATTTGGTTCATGGTAAGTTCCGATCGAATGGAAAAGATGATTAAGGTTTAATATTACGTAGTCGACGTAATTGTGTGACAACCGAAGCGAGAGGTGGGTGAATTTGATAGCTTCAAAGAGGAGTTATTATAATTGATAAGTATGAGTGGCAAAACCGATTTCGTTCGATAGTAACAGACTAAGGATAAAAAATTATCAAACTAAATCTCTAAAATTCTACTCAATATATCACTTTATTTAAGTGTTCACAAGAAATAAGCAAACCGATCACGAGCTAGATAGGAAAAAGATGCACGGATGAGTGGAATCGATTTATCTAGTCTCGTGGTAACGAAGCCCATAAGGTCACCCAGGACTGGATTGCCATTCATTCACGGAAGAAGCCATCGATTCTGAGAGTGGAACGAGGAAAATGAAGTGGTACACGGAGAGGGTACAACGAGATGCGCAGAAAGTGTTGTTCTAAACGCTCTCGCGATGTCGTGATAGAAGGAAGGGGCAAAGGTCACGAGATCGCAGAAATCTCTCGGGATATATGGCGAGGATTTGGTTGGGAAGTTTAGCGCGAGTCTAGAGCAAACACAAGGATTCGCTAAGCCCCATCTCGTGACGTAACAATGGACGACCAGACGTCTCACACCCACGCCGACAAGATCCCTCTTCCAAGAAACGGGAAGGAAATATCGAAGTGGAAAAGTAGCAGGAATTTACGATTTTATTCTGAATAGACTGCCAATCGAATTGAAGATACCGGAGAAACTACGAATTTGGCTGTAATTTTACCACCCTATAGTTTTTTAGCAATACAATATTCTATAGCGACTTAAAATATATTTATTATTCATTTTTCAAATAATCTGAAGTGATTTTCAGGTTTTGGAGTAACATTTTCTCATCCTACTCTTTGGACACGTAAAATCAAATTGTTTTGCGTATTTTGATAGTGTGAACGATATTTCTGAACTAGTTTTGTCTTTACCTAAGGAATGCGAATGGTGTTTAAAAATTTCCCACACAATAATGAAACACGATGAAATATATGATAATCATTATATAAAAATCACGTTCCAGTTCCGTTTTTCCTCAAAATGAACTAAAATCTCGAAATACTAATTCTAAATAAAAGGTAATTGGATTCACCCACGCGCCTTTTGAATGAAACGAATAATATTCGATAATTATAATTTCCACGCGAAATTCCAATTCTGACAATTAATCATTCTATTACGACCGCCCTAATTTTCGCATTTGGCCGTAAAATTCTTCGAATACCATTTTGGCTCAATCTAAAATAATTCCGCCAAATAATTGCGGACCTAATAATTCCGTAATGAGTAATTATGCACCTTCTCTCTTGTCAAGGTCGCATTCCCAAATGCCTTTATCCACTTTTATTTAAAGCGAATTTCGAATGTGGGTCAATTCAACGTGTTTGGCTTTTTCTCCAAAGCGTCGATCTTTTCAATTCCCTTTTGCAAAAAGGGGGCGGAGAGGGGGAATGAGGGGAGGGGGGATGAGGGGAGGGGGTATGAGGGGAGGGGGTATGAGGGACAAAGAGAGGAAGGATGCTCGGGGGTGACTTTGTGGATGTAAATGCGTTGCCCCCGGTTAATTAATGCCTCCGTCTATATTTCACACCCATCTCTCGCCCCTCACTTTTATCTTAACCACTCATTAACTCCGTCGGCTTCTCTCATACATTTTCGCGTCATTTCCCGTTTTCTTCGTCACCGATGCCCTTCGGCTAATTTCTTTCGCGTCTCTTCATTACCGAAGGCTGTTTTCGTATTTCGCTCGATGGTGGCGCCGCTGAATCATTACGGTTCCTCACTTGGCCCGTGAATGCGCTTGCAAATGGGCGTGACCGTGCATGCGGTGTACAAGTGCGCGCACCAATTTTTGTTGTTCTGGAGGTGACCCATTTCTTCGGATGATTGGCGAAATTTCCACGACCTCTTCACTTCAATTCTCGGCGTTTTCGCCTTTTCGTTTACGTTCGGCTATTCTTTTAAAGATTTATTTTGTTATTTATTTATTAAATATTCATCAACGTTCGGAGTGAAGCCAATTACCTCTGACTGTAAATAATAGTGATCGAACAAATAATTTAATAATGATATGAAGTATAAAATGATAAAAAACGCAGAAACAAATACATGGGTATATCATAACAATTTACATACAAATCAGATAAGACGAATTACATGGTCCAGTATCTTGCTATTATATTCAGGATTAATGTAGTAGTTTGGTGAAGAGGCCTTCTTCAATTAATATAGTATAAAACAGAAATTGTAAATGTGTAAAGTTTAGTTTTCTATACTTAGTAGGAAGAATATCCCACACTGGGTTAATCTGAGAAATGCCAAAAATTCTTTTTGGTCTTTATATTTAGCGTTACTGTGATTCCATTTATTTTGGGATATGAAGATTATATGGTGATGAATATAACTTGGAAGGGAATCGTCAGAAGGAACATCCTTGGATGGAAAAATATATATAAGCCATAGAGAAAGTTTTCCAGCTGTACAATTAGGTTTTAGTATCTGAGACTTTTCGTAGTTAATTCAACCGTACATTTCACTACACGTGTTAGTTATTAATATTTGGAATCCTCGAGTAATACGCTTTTGAAATTGGTTTTTGGCTTCATTTTAGTTTGGAAGGAATTTCATGAAGACCAAACTGTGCACGCGCTGCCGTATTTTAAACGTTGCTGTTGTCGAAGTATCAATTACCTTGTGCTTGAGCCGGAAGAGTTTAACTCTTGGAGTTTTGGAGAAAATTAAAGTTTTGAATGCCGTTCACTATAATTTCGGAAAAACTGGATCTTGTGAATTAAATGTCAAAACTTTCTAAAGAAACACTTCGGTCGCAGGACCGTTCAAGAAGCAAACTTCGCCGATTCAGTATCAGATTTCCAATTAAACCCATCACAAATATTCAACATACCCCGAGGGTTTGTTCCTCGATAGGTATTTTCAAGCCCTCGGGAATCAAATCCCAGGATCGAAAATTTCTAACCTAGTTTGGAGGGGCTGTCAGCTGCACGAATTAAGCGCTACGCAACCAACTGTCCAACTTTCACGAGAATATGACGATATTCTAACTCCGTGTCGGTCTCTTGTTTCCATTGTTTTCGGTCGGCGTCACTACGAGCAACCGGTGCTCTTTTTATGTCAGCTAATGATCGTCTCTTCAGTGATATTTCCTGTGGAGAATTTTTTCATCTTTAATTCCCGAAAAATCGCTGTGAATTCTAGAATATGCCAAAAATTATCTCAAGATTTTCCGTTTCTGCGATGAAAGTATACGGATTCAATCTCATAAGAAAAGCAGCGATTTTAATATAATGTCATGTTTGAATCTTCTACTCTTCTATTCCTTTTGGTCCTTCTGGTATTTAAATTTGTTAGATGTTATATGAAAAAGTAAATAAACGATAAATAGACTTTTAATAGAGGAAATAGACGTAAGCTTTGCATTCTCTCGCATCGTTTTCTCGTTTTATGTTCATCTCCAGAAACAATACTAGTCTACAAAATTATCAGTGCTACTTTATGCATAATAATAATCAATTGTTATGCAATTATTAATACTACCCAAAATGCTACCAACATTTATATTTTTCATGCAATCTTTTAAGAGTATAGATGCACTCTATGGGGATCCATCGAAAAATGTTATAATAAAACAAATGAGGTATTATTTTTACACATGCTCAGTTACTAAATGTTTTTCTGAAGTTTCTCGTTAATCTTAAATTTGATAATTCTTTCATAAATGTAACTCATATTAAATAAATGTTTATCGTGAAAATATGATTAACATTTGTGTCCAGGCAAATTTCACCTTTATTAAAATCGCAATGACTTCAAAATGATTATAAATGTAAATGCAATTGTGCTACGGAGTAAATAGTGTTTCTTTCAAGGATACGAATAAATATCGTGGTTAGTGCAAAATTGTGAGAATATTCATCAGCGAAACCGTTGATAAATAGCGGGAAAATATTTCTTTATCACATGATGTTATTCTCTCGAATGAAAAATATTCGGTACCTAACAGTTTGCGTGAGAGTTTATTTAAACGCCAACATATTGTCTGCCTCCTCCTCTCTAAGTCGCGGAATCCATAGTTAAAGGAAATGCAATAAAACCTCAAAAGCATATTTCGAAGCATGTTTCGTCTTTGTACGGGTCGTCATGACAACGCCTCTCACCTCGGACTCCTCTCATTCGCATCATTAAAGCTGATATTCTTGGAGGAGTGGGCGTCTCTTGGATTCGCCCAAAACAACACTCAGCCGGACGTAGGGTCGTTCACTCCGACTGCAGCGCCGCCGCGGATTTCCTCCGAAGCGCTGTTTATTTAGTCGGTTGCTGGACGGCTCAAAACATTCTTCTTTTCCCACCGGCAATTTAGCGATGCCGCTCTGTTATACGCCAACCAAATTTGCACGTTGTGAGCGGAATGGAATTCCCCTCAAACTTTTGCTGATTTTTTCCGTGTCGATTGTTGGCTACAGAATTCCCGTAAAATATTATTTCGAATGTTTTGCGGGCATTCTCCCTTTTTAACGAGCATTTAAATTAATCCGTACTCTTCCCTTTTTTAACTCGGTGGAATGATTATTCCTTACAGTGAAAAGGGAGGTGTTTTTATTTCGGAAATTTAAGAGGATTAACGAGAAGATTCGGTGATGACATTACAATATCGATTTTATGGGGAAAATAGCAATTAATGAGTCAAAGATCATGACGGAAATGATTGACATATTTGCATGATTTCCCAATGTTAGATGTAATTGAACATTTCCTTAACGTCAATACGTCAAGCATGCCCCCTGCACCGTATTCTTTCTTGGGATGAGTTTATAAAGATTGTTGAATTTAATTTTAAAGAAATTTATGATTTTTTACTTCATGAACTTCCATTGAAATTTTCAACATTTATTCTTATTCGTCGTAGATCTGAAGTAATGGTTTGCATTATTAATGAATTAGATGTAAAGCGATAATTCACGATAATGACCAAAATAAGAAGAAGTCATTCATGCTTTTCTTTGCGGGGATTCTCTTAATAATGTGATCTTTGATCGTAAGAATGTATAAATATGAGGAAAATGTTTTGGAGGGATTCACATTCTAAAATAAAGAGAATAGAAGAGCGTTGGAACTTCAATTCTGCTCTTTACCCTCCGAAGAGGTAAATGTGACGCATAAAATCACGATGAATTCGTAACCAGAATCGCGTTATAATGTATGCAGCCATGCGTGATTTAAATAGAGTTAAAAATTAAAGAGACGTTTTTGAAGCAAACTTAGATGGAATATCGCTCTATTCGAGGATTAGCTTGCAAATTCCCGAAACATCAATATGAGGAATGCGAATCCATGCTTTTGGAAATAGAAATTGCGTTTTCGCGAAACTGCACTCGAGTGGTGATGTAAAACGTCATTCGTGTCACCGCGAACAGAGTAAAATGAGACGTAATGAAGTGAGAGCGTGATCTGCATTTAAACGTGTGCATATCGCACGCTCAATCAAACTTCGTGGAGTATTTTGGAAATCCGATAATTATTCCCAAAACCTTTTCATCAATTTTTGTTGGCCTAAATAATCCGTTATGATTCATTCGGGGAATTGAATAATATGAATTAGTAGTATAAATTACTAAAGTTATCATGGTGTGGGGTTTAAACATTGCACAAGAAGGACCCCAAAAATAGGGTTCATTAAATCCGGTTTCTCATTTCGAAATTAAGATGTTTTTATGCAACAAAATATTAAATAAAACTGTGAATAGATTTAGCCGATTATTCTAATATTTTATTGTTATATTAAGTTTTTTAAAGTACTACTGTAAATGATCGCTCTACGTTTAAATTACGACTGCATTAATGTTTTCTATAAAACTTAGAAAACTTATACCCTCGTCAAGGGGGCTACCAATGGCCTTCGCAACAGTTACCTCTTTTTTCCTCTTTAATATTGCTTTTGTTGATTCGCATTAGTTTATCAATAAGTTATTGATGAATGTTCCTTTAAAAAGAGAACGCATAAGCGACAAGCATCAAGAGCCTATGTTTATTGTACCGTTGTCAATAACGACTATAATTTCTTTGAGAAAGATCACAGTATGTTCATCTGAGGTCTGCTTTGTCCGGCAACAATTCCTCTTTCGCATTCTTCTTCATTCCTTGTACCGATCCCCGAGGGAGGTGTTCATTTCACGGATGCCGTTTGTCACTGAATCGCGCCACGGTGTTAAAACCACGAGGTCAAGCGTCGTGCTCTATCTCGCCTTCTTCAACCTCATCTCGTCTCCGTGCATTTATTCGGACCGATCGGACGGTTTCCTTACAAACGCTTTCATTCCTGAATTCGTGTCACGTGATTAGATCAAAGGTAGATTGACAATTCTTAATTTTTATTTCGGATACTAATTCAGGTATCGTCGAGAATATCACATCGTAAGTAGAAGCTTCCAGATATAAAGCAGGACTTAAGTATCTGAAGTGCAACATTAGATTATAATACTTATTTGACGGCAATTGTTATGCTTTTTCTTTCCAGTTTTAGGCTTTGTCTTATCCAGCTTCACTTTATTGATTTATTCTTGGGATTTTGACATTTCATCTTAAATGGCATATACCCCTGTGTTTCTTAATGCAATTTATCCTTAGGTATTACATACATACATTTAATACATGTTGTTTCTACCTATTTTTCCAATCGACTAATGCATCGGAGATATAGTCCAATCTTATTTTTTGCATCCTTATCTGATACATTCTTAATATAGTTATTTGAAATTTCATTTCAGATAAGTCTGATTTATTTCTTTTAATTTTGTTGGTCAGCACCATAAGATATACAACATATTGTTGGAACTGCCGTTTCATTATAAAACTTTATCTGAGTTTTCTTTCCTTAAGTTTTCCCTGTTGTTTTCCTTGTCTTTTCTGCAACTCAAACTAAAAAGGTTAAGTTAATAAAGAAGAAGCATCTATGTGGAGGAAGCCCAGTTTCTGTTTTTATTACATCGGTACATTTTTTCTGTATCGCGATCTAGTTTTCTATGTTATACTGACAGTAGGTCAACGATGTCGTTCTAATAATAATCCCTGGAATATTACATGACTCCCTAGGCATACAGATTGCAGGATCCAGAATGTTTGGCAGCTTTCCCAACATCTTAGGTGCTTTTCTGCCAAAATTAAATGCCATCGAAAAGGTTTTTTTCGCGTGAGGAAGATTTCTTGAGAACAAGACCAAAGATTTTAAAATGCCCGCGACACCGTTGTAAAATGATACTTTGAATATCGGAGAATATGCAAGAGTACGAATGTTTCTTCACGAAGAGCGATTAAATTTAGTTGGATGTCTCTTTATGCCAAGATGAAGTACCGAGAGTAGCGATATTTTTATTTTCGTCTCAAATCAAAAAGGATTCGATATTGGAAAGGAGTTGCGATCGGCACTTATTCGTCAATGATTCTATGTATCCTATGAAAAAATGGCCGTTTAGCATAATTGGTTAACGAAGCTTCCCAGATAGACGAAGATCCCGGCTTGGTTTACCGTCAGACTTTTTTAAGTCCGTTTTTCCCTTGGGTTTTTCTTTGGTGCACGCCCTAAAGCGCAAGGCTACCTCAACTCTTTTCCTTGATCTTATTGATGCGTCTCACCTTCGGCAGTGGAGATGATACTACAAACTACAATAAATATACATAAACCAACCAAGGAGGCAATATTAGTGCATGAATTTTTCAAACACATTGTGTATGTACTATGGGTAATAATTTATAGAGACTTTCATAAGTCATCGATCTGTAATATGATGCCAAATATCTTATAGTACATTTTTGTTTCAATTTTCACTCTAGTTGCGTTTTCCATTTCATATGCATCATTTGAAAACATATGTCGTCATCGACTTTATCATACTATGCCAAGGCTGTACCAGATCAATATCCTTCAGCCGATACCCGTTATTCGACCCGCGAATGCAATTCTCAAAAACGCTATCGATTATTCGAAGACCCTGTTTTCCACAAAGCCTCACTGCTTCTGATTAAAAGATCGAAAGGTAATTGGACTGAGCGCTTAACCAGTTCGATTCCCATTTTGGGAATTGCGCGGGAGACAAAGGGAGGCCAATCACGCGCACGCCGCACTACCATCTAATTATCCAATTAAAGGCGGAATAAAAAATCGATCGGGTCCGCGATAATTGATCGGATATAGCTCGCCGTGAATTTTGATATCGGGCGGGTATTAATTCGGTTGGCGATAAACGCCTCGCTCATTTGGAAATGCCATTCGGAATGCTGCTCGAGTAATGGCTCGTATCCATGCCAATCTTTGTTTACGGTCGTCATCCTAAACGCCCAAAAGTGCCAAATTACTCGAATGCCTCGGACGCTCTCTTTAATTTGCGATTCGTCTTCTAATCGACGTCCAAATTCATTCTGCCAGTCGATGACGACGCCAGGAATTTCATTTTGCGATCGAATCCGAGAGATAAATCGTAAGTGAGGGGATTTTGCGGATTTCCGTGCGATTATGACAAATTGAGCGGCAGAGCGAATGTTCTCTTAGCACCGATGTTCACTCCCTTCACCAGACCTGATATAATGCTATGAATATCGCCGTGTTTCAAGGTGATTATATCCTTTTAGTCTTTGATTGAAGGAGATTAGCAAAGAGATGGAAGGAACGTCAAGATCAGTTGAAAATGTACCACTGTGTTCCATGAATTTTTCAGAGAGGCAATCGATTTGCCAATAAACATCAATTTGATATCTGTTTGAGTGTATGCGCTTCCGTTATACCTTAAAACTTGTCATTTTTTAAACTAAGTAGGGCTGAAGTAAGCTCAATCGTGTACTTATAATGAAATTAGGAATTTATAAAGCTACTTATTGGATAAAAAATTGGCCAAGCTATCAAATTACTATAGGAACTATAGCATAAATGTTCGAAATAACTTAATTTTATTATATTTCCAGTTATAAATTACATTTATCTTTATACGTCATGTATTTTTATTTTGATCGGGTAATATAGGTTTAAAAAAGTTAATTTTGCTATTTTTCCTTCGATAGGAAATTCCAAATACATATGTTCATGCATTTAGCTATAAAAGATGTATACATAGGTATATCGAGGTCTCTCCCTCTACCGGAAAGCATTAAAAACATAAGAGCTTAATGAGTGAAACAACCAATAGGAGTAATTAAAGAATTCATGGAACGATCGATGGTCTCATAGTTAGGTGAATGTAGTTATTTTCTAATTGAATTTTAACACGCGTAGTACATTCGTGTTAATTTACGATTTGTGTCTCAATAAAGATACCCTGAGAAGTATAGGGAAATAAATTGTATTACGATGCTTATCATAAAAGTACATGATAAAAGCATTGCAAGCTGATAACATAGTCTTCAAGTGTTTCAATGACGGTAAAAGAGGAACTTCCCCAACATAAGTCGTTTGGAATGTTAACTTTTCCTGCTAAAGGAATGGTATTTGTAAATGGTACAAAATGTCCAAACCACAACATTCATTTCCTCACATTCCGATACATTCCCAAATATTTCGTTTTCTCATCAAAGTCTGAATTTGTATATTCCGATTTCCGTGAAAGAGGAATGCTTCACTCCGCTGTTAAATTAATACAGCGATGGTGAAAAATTCAGTTTTCTCTCTATAGATGAAAACCATTCGTGGTTACTCCCGTCAAACAGATCTTTCACTGACAATCCAAATTAAAAGCATCAGAAGATACCGTCTGGCCTCATCTGGTCGTTGCAGTTTATTTCGTCGGTGCAAATAAAACGAAAGCCCTTGGGCGCTGTTGCCAATTGGCTCTATTATAACGTTATCTTTCAGCCCACAGAATGACGATCGTACGCAAACATGTTTCTCTTGATTTCACACAATCTTTTATTTTCGCCCGATTCTTTCACATTTGTTAGGTTTTTCCAGCTCTAACGCCGATGTTGACCAGACTTTTCTTTTAATTTTTCTTTGCTTTTTCGGTTTGCTCGGTTTCGCAGGCGTTTGATTGGTTTTCGACTTTTTTATCTCTTTTTTGCTGCGGATATCTCGGAAAATATCGGCCAGTCAATTTCCAAAATGATCGGCAAAAAATGTGCGGTTGTTTGCAGCTTTTTGGAGATAAAAAGAACCCTTAGAGAATTTCTGGGGAAAGTGGTGCGACGAATAAAATTCGGGTTTTAGTGAGTGGTCGGTCGTTACACGAGAATTGACAAGTAGCCATCAATAGTTAAAAATGCCTGGAATCCGGAATAAATTTGCCTTCTTGCGGTTGACATGGTAAAAGAAGGTTCTTGTAACTTATATATGAGTATTGAAACATAAAAAAGTATATAGAAATCGGTAAAAATGAATCTATCGTGATTAACCAACCTAAAAATAATTAAAACTATTCTTTGAATTGTTAAGCATAATGGTACCGTCAGTAATTCAGTAGTAATGGTTTTATATAGACATTTATAGTACAGCTATATTTTCTACAACAAAAAATCTCACCTACATGTAAGTTAATATACCAGAGACTCAGATAGACATAATTCTACAAGTTTTCTAAGTAATCCTTAGCGATTGAGCTGTATATTGAGACCCTCTTCTTTCCATTGACAACTAATGCTCTTACTCAAACCCAATTACCATTTTCTAACTTACTAGTTCTTCTCGCTCGCCACGCTTTCACTCAAATGCTTACGGTAGGGACTGATTAATTAAAGATTTTCTTACGTGCTCCATATTCAGCGCATGTATTGATTTTTGATGATTTTTTAAGAACATAGAGCGTAGATACTTTAGCTAGTTCTACAATCCAGTGCTCGTTCTCAATTTACATATTAAAACCGTGGCTCTCTCTGAGTAATAACTCCACTCATCGCTTATTAAGAAAATGCCTTGCTTAGGTAAAAAAACACTTACATGCTTACACAAATTTATCTAAGCCGGCCAGATGTTTCTCAATTAAAACAATATAATAACATATTTCATTACTAATTACATATTCAGCAATATATAACAAAATATTTTATAAAATTTTGTGTAGCTCAGTTTTGTATCAAGGGATTTTTTTATTATTACGGAGAAAGCATCTTTCTTTAGCAATGGATTTATTTTATTTATTTTTTATAATTTTTTTCTCTTTTATATGTCAGAGATCACCTTCTACTATTTTCGCTGTTCATTCTGTACCTAAGAAACATTCTTGAAAAGCGTGAAAATATTAATATGAAAAGAAGGTTTGTATACTATCTTATACTTGCAGTAAAATTCTTCCCTGAATAACTTTACGCATTTATATAAAAATATACCCTATTTTCTAATGCCAGCGTTTTTTTAAGAAAATAAATTTGGAAATGCGAAATCGGTCGTAGCAAGTAATTGGTTCCTAAATAAGAATTTACAGCTTTGATGTTTTAAATTGTTCTTACAATGAAAAAGGATGCCAAAAAGTTGTTCCATTTAAAGCAATCAAAGATGAGCGAAGCCTTGATGAGAATCCTTTGAGTCCATGCGCGTACATTTAGCAAAAAAATCGTTACTCGAGTAAGTACTTGTTAGTTTAGAAAGGAAATAATCCTCTAAAAACAGTTAACCTTGGTTACTGAAGTATCGCAGTTTGATCTGAGACGGAATCGTTCGCTATTCACAGTTTTTGCAAATGGCTCCGATGAAAATAGATTCTTGCAGACCAAGTCTTTGTTGAGTGTGCCAGTACTTAGCTTAGAGTACCTCTTCAGTCGTAATACTGCTGACTCGTAAGTTGGAAATGGATCCTACCTTGCAACGATCAAAGGCTATTTCGAAGAACCACTCTCAGAAGAGGAGGAAAAATATCTCTCCCTTGGGTGGAGCCATCATTTCGGCGATAGTTCCTCATATCTCTAGCATATCACTCGAAAAAGGCCTCACCTTGTTAACTTTCCATCCTCTCCACTCTTTTCCAACTGAATTCCCCTTCGCCCCCGCACGCACCGCCTCTCGGCGCACATAGTCGGAAGTAACTCGAGGGTTAGTGCCCGTATCGAGGGGGGCGATGCTAAAGGGGGCATGCCGAGAAGGGGGGCCTGCCGAGGGGCGGCTTGCAGAGGGGCGGACGCCGATGGGGGAAAAGGTTGTTAGGCAGAAAATGATGGAGGGCTCGGTGTTTGTGGAGTGTGCGTGCATTTGGGAAGGCTTTTTGGCCCACTTGGCGGGGAATATGAAGTGCAAGCCTTCGAGTTGATTGCTCCCTCAGGTAAATGCGCCGGCCGATGGTGTTACCGGACATCCGACGAGGTTTGCCTTATTTTGCGTCGCTCTCACACACCCCCTTCCCCCTACGCCCCCCTTCCCCCTACGCCCCCCTCTTCCCCCACCCTCTGCAGAATTTTGATCGGTGAGATGAAAGGCTTTCATTCGGGCACTTTTTCCAAAAGGGAGAAATTAAATGAATTCCGCTCTCCTGCACTTCTTTCCCCGTCCATTAATTATGTCTCGGAAAGAAAGTGGGTTTTCGCGAAAGAGTTAAACTATTAGGGGCTTTTAGATTGCGATTTAATGAAGAACGCTGGCCAATCAGGCGGTGGAGGAACGATATTACGGAGGAATGAAATACATTGCGGAATTAAGTGAATCCGGCAGTTTATTATCTAATGAATTCCGTTACCGGGAAATGAGAGCGGAGGAAAGTGAATTAAAGGCTGGTTTCTCGGAAATTCGAATGAATTAAAGCTTAGTAACTGTAACTGTGGAAATGAAAAGTTTAATAAAATTTCGGATGAACGTGATGAACGGAGATAAATAAAGAAATACGTTCAGAAGGTTTACTTCAATTTTCATAGTATATTCCATTTTAACTGTAATTATGTTTTTGCTTGCCAACACCTTCCAAATCCAGATATTAACATCAAATATATTTTTAAAACGTATGTCATGAATGAAAACTTGAATGACATAATTTCATGTTTAGTTATCCACTATTGGCTGAATGATGCAAGAATAAACTAAATCATTACCGTACTGAAAGGAGATGTGACAGCGTAATTATAGCAACATTAACTATTTAGCTATGTGTTGTTGTTACCGTATTTTACGGACTATAAGACGCACTTTTTTCTTCAAAAATTGACTCCCAAATTCTGGTGCGTCTTATACTGGAAATTAATATAAAAATTTCCAGTGTTTGATTTAAATTCCCAGCAGTCTTAAAAAAGGCCATATTGGGCCATATTCGATGCCGCGGGAAACCTATCTCTATCTGGGATTGGGTTGGATGGACGTGGTATGAAATTATGAATTGACCGAGTGTGTACAGAAGTAAATGTGCTTTATTGAAGAAGAGATCTCTCTTTTATTTGAAAAATTTTGTGAAAGAGAAAGGCAGGCAAATACAGAGCCTTTTGTTGGAATAAGAAGAAAGTTCAGATGACGATTTTCAGGGATTTTAAAGTTCAGTTTGGTTGTATAAACTAAGATAATTTTTAGTTTGGCTTTGCAATCTAATAATAAAATGGTAAATATGTTATATTTTTCAATTGCTTAGAAATTAAGGTGCGTCATAAAGTCCGTAAAATACAGTATTCCCTAAAGAGGACTGATGAACATTTGTTTGTCATTAAATTAGTTGTATTTTTCATTCGTAGATCACTGTCTCTTAAAACCATCTATATATATGTAAACTGTTCATGTCAAGTTTCAGGGTTTCATGTTTTTCAATAAAATGGAAATAAACTTTGTCTATCCTATAAATGTACACACATACTTGAATTACTTTTAGAATTATGAACAATATTAAGAGAAAATGAGTCCAGCTTCATATTGTTTCGGTTCTTGTATTCTTCTTGTTTCTCTTTTCCTGCGTGATATTTCTCTGCAGTGTTATAAGGTGACAGTATGAATTCCACACTATTCCGATTGCTTCATTTAGGGGTCCAATAATATCCAGATGAAAATGTCCCATTCATTCCACACTCATTTGTGCTTTTCAAGTAGTCGATTCGTGGTCTAGAATAGGCTCTAATCGCAGTGTAAATCACCGCTGTTGCCGTAGCAATTAATCGCAGTCCCAAATGAATAGTTCTCCGTCGCACACCCAAAGACGTTCCAATTTGACACCGTCTCCATACCAACTTCCAAACCAATCAGCATAAATGCGTTCTCCCGATGTCTATCTTTTCGCGACCTTTTGCGAAATTCCGTTTTTCTTCGCTATCTGAAGGAACTTCTGACCCTCGGCGTCCCCTTCGAGGGCTCTCCAATCCTCTCAGACAAGCGTCTCAGATGCATCGCTCGCTTTCCACTCGGTAATGCAGCTGAATTTGAGAGGTCACTTTCTAAACGAATTTACATAAAATGACGGAGCTAAGTTATTTCTATCCGACATACGTGCAAAAAAAATACAAATGGTATTTTCCCAAAGGAATGCGAAATTGCGAATGCGGATTTCCAATTAAATTCGTAGCTTAAGGAAAGGGTTGAGGTGACTTTGCGCATAAGGGCGCGCACCCAGGAAAATTCCTCGTTAAAATGTCCTGGCCGGGTAGCCTAGATGGTTAAGGCAGCCTCGCGGATAGAGGAAGATCCCGGGCTCGATTCCCGGCACTGTCAGGCTTTTTTCAAGTCCGTTTTTCCTTGGGAATTCGTAGCTTACTTAGAATGTTTCTCTTTCGTTAATTATGAAAGAACCTCTAATAAAGCCTCAAATTTCTGCCTGTCATATTTTGGGCTCATAAAGTCCCAAATCCGGTGAACGGTTCATCAAACTCTTAGCTTATGATAAAGGTGGGAAACTAAAACTCATTGACTAATAGTAAGACACGAATTTTTACTTTCTCCCTATACGCAGTAGGAGTTTAGTGTTTAGGAGTTATTCTTCAATAATGGTTAACCGGAAGTTGTTGTTTATCCAGAAATTGAAGTTTTTCATACTTATCTCTGTCAGAATGCAATGTAGGTACATACAATTATATACCAAAGTTGTAGATAATGTTTTTTACTACAAAGCTTGTATGAAACATTTTCCTGTAACACTCATTGTTTTGGAGTTATTTATATAATACCGGCATAGGCTTATGTTTTCAATAAATACGGAGAAAGTCATGTGTTGGCCACATCAGATTTTTCATTACTTAAATCAGAATAAAAAATAGTAATCAGGTTAGACGGGACTGTGCTCGGTTTAATCAGTAGAACTATAGTTTTGTTATTTCAATTCCCTTTCCGAGTTGTTTACCTTTCAAACGATAGAATTTGGTTTTGCACTAAAGGTACTCGTGGTCTTGAGATTTAAGTGTCAGCGTATAACTGAAGGAACTGTGAAGGCTGTTTTATTATATTCCCATCTACAGCTGTCTCTACGTTGCTTTCCTTTCAGAAAACAAGCATATATTGGTTTCAAATAAAGCAGGCCATTATTTTCAACTCAATCCCATCCAAGTTCGTAATATTACATTCTAAAGTTAGCTTGAAAGTATAACTTGTGAAACTTAAAATGTTTAACTTACTATGCGTTGCACTTTGATGAAATGAAAAGGAAAATTTTGCTAAAGTAGTCACCGTTGCAAATATTACGCACTACATTTGCCTTCCAAAATATTCATGAGATTTTGGAAAGGGAGGAGTAGATGAAAAGTCGTCTGTCGTGCACGATCCGCTTTTAGAGATAACCATAAAAATCGTCCGCCATTTTCATATTTTACTCGAACGTCGCTGTCTTCGAAATGTAGAAAGCCCCCTTCTGGTGCACAATACGAGGGCAATGGACGATATTTTCTCCGCTGTTTTCAGCATCCTCCGATGGACCAGCAAAACGCTGCTTGGGATGCGACGAAGGCGCGACAAACAAAAGGATTTCTTATCTGCGCCCTCTTATCTGGGGATTCATCGAATTGGCGCGGACATCGTGTAAATCTGGAATAAGTGGAGAAAGGGATTGTAAAAAGCAACAATAGCTTGACCACACCCATTCGCTCGGCCAACCCTTATCCTGGGAACCCTTCCTCAGACCACGTCTCCTTCGCATCAATCTTGCCTCCCCTCTTATCTCTTCTTATTTCTGCCAATCTCCGTTTCATATGATACTTTTTCTGCTCAGACTCAATGAAATTCGGAAAATTTACTGCGATGGACGATTTCTTCTTTTTTTTGCTATTTCCAAAGGGGAATCTTTTCGAAATGCGTGCGGCTTTTTATCGAGCAGAGAGTGTCCGCGTTACAAAAAAATTAAGATGAGTTTGTATTGGGTTAGAAAAATACTTGTACATCTGTTCGCAGTAATAATAATCTAAGTTAGACGTACTAAATCTCGAGCAGGAATACAAAATATAAGACATTAGCAACGATTTAAATCGGCTTTTAAGATGAAAAATGGCAAAACATTTTTATTTTACCACGCCAAGAAGTAGGAGTATCATCAATGGCAATATTTTTTTGCATCGACATACCATATTTTCTAATTGAATTATTTACAAATAAAATGTTTTTATCATAAATGCCTTTCGACTATCAACTAAATATAGTTAGGATTTAGTTGATTCATATAAATATATATCAGCTAAATCAAATTTAAAATAGACTTAAATACTAAGGCAGTCTTTTGTTGGGACACCTTCATTATCATTCTATGTTGCCATTAAATCCATTTCTTTAGACGGTAAATTGCTGTAAGAGCAAAGTAAATGTAACTTTATCTGAGGTTTCTATATACTTTCACTATTCATTCAACGACTACATAAAGAAATTCAAGGAGATAATCTTCATAGAGCCACCACTCCTGTTTAGTATAAAAATAAACGTGTATGTTTATATAAGGTATAAACATATTTGTCTTGAAACACTTACCAAATAACCGTATGATCCAGTTTAATAATCCAAATCTACACAATCCATCCTTGCTTAAAAAAATAATGGTTAAAAGTAGTTTAATATTCGGAAGACTATAAATAATAAACAACAGAAAAATTTTCCGAAATAATATTAATTGGTATTTTTTGTTGTTTGTTAATTTCCTCCATATTTATGAGTCCCTCGTATAGTCCTGCTTACTTACTCCCGTGTTGCTGACAAAACACTAACGTTTGTTGACTTCCTGAAAATCTTTTGTGCTCGCGTTATCCGAGTTCAAGATCCGGAATCAAAATACGAACTCGAAACTGGAATGAAAAAATCTCAGCAATTCCGCTACAATATCCGATTTTGCCTGAAATGCGAATCCCCGAACATCTGCTTCCGAAATCTGAAAATTGGAACACCTCGGAAATCTGACGCCAATATTGCTCACCAAATCTACTCTTTTTCTATTCCAAACTGTTCTATTTTCGCTGCATCTGAAGATACTGGTATGGCGTGATAACAGATGCTAGACTGAGGAAAATGAAGTAAAGTAGTAGTGCTATTGATGCCATTCGCCATTAGAGAATTTTATTTAGAAAAAAGTGGACGCTCTGAGTTCCCCCATTTTTTTATTTTTACCCGATTAATTGCTGTGTGGTCTGTATTGCGACAAGCTGTATTATTTTTAACATAACCTCAATTATCCTAAGGAAGGAAACTGATATTCGTTTCCATTTATGGTTGCTCAGTATCATAGTTTGAAAGCAATATCTAAAATGAATGAATACGGAAATTTTCCTGGTCACTTTAAAAAATAAAGAATAGATTCTGTTGTTAGTCTAGCGTGTTTTAAAATACGTTGAATAGACATGTATGCTGTTGCCTTTCCCGCAAAATATTGTAAACGCAATGAAACTAGATTTATTTCCTTTGCCTCTTGCGTATTTTGTTTATAATATTAATTATTGCTTATTTTATAGGTTCAAGCTACTGTGTGTGCCTCATTTTAATGAAATTACATGAAATGTGTTTAACTCTAACTTCCTTTCATCTTTTATAGAAATTCGTTTTATTTGAATCTTACTTGCAATCATTCGTCAAGTTATTCATAAAAAATAGCAAAACTTAGTAACTTTAGTTTTCCTACTAGTATAGGGTACTTGTATTGAGTTAGGAGTGGATAATTTGATAAAATTTTATTTTTATGGCTAGAATAGCTTCAAGCCTACCTCTCCCATTAAACCCTTCACTAGAAAAACAATTTTCTTATTTTTTTAATCTTTATTTGACTTTATTTTCCATTACGTTGCATAGTTCCTTGATGACAAAATTTCAATATATTTCTTTGGCTTAGACAATCACTAGGAGATATCCAATCTCAGTGAGTCTGTTTGAAATTCTATAAGATTTAAAGACCAAAGAATAAATATAACGTTATTTATTTCTGTTGCGAAGTAGCAGTCTTCATTATAATTAACACTTTTCTTTCTATAACTATTTTTGGCCACTAAAACCAGCTCAAATTGTAAATGGTCCGTACTTAACGAAGATTAAATATTAACTGATAAGGATGAAAGCGTACGTTTTCCCTGCAAAAGAATAATAGCTATAAAACTCATATCTCGAGAGCTTGAAATCTGGCGTTGGAGCGACCATTGCTTCGTTAAGAGGAAACAATGGCATTTGGCCCCAGAAACATCTGATAACTTCACCGGATATTCGTACTTGTACACCGCAATAACCACTCGCTAAATCTAGAAACGATGAATTAACAGTGGATAATCTCCGCATAAAAATGCTTATCTCGCTCACATAATGGGCTCTTTTTTTAAGGGTCTCTTTCCTCTCCCTTTGTTTCTTTTCCCTTGCCGTCATCGAGTCCTGATTGAACCCTGAGATAGTGCCCTCAATCTTCGGCCCCCTCTTCGCGTGTTATCTACGCATTAGGCGAGAAAGTATCCTCCGGAGCGCGCCTCCAAAGATACCACGCAGAATAAACGGCCTTCGGAGCCTCTAAATCTCGAGCAAATTTTCACTTTCTTCCTCTTCGTCGATAAAGCAGGATTCATAAAATTTTAAATTCCCTTCCCGAAGCAGCACTGCCTATCACGCCACGGTTATTCATGTTACACAATTTGCCTTCGACACAGGTCATGAGTTGGATTACTCGAGCGAAGTGTTACCTCAAGGATTCACGGTAACCAAGTTCTCGAACTTCATGGGAATTCAGGGGCTGATTAAGCTTCGAGTCCTGATTCTTTTGGTTAAAAGGATCATAAAACGTACCCTCAGAGCGCCGTTTATAATCGTAATGGTAATTGTTATAAATGGCATACAATATTGCATATCAATAGTCATTTTTATGAACTTAGGTGAGAAAATTGTTCATTACCATTTCATTATTTTACTAAATTTCCAAATGCATGATGTATACAACAAATATTTCGCCATTAGAATTTTTGTAGGAAGCAAAATATAATTCACTTCCATTAAAAAGAAATATTTTCCACGATTTGAAAGATGGGCATAAATGGGTTACGACACTCCATTGATTCCAAATGAATCGTGAATATTCTTAAAAGGGAAAAACTACTGACAAAACTGGAGATATAGTGAATTATTAATCATATTACGCTAAAATGAATTACATGTATTACTTACATTCTAAAGCCTGATCCCCACATATCAACTTTAGTGAAGCAATTGGATAAGTATACTTTAATGAATATATGAATATAAGAATAATCCTTATAATTTTATTCATTTACTTGTCAAATGTATTTGTTGGTCCTTTTCCAGTGCTAACAGAACAGTTAAGAAGGAAAGCGGTAAAGTATCAATCGTTAGAAGGAAGTTGCGCTCTGAAGAATAGCGGTTCACGGTTACAAGTGTCGTGACGATAAAACTTTGTAATGAACACCCTGAATTAATTGCAGCGGGAATAAACAATCTATGATCAGTAATTCCTTTCCAAAGTGATGCAAGGTTGAAGGGGGCTCATGGTCTCCGCTTTAAGCCCTTCCCGGCATTCAATTCCCTCGCCTCTTATCTCCTCCATAGATTTCACAGCGCTCTGCACTTTCCTCGGAAAACTCTTCACCTTATTTCTGAGAAAAACTGAAGGAGTTTGTGGAAGATGGAAGAGAAAATGGAGCCCAAGGAGTGCATCTCCATCGATGTTTACTTTTGATACACATTCGAATTGCTTTCGCCCCTCTTTCACCCGCAGTACTCCGCTGTAATTCACTGAGTGTTTCTCCTTTCATCACGTTCGACATAAGACGGGTCTTTTCTGGACGAATACCGCGCCCGAACAACATAAATAGAGAAGACTCAGATACATATAAAATTAGAAATTAAATATAATTTTATCATATACTGATTTTGGCTCCAGCTACAGAAGCCCTGATCTTTATATATTATTGCAAGAAGCAATACAAACTTAATTTATGATTAAAGCTGAACAGATCATTTCATTTTATATTCACGGTACTCAGTTAATGAGATTGGGATACTTTATCATTTAAAAACGTGTATCCGTTGCAGGAATTTAAGGAAAAGTGTTGGTTAGGCTGCCTATTTCCTCCTGAGGACTCTTGAGTTGATTCAAATCCTTGCTTCGTCTACCTCTCTTTCGTAATTTCTTGTTTATTAGTTTCCTCGTTATATCTTTCCTTCCGTATCTACTCCTCTTCCCCCACTTCTCCAGTTACCCACTCAGACTTCCTCTCCTCCAAACGATTACCACTCTCTCAAGTCGTCCTTTCAAAGGTTTTCCTCAAAACGGTTTCATTGCTGCGCAAACACATCGAGAAGATCTTCCCTCAACATTATAAATTGCCTCGATGCAATTGGTCAAAGCAATTCATTTCCGATTATAATTTTATACCTTATACACGCATTCCTCAGTTCCTCCCGATCATAAGTATTCGAAACTTTTCTTCTGAAGAGAAGAACTTTTCTTTGCAGCCGAATCCTCAAGTTTGATGTAATTTTGGAAATGCTGTTTCTTGAAAATAGTTCGTACTGCCGAGAAATACCTTTCCGGCTTATTTGAAAGCAGAAAACTTACCCTTTTCGATCCGCTTAAAGTGATGTTTACAGAAATTTATCTTACTTCTCCTTTTCCAAAATTCGTATAGTACTCTACCCATTTTTTTAGAAGATTAAAGAAATTACTTCAATTTGAAGTACCCGCGATGCGATACAACACAATTTTACTCATTAACAGCCGTATAAAATTTTTTATGAGTACAAAACTCATTAAAAATATTGAAAAATCGTAGTTCTGACATAATATATAGTTTCTACAATGTTTTTATGTTCATTATATTCTTTCGAATAAATTTTGCTCGATGGGATCTGTTTCATTTTTCTTTCGTTTTTAGGATAGAATCTTTTTAGATATATTTGTATTTCTTTAGGCAGTCAGATAAACTGGTTTATTGATCTATTTTGGCTATGTTTTCCTCACTGAGTTAAACTATATTTAGTCAATGAAACAATTGCACAATGATGGTATGAGATTTTGTATAGCATTCAATGAGTGATCAAGATGAATTTAGCAGTATTATACTTCAGAAGATTAAATACGATAGTGGCCTTCGACATGTTAATGAAAATAACTACAAAATAAAAATTACATGCTCTACATAAATAATAAAACAAGTTAGAAAAAGTGGCTAAATTATAACTATATTTAGATTGCTTTTGAAAAGGATCGAATCGATAGGCCTTCTCAGTTTAAGGAAGTTCTTCTCAGTGAACACACCTTGGTTTCTCTTTCAAATTTTTATCACCAATATCTTTACTTTTCAAAATATTACATCATATATTTATGACACTCTTACGACTTTTGAATAAGGTCCTCGATACTTGTAACCTCTTCAATTCCTATCATCATAAATAAGAGTTAGCGTCTCGAGAAATACTTCCTCTTCAATGTTTTAATCTCGATTAGTTTAATCCGAAATTAGTGACGAAAAAGTGAGATTGCAAGGATCAAATATTCAGAAGATCTATTTTTTAAAGTTGGGCGCTTTGTGACAGCAGAATATTAAGTCTCTCTCGTTGGAGCGTAGGCAGATTCTCTCAGCGGTTTACTCGGAGAGAACACTATCACATCCCTCTTCAATAATACTTCCGAAAAGAAAACGTTATTTCAAAGAGACTGATATGAGTTAGCAGCCATCGATGGAATGTCATCTCCATCCTCTGTCGTAAGCCACGCGGAAAAAACACTTCTTATCGTATGGTTCGAGAGTGTCGCAGCCGCAGGGGTGCCGTAAGGCGGATTGATAGCTCTGCTCGATAATCTAGCGATGTCTCCTCCGGGGAGCTATCTCTTCCTTATGGAGAGCCAACGATGCGTCTTCGGAGGACCCTTTTTTATTTCTTGCAGGTACGCACCGCAGAGTTCTCATCTTCCGTAAGCGCTCCCCTTCCTCTAATTCCGGTTTGCATGCTTCGGAGGAATTCCCCGCGGATGCCTTACTCTCGTATCGGCGAAGAGTGTTTCGGGAGAAAGAGACTCGTATCTTTCGTAATATAGAGAAACTTTTCGAGAGAAGTGCGCTAAATTTACTTCGTGAATCTCACTTTGTATAGAATTTCGGTGTGGGTTCGCTTAGGAGTGCGGAAAGGTGACATCGATGCAGACTTTGAAGGCCAATGCAATAAAAACCGAATCTTAAAATTTATCATAAGGTCTTGTTATACTTATAAAGTATCTGTTTCATGCGGAGAAATTTGGAAAATGTTTCCGAGAGAACAGTATGAAAACTTTCATAAACATATTAAAAATCCGATTCCGTTACAATGGATCGATGGAGCATAATATGAACATTTCTTGAAAATTCGCTGTCTATTTTTATCGCATTCTTTTAGAATATCGTTACTTGCTGATTTTTCCTGTCGAAACAGCTAGTATTTTGTTTAAAATAGAACTTGACTTTTTTATTATCAGAGTCAACGTAATTATGAATGTAATTAATCACTAAAATATTGTAGAGAAAGTAATCGTTTGAAACATTTAAACCTTTAACCAAAGGCTACAACCAATTTGGATTCGTATTCAATTTGAAATGTTTAGGAATCTAGATATTTATTCAATTTCAATGACGGCCTTCCAAGTATTCAAATATGATTTTCGAAAAAACCTTGGTGTTAGGATTCCAAATGGAGGGTACTCGAAGGATATTTAAATTTATTATATACACGGAGGACTTACCGCATACTTTATTTTTTTCTTCCACGTGGCGATTTTTCAATATCTTTTATGTACGTTTTTGCATCTAATACGGTTATTCAAAAAGTTATTTTTATTTTAGATGAAGGTATTGCGCAGAAAAATCATTCATTCCGCCGTGTTTCAGTGTCTATTACACGTTTGATACTATTTGTTGGAGAGTATTCATTCTCTTACTCGAGCCAAACTCGTCTGATTTTCATTATTTTTTCCCCTCCATCCGCGGAAAGAGGGGGAAATACAGCTCCGGCGCGTGGTGCTGAAGATTGAGAGGTGCGGTGCTTAGGGTGCGGAGAAGAATGGGGTTGAATGGGGCGAATGAATAATGCACAAGAGGAGATGGATTTAAAAAGAGGAAACAAAACAAGAGAGGGTGGAAAGAAAGACCTTTCCGAAAGTTCAAATTCGAAAATTTTAGCCAGAGTTTGAAATGGCATTTCGGTAGTTCCTAAAATCGCTTAAATAAACCTAAAACAGAGAAATTTTGTTAATCAAAACTATTTGTGATAGATACAATATATTTACTTTATATCGGTCAATACAGTGAATTTTAATGGGATACTCAAATTATTTCTTTATCTCAAAACAAATGAAAATAAATATTCTCCAGAGAGTGGAATTGACCGCAACCTTCGGTTCACTAAATGCCTGAAGCTCTTCAATCAATTCTCTGTCCATCATTTCTTCCGAGAATTCCTATATTTTCTTTGCTTGTCAAAACTTTCTCCAAATCGTTTTGAACCCTGGAATTCCAACAAAGCGTAATATTGCTGAAAACCAGCAACAAAAACAGCGAGTCTGCGCTGGTGCTGACGCAATGGAATCAGTAATGCAGAAAAATTATTCCACGAAAATCTATTTTGGGGAAAGAATGTAAGATAGATTTGTACTTTCACCTCAAATTTTATTTAAAAAAACAGTAACACGACAGGTTTCGAAGATGGATCGTCATCTTCTGGCGATCAAAATTATCATCCATCGTGGATTACTTCAACACTTTGCCTGATTCTGTGAACTATTTTGAAGAATTTGTAATACATATCCTGCAACCCCATTAATTTTTTAACCCCATATTTTGCCCACAGGAACAATGAGATATTGGAATTATATAGTTTTAGCATTTCATATCATAACACTGACGCCCGTGTAAGAACGTTTTGTTGAAATGTGCTATATTTTGAGAACGAAACTTTGTTTTTAATAAGATTATAACTGCTTTTCTCCCTTCTGTTATGTTTATGGGGTAAACATCGTATGCATTATTGTTAGGTGTATGCAAATCGATTATCGACGAAGTTTGTGGCATAATTTATCGATTTTACTATTTTAAATAAATGAATATTAAGTATGCGAATAATAGATATTACATTCTTTAAGAATTACTTATTGAGTAGATGGGGCATTTCACGCTAGAAATCTGAATCGTGCGACCAGATCTTTAGAGACTGTGCAATTGCTGGTTTCTCGCCCTCGATTTTAAACGATTTCATCAGTGTATTAGGGTTTTGGTACACTTTGAGCGGGTGAACTGTATATTTGAACGTCTAAGTACTTTGTAAGTTAAAGAATATTTGGAATTCAAAGAAAGTGAGCGTTTCCTTCGAGTCTGCATACCAAGCGTACTAGCGTCGACTAACTAGTTCAACACTAATTGTGGGTTGCTTAAAAAAGGCGATTGCAGAACTTTATTTCTTGCATAAAACTACAGAGCAAACAAATATCAATTACTATTGACATTTTTATTCGTGTGATAAAGATATACGACTTTTCCATGGGATAACTGTATGGAGGTAAACTACATTTAGAATTGAAAAAAGGTCGAAAATCACGTCAACGGAATTGCCAACGGCAACAAAACGTACGTATTGAAATTTTACTTATAAAAGTTTCAAAGCTTTTAAATGTCAGAAACGGCAGTCTTTATTGGTTTTATCGGAATAAAAATTTACTGAGCCATGCATTGATCATGAAATAATAAGACTGGAGAATGGATCGGAAAATACAAAACACACACGAAGTCCCAACGGTGTGATTTCACATGTCAAGCGACTGTCATCATTGTGCATAATTTAGGCTGAACCATAAGTTTGAAATATAAGCCACGGTTAAAGTAAACTCTTAGCTTTCCCTTTAAAAATATCATCAGCTCTTACAGCGTGAAGTACTTTCAATTTTCTAGCTGCAATCCGCCAAATTTTGTGTAAGAATCACTTCTGGAGTCAGAACATCTGAGTCAAATTATATGGATTTTCTCAAATAGTAACATAAACATTGCTGCTATGGTTTTATAAATGCTGTCGACTCTCGATAATTATCAATATCTTCTTACGTACTAGTCGAAGAAATTTAAGCACTAAACGGATACGTACATTCATAAATGGAGGTGTGTTTCTGAATTTCTTTCTTAGCAATTTTTGATTGTATGTTTGTATATGTTTGCATATAGACATATATTGTCTATGCGTGATAATTATCGTTGAATACATATCGATCAAATTATTGAACTCTACTTTTGTAGATAGTGGATAAATAATTATAAACTGATCTGGTTCCTTTTCAGCTGAATTTACGTGTTTTCTTCTCCCATTTCAATCATCCATGTTGGTGTTCTATAGTGTTTTCAGCCTCAGTAATAAAAGGCTCAAATGCTCGCAGTTCATCAACTTACGTATTTTCTCAGCCTTTTCAACTGTTTTCACCACGAAGGCAGTGTGACGTGTTTTGTAACGCTGAACATGTTATGAAATGAGAGCGAATTGAGAAAAGTATGAAGAAGATGTCATTTATATCTTCCATCAATATTTGTACAAGCGATGGCCTAAAATTGTGAAGAGAACCTTTAGTGATATCGATTTATCCAAGGAAACGGGCAGTTATCCAGTATTTTAGGCGTATTATATTTAACTTACGGTGGATTTACTTTTTTTGCATAATACATTATCCCACAGAATATCTGCCGTTTCCTAGTTTGTTAAATTACATTTCTCTTTGAAGTATTTGCCTCAGTTCTAATTACTCTCCCTGATCTCAAGTTCGCTTGTCAAGAAGGAAGAAGATGTATTTTTCATTCGAAACCATGAACCTCAACATGGCGAAATTCAACTACGTGCAATACTTCACATATTGTAGTGTTTATATAGATTGCGGATTTTTTTCTACAATTTAATAATTGATACCACCAATAACTTCTCACCCACCGTATATCAGTTAGTTTATTTACGCATTTCAAATAGTTTTTTGGTAAGACGGTGCATGAGATCCGAATATGCCCTCTATTGTATTCATGCACTCCATGTATATAGCAGCCAAAATTTAATTCACTAAAATAAAGCATATTTCATATTGGTATCATTGAGCACTTTACAGTACATTATACTATGGTGTCTGTAATCGAATATGCTTGCATATCACGTACCACAAACAGCTTTATAGCCTCTCAATTTTCTTCCTCTTCTTCTTCTTCCTTCCGTCTTAATCTTCCTCTCAATTTTTAATCGCTTCGTTATTGGACGAGGCAAGGATTGTGAAATACCAAAGATTATGAAAAATGTTATGTATTTATTGTAACCCCAGTCTGTAAGAACAAGGCGTATAAGAAATTTATTTTTCTCTTATCCCATCAACTAACGTCCACTCATGATAACTAGTACTGTTGAAATGAGTTTAATCAGCTCAACAATTAATAATTATTTATTTTAGGATTATTTACAAAGTACTTTTTTCTGAGATAAAGAAAGTACAGAATATAAATAAGGTATAACAGAAGCGGTTTTGTCTCAGCTACGGCAAATTTAAAGACAAATTCATCAATATAATTAATTTTCAGATGAGATAAGTGAGTTAAAACGTTTATAAATAAAATGGCATACGTTTCACGCTTCAGGTTCCCTGACCGTATTTCTTCCGAGACACGTGTTTCATTTACTCCCAATATGATACTCATTACGAGGTCAGCGTTCGCGGATTCTGCATCCAATTTTGCAAGATAACGATATTTGAACGCATTTACTCTTCGGCCGTGCAGATCGGAAAATTAGCTAATTTCGTGACCGTGGTTAGTCCGTGACCTGCCCTTTACGGGCCATTTCCGATTTCGCGCTCCTAAGAACCAAGTTAGTGCCGTTTTGCGCTCGGTTAGTCAATTAATAAACAGGCGCAGCATCTAAATCCCTGGAGCAACGCCCGAAAAATACGTCAGCGGCCATTGCCACTGCATCACCGATAGTATATCTAATCCAATCGTTTGGCTCGACGGTTTGAAATTGTCGCCAGAATTTGCGATCGCCGAAATAGGAAAATAGTCATTCGGAGCGTGTGTTTTCGTCAGCGGCCGCTTCGCGTTAAAACAGCAACAATTGACACGCGAATGCGCACTCCAAGATTTAGTATCGGCGACCGCGTGCGTACAATCAGTTAGCACGTGTGGAGAAGGCACATGTGGAATGGTGCGAAGATAATCTCACTGGTGTTCGTCTGTGTAAATGTGGGTGTAAGGTACGCCGCGTGATATCGTGGACTATTTTTTTTCATTGGAATCGATACAGATGGGAGTCGAAATTTATGCTCTTTTCCCTGCTCCGAGTGCATAAATTGCGACCCATTTCCCCGAACTTTTTCCTTTTTTATCATCCCCGGAATGTTTTCCCCTCGCTTATTTTTCTAGAAATTGAATTACCGCAACGTCCGCCTTTTATTTTTACGGCTCCTCCCCTAAATATATATATAAATTTTTCCGCTCGAAAATATGACCGGTTCCGACCGATTATTGAAAAACTTGGGTGTGCCGTGGTGCTAGGGTGCGGCGGATAGTTATGGCCTGGGCTATTTTCATGAGTTGGCGCCAATTTCGGCCTTTCGATTAAATTGTTTCGGAAACTTCGGAAAATAATATATCAGATGCCGAGAGTCGTAAATGCTTCTCGAAGGAATTACGCCCCTCAATTAAATGCTGGATTATGTAGTTGCAAGTAATACAAGTTTTTTCCGGAGCCACTGGAAAATATTTAAGGTTTTGGTTTGCAGATAATTTTGATACGGAGTTTTCGCCGTTTATAATTCTCCATTTTAGCATTTAAAACATATCGTTTGATAAAATCTGTGAGGAGATATTCGTTTTGTTTGCATAACGGCTACTAAACATGCTTGTTAGAGATGTACAATTTATTAAATTCACTCTCAGAAAGCTAATTAAATCGGCTAATACATATTTCTTTATGATTAAACCTCTATTGAAAGGGTTTTAAATGCATATATTCATGAGTTAATTTTGATATTTTACAGCTGATTTATTTAAGTACTTTCACAGAGTAAACTTGTGTTCTTGTTAACCAAAACTCATGCAATAAAAATGCGAAGCTGCCCTGAATCAAAACTAACTATTTTTATTGGTAGGATGACAGCAAATAAATGAAAAAAGAAAATCATAGTGGATTGCATATATTTAATGATAAAAAATAACACTAATTATCATTCTACATAAAATTTTAATGTATTTTTTGTTTTTATATTTATTTTTGTTTTATATTTTGATTCTTCGACGAAAGAATAATTGCTTTCGTTCTAGTTGTGCTCAAATGTACTTCTCTTGCCCCATTGCTTGGCTTCCCATATCTCACGCTAGTCCTATTCGGGTCAATGCACTGATGGCCTCATTTATTCACAGTGCTCCTCGTTATTCTTCTATACTTGCATACAGATTCCGCTACTGAGACATCCTTGTGTATTCATTGAAGTTACGCACGTTTTTTTCTCTTTCCATATCAATTTCCTCAATCAATCTTTCACTTATTCTCTTTTATAACCATTCCAATTCTCCTCACACACAATCTCTCCTTTCTGCTTTCATCCATAATTCTGAATTAACGCAGAAATATTTCTACTTGTAAATGTATATATTGTGATTAATTCTAGTGCGAAAACTTTAATTGAGATTCAGGTTCAATAAGACTAATCTTAGTATAATAAAATAAAAATTATATTGAAGCTGATGCTTATTAATAGAATGTCCTGCACTCATAATTGCTTGCATTGCGTGGTAACAATGGCATACATATAAAGGATCACTAGGGAAAATAACGGTGAACTGGGATAATGTTATATTTATCCAACAACAAAAATGTTTATTCGATCGAACTAAACTTTGGGATCTTCTTGCGAAGGTCTGGAAATTATCTTATTCAAATTCTGCGCGATAGTTTGTAATATAAGGAATCTGAGGAAGTGAAGGAGGAAGTCCCATCGACTAAGAGAAGAGGTCTCTTTCTCTGGTCTCCATGGGCACATTCGCAGCAATTCTTACAAGTTTCCGCTCCGACCAGACTTTCCGAGAAACAAGTCTCGTTCGTTCTTTTTCCGTTCGAACTTGGTCTCTGGAGTCATTTCCTTCCATGTGACGCAACGGCGACCCTTTCCCGGTTCGCTCCTTTTACTTCTCGATCACAATTAGAAAGGCCTCCGATATAATGGCGATCACCTCTTTGAAAAACAACGCGCCCTTATCCGGGAGGTTGTTACTTTTAACTCTTGTCAACTCGAGAAGGTAATTGTTCCTATTCTATACTTAGTTTTAGTTGTACTTTTCAATGGGTCTTAATAGGCACTCCTATTGTGTTATGAGCTGTTCTATCGCATAAAATAGTACGTACATCAAGTATTTTGCCATATATTGTTTGCACCTGTCAATTCATGTTTTTACCCCTCTAGATCATTTGGATATGCAAAGATGTGAACTGATCTAACATGTGGATATGTGGTTACGATTATGTTCTTTTGCTTGTAATAAGTAATATAGGATACCAATGTTTACTTATTACAAGCAAAAGAATATAATCGTAACTACAGATCCACATGTTAGATCAGTTCACGTATTTGTATATGTGTGGCATTCGGAGGATGATATAAAACATACGCTGACCTTATCCACGAAAATATCAGGAATTAGTTCATAATTTATATTAGAAAACCTGCAGCGCTGAATGAAAATTATAAATATTTTATAATATTCCAGTTATCCTCGTCATTCATCTTATTCGTACCGTTTTACAATATTACTATTAATATAATTTTTACTTATTTTTTAATTTTATTCCAATTGTTGTTACAACCTTAACGTCGAATGGAAAACGAGGTAAATTAAATGTATATACAATAATATAAATAATATTTCGCCCTTTTTTCGATGAATTTCCTAATTTATTCTGTTAAGTTAGAGGTTAAAAAATCTCCAATAGTTTTTTTCGCCGCTCCGTACCTCCTTGCCACCGATTTTCAGAAACAGAAGGGAAGCCAGGATTACCAACTTTCTAAGTCGGAAAGCAGTTTGCGAATGATATCATGAAATTATTTGAAAATCCAAAAATAAGAATGTGTTCCTCATTTAAATTTATCTTGCCGCAAATTTATCTTTTTAGACCATTTCAGCTGAGGATGAGGGAAAATTTCATCATTATAGCCCGAAAGAAATAAGTATGTGAGAATGAACAATGTGTAACACTTCGGTACGGTTGGCAGCGCTGTATGTTAAGGATCGTTAGGAATGGAAGTACTGGAATCCAATGCTCTCATCAATCGAACAGTAGTAACTGTGCAAACGCAATTGAGATGTTTTATCGCGCCAGAGAAGAGTTTCGAATTCAGTGTGAAAGTTGGATTTTTTTCATCGTTACCCATTCCGAGCATTCCTCGAATTCTTCTTTTTGCGAATTGTGATATATCGACCACGCTTTCCTCGCCCTTGGACAAACAACGTGGTCTCATTTATCCACGAATGATGACGCAGTTTCCTGTGCTGCAATAATGGAAGGCTATGCATTTTACTCACATGAAAATTTATATTTTAGATATATTTACTTTGGGTGATACTTTTCATTCGAATATTTTGGTGACACTTTCATATATCGAATTATGTGTACATAAAACCTATCAACCTATCATTATCAACTAAGGAAACGTTAGTTAACTCTAAAATTAGATAAGAGTAGATGTATGGATAGTGTATGGTGGTAAGATGCTAGTGCATTTTTTCGTGATGTCATAAAATATCCAGCAAATATGTTTAAATTAAAGTGGAATGAAAGAGTGAAGCAAAATTTGTATGGAAAAATACATAACTCAATCAAAAATATAAAATATAAAATCAATTATTAAGTCTAATTAGAAATTACACCTGAAATGAAGTTGCATCCACAGTTTAACCTCTTAGCATGTACAGAACACATTGATAATCGCAGATTTTAGTTATTAAACAATGTAATATGGAACATTTTCTTTTTTCAAACCATATCTTTGAATTGGTAAACAAATTATAAGGGTGGTGTTCGTAGATTTCAAATAAAGTGAATTGGTTCTTATTTTTTAAGTATTTCAGGGGAGAATTTTATCTATTATTTCAGTTAACTGCGAAATCTAAATTTAGCCGATATATAACGACAGATAGATGAGATACAATTCTAATGATAAAACAGTTCATTAAGATCAACCCTCATTTCTCACCCTTGAATTCAAATATATTTATATATAAGTATTGTGTTTTTCATGAAATCATTTACAATCAAATAGACCTATCTCACGCTCTAATTAAAAAAGATTCCTAGAATAGAAAATGGTTCAGCTTGGAATGAAGTCACTCTATCGGCATCGACTCTTCAGTTAGCTCTTTCGCTATTTATTGCTTTTGCCTCTCCCACTTTCCCTTTCAAATTAACCTTTCCAATTCCGCTCTCTCCCTCTTCTATTCTCGGCAATTTCCTCACCGAGACGCGATTAGATCTGCAGCAATGGATTCCCAAAGCGAAGATGTTTGGAGGAATCAGACGCCCTATTTATGAATCCACAGGCGATGATATATTATGATGACACTTTAAGTGAATACCGGCCACCTAAAAATCGCAGAACCGATTTGAGTCAGTATAAATTGAGGTGGATAAACTAAATAATTGTACCTCTGGTTAGTTATCGGATACTGTAAATTAATATATTAAGCTCTCCGCGCGAAGATTCAAGCCTTAAATTGCCTTCAGAAGAGGAAGAATAAAAACTTTATTAATATTAATAAGGAATCTGTAAATTAATAATTCATAATGATGGTTTCCATAAATTGTTCGAAAAGGTATCAAAATATTTTCTGGATATTTTTCTCTAGGGAAAAGGCTCAGCAATATAAATTGACTGGGAACGACCAATTACTCTCATTTGTATTACTATATTTTGCCACGTTTAAACGAAGAACTGTTAGCGACTATGATATTTATTATCGGACTCCCGGATGTGGGCTATCGGACTCCATGGGCTGGCGCATTCCTTGAAAGTGGTCCCGGATTCGATGGATGGAGCCCATGCGACTTAAGAAATTTAGAACGCTCTACACCATAGTGAAATTTATGATATAAAAACAGTGAATGGTGTATAGAAGATTTTGCCAACGTCATCGGATTGATATTTTTCCAATTCCCTTTGCTAACCTTGAAAAATACGATATTCTCTGCTCACTCGTGGCTTTCATTATCTATTTCCACCCTTCGTTATCCTTCCTTCTTTTATAAGATCCCCCATCGCTCCCCATTTCCTTTTTTCCTCATTTTCTTCTCGCAGTTCTGCTCCGTCACATCGTCGAGCCCACCTTTCTCTCCCTTTCCACTTGACATCGTCTTCCTCCCAATAAACCCCTCTTTTTTATTCTCCCTTGCGACTTCATTCCACACCTGACTTTCGCGACGACTTCCCCATTCATCTGCGACATCCCTGTCCTCCTTTATTTCCGATTCACATATCGTCTTTGAGTTTCCATTTGACGCTCTATTCGCTTCGATTACTCTTTCATCTTTGCTTTCTAATGCTTTAGATATTCAGGGGACTACGACGTTCCTTTAACGTATTCTTTCGAGAGCTATTTTTAGAAACAAAGAAAGGAATAAATTTAGTTTTAGCAGCTATAAGACGTTAACACACTTTGACACTAGATAAAACATAAACATTCATAGGCCTTTGGTTTGAGCGTACTGTTGATTTTCTGAACAGAATATCAGGAAGTAGGGATTGTTTTACGCTTAGATATAAACTTTTCTAAAAATGTATGTGGTATTTTGAATTCAAAATTAATTCAACTATTCAGCCTAAGATATGGAGTGTTAATGAGGAATCACAGCAAAGATCCAATAATGAATTTCATGGAAAAATTAATAAAGGGAGAAGAATTAATGAGGCACAAAATATGGCATACTTTGCACGGATAATATCGGGAAATAATCGGGAGGAATCACAGAGGATAATCAGGGTTAACTTATGAGAAACAGGAAAGGGATATTTTTAAAGTTAGGAATTATATGGAAGGTGATGAGGGGTAGCATTACTTTAAAACCTCAAAAAAGCAATGAATTGTTATCCTATGATGATTAATCAGAGTGTAATTATTGAATCCAGTGTTTTCAGGAAAGGTTTTGCTTCCGAAACTTAATAATGTGAGGAACTGGGAGGTCGTTGCAAGGGTAGAATAGCAAGGGTCTGTATGTATCTCCTGGAATTTGCCTAGGAAACGCTCTTTCGAGTTTAATAACGAATTTCCAGACCTCAGCCACTCATTTCCGTGGCATTCTTCGTTTATCACTCCCTCCTTTCATTCCTTCCCTTTTCATTCCCTCCTCGGAGAGCACACCTTTCTGCCCTCGCTTCATTATCCAACTTGGCAATATCCTCGCTCCCCTTCCATGCACGCCTTTGGATTAGTCCGGTGGAAAATTCGTGACCTGTTCGTCATTCTGCGCTTTAATTACGGAGTTTCGCTAAAGCCTTCCTCAAAAAACACTTCTTTAAAACTCATTCTTGCCTTTCCCTCCCTTATCTCGAACTCCTCAAGGCAGGAGAAATGCGAAGGAGATGGCAAAGATTGGATAAATCTACATTGCTACTCCGCGCTTTTCTTCTCTCGGGTTCGCTCATAAATAAAGTGTGGAGGGTGCTTTAGAGGGAAGACCTCGCCTCCAACATTATGCACATAAGTAGACCACCAATCATTGTCGATACTCTTGCGACTTATAGGTCGTTGGCGTCGTCTAAACTTCTCATAGTTTCCGAAATTTAATAACATCGCCCTCCTCGAGGGTAGATTCAAATTGGTGCGAAAATCATACACGGAGTCTTGAAAGTTAACTGGAAAAGAAAGACATGAATCGATGATGATTTCTCATTGATATAGGATAAAATACGTTCAAATTATCTTTATGAGGAACGGGATAGTAGTAGTTTACGTTTTAGGCTCATGGTTTCTGTTTATACCTCCATGTAAATGAAATGGCAGTGTGTTCGACGTTATTTGAATTAAATCGACTTGAAAATATACTATAAAGTCTAACTTATTAAGGGACAAATACATTATTTTCTTAACTACTTGAAATGGAACATGTAATCAAATTATACATCTATGTCTCGATAAAATTGGACATAAGTTTACTTCGATTATTATACACAAAACAATTTGTTTTTCTCCATGCAGTTTCGAATCTGAACTCTATGAAAGGAGTCAAAAACGGACCAAAAAGGATTATTTCGTAAGTGATCAAACGGTTTCATATTTGGACAAATGATGAATGCTAACTTACGATGAAAAAAGGTTCCTAAAACAAGCTTAGGTTATATTTACTCTGAAATAATACTATTTTTTAAAGTGATAGTTAATCTGTTCATTTGGACAACCGTTTAAAATATTCCTGCGATGCAAATCAGTAAGTTATGTTAGTCAAAACTATGAAGATACATGGCCATTCAATATCTGTTAAGGTAGGCTGCGTAGACTGTTAAACATGAAAGCATTATTCCGTAATATACTAAGATTTTTGGAACGTTAAATTGTAGAAATAAATCGGATATACCTATTTTCTTTCGTCGAAATATTCATGCACAATGTATTTAATATCACATAGAAAGCTTAATATTGCCTATTAAGTGGTAGTGGTATTGTTAATGGTGCAGAGCATAGGTTATTTTGCACATGGATTCCCACCGGAAATCGAACCCGGGTCCGCTTACACCGAGGCCAAAAGCATTGCCCACATGGCTGCCTGGGAATCCCGCATCTCAAGTCAAGTTAACCAGAACTGTGACAATCGCCAAAATAAATGTGTACATTTCAAGAATAAAATTAAAATTTCCGAACTATCATTAAAAAATATATACTCAAAGAATGAATGAAGATGTGAAGGGAGAAGTAAAGATAAATTATACTAATGCCCTTTTGAACTCATAAATGGCTTCGATGTTTTGCTTACCAGTAACCAAAACTTCGTTAGCCGAAATACTTTTAGCATTAGCAAAAAATTAAAAATTTTAGATCCAAATAAATACACGATTGCTTGCAAACAGCCGAATTAGGTTTAATTAAGATTACTTTTACTCTTCTCAAATTAAACTTCATTTCACTATCTATGATACTTGTCATATTACCACGTAAAATGATCATTGTGCGTTTATTTAGCCTTGAAATTCCCTGTAGAAGATCAGCGTTCTCCTAGATAAAGTCACGCGCTATCGAAATTAAGCCACGATTCGAAAGGGTTCAAACTTAATAAGATTTCGCGCGAAAGGCAGCCACGTTTCCTTCTCTCTCCGAATTATTTATCCCTTCCCAACTCCACTAAACGCAACCTTTTCAAGGCAAGATTGTGTAATCGGCGAGAAAAACAATATCTTACATCCATGAACTCGGTGATCTTAGCGCAGTTTGTTCCAGCATCTCGTAAGAAGATACGAGAGAGGTGTTTGAACGACTTCAGACACTGGACAAAACGGATATTACACTGTAAAGGAGTTCTTAGCGAAGGAAGAATGTTAATGAACGTCTCCCACTTTATATTGGGGAGCTCTAAAAGGGAGTTGCTTCGGCCTAAGTTATGAGGTCGAATACTTTGCGGGGTGGAGTGGTATATTTCCCAAGACACAAACGAGCACTTAAATATTGAATTATTATGCGCCCCCAAAACAAATTAGGCAAACTCCTCCAAAGTTGCTGCTTCGCGAAATTAGAGGAGCTGAGTTTTTCGGATTCGAATTTCACGTTATAATGACCGTAATTCTCTTTAATTTATATTGGGTGAAAAATCTAAGAACTGAAAAAAAGTGATTTAATTTGCCAAAATATTAAATTAAGCCTCTCGAATTTATTATCGTGGAAATTTTAAAATCGGAATTAGCTGGTTTGTGTGCAAAATGTACTGATCTTCAAAATTGTTATTTAAAAAATATTATTTGAAGGTCATTAAATTTATTCTCAGTTATTTTTTTCCTCATAAATAGCTTATTTACATTTAATAGTTACAGGTACAGCTCAATTATGCAAAATCACATTCAACAGATCAGCAGATCATTATTATATTCTAATATAATTTATATCTTTATATACACGTTCATAAAAACTACATGTTTACATTAAAATTTTAATAGAAAGTAACTTAAGTTGTGTTTAAGTATTTAGTCAGATGACACTAAAAATATATATATGAGAAAGAAATCCTTGGTATACTGAGGAGAATAGAACTCGGCAAGGCCATGATAAAACTGGAAAGACAAGTTCTTTTCTCAATTTAAGTCATTTTTGATTGGCGTTGCAAAGTGGATAGACAACTCCTGTATGAGCTTAGGTTTTAATTTATAAGGAAAATCCACGAATGTAAGGATTCAATATTCAATATATTGAAATTCGTTGACATCTCGTTACTCCACGGCATAACAATCTCTTGGAAAACGGACGGTTTTTAATTCCTCCGCACGATGTTGGAGGCAACTGCAAATAACGAGCACTCAAAGATAGAATGTTCCGACACGAAATGCTTCCTCATCTTTGGCACATTAACATATCAATCCAACGGCTTAAAACAGCTGTTACGAATCTGGAACTAAAAAATGGTAGAGGTTTTAAGTAAATTAATAAAATTTCTTGGCAGTCAAATTCAAAGGCGATGGGGTATTGGGGATTGCCGATGATTTGAGAGAGGCTGCCAATCACGGACTAAACTCTTTCTATTCATTCTTTTACAGGAAAATGGAATCTCGTATCATCTGAGGGAGAAATTGACGTTAGTTGTGCTCGATTGAGGTTTCAATCAATCCCAGAGATGAATGGGTTCCCAAAATGTAAAGAGGACATAGGCATGGATGAGATCAATTAATCCATTGCAATTGAAATGCTACATTCGATTGTTTCCATTCAAGCGAGAGTGATAAGTGGTCCTCTTCAGAACTCGTTGAAAATGTCAAAAATTATTACTCCGACCAATGCAAGCGGTCGGCAGCACTTCCGCTGCCATTCATTTGTTTGCTTGTCATTTGCGTGTCACGCCATTTATGATTGGAAGCGAGACAAGGAACTTTTTTGTCGTTTTGAAGAACAAAAATAACTAATTTATCGATTTCGGTTCGACACACTTTTATAATGACACCTTTGTGAATGACCTGCTGAAGAAATCTACGTATAGGTATTCCCGTTTGTAAGGTCTAACTGAAAATATCTCACGATGAGTAATGAACATGGATATTGTGTATCTAATTGCGTTAGAATTCGCAGTAGCGTTCGCAAACTTACATCTTTTTGCCAGAAATATATTCAGCCCGAAGGCCGATTGGTACCTCACCCCCTCTGACATTAGCTGCCAAGAGTTAGTAGGAGGGAATGAGGGTTGATAGGCAGGGTGGGGAGTGGGGTAGTTAGATGAACGATTTACGCGCTTTTTTCCTTCGTTATTTATGTGTCGACAAATAAATAACTATTTAATTGAAACTTGTATACCAATTGGTAGAAACGTGAATTTAAAAATGAATGGACTCCATTGAGTAGTAATTAAGTGCATGTCCAATAACGAGGTCAAATTATGAAAATTCAACAAATTGAAAATAACGGGATAAATTCTGCCGGAGTTATATATTTGCTTTATTTTCTTGTGGGAAAGATAATTCGATAGCTCACAAACATTAAAAACTGACTCGAATTGTTCGTTACCTAAAATATTGGCTTTCCTCTATTTCTCCCCCAAATCGCTATCACATTACATTATCCTTCGGAGATCAATTAAGGACACAATGGAGTACAGAGATCGCAGCGTTCCTCGCTAACAAGATCCGTTTGAACAAACGATGCGCTTTCTCAGCCTTATTAAAGGAGAATGTTTGTTCTCTTGTTTATTTTAGTATCGCACGTGTATGATGCACGGCCTCAGAAATGCAATGCAGTGGTTAAGCCCTCGTGGATGACAGCAAATTTGCGCACGGGCTATCTCGATGCATTTCCCCATTGTGGATTTACGCTATTCATACTGTATCTAAAATAATATTAGCCTTATTAAAAGCTTATATGCTTAAGAAAATAAGAAAAGGACGCCAGCTTTCAGATGAAAATATATTGCGTATTTATGATAACCCCCATAGAAGAAACACCCGATAATTGATTTAGTCCTTCTATAAAATAAAGAAATTTCATATAAAAATGTAGAAACCTTTTCCTTGGTTCACATTACGATAACTTTGATTTTCCATTTCTTCAATTTCTACGTTGTAAAGTTTACTGAATGATGAAGAAGAAGATTATTGTACTTTTTCCACAGTAAAAGTTTATTAAAAACAAATAAAAACAAAAATACACGACTAGTTTCAGCGATTGATCGCCATCATCATCATCATCATCATCACTTGATGATGGCGATCAATTGCTGAAACTAGTCGTGTATTTTTGTTTTTATTTGTTTTTAATAAACTTTTACTGTGGAAAAAGTACAATAATCTTCTTCTTCATCATGACGTATTTCCACAAGACATCGCCAGCGACTGTGAATTTTATAAGTTTACTGAAATTCTAATTAAACATTGTGCCAGCCAAATCATTGGAGAAGTATGTATTTATTTTTTCGAAGACATTTCTGCATTCAAGAGTGGTTTAATATCTATTTAGTATTCATTCTTTTAGAGCTCCTTTAGATCATGCCTTTCTGGCTACTTTTTTTGCGTTGTGAACTCTACACATTTTTTTTTTAAGTTAATTTGATTACAGATCGTTGTTACGATGATTTTAGTTCATCGTCTTCTATTTTATGTCATATAATGTAGCGAGATTTAGAGTAATATCCTCCCATAGACGTATACTCTCTCGAAGCGGACATCGGCGGTGTTACTAACATTACGTTTCAGTGAAATTCGTGCGCATTTCAAGCAATGAATCTTGTTTGCGGCTCTCCTTCGGATGACAAATGGTGGGAGTGCAGGTGCCCATGGGTGCCACCAAACACGGGGAGATGACCCCGAAGAGGTACGCAGACTGATCGTCGGGACGAGGGCAAGCGGTGCGTCACGTCCTCGTTGAGATGCGGTCATTAAGAGAGGACATCCCTTGGGTGCGTTCACCTGTCTCAAGTCGGGCTCCTTGCAGATCTTGCTCCGGTAATTGCGAACATTGGAAAATGTATCGGTGAAAGGTGAACTTTGACTAGATAAATGTTAGCTATATACAGGTTTAGTGAATATAGGAAGTGAATGTGCCTTCCATGTCTTATCGTAAGAAATTATGAAGACGTCCTTGGATGAGGATTGGAATCGGTAGAAAATATTAGTATTAGGAAAATGAAGACATGGCAGTCTCCCGAAGTCAAAATTGGAAAAAGAAGCCAAATGAGGGAATTATGGAAGAAGACTTACGTTAAATGATGGAAGGCGGACAGTACTTCTTGTAGAATGAATGGATTTACTAGGGACATAGCGGATAAGGGGTCAAGCGTAGTTCTTCTTTTCCAATATTTTTCAATTTCTCATAAAATAAACCATTCTCTAAATTATTTTTTCATGCATTATTTAATCTGCATGCTCGTTCTAAATTTAAGTTTCACTTTAAATGGAGAACCGTATACATCCACATATAATATGGAATTTTAGTGGCATAAAGAACATTATTATTGCCAGTGTAACTTAAGCACAGAATATTAATGAGATATTGTAAGATATGAGATATATATTTCAATCTCATCGATAGACTAACATAAAGCAGCTTAATCAAACGCAGACTCTTGTCATATGACAACTTCGAGTAAAGCTTCTTACTCGCGCGAAATCAAGTTTGATTTCGCGCTAAAATGCGCGGGAAAAGAAATAATTTCGTTTCTCTTAATCGTTCTCTTCCGTTTTTTCCCGCCCTTTTGCGTAGTCTCAGTGAACGAGCTTATTGCGTGCGGACAACATCTGCGGGGGTCCTGCCAATATAGAATACCGCTTTCAACCATATTTATATATTTAATATTTCTAACATCTCTAAAGTCAACGATATATTACGAATAGTTTACATTTACTTAGCTCTTGTGACTTCTCATTAGATTTTGTTTGAACTTGTGAATTGGTACGTTTTCTTTATGACTCTATAGAAAGTCTTGGCAATGCTATTCTTTTATCTCCTCTTATTCTAATTGCATTTCCTGAGATATATCAAGGTATAATATCCACTAATGTTTTTCTGGATTATTTTCACAGACCTTGTGATGGACTCCCATACATGGAAGGTGACAGCGTTGGCTAAAGATTTTCTTCAACCCTTGGATTGCGTAGGATTCCATTGTAGAAGGAAACTTCGCGAACCCTTGCATTGTTTGATGCAATTCGACTGGAAGTCCTGCAGGAGTTGGCGGTTAGGGAGGCCTTCACATCGCCAAGGATCATCCGGAGACCTTCGTCGGTCGATGTGAGTTATCTTTTATGCATGATTCAAGATATGTTTATCCTTTTCTTTCCCTAAACTCACCCTCTTTAGTGATGGACATCGTTAGTCTCTGATAAGAGTAGCAATGATTATTTAGGTAATCCAGTTCAACGATGCGATTCCGTATACTTATTTATATTTCAATAGTAAATGAAAACATGCTCAGGGTACCTAAATCTAGAAATCGCCTCTATGGTTTGCTTGCCATGACCTTGATAGAGCCCAAATCATATGTAATAATAATAATTATGCCGTCTTTTTATTTTATGGGAGAATTTTAGCCTTTGAATGCCATTCCTCCAATTAAAACCTTTTTAAAATTTGATTACTTTTTTCATTTTTTCTTTCAATTAATAACACTCACAGTCAAACACACACTCAACCATTCCGCAACCGGAAAAATCAAATTAGCAGGGATTTGAACCCGAGACGTGCTAGCACCATAACCATTCCGCCACCAAGGCCAGTACGTAGATGCTCTCCAAGTGAGGAATTACACGCTCGGTTTTGGTTAGCATGCTTCGTTTATACTTAGAAGCAACTCTTTGTGAGAGAATGGAGTGATGTTCGTGCGGTGCATATTTTAGGCAGTGATTCCAGCTTAATTTCATTTCAATTTCTAGGAGTAGATTCCAACCGATTTGGTTTCATTAGATAAAGCGCTTTATAATTAACGAAGAATCGGAGAGGATCTGAAAACTTGTCAACAAAAAGGTGGGTTAATTTGAGACAATTTATGTTTGATATAATCTCGGTTAACTTTATCACTGGCTTTGTCTCGTGATGAAGGTAATAGAAGTATAGAGACGTGGTTAGTGTAACCTTCCAATTATCCTACGTGAGCTATTTGGAGGTTTATTATTTACTATTTTATCTACTCTTTAATTTATAAATTATCCATTTTAATCCATCCACTCTTTCTTGTAAATAATGCATTTCTCTCACTTTGGAAATAAGTATCTGTCTTCGCACGTAGTTTCATAGGTGAAACAGAAAAAACTCTCATTAAATGATTCATGATTGAACTCGTGTGAAAATTCGCTTCATTACCTTACACGCTAATGTCGATTACACATTAGGTAAATTAATATTTAACAACTGACTAAAACATCTGGTTTATAGTTCAACCTTTTAGCATCGCTGCAGTTATTTTAGAATGTTTTGCTCCAAATGCAGAAAGACCTCTCATAAATGCCCCTGGGCAGTGTCCTGGTGGGCCGTTGAGATATTTGGCATGAGTCGGTTACAAATGGAGTACTACATTTCCTTCGGAATAACCACGGAAATTCGTGATATTCTCGTTGAAATGCGAATTAAAAATGCGCGCTTGGCCTAGCGTTAAGCGCCGTTTTTTGCTCAAGCGCTCGCTAATTAATTAGGAAGCGAAAAGAGCTGACTCGGATAGCCGCCGCTAGAAAAATTAGGACTGGAATCAAACAACGTGTAAACGGAACTCCGCGATGTAATGTAAGCGAAGATGTGATTGTTTTTTAAACTTTCCACAGACAATTCTGCTGGCGTAGCGCAAATAAATTCGCGAGCTCGGAAAATTAAGAATTGTCGTTCAATATCTCGGCTTCATTCCTTTGGTTATATTTCATTAACTCCGATGTCGTTAGTTTGGCAAAGATAAGCTTTTGAAGCGTCGATTTTCCCCGTTTTGGTTTTTATACGTCGTGCTCTGATTCACATGCGAGAGAATATTATTCTTTAATTTCTTAACTTCTCTTCCGTTTGTTATGCTTCAGTTCCGCAGTCATTTAAAAAATCTCATTCTTTAATTGAGTAAATGCAGGTCATCCAACAACTTATTCGAGATACCGAGAAAATTTTGAAAGTAATATATGGTATATTTTATCATTTCATTTTAATGCATCCCTAATACTGAATTCTCCTTTGAACCACAACGACAACCAAATTAGTTTTATTATCTCTTATAAAAGCTTTTAACTAGTCTACTGTGCAAATTATTTCAATTTCGTACTATTTTATACAAAATATTCATTTACATTTACTTTTAAATGATTTAAAATAGGTCTTATTTTGTAATTACTGGTCAAACTGACCGTCCAATTGTCCTCACATGTATCGCATACATAAGCTTATTTATGCTATTAAAACCTTAATTTGAATAGGTTTATTGATTTGATATATTAATGTAGATTGAGATGTATAATTAAATATCTAGTCCTGCATCTAAGAAAGAAATTGCATTATTTCTCACGTTATCCAACTTCTAAATATCACATTCAAGGCATCCTATCAGTCTGTTGGTATCTCTCCTCTAGCTCTTTGAAAATGAGCTTTTTTGTTAATATTTAAACTGTATGATCAGGTGTGCAAAACACAAAACTGTTGGCTGTATGAAGTATCAGTGGTCGCTGAAATGAGTTTCATGAATCGTGTTGGGCCATTTCCCATTTCATTTAGTTTACTTGTCTATGGAATTTTAAATCATATCCGTTGCACCCGTTTTTCGTTTCGCCAATTTTTCATCGAATCTCCAATCGCAAAGCCGTAAAATAATGGGAAAACGTAATCGTAGTGTGGGATTTCCATTTATCGATTCGGTTGTCAAAATGACCGGAAAATTCATTTCGAAGGTCTTGCAAATTGACGCAGTCATTTAGCGGAAATGCGACCGTTATTAAATATTGCGATATTTCTTTGAAAGAGATTCATAGGCTTAAGTCGCTTTCGTTTTATCAATTTGCAAACTATGTTATGCAAACAAGGTGGCAGTTTTATTGCCGGTTAACAATGCAGTTTGCACAAGCGGCTGCCCTCCGGTTAAATCTATTTCAGAATAAATAATGAAATGAACGGCGTGAATCGGCAGTTGATTATTTTGTAGGTCAGCGCTGAATGCAAACGAGCGTCATCTGCATATCGCGGCCAATATTCGTCCCGTATTCAATGTTCGGTGAGCTATTTTTCACTCATAGCAGGTGCTAATGGAAGTGCTACGGAGTATTAAGTTCCCACTTCGCATTACCCACCAAGTTATTGGCGAAATCCATCAACGGCGATAGAGCAAATTTCGTCCTAAAATCCCACGGTTTGTTTCTGATCACACGAGGTTAGGTATTTAGTGAACGCGACAGAGCGCGCAGTGATTAAGTTCACTTACCTAGATGCTTTAGGGTCCACAAGATCGAAGCTGGAAATGATCTGAAAGGGAAAAAATAAACATTAGCAGATGAACTAATACTCATATAAATAAATACATTACTTTCACGTGCCACTTTTAACTTATTAGGTGCAAAAATTCAGGAAGGAATATTATAGGATTGTTAGTACAAGATATCGTTGCCATCATCGTTTTACAGCTGATGTTTTAGACCTACTACGTTATGTTACACCATGGTTTATGTATCTTAGTTCACTATGTGAACGATTACAGTTTCTCTTAAAGAAGTAAACTAAGAATATTATGAATAAATCTGAAATGAGGAAGTTCTTCCCTGTGTTAACTTAACAAAATGTAAAAGAAGATTCTTTCCTCTTCCCCAAAGTTTTTTTACAGTTATTAATATTTACGAAAATATCATTGATTTTTATTCTATGTGAAGAGAAAATTAGTTGCAAACAAACTGTTTCTAGGAATGAAGAAAGTTATATCTCTTCTTCAATTTTAAAGAAATTTTATTTATCTTAAAATACACTCTTTAAATGAGAATATAATTAAAGTTAGTTTGCAGAAATCAAACATTTCTATTTATATAAATGAAATATGTTCAGTATTTTTCTTTATCCTATGGTAGTGCCCATTCCCACAATAACGGATGAATTGTCACCTCAGTATTTGAGGTAATATACGTAACCTAAATTCAAGAGAGCGTGAAATTATCCGTGTTACACGAAACATTCAAATTAATTCTTTTTATTTATTCTGGAAAACCGATTTATAAAAAATATCCAGAATTTCTTTTAGATTGCTCCAATTATTTTATGATGAAAAAGAATTAATTTAAGAAATTTATCTCAAGGCTATAAATAATAATAATAATAATAATAATTATAATAATAAATCGTCTTTATTTGGGCGAGATTGAGACTTAAAAGTCTCTTCTTCCTTCTAACCCATCGTAATTAATTATAAAACGGGAAGTAGAAAGAATTAGAAGAATTGTGGATGTAAAAAACCTAAGAGATTCTTAGGAAAAAAATCCACTGCAGGAAAACACCCACAAGGAAGGGGGGTGTGAAAAACCTGCGCAAACCTACCGATAGTAATAGCTAAAAGATAAGAGAAGAGAAAAACATTCAAAAATAAATAAATACACTACCAATAAGTACTAAATCAACGAGAAGAAAAGCAACGCTCTGTATAATTCAGATTTTTTAAATGAACATGAAGAGATATGATTCATTTTAATGTAATCAATACGTTCAAATCTTCTTTTGCGCAGTCTAAAGATAGTGTTCGCACGTAAATATTGCTGTTACTACTTTAAAGAGGGCAATTGATAAATTTATTGCACCAAAAATATATTATTTACCGTTCCTATCATTAGATATGTCATTATGTGTATATTTAAAATCTCTATGACAACAGAAGTAAACAAAGAAGGGATTAGGGGACTCATTCCTTTTCTACTGTAGTCCAGGCATTTCTGAGGGGATTTGCCGCTTATTTGCGATTCGTCTGTAATTCGAGGGAATGTTGGCTTTGTGACTATTCATCCTTCGCTCTAACGGACTCCCTTCTCAACTCCAAAACCTACAATTTCCGCCGTCGATCCCAACTGTCAATTTTCCATCCTCTCTTCTTCATTTCCAATTCCAAACAATCATACCAATCTCCGCTGCACGGACTGCAATCTGTCCTCAGCTTTTTACTCCACTAACGAAGCCTGTCTACTACGAGTACCTGCCTAGTAATTCCCTGTTTCCATGATACGAACGGTTTTTCCAAATTGTTTTCCACAAAACTTCTTTCGTGCGAGGTAGGTTTTTTTGTTTATTTTTATTATTTTCTACTAGATGAACACTTTTACATCAATGCCATACTTAATTCATTATAAATCAATTATAGAAATATATAAAAAATAGATAAAACATCAGAAAAATCAATAACAACAGAAATAATAAGCTATAAATGATCATAAGGATATATAATAATTAAAGTTTCTGTTGTATCACACACAAGAAGGGTCATATATATTAATTCAAACAAACAAAAAAATAAAATATAAAAACTCACATAAATTAACATTGCACTTAGTTTTACACATAAAAAAGAATATAGGAATACGAAGAAACCAGAAAAAGCCAAATATTTCACAACTAGTTGATACGATGAGTTCAAGATTCAAAAATTATCAATTACCTATATGACATGATAGATACAATGATTTTAAAAAAGCGGCTAAATTGCGTGAAAAAATCTACAATGTCAGGAATTTCATTATCAGTTCCGATTATTCTGGAAATTGGTCTGTTATGCATATAGTTTAAACTAGTGACTAGTGATAGTGACCTTTATAAAAAAGTATTTTTTCCTGGCATTGTAAGTGGATGCACAGAGAGGTATCAAATTGAGTAATTCAAGGCAGGATAATTTATTATTTAATAACTCATTTAGGAAGAGTAGATCATTCTCTTGCCGTCATATAGAAAGTGAATTTAACTCTATTTCGCTATATACATCCTGGAAGGAAATTTTATTTATCAAAACCCAACTATCTTAAAATGATTCTTATGAAGCGTCTTTGTACTCTTTCCAGGCGATTAATATGACAGCAGTATGGAGACCATACAAATGAGCAATACTCAAGATTAGGTACAACTAGGCTACTGAAAAATGTTTTCTTTGCAACTGGATTATTAAATTCTTTTGTAGCCCTTGAAATGAAACCAAGCATTTTCAGAGCTCTATTGGCCATTTGATTAATATGACTCTAAAAATTTAAGCTAATGTCAAATAAAATACCTAAATCCTTCACGGTATCAGTTCTTGTTAAGAATATATTATTGACTTGATAGTTGTGAAGAATCGGAGCTTTACATCGATGGAAAGATGTACATAAGAACTTACTTAAGTTCAATTCTATTGCATTGTTAAAGCATCAATGAATTATGCTATTCACAGCTTCCTTGAATTATTTTACAATCACTCATAGATTTGACTTTAAATAAAACTTTAAAACATCTTCATACGTAGTGAACTTTATCTGATAAATATTTTTAGCAGTATAATTTATAAATAAGCTAAATAGAAAAGGTCCTAAATGAGAACCCTGAGAGACCCCTGATGTCACTGCATATTCATAAGACATGCAAAGTTCAATTCTCACTTGTCTCGTTTCCATCAAATAACTTCTGAACCAGTTATGAAGATGGCCAATGATAGCTCCGTAGTTTTGCTAATAAGTGGTTCATACATATTGAATCAAACGCTTTTTTAAAATCGGTGTACACGGCATGAAATTGTGAACCTTCATTAAATACACTCAAAATATAATTTTGATACGCAGTTAGATTCGTAGTGGTTGATCGGCCTTGATAGAAACCATGTTGCTCATTGATGATTGTGTGTTTAAATAAAGTACTGACAATGTCAAGGACAATGCTTTCAAATAGTTTAGTTTTGTAACTCTGAATTGATACCGGTCTATAGTTATGCACATCTAATTTCTTACCAGACTTGTAAATAGTTATAAAATAACAGATCTACATTTATACATGCTATTGTATGTATCGAATTCATAACTGCAGACAAATAGTAACAGCTGGTCATGGAATCGTGAATCGAAACTTTCAATAAACGATCCTAAATTAAATTGCGAAAAACGATATAATTACTTTAACGAACGAAAATATTAATAATATCGCATAGTAACTGGGAATACGTTCTCATTGCTATGCAGCGGAAGTGATACAACCTTCCTGCTACATCTACATTTAAGTATAATCGTCGTAATCACTACCCTGTTAATTATTTTGAATTTATCATTAATGAACTTGAATAGCTTCGCCTGAAAATGCAACATTGCTGCGAAATTGCGATTGTGGTTACTATTAATACTTTTCGTAATGGAATAGTACATTTTATAATGTAATGAGAGAGGGAAAGTATAATTTTGGGCATCCATTATTATTTCTATGCTGACCAGACATCTCTTGACATTCCTCTTCTATGAATACGGCCTGCGCACATTCGCCTCTAATTTCGACGGTGAACTCGCAAAACCCATGAGTGAGATGCGACGGAAAGCATATTAGCTCGGGATTTCATCGCAGTCGCGATTTCGAGAAAACCAATCAAAGTGGCCATTACAGAGACGCACGGCGATGCTCGTTTGTTCGTGTGTCGCTTACCTCCACTCCCCACTGTGTCTTTCCACGCTTATCCACTGTGGTCAATCCCCTCCTTGCGTCATTTCACCACTGTGAACTCGCTCCGACACAAAACGTCAAATGAGCCTCCGCATCGCGACCCGGATTTCATTTTTTAGTCTTCCTTATACCGGTGAGCTTAACAAGGCGTGATTCTCCGAGTGCAATATCAAATAAGTTAGCTAAACCGCGGAAGATTCACTTTATTCCACGAAGTTAGGCATTCATGTCCGCGGATATCTTTCAACCCCCACTGCCTCATGAATTTCGCTGTTTTTTGTTCTCTTCGTAGCACGTAAGCGAAATCTGAGTGACCCTTTGCCCTCCTCAATACACTCCTTCCGCATCCGATGCACTCTCCTCGGTTGCATTCCTCCTCACTTCTTCAGCACATCCTTGAATTACATTTATTTTTAGATGGAAAATTGTTTCCAATTGTCATGTAGATGTCGAAGTAGCGGGGATATACGAAAAATATATTCCTTTATCTAAAATCACCATAATTTGTTTTCTGCTATCATCGTGAATGGTCATGTTTAACTGGTTGAATTCTATCTTACTTTAGCGAGATTACCAGAAACGGGTGTCGTTTGCATGAAAAATGTAATGAAAGTGAGCTCTAGTTGAACTATTGAGAGATTTAACATGCATACACCCTGTTAAATGCATATTAACTCATGTTTTAGCGTCCGAGAGATCATTGTGATGAAAAACCTACAAATTATCCTAGAGCAAGTAATATAGTCTGGCCACTTTCCTGGAACCATCACCAGGCAAAATTATTTTCTTAATGTCCTTTACATCGAATCTTAACCAATTATTATTTACTTACCTTGAAGGACGCATCTACAAGTTAAATGATTATTTTTATCAATTATTACTCTAGATTTAGACTCAAATTTTCACAAATTATAGCAAAATATTGTACTGCAAGCAGCTACCAATCATGTGCAGTTCGTTTTATGATATTTTAATGTATTAAAATCAAAGTATTCTTACAATATATGAAAGTATTTCTTCCAACTACAAATTTTTATTACCGATTATGAATGTATTATCATCGTTCAGAAATTGTAGATACGAAAGATTTCGTTTTGGTAAAGATAGCGGTGTAGCCTGATTGTCTCCAAATGGTTATAATTATTAACATATTAACGGGAGTAAGAGACAGTTTACTGTTTCTGCAACCAATCATAATATTCAGATCAACATCTGCTATCTAAGAAAAGTTGGATTACATTGAGGTCAACCCTTTCACGTTGATCTCGATTTATTTCAAGTTACCGTAGGTTAAATCTGTACTCGTGAATCATTTTATATAAATATTTAATTAAATTTTAACCAGAAGTAAACAATCTTTTGATATTTACAAACGAAATTGAATTGAAATAAAAGCGTAAATTCTGTTTTATGCATTTTTCTATTCGAGAGGAAAGCAATGGTAAAACATTACCTATTTAGGGATTAATTTTATTAAGCGTAAACAGGTTTTACATTTTAAACTTACTATTATTTCTGTGATTTAAAATGCGTCGTCGTTGCAGGGTATGGAAAAGTGCCACAGTGAAACCACCATTTGTGTGCTTTCTTGCTAAAAGCAGCTCTCGTCTATTTTCTGACTTTTAAAAATGTTCGAATTCGAGTTAAATATCTTACGGATTTGGAGGCTTTCATAATTCACATGTTCAGTGCAGATTAAATCGCGTGCTTTGGACGAAAAATGCTCTCCTTTCATTACCTACCGTCGCATTCTTTTCAGTCACATGTATTTTGTGAATCCACCGTAACAGATAAGACCCGAGTAACCATAGAAACCGCTTTCACCTCTGTTTGCAAAAGTCTCGCTTTGATGTCATGCCTTTTGGAACGTTGTGCTTTTGAGTCAGCTTTAAATAGGAGCCTTCCAATTCCTTCCGTTTATGCCTTTTCCTCTTTATCGCCCGCCTATCGCATACACCGACACTAAACGCCGAAGGAGTAAAACCTCGTCTCAGACGAGATTCCGGATTTTTACGATCTTAAGGGATGTCCGAGAGATATGGAGAGCAGTGGGGATTAGAGGAGGAAACGGAAAAGATGGAGACAGCTGTAAAGCTCTCATTAAACGGAAATTGAGACTTAAGAGTGCAAGAGTACGTTTAATAGGGAAGATTGGAGGGGAAGCTGTGAATGAGGTCGCGTAGCAAGATAAACTGGGACTAATATATACTTATAAAACTGTACTTAAAAATCTGATGTGGCCAGCACATGACTTTCTCCATATATAAGATGTAAATATTTATCTACGACAGTAATTTCGAACTCTATATTCCATTTAAACTTGGAAGATGAGTGATTAATATATATATATATTATCTTTGACGACACAAACATTATAGATATTGTTCTTCGGGACATGATCGATGAAAAACGATGAAATTGGCCTTTCGCCCATAGAGCCTAGAGCGCGCACAAAGTACATAATCAGCAACTTCCGGTTTATCAGTATCTCATGAATAACTCCTAAACAATCAGTGATAAAAAAATACGCTTCAATCAAAAATTATAGTAAATTACATTTCCTAAAACTTTTGTTTGTAATAGTATATACCTAAATGTCATATTTATGGAGATATTTTGAAAACCGGAAATGAGCTTTGATGAATGAAGCTCGACTTCCGGTCAACCGATTTACTTCAAAACCTAATCAACTCTGACAGCATACACCACAATACTATATATGAAGTCTGGTATTGATACGACCAATAGTTTTCACGTTAGAGCGCCCACTAACACACACACACATACAGACACACACACACACACACACACACACACACACACACACACACACACACACACACACACACACACACACATACACACAGACATCATTCCGAAAATGGTTAAAACGTGTTCTAGGGACCCCAAAACATGTATTTCCGTTGAAATCTCGAAGTCGAATTTTTTCATGAAAACAATACTTTCTCTATACTTCGTATATGGAGAAAGTAAAAATGTGAAAGGCATGCAGTGGTTTAAACTACTGAAATAACGTACTAAAATGTGACCCTATTAATTAATTCTGCCATGAAGATGGTATTTTGATGATAATAAATTAATATCGATTAAGAAAATTGAATAATAATTATGTAAATAATCTATATGATTGCATTTATATTTTTAGAATTTTTTTGCGGTGTCTTTTTTACAATTTCATTAACATATTCCACTTAATCTCATATCTGAATTAAATTTCTCTCCAAAACATCTAAAAACTAAAAGAATACGGTTTAATTGTGAATCTTTTGAACCGAAGGTTGAAAACGAAGAACACCTCAAAGCTGTCTCGAGCTGCCTTGCATAGAGTATACAATTGAAATATCAGGAATTAGTACTTTTATTTAAATAGTACAAAGTAATAAATATAAACGAAAAATTCATACAATAGGAATTACATACGAAGAAAATTGGTGAGAATCATTCGATGAAAGAAGCGTAAATGTAAGGAATGAGGAAGAAAATGGTTCGCAGCTTGATTCGCTAAAAGAGGAACGGCTGCGTAAGTGGTGTCGAATGGTCTTTGCGACAGTGGCGTGTATTTGATTGGCCCATCCCTGTTTCTTCCCTTCTCTGCTAAAGAGTCTCCGTTTGCTGACATTTCCTGATGGGCTTTTAAGACGGCTGAAGACGAGGAAGTTTTTATTAATGTATTGCGACGGGGCTTTTAATAACTTTCCGTGGGTTGAAAGCGTTGAATCGCGTGACTATCTTCCGTAATTACGGAAAAGGTTCCGCTTTTTTGGATAAAATCGAGTTTAGGAGGAAGAACTGAAGGGGATTGGGAATTTCGCTAAGAAGACGACTTTCATCCTGCGAATCTAAGGCTATTTGTTTTGCGATTTTCTTCGCTTTTGAATACGGCACCAATCCATGCGTATCGTACTTCCATATTTGTGGATAATCTAAGTATTTCTAAACACTTCAAACAGTCTGCTGTTACTTGAAGTAGTTCAATCTAAGCCACTGAGCTTTTTGCTTAGTAATGTAAGAGAAAGTTACTTTTCTTTATTATACTTCGACGAGTCATATCATAATCGGGGATATCTATGTATAATTTAGCATAATTACGTAACAAAACCTATGCATAAACCATTTTTAATTTTTTGATGGTTTACGAGAATTATTGTATTAACAAAGAGTCATTCGATTAAAGAGAGATTCGTTAATTTACACACAAACAGATTTCATGGTTTCCGAGATCATTCAGTGCTCCGAGAAGTTTGTGAGAATTTAAATTCTTCTCACGTTACCCGGAAAATATTTCTGGACGCAGAAGTAACCAACCTTTTTCGAAGTTCGCCTATAATTAGTTTCGTTTATGCATATTTAAAATATTTTTACATTCAGTTTTATTCTTTACTATTTATTTGGAAAATTTCGTCGTAAAATTGTAATGTTACATTTGCTAGAAAAAGGGTTAAAGATTCTTTGCGCATAATGGCGTGCATCCAGGAAAAATCCCAAGAAAAATCTGACTAGAAAAAAGTCTGACGGGGCCGGGAATTGAACCCGGGATCTTCCTCTTTTTTCAAGTCCGTTTCTCGTTGGGATTTTTCCTTTTGCTTTACGATTTGGATAACTATCTAATAAGCTGTGTAGTAAGTGTGTCAGATTTTTGCACTCAAATTTGCTGATGTCCTTTAAAAATGATCAAATGAAACCCTGGTTACAAGACGCCGCCATTGATAAATTTAAAGCAAGAGGAATATTGCGAAAAAAAGTTTTATGCTGATAAATCCGGAATTCTGTAAACGCAATTCACTCTTTGCGGCGTTGCTGTTTTAATTATGGGGAAATAAAGCTATATTCTAGAGTAAATTAGAAGCAAAATTTGGAAAAAAAGTTAAATATGGCCCACATACATATGAGAGTTTTGGATTGAAAAAGTTATCCAGGGAAATTGAAGTTCTGGAGAACGTCACTCTTTTAGTGGGCTAACGAAAAATTAGCATAATACTTTATCAAAATTTCCATATACTGTTTGTAAACCACATCGAGTGCAGTACATGGAATGAGGATTTTTTAAGAGGAAACGCTTTGTGGGGGGATGAAATCTCAGATTAGCCGTTCCAAGATTTGATATTTTGGAATTCATTTGCAAACGTTGCAAGAGGCCGAATTCCGTGAAAAATAATTTGCCGAACACATCCCGCGTACTTCTTTATCTGAAATTCGCAGAATCGCAATTCGAAATCTTAAAACGAATATTTATGAGGAATTCACGAACTGAGCGAAGTATTTCTATCAACAAGAAATATTTGATACGTGATATTGCCATGACAACATTCGCTGCTCTCTGTAAAAGTAACTGGAGCAGAGGAATCCTTAAGATAAATTGGAATTTCCAAATTGCGTATTTCTTCCGGGAAATGAGTATTCGATATTCACGATATTTGTTCGATATTATCTCGTCCGAAAGGAGATCGAATGCGCAATGAATATTTCTTTTTATCTTTATTCGTGATCTCTGATAAGCTAATCAGAGCTTGGATCAGCTGGAGTTCTGCGTTGACTCAGTCGAAATGGCACTGCCCCGTAATTATCTGGTTGAACGGAGCCTTCAATTGCAACCTGTCAAGGCGTTCCCACTGATGGAAACGAAGCCTCTCTTGGACTATTTTTAAATCCAATTTCCATCGCACTGTTATTCGTCTTCTCCTCCATTTTGAAACTCGTGGATTGAAAGGAAAACGCATCCTTCCAGCTTCTCCTTCGAGACTTCCCGACACATTCTTGGCCGAATTGACCCTGTGATATACGATAGGACGTTGTGAGGCCTCCGATGGGATTCATAACGCCACTCTTATGTAATTTGAAGTCGCTCGCTTCCGAGAGCTTCTTGTGTCTTCACTTCCCGAGGGAATCGCACAATATGCTATTGGACCCAACGAGCTACTGCTTATGAAATGTCTTTTGCTCTTGGTATAGGTTCATAAATATTACCTTTCCGTTAAGAATATCGAGAGTTTTTCAGTTATCATTTATATGCTTATGTAGGTTGTACTTATTATGAACTGCTTCAGGTGTGACTTATTGTTAGATGTAAGACTCCACAACGTAAAGAAAGTATAGGAGAACAGAGAAAACGTGGATTTCCTATATTTCTATCTATTGAGAAATAATTGTCGCTTCACATTGTAGATTTTAAAATACTGCAATGATTTATATATTTAATGTTTACTAAGGAATATGTGTGTCGCAAAAATGTGAAACGTTGTCAGTAAATCTAATGTGTTCCGCTAATATTTAAAAGACAAGAGTTGCGCATAATTAACTGCTATAGGTTGTACCTTCTTTATGCTAATTCAGATATATTTCAGTAATGTAAAAACAACAATCTTTTAAGTAAATTTTACTAAGAAAGAAGGTTCAATTCGTTATATTATTTATCTATATATTATATCTAGAGTTATTCTATTTGCCATGAAAACGTAAGATTGAAATAAGATTTTTACGAAAACTGTAGTATTTATCAAATTCCCAAAAACATTGTCACGAAAGGCCCTTGCCTGAAAACATTAAAGCTATCAACCATTTTCCACGAGTTCTCTTAATTCTACTAAAGTTATCCTTTTGGTTAGTCTTATACAGAAAGCTTTAATATTGAATTATTTCAGTAGAAAGAGTCTCTCTTTCCTTTTTCTTCTTCTTATATCGCGGCTCCGCCCACTTTCTTAGGCATTGGAATTATTTATTCTAAAGGGAACCTGAAAAATCCTTATGACCACGGATAAATATTTCTGCTGTATTCTTTTAAACTCAGATCGGTATGGTTATTGATCCTGAGTTCTTAGTTATTTTACTCAAACTTGCCTCGAATGGAATTATTCGGGTATTCTTTGTACAGGAAACATTAAAGTTGAATATGTAAACTCATATGTCCCGCAAGAGAAAATAAGAAAGAAGGGTCCTTTCTTTTAATTCCTCAATTAACCATGGAAGAGACTATAAAGCTGAAAATTCAAAGTTCATTGATAAGGCCGCCTCCCAACTTCGGCGTTCGATTATGAACTCCGTTGTTTTCCCCTTTTGATTGACGTATCCACGATGACGACTTACTGCGAAAAGAATCAATCTCGTTTCGGGGCGAATATTTACGGGCGATAAACGGCGATGAACGATTAAAACAAAAGCGTAACGGACGGCGTGCGAATTGATCGATGGTCTCTGCTCGAAAGTGATTTTTTTCGTTAAATTTACACGCGCCAGTTAATCGGCGCGTACAGGGGGAGCTGTGACGGATGGTGTACGATCGCAATCCACATGTTGTTGCAGTAATCGGGGTATATAAGAAAGGGACGTACGCAGAATATATAAAATTCACCCTCTAAACGCATGCAATTTTGTAATGCTATAACTATATATTTTGTAAAGCTATCAATTGTTGAAGTTGATCATTTTTACCATTGCATTAAGTTCGGGACGCGTCGAGGAAATAGGATCAAATACCTCATTTTAATTTCCTTTCCGTAATTGCCTCTTTATTGCGACGAATTGAGCGGAGATATGTACAGTCTGCATTTTGTCTCCTTAAAATTGATTTATTTAAGTTAGCGGCCATATAATTCCGTACTCGAGAAAAGTATTTATGATATCGTGGGAATGCTATATCTATTCTTCTTGTGGTTAAAAATATACCATATGACATGATTATATTTCAGATTTAATAAAATCAGTAATATTTACCTTCATTATTGGTAAAAATACTAGATTTAAGTATTTCCTTTGATAAAAAAACTGGAGAAGTCCTTAATTATAAAAGAATATCCGCAGCTATAGAGAAAAACGCGTCTTATTTGCCTCACCCGTAGTTTTCGTCCAAAAGAATTAAGAATTCCCTCTGCGGCCCTTCTAAAGATTGACAGTCCCCTTTTGCGGCCCACAATCCTCCCCTTGCCGCAGTTTTTCGCCTGTTTCGGGGGCGTGCCTCGAAGATAAACACAAAACGAGGAAAGGTTAAAAATAGGAAGCATTTCAGGCTGATGACGAGGCCCACAATTAACATACCACACACGTCTGGACGATGACGGAATTTGAGGAGAAGGGAAAGCAAATGAGGAGGAGGAGACGAAGGGAGACGAAAGGAGCAGAGGATTGGGGGAAGATTGGCGGCGAGAGATGCTGGAGCGGAGCCAGGGACGAATGAGCATGTAAGAGCATTGTGTCCGAGAAATGCGACCTTTGCCTATGAGAAAAGAGAAGGAGGAAATATGTTGATCTCGAAGCTTATGTAGAATTTACCATAGTATTTAAAATGTCAAAAATATAATTATATTTGATTAATTTTGTAGCTCTTTTAGCCGAAACTAACATTTCTAATCCATTAGATATGGTTTTCCTCTTGCAATGTCGATGTATAACTATCCTAAGGTACTCTCGTGCAGGCTGATTGTGTTTCATGAATACAGGCTTCTGACGATACAAGTTTCTCCATCCCTGACATTGAAAACCGTGTATCTTACTGAGATATTCTATTTGTATTTAAAGCTATTAATCATACCTTTATTTGAAAAATATATTTAAGCTAAAGGATAAAAAAGGATTTCTTAATAAAATTAGATTAAAAAATAAGGAAGAATGCTCTTCCACACGCTTACACTCATCGCATATTTACTTTGATGAGGATTTATGAAAAGTTCGCTTATGACCGCATCGTGAAGTTGTGACCACAGAAACTGAATGTGCTTCTTCTTTGGGAAATTGAGAACATCCGAAAAACCCCGGAAAGAGATCCAAAAAGATCCTCAACTGCGCTCTTGAGATCGGATTCTGCTCGGATTGAAGTGGATGTTTGATGATGTTCGTATGAGGAGATGAAAAAGCCCGCTGTCGAATAGGAAAACAAATGAAACGCTGGAACGCGAAAGAGGAAATGGGAATTAGACGCAGTTAGAGGCAGGACAGGGACTTCAAATGGGGGACTGAATACCAATCTCTACTCGTGATACTCTCGCATACATGAGCGCACTCTGGCGGGTAATAACACGAACTACCAACTGCATATATGAGATTTCGTGGTTAACTCATCTCTGGCAAAAACTTCTTCTTTTCCCGTTTTGGATCCCCTTTCACCCCAATCTCTTTAACTTCATCCCTGCCTCCAAATGCGTTTCTTGCTCCTCCGTCGTCACTTGGCCTCCGAATTAGAATATGACTGCGCAATGAGATAAACAGTATTCGCATTGCGCCGAAATTCGGTGACCCAATTCCGGGATCACGTGTGCTGTAAAAATTCAATTTCGGAAATTGCTTATTATTCCTATTTGAAGAACTCTTCAGAAAATTGAGTAGATTACGGTTTCAACTGCATGCTGAAGCCACTGGAACGCTTTATTTCTTTCTTTATGAGGCGTCGCTAAAGAGATTATATTTCGTCGTGAAATCTAGGTCACGCATGGGATTTATCTAATTGATGATTTAACTCCTTGATGAAATAACTCCCAGAAACGGAATGAGTACCTTCCATGATATGCGTATCACGAAGAGCACTTCGCAAAATAATGGAAGCATTTGAGGTATTAAAAATTAAGATCTGCCCTTGTCATGGTGTTGAGTCCTGCATTGTTTACATTTACATTTACATTTAAACCCTGCAATCTTCCGGTGGCGTGTGGCAGGGGGTGTAAGACACAGAAATTCCTATCTAATCTGGAGACCTATTAGCTTTTCTAATACTTCGTGGGAAAAATTATCTGTCCTGGCAACAACTTCCCTGTATAGTTTTCTTGTTTTCTCTCGAAGGTCGCGTAAGTATATAATTGGAATGACAATATCAGTTATCTCTTCCCCGAAATCGGTAGTGATAAACTTATCAAAACGCTTTCGTCGATACTTGTTTCTTCTTGTTATGCCCGACAGCCTTCCCGTACCCCCAAAAACATTCTTAATATAATTTTTTATCTTATAAATTACCAGATACGCCAAGTGCTCCAGAAAGCGAAACCACTTTTCTTACTAGTACTTTATTATCATTAACCTATCCGTTAAATATCCCTTTTAATAAACGTGTTTTATGATCTTATGAAGACAGATGCAGCAGTCTTTACTTTATGGTGTTAGTTCCATCCGTATTCTAATCTCCCTAATACGTCATAATGCTCCTTTATTTTTATATTCTTCGGCCTTCTCGTTCTTCTACGCCCCACTTTATCCAACAGGCGATTGGATTTACCCTCCTGCGAAGATATTTATACATAAAGATATATGAAATTAGAGGAAGTGTACAATTCACGGTGATTTATGAAGTTAATATTCGTCAAGCGACATTGCGTTTATACAGTATCTATAACTGGTTAATGGTAGTTATCTGGGGGTTATACCCTTTATTTTATTTTTATGAGGTCGTTATTATTATGAGGGATTTCTAGCAAAAATCTAGAAATCCTTCCCCCAACTCAACCCATCCCCGGGGCAACGTTGCCGTGCGTCAACGGGTCATTTCTAGCAAAATCACGAAAAATCTTAATTTTCATCGTGGAACGTCGATCAAAAGACGCTTGTATCTTGGAGATGATAAATTTTTGCTCATTTGAATTGTTTGCAACTTTTTAAATCCTATTCTACGCGGTCAGTTTTTTTAAGGTCCCCCATGCTGTGGCGGCCGGGCGCTCAGAGCTGCGAAATCGAGCAAAGGGTCCGGATTAGGACGGCGACCCTACAAATTTCTAACTGAAAAAAAATAACGGTGAAACCCCCAAATAACTACCATTAACCCTATTACTTTGTTTCCGTTGCATAGGGTTGACGGAACAGTCTTTCTTTTAGTTCTCTCCGTTTGACATTCGTAGCATTGTAAGTATAAGTGACGCCTCAGAATTAGGTATAATTTAAAATACACACTGTTTTTGGCGGGAAACTGTTTCGGAAAGGTAACTTATGTACTACTTCCACCACCTGCCCGGGAAGTCAGAGATCTGGGTTCGAGTTTGTCATATCCCTATTTTTACCTCTGCTTATCTTCGATTTATCAGATACAGCCTTGTAAGTGCTAAGATATATCCTTAACTTCATAATTACGATTGAAATATCACGGGTTAAGAAAACGTTGTTATTCCAGTTTAACTCTTATTAATTGAACAAAGGAATTTCCGATGTTCCAAAGCCTCTCAATCAAGAGTAAACTTCCTCCTGAGGCTCTTCCGCCTTCAACAGCCAGAACAGTGAGAACAAATTCTGAGTTATGGTGAAGTGTCGATTTTAGGGATGGAAGAGTTATGCGGGACTCGGTAAGAGTATGTTCCAAGCCCTTATCTGATTTCAGAGTCGAATGAGCACGTTGAGGAAATTGATGTATTAGGATCCCTCCATGCAGCAGATATGCTGAAATTTCAGCTGTGCAAGTGTAGGAGGATCATTAAAATATAAGGAGTTGCCTTCAAGATAATAACACGGGAAAATATAAAATTCGTAAGACAAGTGAATTCGGTTTCCTACTAAAAATGGACGAAGTATTTTTCCATTTGTTACATGCATCAGTCGATCTGAAAAATAGGCTGATGGGCCACTGCTAGGAAATTCTCGCCAGTTTGGATTCAGGATAGGTTCCTTTGCTATGATAATAAAAAAAATTTGTTTCCCCGACAAAATTCTACTTTCAGAGGAATAATTTTCTTATCCTCCAAACCTCATCTGAAGGGGCTGAAGCGCAAAATTTTCATTATTCCTTCGGCCGAATTATTTTTCCTCCGAAACTGAGTAGCGGTATCATTTGCATCTGCCAAATCGTTTCATTAAAGCAAATAATAATTAAATTAGTTTGAGGATGATAATTAAAGCGGCGATTCGGTCGTAAATTGAAAGTTTGCGTGGTTTATAAAGCGGGATGGAGCAAAAAGAGATCTTGTCTGGACCGTTTGTGGTCCTCGCTCTGGGAATTTGGTCTGCGGTGATCACCTTGGAAACCACACTTAACGTGCAGGTGATAAAGTTTTCCACATATCCTTGCAGTGAATCCAAGAATGTTGCCTTCCACTCTTCCATTTTACTTCACAGTTCGCTATTCACTTTTGGGGATACTAAGTTCCTCGGGGTTCTATCCTTTGAAACGATTCTATGCTTGATAGCATTTAATTTTTTCGGTCATTTACCAATCACCTTGTTCTTCAAAATCAAATATTGTTTGTAGTAATGACACGAGTGTTTCTTCGCTTAATTTATTAGATAAAACTATGATTATTTCCTCTGGGAAAGAATATTTGCTCTTATAATGATGTACTTTACCTAGTATATGACTCATTATGAGTTATGACAATCTGCCTATCATCAGTCGCGCCTATGTTTACAACGCGAATAGTCGCGCGTTGTATTCCATACAACAGATCAATTTTCGGCCAACAGTGTAAAATTAATTGAACTTATAATTATTTCTGAGTACTAAAATTAAGTTAATAATATAATTTAAGAGGAATAATTTAAGAAGTAAACAACTTTTAGCAACAAATATTATTATTCGCCTTTATTTATTTATATACGTTCAGAGAGTACCTAAAAAGCTAGATGTCTATTAGTTCCGAAATTGAAATGCGTCTAATAAATTTAAAGACGAAATAAGTGAAAAATGCCATGTAAACGTTATGATAAGCAAAAATAGAGTTCACCAACGAAAAACCTACCCAAGCGGTGGCGCGTTGTATGTGTTACTACGACCATCTTTGTTTTTCACAGATTTACTCGCTTTCGCAGTCGGTTTAAGACTAAAAAGGAGCTTTTGACGCCTTTACAAGTTAAAGTTAAGTGCAATAAAGGAAAAGAACCTGGCATGAGGTACAAGGGACTACCCAGGTAGAAACAGGACCTAAGAAACCGTCTGTGTTGTACAAAATACAACGGCGCGACTGACGGAGAGTTAAAAAGTAATCAGAGTCCTCTTTTGGTTATTTTTTATTTCCTTAATATTGAACATTGTTTAAAGATCAATATTTAAAGGTGTTCGGTATGGCTTCATATTCTCAAGCCAATTGCCTGAAAACAAACATATTACAGTTCATGCATCGAATCCTAATGCAGTAGTTTATTAAATTTATTTGAGTTATGTTAATGAGTTGGAAAAGCGAGAGACGAAATGGAATCAATACTTAAAAGTAAAAATTGTTGAAGGATGCGAATAACTTGGAATATATGTTCGTCTGTTGGCGATATTTCATCGGCCGAGAGAAGTTCGCCGCCATTGATTAACTGCGCAGATTCCCTTGAGGTACTGCCACGCTTTGATTCCATTGAGAGTAGATAAATAAATAAAGCCTTGATCTCCCTTCTATCGGTTAGCTAATGCGCCTGCTCTCGTATTTTTGCTTTCGCGGAGACAAAAGTTACTTTTCCGTTCGATTGATGGGAGCCATCAAAGGAAGGAGCCGCGGGAGGAATATTGACGGAGTTCGATAATGGAAATGAGCGCGTGTTCGGTTGATGTGGCTGTGTGTAGGATGGAAGGGGGGGAGATGAAGGGGGGACATGGGGGGTGGGGGAAGATGAAGGGGGATCTTTGTGTAGCGTCCTGAGAGCGAAAACCGTTTGCGATTAGCGGCCACGGAATAATGCCTCTCATTCCGATTCCATGGAAACTGCAAAGACTCCGTGTAAAACGCCTTGTTGATCTCCTCACAGTTAAATGTCCATTCGACACAAAAACGTCAACATTTATTCCTCGAAAGTTCTTTGAGGACATCGTGTGACACGATTTTTGGGTCGAGTACGCGTTAGGTTCGGAAAATGTAGGAATCGGTGGATTTTCGCGATTACTTTTCCTTCTTCGTCGGAGGCATTTCCAAAGGACTGCATTCCGCTTTGTGGAGCTTTGTAGATGGAATGGTTAGAATTGGCGACGAATCTGTGCTTACATGACAGTGAACACCAGGAATCCTAGAAGAGCTCCAGAGGGATGGAATGCCTCAGACACTATCAAATGCACTGCAGCGGTACTAGATAGTAGTAATAGTACACTACAGTTGTACTAGAATAGAAAATAGATTAAGGCCAATTATCTGAATTCCGAGTTAGTAAAATACTCTTTACTTATGCATTCAGTATTCCCGAGATACGTGATCGTTTCAGCTGTCTCGTATTAAAATTATGACCCTTTCTTAAGATTGAATTTTTATCACTGTTATCGAAAGTAACGTCATTTAAATGTTACACCCTGAAAGAACTTACGAAATATACAAAAGACAGTTCTGTTGAAATTTTCAAGATACCTCTCGGGTCATAGCAATCAGACACGACCGCTTAAGGATTAATCGAAGCATAACCAGATAAAAATATGGAACCCAATTTAGAAATGATTATGAATGGAAATGCCATTTTATCAGAACCAATCTTTTCCCGGAAATGTTCCGGAATCCCGTCCTCATTAGGCACAAGAAGCCGCACAATCGAAGACTCCCTTCGCATTGTGATTGGCTCTCCCAGCGGGTTATAATGATCATTTCCATTTGTAATCCGAGACCCTCAAAGGTAATATCGGAAGCGTTTGCTTTGTTATTCATAAATAATCCGAAAATATCGACGAATCGTTATCCCCTCTGATAAGGCATTCCTTCCGCGCCTTTTGTAAGAATCCATAATGGCCGATGGCGTGCTTCAGCCGCCATATCGAAGAACTCTTTGCTAAATACATTTGTGGACGCACGCGAAAGCCGAATTTGAGGACTTGTTGACAGCGAAGATGAAATCGCGACAAACTATCGTGTCGACATTGAACGTGCATCGTGTTCGTGCGGAAATATTTAGGAATTTCGCAATAACAGCAAATCCTCAATCGAGTAAGTCGTTTTGAACTGTTTATAGATCCAAATTAAGATAGCGTGTTTCCCTAAACATTACCATACACGCAATTATCCTCAGTCTAAACCATTCCATCTTGTACTTGGCGTAAGTGGAAAAGCAGCCTCGTTCCCCACGCAAACGTAAAATAAGTAGAGCCGGAAAACGTGCTTTTCGGCGATAAAATATCCGCAGGAGGCAAAACTCCGAAATCCCTGCACATATCCGACGCTGTATAATTTTCTCCGCAATGAAATACGCTGATTACGAGGAATTACAAAATTACAAAAAAATGTCCGAATTTATAGCCTCACCTTCTCCTAGGATTTTCGTTTACCTCGCAACACGTTTTCTAGAGGAAATGTGAACCATTTCGGGAAACTTAATGTGGAATAAATCAAAGTGAGGGCGGCGTAATTAAAGACGCTGCTTTCGCCATTTAAAACGCCCTGCGACAGTAATTTTCAAGAAAGTGAATATTGCGCAGAAAAATATCACTGTCTCTGGGCGTATTAATTTATTCAGCATTAATATCCTCCGCGACCGTATTCATGGGCTCACTCTAATGAAAAGGAATGCTCTACAACTGCACCGGATCTGTCGTAAAAACTGTTTCAAGTCTTTGACAAACTTTTAAAATTTGCCTCCTCTCAAACGCTATCAGTAGTAAAGCATTTGAGGAAATTGTATTTGATTGTTAATTAATAGATATTTCAAATGATTAGAAGGATTAAATATCAATTTGCATGGTATATAGGAAACGGAGTTCAATAAAATACACGCTTAAATGCATAAATTCAACGGGTAAGTGAATTTAAGTGAATATAGAGATATTTGCTGACCCGTTTCAAATTTCTCCATTTAAAATAACGCGTGGAATAATTAATAATCACGATCTAATAGCTGCTCTGCAAAATGCTATACATTTTATAAAGTAAGGTTAAAGTTAATTATTGAGGATTTTGGATAGAAGAAGCTGCATTTAACATAAAAAAAGTTCAACTACCCTGGGAAAACGATAATTAGAAAAAAATACAAAAATATCAATCATTAGACTAAAAACAATTAAATTACCTCGAAATTGTAAGAATATTATCCATAATAATGCACGTTTGTATCATTCACTCTTCTGGAATACTACCTCAATACAATTCTCTATACCACGTATATGGAGAAAGTAAAAATGGAGGTAAACGTTACTTGGTCTGTTTTAGAGGAAATATAATGCTGTCGCAAAAGTATATACTATTACTATTACCGTGGATAGTAGATCAAACCAAAAGAAATCTTATTTTTAAGTCCAACATTCGATGAGTCATTAATAAGTGAAAATAAAGGTGTCGATTGCAATTTCGTGTATCACATTATCTATTTCGAGGTCACAAAAGATCGATATTTTGTGAAAATATGTTACACATCACGTCATACATAAGATATATGAACTCGTACATAGTAGGCCAGAAATTCTTAGAGATGATCAAAGAGTGCCCTATTCAGCAGATGATAGCTGTGTCATCACACAAATATATGTTTAACATATGAGAGCATTTTAAAAATTCGTTTTGCTCGTTATTGGCAAAATTATTCACTAGAGAGTTATAGATAGAGAAGAGAAAGTGATTAGTCCTAAAAATTCGAAATAGAATCCAAGAAAATGAGCTTTCTGAAACCTGTATCTAGTCATCAAGTAGCTCAAGTAAGTATCAATTGCAGCACAAATATAATGTCCTTAAGTGAAACAATTCACAATTGTTAGAAAAGAACGCGTTCTATTTACGTAGCTCTCAAGGAAAGAAATGAAGCCAATATTGCGTAAGACTGAAATGTTTATCTTCCTGAAATTTGCGATTCAAAGTTCGTTCATTTTTCACCTCTTAATTCCCCTCAGGTTAGGCGCTATTATACTTCTCAGTTACCTTAAAGTAAAAACTTTCGATAAATCTGTTTGCGTGTTAATTACAGTCGCCAAATTACTTCTCGCGAACAATAGGCGATTATGCGCTCACGCGTTGTCATATAAGTTTTCGAGAGAATTCAAAAAAGGGTTTTTTGACTTCATTAAATTCCGGAGACAAAAACCTCATCCTTTGAGAGAGAGAGTTATGCGTGGAAACACGAGTGCTCCGAGGATTTTTAATTTAATCCTTGATTTCCACGAGGAAGAAAGAGGGAAGAAAGTGTGGGTCTAAAAGGAAGGGATTAAGAGGGATTCAAAAGGAGAGAGAAAATGGAGGAAAAGCTAATGAAGATGAAGAAAGTGGAAGAGAATGAACAAGGATTATAAACGTTCCACCGCTCTTATATAAAATCTAATGTAATTTAGAGAGCATCGCGGTATATACCAATTAATTTTCAGAATATTTTATGCAGTGCAGCATTTAAATCCACAATTATGCTAATATAATTTCCGGTATTTATGATTAATCATTTTGAGTAAAAGTATAATAATGTTTCAAATTTAATGGTCAAATCTCCGTTTATTATCTTTACTCGTCTTACAGTATTCATAATATATAAAGTTATCAAACTTAAAACACTATATGATGAATATACTTCCTTTTTATCTTAAAGCACCAAAACTGATGTAAATTAAATCGTTATGGGAATATCACGACTTTGTGATTAAAACGATAACGAATGTAAATCAATCCTGCGTAGCCTGTGTCGTGATAGTTCCCAACGGCATTTTTTCCGAGTTTACATTATTTTTTTTTCAAACCTTCTCTTAATAATCCAAGGAAGTTTGAATATCATATGAAGTCATTTCGTAACAAAATTTCCTTTTATTCGGTAGCTCTCATGTTGACACACCCGTAAAAGGACTGGGGCAGAAGTAAATTAAATAAATATCTTCCTATGACAAAAAGGAAACCAAAAATAAAATAAAAAGTAATCTCACGGTGGATATTCGGCATATTTTGTTGTCCTTAATACAATGTTATTCTGAATCGTTAATCTGAATAAACACATGGAGTCTTATGATTTGTAAGGCTTCATCCGGCAACGGTATGGCTTCGAAAGAAAAACAGAAGAAACAATGGGAGAATGTGGGTTAAAGCGGCAAGTTGTAGCAGGAAAAGAAAGGAAATAAGGGAAAACATTAGAAGGGTCGCACGGTATATCCTCGAATTTCACAAACTGGATTCGAAAGAAGTAAAATTAAAGTGGAAATCTCTTTCGGAGGGAAAAAATAACGAGGAAGGAAATGGCGGATTAAGTGAGGGTCTGATTAAGGGGCAGGTGCGTGTGGAGAAGGGGTTTTTAAGGGAATTCCCTCTTGACGAGGGGTTATTCATAATAGAGGATTATGATTTGTAGAGAAAGGAATGGGCAAAGAGGAGGACTTTAGGATATTTCCGCATAGATGCAAAGTGTGTGTCCGATTAAACGTTAAAAAACAAAAGAGAAGGCATTTCTGCACCCGATTCCTTGAATTCTCGACAGAAAATTCAATTCCAGTTATTTTCTGGAGAATTTCCAGCCACTAATAAGAAATGATTGTTAAGAGAAATTGAATTTTTGAGTGAGATTTCCTCAGCAAAATCCGATGCCCTAATAACACAGTAAAAGCCGCTTATTAAATATGCAGATCGGGGTATTGGATATTAAATTATTTCGGTGCATATTGGATTATGTTCTTGGGTTTTCAAGTAAATGAAAGTCAGCAAGGAGAATTGGAATTACCAAACACGTGTGTACGAACGACCTCCGTATAAAAATAATTTTTCATAATCTGTACTTGGTTTAGGCAGAATATTACGCGTTTTATAATGCGTGCAGAAGAGTTTTCGTTTTCCAGCGGTTCATCAATTTGCAATTAATCATAGTTTTGACTGCTAATTCAATTAAGCTCTAATTTGAATAGATTGGTAGAAATATCGCACTCATTTAATTATTTATAGAATTTTAGCGTTATTTGTGGAATCACAGGTTGGGCATTCGTCGCTTAAACTGTATGTGTCGTATGTGAACTATAACTTAGATACTAAGACGTAGCACCTAGATGCATGGCATTAGAGAGTCAATACAGGTTCAATTGGTCAGTTAATGATATGTTGAAATGGTTTATTTTAGGCTCCTATTTAGCTAAGGGACATCTGCCAATTGAAAATTGGAAGAAAACTAAGGACTATTTAACTCTCACATATTATATGAATACTTTCATAATAGCATTATTAATTATGATTTAGAGATATGAATGTCATCATTGGTGTATAAATCGTCTTCAATAAAGCCAACATTTAGCTTTAACATTGTTCCCACAAAGCACTCACGTGGGATGCGCCCATAGCTGCCATTTCCACCACTAATATCCCTTTAATTATTCTCACGAAGAAAGAGCGACTTAGGATATCTTTGCATTCCGCGTCCGTCTTAATTCCACGAGATGAGAAAAGTTTCAAAGTAGCAGGGCAAAGAAAAAGAGTTGCGGAAAGTAGTAAAAGAGGCTGGAGAATCACTCCTGAGGTTTTAATCTGTTGACGCGAATGAAATTCCGTCAAATGGGTTTGTCGTGACGCAATGGGATTCGGGATGACGTGTTAAATCGTCGAATCCCTTTACAGAAGTCGTCGCTCCGAAAGAATGCAATTACTGGATTTGACCGAGTTAACGCTGACGGGATTGGACATATTACAGTGGGGCCCGAAAGTTATTTGGATTTTTAGGGGACGTCCGGTGTAGTTTTTGTTGGTGCCCAGTGATGTAGAAATGATTATCTTCTTTGAAAATGTATAATTCAAGAAGGGTATCCTGCTGAAGCACACGCTTCTCTTATGATAGAGCAAAAAAGGAAAATGTGTGAATTCGTCTGAAAGTAACCGTATTATCCTATTGAAAAAACATAGTCTCGAAAAATAGGAAAATCTTCAGAAAAAACAAGGAGGATTAAGTTGAATTTGGCAAGTCAAAGATGTAAAAAGCAAACTCTTACTTCCCTTTATTTCTGCAAAATAGATTAAGAGGAAATTAAAACATCATCTCGTGATATTAACAAAGGAACGGGAATATTCTTTATCGTTAATGGAAAAGTTTCACAATTGGAAAAAAAAAACGGACAAGTTATTATAAAAGATTTTATAGAGATGATTATAATAAGAGTGAGTTAGTTTTTGAGATAAAACATCAAAAAGGAAAGATATATGAGATTTGGATGGAAGCCTAAGTCAGGGAAACATTTTAGATGATGAAAAGAAAGACTTTTCTACATTAAAAGTTGTAATGATTGTTGCTAAGCGAAATGTGGGAAAGTATTACTAGAGATTGTTACACTACGGTTTAAAATACACATTATTAAAATCATATAACTATTATTATTATTATTAGGGTCTTATTAGGCGAGATTAAGACTAAAAAGTCTCCTCTTCCATCTAACCTGTCGTTAAGTTGTTACATTATTATAAGTATATTACATGTATCAATGAAACTTAGAGGAAAATAGAAGAAATTGATGGGATAAAGTACTTGATTGGTGTGTACATACTTCGTCGAATTAATATATAACATATTTTTTATGCTAAGTATAGAAATTAAGTACCTTATAAATGTTAGAATAATAAGCTATTATAATATTCTTTCATTGGTCTTAATAATAACAAAAGATTTTTCAATTAAAATAAGTATACAATAAAATAGGGTATGTCTAAATAATTTTTATGATTTAAGTTCATCTTTCATGTTACTAATTATCTATCAGAAGGGGGAATTTCTTCATATTGCAGCATGTTGAAGCTCACGTGATATGTAAGGAGAAACTTGTACTAGTTATTAGTGCTACTAGAGTAAAGCACTGTTTAAAATGCATATATTTTTGTTTTACTAACCGTCGCGGATCTTATTCTAAATAATTGTATTGCTCTAATTAATATCCCCCTCTATTTTCATTTATTAGTGCAGATTGTTCCAGAAATATTGACCTCTTAAAGGTTTACTTTTTTCCCCTTTTCTAAATAACCGTCCGTTAATCACTCGCGCTTCAATTGGAAAAAGGGAAAAGCGCCGATTCAATTTATTGTCGAGGAAAGATCTAAGGAAATCTGTTTGTGGGAGGCGTTTGAGAGGAGTGGCGGGAGAACAAGCGCGAAGGGAATGGTGCAGATAAGTGCGCCATTGTGAAAGTGTAGAATGGAAAGAGAGTGGTCGAAGAAAGAGGGGAAGATTGGAGGGAATGTGATTTACGCGTTGCATTCGCCGCCTAAGTTGGCTTTTTATTTTCCCATAGTTATTACTCTGTCCGATGAGATGGATGGCTCTACTGCGTCTCAATTACTTCTTTTATCGCTTATACGAGTGCTTGATTTTAAAACTCTTTCTTGGATTCAACCCGCCTTCCTTTCACTACTTTTTCTCACGTGATTATTGATTTAATACGTTAAAAGTCACTCGAAGTACCAATTTTCTACACATGAACCCAAAGTGCGAATCAAATTCTGATTGGACTCACAAAAGGAAAAATGACGGAATATACATTGACGATTTACTCGGTATTTATCATAAATGTACAGTCAGCGCCAACATATCGTGGTCGAAGAGTAAAAATGTCAATTCAAAATCATTTGAATATGTATTCAAAATAGTGTACGCCGAAATCGACAACATGATAGAAATTCGGTTCCCGAAAAATCGTTCTGGAAAAATTGGCTTCGTATAGAGGCTTCCCAAAAATTGACCAAAACCCCTCTCGAATATCAGTGTTACAGCGTTTTCGGATTTGCAAATATCCTCATATTGATTTTATTTTCAGTTTGAATTGATTGGATATTACTGATAGATAGTAAACATCTGAATACCCTGTAACTCATCTTTCGTCAAGTGGCAGTGGGTGCAAATATCGAGGGTAAGAATTACATTTTTTATTTATTTTCTATCGCGCATCAATCGCGGAAGAAATTAATCTTTAAAACGACTTCTCTTAGCGTCTATTTTTCTTACTTAACGCTCATTGTCGGATTGGTTGAAATAGCATAATATTGACTTCGTCTTCTGCAATTATATTTTCGCAGATTTTATCCAGCAATAGTAGTTTAACCTGTTTAGTATATTATATGTTAGTAGCTGCAATGGTTTACCCTTAAGTGAGGGTGACATTTTCTTTGATATAGTTATTCAAACGCACAATGAATGGTTAATGGTGTCCCACTTACTTTACCCATTCGTTATTGTTTACATGAAAATGTAATCGTACATATGAGTTATTTTAAGAAATTGGTGGCAATGTTTAGAATCAATTGAAAGCAAGTCATGGTTAGTGATCTTTATTAATCTAAGATTAAAGGTCGTACTGTGAGTCTCACACCCTTACCCCTTTACAATTGTTAATCTCTTCATATCCTTCGGAATTTATCTAATTATCTTTTCATTGTTCTCAGTCACTCCACCCAATTTTCTCCTTTCGTCCACTCTCTTCCTTTCCTCAAATTTCTCTCCTTGCGATCACTTATCCCTTGGCCATCTATTTTAATGCCCCGCTACGCGTAAGGAAGCTAACGATGGCGTCACCTTTCCTAAAACGGAGAATACGGAATTATGTCCCTGACAGTCCGACCGTCAGAACATTATGCATTTTGCCTTCGCATAAAGACATCGGATCCTTTTAAATGCCATCTGATTGATAGCTAAGGGAGAGAATAGTGGGAGGCTAAATTCATTGGGAAGTCTGAATTGAAAATGGAATTGGTCAAATACCGCAATGGCTTTATCACGTTTGCCCTCGAGTATTTATGAGGTGCTTCGTACTTCAGTTGCGCACAAAAGTGTTCGCATTCGGGTCAATCCGACGCTATTATGATTTGGTGCTGTTTGTTTCTTGGATGAGTTCACCCGTGCATTCATTCACTAATGTTCCACTGGAACTATGTTCCAAGAATTGATTACCGACATTTTCTACCCGGGTACTTCATTTGCGAGCACCAAATAGAGGGAAGTGGCAGTAAAGGCTGGAAAAAGTTTATAGCTCTGCCTCTCCAATTTAGGTTAAATTATCCTTGCACCCGTCAAGGGGAGTTGTGGGGTAACATTACGGACTCAGTCAGTATTAACCTCAATATTATTTTGATACCAATTTAAATAGGAGATTCAAACTGAAAAAGGAACCCATAAAAGTGAAGGAATTTTGAAAAAATTATGGAAACCAAAAGACTGAAAAAATGTACCATAATACGTTCGTTTTCATAAATAATATAATGATTAGAAATCGTTATTCGCGTTCTTTCTATTAAACAAAAACTGGGTTAAGAATTCATTGCCGAAACTAACTGTCATTCTGCAGTGGTATAAGGGATCTCATGAAGTGATTAATTAAAGGTGTTACATTGGAAACAAAAAACAATTCTGGCGTACTAACTGCAGTTAACCCCCTAATTTTCTTAAATGTTTATATACACTCCAAAAGACGTCTGAATATTCTGAGGATTTGTAACAAAATTATTTTCATTAAGGATGATTCCTATTGAGATAAATTAATACAATTTAAAGCAAAAATAATAGGTCTCATTGAATAAGTTCCTAATTTCTTCTTCCACCGGATATTTAACAACTTCTTGAATCCTTCGTTTGAGAACTAAAACATATAAGATAAACCGTCTTAACCATTTATTATTATTGGTTATGAGAAGCGATGTATTTTATTCCCCCATAGCTGTTGGAATCAGGCAACTACACAATAACTCAGTTGCATTACCCACTGTGGCCTCAAATCACGCTAATCTTTCGTCTCGACGTAACCCAGTTACTCATATCCCAATGGCTGCACCAAAAAGAAGATAATAGTTATCTGGAAACATACATAAAGCCAGAATACGACCGCTAGCGTAAGGCGAATTGAACTAATCGCAACGAATGCAACGGCATTACGTTTCTCGGATGACCCAGTCCTTACGCACTCTTGGCCGAGAGCCATCCGCGCTGTAAGACGACGCGTAGACTCTCAACAGCGATAAAAAAGGGTTTTCCTTTTCATAAGAACGATGGCTTTTCCTTAAAATTTCCGTATCTCTGCTTTGACCTTACGAGGCCTTCTTCGAGTTCTTTTTTCCTCCTGTGTGATCTGGACGTGGTCCAGTTCCAATAATTCCGCAGCCACCGATCAAGAGGCGATGAGGGCACTATTGATCTTTCCTAATGACTGCTGTATCGCTTGGGGAAAAAGTTATTGAGGATCGGAAGGCGAGTGGGATAAAGGAGGAGTGTTTTTTGTGTAGATAGCGAATTCGGGTGATAACATGCATTGGACTTGTGAATAGTGGGCGCAGATTAACCGAATTCACGGGGGGGCATTAGCATCCTTAGCGTCTCTTTCCCACGGTTTCCTTATTTACATTATTTCCTCGTATTTTCTATTCTTTGCTCAGAGGATAATATCATTGGAACGCCGTGAATTTAAGTGAACAGTATGTTTAAATGATGTGTTTCATCGAGAACCTGGAACCCATGCGCTACAGGGTTATTATTTGGATATTAGATGACTATATTATCATACGAACTTCTTTATCCGAAGACCAAAGTTATAAAATATCGTGAATTTCATTTTAAAACGATAGTTAGAAATAAATGTTAATATTCTGAAAAATCATACTGAATTTGAGTTACTAAAATGGAACGAATTTGAAAAAAAAAAATATCTTCCAATTAAAGGGTGGTCTTCCAATTAAAGGGAAAAAAGGCTGCGCATTTACTTTAACTGCAAACAATTTTGCTGATTTACCCTCCTAATTAAGAATATTTTCGTTGATAATAAAATAGCAATGTTTTTCGTTAATAATAAAATAGCAATGTTTACAACTTAATAATTCTAATTTACGCATTTTATTTTATTTTACGCGATAGAAATGAAGGATAAAAAGTCTGCCGTAGCCGGGGATCGAACCCGGGTCTCCCAATTGCCGGTCGGTTGCTCTAACCGGCTTTTTCTCCTTCATTTCCGTCGCGTAAATTAAAATAAGCATGTGAATCATGCGAACCTCCTTCGTCCTTTTCACTTAATAATTCTCAGATTAATGTCATGTTCGTCCGAGGATATTCTAATTACCATTATACTAGGCTAGGGTAAATTAATTTAATATTAATGATTTAAATTCATAGAATCGACAACTTCGGCCTTGACTTTCACCTGACGATGATGCGACGCATCGAAACCATGGTCGTATAATAAATTTCATTCTGTGGTATTTGTAAAAGATAGTTTTTCTTCACCTTGTTATGATTTAAATTCAGTTAAATTAAAATTCAACATTAAATACGTTTTTACCGCTCGGAAAAATACTATATTTGCTAAATTAAAATATTAATACAGATTTTTTCCTCTAATTTTTATACTTCCTAGAATTGATGCATTTTTTCACAAAAATATCAATTGATTGATAGTGCCAACTTTTCAAGTATGTGTATGAATATTTAAAAAAATCCATCTCCTATGAATTGCATTAAAATTATCTCCCAATAAAGAAATTGTGTAGTTTCTTACTAAATATTGACCTTCATTCCGAAAATATCGGGTTTTGACGAATCCATCTTTCTTTATTATCAAATGCAGTCATTTCTCGTTCGACTATCATATATTTGTCAGGGATTGAATACATAACAGTTTGTTACTTCGCGCTACTTTGTATCATTCCGAGAAATCTTGCTATCGTAATGGGGAGACGTTGAAATGGCGCGCTGATACACTTTCCAAATATTCGATTAAAACGGCAATATAATTCCCAATTTCAAGTAGCATCTACGTTGCTGCGTATTTAGCTCAAGCAGAATCAGAATTTTTTTGCGTAATATATACAAATTATTTAATTTTAAGTTGGTAGTGAAATATCGACAGCATAATATATGTTATCCAAAATTCGAAGTGACTCTGTTATAATACATGCTGTCCAATAATAATTATTGGACAGTATTTTACAGAGAACGTTTCTTTTGGAATATCATTGACGGTGTCCTGATTTCTTCTCTATTTTTATCGCATCAGTCTAAGAATGAAGCTGAAAAGCAACTATGAAATGTTACGGCTTCTCATGATAGGCCATCAAATTATTTTATTTTTACGCCCAGAATAGTTTGAGCTGTGCGATAATTAGGTCTACGGCAAATTCTTTACAGGAAAACGAAGGTTTATTCCCTTGGGGTGTGAAGCGCCCTTGATGCGATACCCCAAGGCATTGCTGTGGAAAACTTCGTTAAAAGTGTCAAACGCTTGGTGCAGCAGCCTCTGGAGAAAGCGGCTCTTTGAAGAGCTGTTTTTCTCTCCTCCCTCCGGTGTCGCGTTAATGGCTTACATTGGGTTCTTCACCGCCAATAAGTTGGAAGTGGTTGTTATGGATGAACTGTTTGGGGGGGTTCGTCTGAACATTCGATGTTTTTTTCCTGTTAGAGGTGCTTAGGAATTTTTCATGAAACTCTGAAGATGTATAAATATTGGCTCCCGGCGATGCGTTTCAATTCAATCCGTATTCTAATGTTAGAGTAAATGATACTTTTTCAGTTGGTATGTTTTGCATCAATTCAATGAGCCTCTCATCACTATCGTTTTCATCCTTCCGAATTATGTCAGAGCCATAGGTAATGCGTACGTAAAATTTACTGAGAGGAATATTTTTACCTCTATAGTAACTTCACTCATTCTAGTTGTTTACACTCCTTAATATCTAGCGAACTGATAAATATAAATCAATATCGTGGAGGTCAAATTGTTTGGGGGTAAGAGGTACATTTGGTTTTTATCAGTTATGTAACTGATAAAATCCATTATACCATAGCCGTAGTCATTAGCTCTGCTCAATATTTTTACTTTCTCCCTATACGTAGTATAGAGGAAGTATTGTATTAGCAAAAAAATTCGACCTCCAGATTTCGACGGAAATAGATGATAATTGGGGCCCATAGAGCTCGTTTTCGCTATTTTCCCGAACATGTCTGTCTGTGGAAAAAAAGTTTGTGGGCGCTCTATCTTTAAAAAAATTATCCGATCATTTTTAAAATTCATATTTAGTAATTTCCTAACAATGCCAAGAGTTTATTAGTTTTTGGTGAATATCGCTTAACCGAAAGTTGCGGTTTATCCGGAACAAAACTTTGTTTCTTAAATATCTCTGTCAGAATACAATTTAGGTGTATACAGCTATTTACAAAAGCTAAAGATAATGTATTTTACTACAACTTTTGTGTGCAACATTTTTTCGTAAAACTGATTGTTTAGGAGTTATTCTTGAATAATGGTTAACCGGAAGTTGTTCTTTATCCAGAAATGGAAGTTTTTCATACATATCTCTGTCAAAATGCAATGTAGGTATATACAATTACGTACCAAAGCTATAGATAATGTATTTTACTACAACTTTTGTATGAAACATTGTCCTGTAACACTCATTGTTTTGGAATTATTTATACATATATTACAGTCATAGGCTTCTGTTTTCAATAAATGCGAAGAAAGTCATGTGTTGGCCATATCAGATTTTTTTAGAAGGAATGAACGATATTACTGATGGAAGAAATTTATGACATACTTGTTTTCTGTTCTTTCCTCATTATTTATGAAAGGTAAAATTAATATAATCAATATTGACTCCGTGGAATGGTGTACTATAACCATCTTAAATGGAAAACACTTAGTAATACGAAATACCTTATTCTTTGATAATTTTATTCGGATAACAGTTGCTCTAATACAAAGAAGACCGATCTGTTCATATTCTGTGTAAAAATTAATTTAGGGGTTTTTGAATAGAGGAGGTTTTCCCAAATATAAATGGAGGGATTCTTAAATTATTGAGGAAAGGGAGAGAGGTTGGAAGACAAGGGAAGGAAAGATGTCAGGATGAAGCAGCTGATGAAGGGGTTCTTGGAGTGAATTAATCGAGGACATAGTTATCAGATGATCTGAGGGAGGACCTGGTTATTTAACCTTTATTTTGACAGGTCAGAAACACCTCTTTAATTAGCTGCACGGTGTCATTATCATCCCAAATTAGATCAGTACTTGCTAGAATACTAAGGGTCTTAGAAAGAGTGTTAGAAATCTAGTGCAAGAGTGTCTGCTTTGGAAATATCATGCTTTGAAATTTTTACGAGTGTGTTAGGGAATACATAAATTCAATGTCAAATTTTAATTGAATTTCTCCTTAAAAATCCGCTGTTGTGTGATATCTGAGTGCAGTGTTCCTCTAATAACATGGAGTATGCATTAGTAGTTAATGACTTAATTGCCACTCTTTCGTCTTAATCCATTAAGTGAATGGACGTTGTGAGCTGAGTGCTTCCATTTTTTTGTTGCAAACCTTAAAAAAAAGAAATGAAAGAGTTGCTTTGCAAAACCTTCGTTAATGGATCTTAGATCGTTAATTTGAGAAACCAAATTCACACAAAATCCGAACTACGAAATAATTGAATTACTTAAATTTAAGTTTTCTCAATTCCTTTATTGAATCATTTAAAATACTCGACTATTTAGATTTTGTTTGAATGTACGCACAACGCTGCACATTGAGAAACTGTCTTAAATCAATTCTATTTATTACCAAAATATTAATTTGTTTAATTAATATGCACTTCAGTCATATTTCGGTATTCATGTATGTACCTTGTGGTAAAAATTATTGTAAATGATTTTAAAGAATAAAAAAATCAAAATATTAATAAAATTGAAATCGTTACACTTACACAGCATTTAAAACAGTTATCTTATTTCTAAATAAAAAGGTTCATAGAATCGCTATTAAGCAATATAATTAATTGGTTACATATAATTGTTTATAAAATGTTCGCATATCTCAAAGAAATTCTTTGCTGGCTCTTCTTGCTTTGTATATCTTCTGAGCGTATTTCAAATGTCCATTAATGTTGGTTTAGTAATACATGAATCAGTGTGAATATTGTCAGTAATATATACAATTTTTCAACAGAAAACAATTTATTGTTGGCCGCATAGTACTTAATATCGCAATTATTACTCACTAAGTTATGAGGTTAGTACTGTGGTATGTTCGATTGAAGGAAAGAAATTCCCATTCATTCAAGAGATTTGTGATTTTATTGTCTGACAATATCTCTCTCTTCAAAATAATGTTTCTTTTTCTGAAATTAGCCAAATCACAGACTTGAATTTTAACGTGCTATTCATAAAGTGCGGCAGACATGCCCACAGTGTTAATGATCACTTTTAAGCATTGGCACCTCCGTTGGCAAATCATTGCAGAAGGAAAATAGCAAAAAAACATAATTACCGAGCTGTCGCCGGGGTCACGCATTAACGAGAGTGCGCATGTGTCGGTTCCATTAAGAATTGAGGCTCAGGAAGTTGATACTCTTTTTTTACTCCTGCGGAAGCTGAACGTGGCCTTAGGTCACGCTACGCGATCACCACATTGCATCCATTTTTATTATTTTTCTCCCTCTCTCTAATTTTCCTTTTCTCTTTTTACTACCCTTTGACCAAAGAACGCTTTGAAAAGATCAAAACACACAATTTTAATCGCATCGTCAGCAGCTGTCCGATCAAGTTATACATAAACAAAGCCTTTTTATAGCAGAAAAAACCTTCGAAGGAGGTGAATATCGCAACCACTCAATCTATATTTAAGTTACATCTAAGCTCAACCCACGTCTTTGAAAAAAATGTTATTATTGGAGGGTATATATACTTGTTTTGAGTTAGTGATAATCATTTATCTGAGCTTTTATTTTGAGTTTTATTTATTGTTTCGAAGTTATATAATACGAAATATTTCTTAACATTAAAATAGCTGAACCAAAGAGGTACGGAACATGAGAATACGTTGAAATGAAGATATTCCGTGATTATCGGCATTTTGCAGCCTATGAAGGTAAATAGAAGAATTAGCACAAAAGAATCGTACACCTTCACAGAAAATAGTGCCGTTTTTCTCGGAATTTGGAGACATAAGATAAAATGTGATTGAAAATAGATTGATCTTAACTGCCTTTCAATGCTTTAAATCGGTGTTGAAAAACATTACTTGGAAGGATGATTCTCCTTCGAGACAGAAATTTTATGATTGAATGAGCTAGTCGCATGAAAATATTCGGGTACGCTTTGGAAGAAGTGTTTTGAGGATCATAGATGGCGGTCGCTTAAGTAATATTAAGATTCATTAAGAATTAATAAAACTGTGACGTAAGGGATAATGGAATTACATCCATTATAACCAACATGTATTTTGTAAAAGATGGAGTTTAGAAACTTAGACATTGACACGTATGATGAGAAATCTATAAAAAGAGATCGAGGAAGGGACTGCGTTTGTCACCTCCAGAATAGAATACTGATTATAATGATTAAATCGTTAGTAAATTAAGGACTAAAATGTTTTGAATTTGTTTTATTTAGCAAAATTCAACCACGTCAGCAAGTTCATTTAAAAATGAAATTCAAATAGCCTCATTTGTACGGGGTTCTATAACTGAGCGGCTTAATTCATCAACGTAATTGAGCGCGTAATACAGCCACGCTCTAAAGGGTACAAAAATTAAAATCTTGCGTTAACACAATGAACCTTACTTTTTAAAAATGTATAATAAATATTCAATTAGAGGTAGATTAGTATTTACAAGACTCTATGATCACCAAAGTAGTTAAAAGGTAATAGAATTGGGGTTGTTTTGGAAATGAGAATCATTAGCCTATACTTGTACATTATAATGAGCTATGACGAAAAAGAGCTTTTTGAAGAAAAACGAATGTGCAGATGCTTTAGCGTCCATTATATCATTAGGCAAAAACGATCTTCAATCACTTTGCAAACGATAGAGGAAATTACGACGGCGATTTAACGATAGCAAGAAAGAGTTCATATTTTAGAACGTTTCCGTTCGTTTCGTGGCTACTCAATGTAAGGGTTGATTACTCAATCAAAACCCTGTGAATACAATGTTATCGGTAACTTTCAGAGGGAAAAAGTATCTTATGTTTTTCGCTTACAATGTATTCAACCGCCCAACAATGGAATACGGTGGCGTCCCGCGCATGCGCAATCGTCGTTTCTTTTGTGGCCTAATTGAGATGAAAATTCAGCGGATGCATCGCTATCGCCGTAATTAAATCTGGCTTTTATTTAGGGCTCGCGTTCGTCAGTGGATATTCTCTCCGTACGAAGTTTATTTAATCGAACAGGGTATTAACTCTCGATGTATGGAACCCGCTTTGCTGAAAAACCAGATCGCTAATTGCATTTCCGAGGAGCCGTGCAAAAAGTGCCCGCCAGAGGGGACTCATTTTTGAACGATCGTGTTTTGTTTGGGGTTACTCGTCCGCGTAATTCCGCGCGCCTACGGTAATTAATAGCGCCGCAAAATAATCCGGAACGTATCATTTATTTTCAAGGACATGAGTTTCCTGCGACGTTGAAATATTAATTGTTCTATGCACGAAGTGAGAACAATGGAAGGCGTTATCGATTCACGTTCGCGAGTGATTGGATTTATAAGGCTGCGATTTGAAGCTTCTCTGTTAATGGAGAGCAGTAATTGATGAGTAAATATTTCGTTGCTATGGCGGTTTGCTGGTTCCCTAATTCTTGTCCAAATTACTTTCCACTTCTGTTTATAAAATTCATGGATTGCTTAATTACCCCACTGCACGGTTAAGTACACATAGTAGGTTTAAGGCTACTGCTGCCATATCTTCATGAAGTGAATAATTTTCATTAATCTTTAGTGTTAGGATTGAAAGAAATATATCCTTCATCTACTATTGTCTCAATCTTGCTCATTGCTAAAAATATTTAGGTACGGTTGATTAAATAATCACATTGGTCTATATTGATTGAAGACGATTTATATAGTGCTCCTCAAAGGGTCATCGAGCTGCAGTTTGACAGTCTTCTAAAGGAGGAAAGCCATTTCACTTCTAATCTTACCAGAAACTTATTCCTTCTCTTAGGTTTTTGGTTCATTATTAGCGATGAAGCTGAGAATTGAACAAGCATTTTGGGTTGTTGGATTCTCAGTTTGATATTATTTATATTCTAGCTATTATTGTTAGCAAAACAGGTATTCAGAGGCAGTGTTTACAGACAAAGCGCAGTACTAGAGTTTATGTTGAAAGAACTATAAAATATGGCTTTAATAGAAAGAGTTATCAATGAAAATCTCTCATCAAAAAATATCCGCACTCTCGAAAAATGCTATCCGTATCCAAGTTTAAAACCTTTTGCAAGAAAACTTCATATCTTCATTTTCATTTTTCCATATTTGACCTTCAAAAAAATACTGGTATCCGTTGACGATGTGGCATTCCGCAAAAGAGATGGTAAAAGTAAGAAAATAATGGTTGCAAAAGGAGGTGGTTAACGATTCACGTAAATCACGACTACAAAAACCCAAAATGTCTCTCGTTCAATTCAAACCAACTGCCTTTCCATTGCGTACGATAATCCGAAGGGAACAATTCCCTCTCGCACCTCTTCCATTCTCAGAAGAAGCATCAACATTCGGATGTTGGAGAAAATCCGAGCAAAAACTTGTCCAGATCGAACTCCTTAATGCAGTCTTTTTTTCACTCTCCTTTGGTTTTCTTTCTGTAGCTGAGAAATGTATGGATTTTTCCCAAACTCCCCGCTAATGCATTCTGTTTTCTGGAGAACAGAAGAATGTTCTTATAAGATGGTCCCTTCCATCGGAGATATTCCCGAGATTGCCAAATTCTGCGGAAGCGAGGGTAAGAAGGGTGCCAACAGAAACAAAAGAGCCTTTCTAGGGTTTCCCAATACAGGAAGCCTTCCGTGGTCCGTACTGGATTGACCGCCTATCCTCAGAAGCCGCTCACCCCCACACCCTAGGGACCAATAGCCCTTCTTGCCCCCTTGGCTCCTAAAAATAACACAGACGCGCCCCCGACGTGTGGGATGCTTAAGTCGGAGGTGTGAGGTGTTCCTTCAGGATTCCTTTTTCGGATTTTCCCTCCGAGAAAAGAAAAAAGCCCAGTTCACCCTCGTGATGTATGGGAAATGTTTCAAACTTATCGGAAACGTGTATGCATACCGAATGTGTGAGAAAACAAAGTCTTATACGTGGGAATAGAAAATTTGATGTCGAAGTATTGCAAAGTATGCTAGATGAATACATTCCGGTATCCAAGTCATCGCCAAAGAACCATATGTATTTAAAACAGTACTTTCAAAACGGCAGCCAGTAAATGATGGTAATTGTAAACGAGATTCTACATTATTTTGCATTCGAGATTATCAACTTTCCAGCCATTCCAACTCTTTTCAAACCAAGAAAATGGTGTAATTCGTTATTTAAGTAAATAACATTGTAAAGATAACGAAATCACAAGCTGATTGAATATTAAGACTGTCTTACAATATATCTCGCTTTGTGTTTATAAGATATTGTGTGATAAAATAATCAACCATTACAGTCCAATAATTTTGATTTGCTACCTAGATTCAATGAAGATTAATATTATTCCAACAAAATTTGTGAACATTCAGTTGATTCCTCGGGCTCATAACACTACTGTAGAAATGATATAAATATTATAAAACAAATTTTTAAATCTTGAATGATTTTTCTCTTTTCTCGACTATCATGTTGACTAATTTGGATGGTGTGCAATTCATTCAATATCGGCTATATCTCTTTTATGCACATTGCATGTTTAACAAAACGAAAGTTATATTCAGGTTAAAAATATTGATGAATAATAGGGGATGGCTAGTATATTTTGTTATATAAAAATGATATTATGGTCTAGTTGGAAGCTATTCAATTGCCAAATTACTCAATTCTGGAAAATGTAGTTCCATTTTCATTCGTTCACCCGTTCACCATTTTCACTTTCTCCTTTTACCTAGTATAGAAAAAATATTGTATTCGCAAAAAAATCGACCTCCAGGTTTCAAAGGAAATAGATGCTTTGGGGCCCATAGAGTCCGTTTTCGCTATTTTCCCGAACATGTATGTCTGTGTGTGTGTGTGTCTATCTGTGGTAAAAAAAGTTTGTGATCGCTCAATCTTAAAAAGTATATCTTATAAGTATATCTTATTCGATCATTTACAAAATTCATATTTAGTAATTTCCTAATAATGCAAAGAGTTGATTAGTATTAGATTAGTAGTATTTGATGAATATCGCTTAACCGGAAGTTGCGGTTAATCCGGAACAAAATTTTGTTTCTTAAATATCTCTGTCATAATGCAATGTAGGTATATACAGTTACTTACAGAAGTTATAGATAATGTACTTTACTACAACTTTTGTTTGAATCATTTTTTTGTAACACTGATTTTTTAGGAGTTATTCCTGAATAATGGTTAACCGGAAGTTGTTGTTTATCCAGAAATGGAAGTTTTTCATACATATCTATGTCAGAATGCATTGTAGGTATATACAATTACCAACAAAAGTTATAGATAATGTACATTACTACAACTTTTGTTTGAAACATTTTTCTGTAGCACTCATTAATTTGGAATTATTTATATATTACCGGCTTAGGCTACTGTTTTCAATAAATATGGAGAGATTCATGTGTTGGCCACATAAGAACTTTTTATTGTAAAAATAGTTATTTTTCGTTAATTTGAAAACGCCATTGTTTCTTCGTAGTAGCTACTTAGGGTATCGAATAAGAGGAGCGGTGGGCGTTTCCCAATCCGTCGCGAGCGCATAAATCGAAAGAAAGGGAATCGCACGGGGAAGGAACGGATAATTCAGATAACGGTAAACAATTATTCAAGGGAGCAAATAAAGTTTTTTCCGAATGCGCTCCGACGGTATTTTTATGTAAATCCCACGAACGAATAAAACGACACTGGGAACACTCGAATGCCTCGAGAGAACGCTAAAAGTGCAGAGAATAGCAAAAGTAGCAAATTTCGGAAGGTGATTCTCGCAGAGGTCAAATTTAGGAGCCTTTTTATTTTGCAAGACTGAATTTATTCCACCAAAACACCGATTGCATATGAAACGCCTTTTATTTGCGATATCGCAAAAAAATCGGTTTTGTTTTATTTATGAGGGAATTTGCTGTATATTTAAGTGATGGAAAAATTACATAGACATTGCTTCCTGCCTCGCATCCTTCATATCAATGTAGGTATTCATCAATCGTTCGAATAATTAATAATATAGTATTCCTGTAACATTAATGTGGATAGTAAATAATATATGCAAATACTAGGGAAATAAAGATATGAAAATTTACTATTTGTAGGAAATCACCCGTTGAGATGGTATTTGAAGAACTTGCCAAACCACCGATAAAAACAGCTAATATACGAGAAGTACCCTCGAAAAGTGATGATTTACCATAATGTTAATTATCGATTAAACAATTACACTTATATGAATTATAAAAAAACTTAGTGGAGGTAATTTGATTGTTTAAATCCAAAAAAATATAGGTCTGATTGCAAAATGTTAATGTCTATACATGTCAAGCAATATTAAGTTTCCGTATTTTCCCAAAATGTAATATTTCTTATGGTGATGTAGAGCATAAATTATTCTGAACTGCTCATAGTATTCTAGTTTGAAGTTATTAATGGAATAATGAATCATAAATGGAGCTTAAAAATTTGCAGCTTTAGTTTGTATGAAATATTCCAAAAAGATTACGATTGACGCTTTCTTTTTGATTCCATGAAGAAATCATCGAATTTTTTCATATTCCGGTCCCATTTTGACTTTCAAATGCTTACATTTGAATCGTTTTCTTTGAATCTTAACTTGCAATTGACTTCCATCGCCGCCAATATTTTGAGATTCATTTTTCGAAACTGTCAATGGTCACGCGCCTCGGCGCTTCAAGGAAATCCTTCTTCACTGAAGTGCTTTTCAAAATCACCCCAATTCGTGAATACAAAAATAGAAAATTCAGTATCATCGAAGCATTTTCTGGCCATGTGTCTGAAACAGTAAACCTGTGCGTGTGCTCATAACTCACACTAATGATCATTTGTAGTAGCATTTTAGTGTTGATATAATTTATCAAAATATTATTACAGCCCATTTCAATGAAATAAGGGAATCTTGAAATTTTTGTATTCCTATAAAAATTTGGTGGTGGCTGATAGGATAGGAAATTTAGTTTAGAAATGATCTCCAAAAATTAACAAAGAATACATTTATTTTCAATACATTCTTTTTCCATGACATATTCCTCATCATCCATTCTTTTCCATTATTTCATTGGTAATAATCGCTCGCTCGTCTTTGCTTGTTTTAGACAATTCTTGCTTCAAATGCAATAATTATCCTAAACACTGCCGATATTGAACGTGATAATTTATATTACTAGTAAAAGAAACCATGCTTGCATGAAATATGTACTTTCCTAATCGTGTGGTGCATTATTAACTCAATTTTCTTTTGACGCACTATGATAATTAATTTGCGGAAGTACGATACAAATGTCGCTACCGTAGCCTTTTAAGTTTCTACGAAAACAATGAACTGTATGACTAGAATCTGTTGGATTAATTGCTTTTGCGGATAAGGAAAAATATTTTGATGACCGCTAACATATCTTAAGATTCAATTTTCCAAGCATTTGAGAAAGGTCTACGTTCCCATTAGTTTTTTACAAGTTGCATCATCAACGATCTCTAAAATAGACTGGGCAAGAATATTTTATAGACAGAAGTTTTAGTCGAAACTTGGATTATTTTATCATATTTTTTTAATCCTAGACGGAAAAAAATTACATGATAAAATCATAATTTTACATGAAATCTTCCCTTAATATGGTTATCGCTAGGCTAAAGAGAAACACCTTAATTTTCAACAGGAAAATGATTCTCCACGATGGAAAGTTGATTTACTTTGGTTTTATGATTTTTGCACATTATCATGAAATCAGTTGATTATAAAATGATGCTGTTGCATAGAATTGATATAATGCAAAGGAAAATATTAACGGCGTTAACTTGAATACAGAACTGTAGGGTGAATATGATTGCAAATAATAAGGAAACAATAATGAGAATAAATATATATGCAAATAAAATTCCTGCAATCAAAAATCATTTTTAGAAATCGTTAAAAGTTACTTCTAACAATTCAGTTGTCGTTATTGGTAGTAGCTTGAAGTTCATGAACAGTTATCAGAACGACTACGTTGTCACGAATGGCGATTTCTGATTATAGAATATATAAACGTTCATCTGAATATTCATTCACGTCTATAAATATCGCAATCGAGTGACTTTTGTTTGACTGCATCGATAAACGAATCAATTCTCCGATTTAAAGTAATTCTCCAAATTCATTCACAGTTTTAAAATTCTAAAAACCGCACTCGAAACTCTATTGTGATGCATCTGAATTCTTCATCTAAACTTTATCGCGAATATTTTACGCGGAAACTGCATTTCGGGAGCTTATTCTTCGGCAAAAAATTCGCCAACGGCTCGTTGCGTATTATCGGAAGATTGACGTCGGGACGCTGCGGCGTCAACGGGAACAAACGAAGGGAGAAAATGACGCTCGAAATCAAAGTCGTATCCTGAGGTCGACCGAAGATGAAAGCGGTGCACGGATTAGAGTCTGCACTGCACCCCGTCTCTCTTTCTGGAAGCGATTATTTGGTGGACGAATGAAAAGTAGCGTCTCTTTTATCTTCCATTTGTGTAATAAGAGTGCGTTCCGATGGACTTAAACGAATTGCACTGTGGCGAAAGATGCATTTCAAAAGCAAAGGGGAAAAAGGAAACGGTTTAGCGGACAATGTTCCTGATTGAGGTTGTTATCCAACGTATGAAGGATGTTTTACGACTTAAAAGACGGATTTGCATTTTGGTTACATTTCTATCGCTCCTCAGAAGTATCTGCAGGACACTGAAATGATTTACGGTATAAAAACCTAGAGCGGATTTCTAGAAATGTTTCAAATTACAACTTGTGAGGGAATTATTCCACCTTTGCTATTTAAATGGTGAAAATTGAGAATATTTTAATCCAGGTAAAAATGCTACGGTAAAAATGCCACGGGTAAAAATGCCACTGGTAAAAATGCCACTGGTAAAAATGCCACGGTAAAAATGCCACGGTAAAAATGTCACCCAACTCAATCTATCGGCTTTTAGCCAAAGTTATCTTTAAGTGCAGAGACTGTGACAACAATTATATACTATTTAATTAAAGGAACCCCGCCCACCCAACCCAACCCATCGGCTTTTAGCCAAAGTTATCTTTAAGTGTCTTTAAGTCACAGAGACTGTGACAAAAATTGTCAAGTAAGCAAGTATCAAAAAGTGTGGCATTTTTACCGGTGACAATTTTACCGCGCATCAAATATTCAACCCCTTTTTGCTGCAAACCTACGTCGAAGTTACGTTTATGCTTATGGTTCCAGTCGAAATAGGCCAAAATGAGTTTCAGAGAGTAGCTTATCCTCTTTAAAATCAAGTGAAATTAAACAAAGTTCCTCTCTGTGCAACTCATCAGAGTTATGCATTTTAATTAATATTTTTGATGTACGATAATGCAAACCATATCACTGAATAGAACACCTTCGTAATGTATCTCTGATATTTAATTCATCGCTCATTTGCTACTTAGAATTCAGAGCAAGGTTAGTTTAATTTTATTTTGTAATTTCATAATCAAATTTTAATAAGCTCAACTTACCTTTACTTTTCAAATCTTATAGTTTACTTTAATCATAAATCGGCAGTTTGAGGGAAATGTTTTGAGTTTTATAAGTGAATCACCTCTGCATAGTAACGATACGTAATGGATCGTGAATAATGATTGATATCATTGATTTGCATCCGCGCGGTCATACGTTAGCCTTTCTCGGGATAATAAAAGTAGACTTACACGTTTATAGTCCCTGATGTTTGGAAAAAGACGCCATTTCCGAGGGAAATCTCACGAGCAGCTTGCTCGCGCCAAAGATTTACGGGGATTGAATTGGGGCCTCCGCGATGTAAGGCATAAAAAGGGAACATTAAAAAGAGACGGGTAGTATTTGGAGAGAGAAATATGAAGGGAAGAGTTCGGGAGAGGCAAGGACGTTGGTTTTTGGCAGTGGAGATGAAAGGATAAGGCGAATATCGATAACACTCCTTTCGGAGTAATGGAAAACGGAGCCCTTTTATATGGTATGGAGAGAAGGAAGAAATTACAACCCCTTGTGTACCCATCGGGTCTCTGAAGACGTCGTAACTAAGGGATTGTACCTCATTTTTCCTGCTTTCCGAATTGGGAATTGGGATTGATATACTGCAATGTCAATCTCGAAATGCTGAGGAGCACTCGAATTTCCTTTACCGATGGCTATGTAGATATCCTTGATGGACGCCTTCGTTCATTCATAAATTTTGATCCGAGCGCATCAGTTTTTATGGAGGCGAAGATCTTGAAAGTAACTGCATTCGTACGGAGACTAGCAAAATGAGTTCGTCGAAACTTTCCAAGATGAAAGGCGAATGTCATTAATGTTTTTAAAGACATTCCATACTTCATTTCCTTTCATTCCTTACCTATCATTTTACTTGAGCTTCTGAGCCTCATTCTACAAATTTTGTTTATAAAAAACACCTACTCCGAAAATTGCTTGCAACAAATCAAATTAGCACATTTTTTTAATTGCATAGCTGAATTTGCATCCCCCTAAAGATTAAATCCAACGGTATAGCTCATTGGAACATTAAGTCATACAATACAATTGGGTGAAGCGCTTATCTCCCATTTTCAAAAGAAATTGGCAAACATATTTGGCATTATATCATCAGAGGGGCTTCAAGAACAATGTCTACTTCCGCGATTATTATTTCAGATAAGATTTGCAGGATCTGATTTTCCTAATTTATTTCGTGTGCAGAGAAAACTTAACAAGTGCTCCGCAAAAACTATGTATACTGATAGACGATGAAAAAATATTTCATTACGTTAAAACAAGTCTGAAACACGGTGTAATTTCTTTGCAAGTAGATCATTGCTATCATTCTCAAAATTCATTGTTTCAGTCGTATATTACCAACATTTATCAGCACTACTTAATAACCCTTGTGTTTAGATGAAATTTCAGAATGCTGAACTGTTCTTCAAAGAAAAATCCACCCTGGGAAGACCCGTCCCTAGAAGCAATTTTAAGCTTTGTTGTCTTTGATATAAATTTGAGATAAGTAATTGACAGTATTGGCCGGATGAGGCCAGAGAAACAGAAGAGGCGCTGGCTCATCTATCCTTATATATTTGAGTGGAAAGATGATAACTGTCGTAAACAGTGTGTCTTGGAATCCGTATGAAATCAGTTCACTCCGCAATCGACCGCCTTCGCAGCCCACGATGTCATTCGTACTATTTCAATATCGAGCGGGAATAAATCGTGCGACCATTCGCAACCTCCTCCTTATTTTTCACTGTTGATGCGGGCAGAAACCGCTGCAGCCATTCCATCTTCCGCTCTGAAAGGCGGTGTCGAATAAGAGGAAGGAATATGGGGACGAAGGGGGTCCGAGGGTGGGGTCCCTGCTGGGGATCGACGGCAGGGGGAGGATGCAGATTTTTTAAGTCTGGATGTGTAAGAGAAGGAAGTCGAAGATCTCTCGGGAAATGACTCAAGTTCCATGGAAGGGCACCGATGAATAAATCCCCACAATTCCGGTTGGAAAGAATGATAAGAAGCGAAATTCAAATCCTGGCATACTTAAGAGCACAGTAATAAAAACGAATCAACTCAATCATTAAATGGTTTGAGATGTTTCGATCCCATCATAGAAGATTAACGGACTAATAAATGCAACTGTTTTGCTTTACTTTTGGCAGTTTTTTGCTTTGATATTACGTAGCTAAATTCCGCTAAAGGGTTAGTATAAGATAAGAAAATCAATCCTGTATGTAAGGCTTCTAATATTTGAAACCAGAACTGTAATTACCAAAAAGATTATTTTGTGAATGTTTTCTATCTAATCTAATCTAAGTAATGGATCATATTTGAAAAAAGTAATTCCGAGATTATATTTTAATCCGTCTCAATTTCATCTCTATTAGTATACTATCGAGCAAAGGAAACCTTATGTATGCAGTAATCTAACTTTTAAAGAGAAAAAACATCCTGTATGAATCACCCAGCGGCAGAATATTAGTTTGGATATTTATAAATTGTAGCCTCACAGTCAGTTAAATTAAGTAGCCAAATTTCTAAAGATAACTTTACATCTAGTGGTGCCTTGGTATGGCTGCAATGGGAAGGTTTTTCCAATCAAGTGCTGTAATTCTATTATCAACAATGTTGTACACTGGCTTAGTGCTCACTAAGCACATTCGTCTGGAATTTACTGGCATATTTGCGTGTAAAGTTACATTCCATGTCGGTGGTCCTCAAAGTTAGTTATATCTAGCATTCATATTCAACATTAAATTTCAGTATCCCTCAAAAATTACTGTTATCATAGGAGAAGGGAAGTTTCATCTGCATACCATTAGTTTGACTGTTACACTAACGTACTTTTTTATAGGAAAAACATATATCTCACTCGAATTCTTAAAATCAATAAAATGTAACTGTTGCGTTTTTTGTTTAAGGAAAATATTCAATACTCTTACACCCACCTCAAAAACTGTGTGCAAAAGGACATAATATATCCCATTCTTGGACCTCATTTTCCCTTTAAACCTTTCAGAAGAATGGAAATTGAGGGAATAAATTGCGTTGGACGTCACGACATCCATTATTATTCGTAAGAATCATGCGAACATTAATTCTCAAATTTTGCTCAGCCACGTATTTTATTTCGTTGGAAATTAAGATAGAAGGAAACGCTAAATTCTCAATGCAAATTTTAATTAGTTTTTCCGCCCAGGTTCACGGGGTAGCCGGGTCTGTTTTTTTAATCCCCAGATTTGGCAACGCCGCTTTTGGGAAAGAGGGATATGGACTTCTTATCGGAGAATGTGGACTGGCCGAAAAGCGCCGCTATCGACTGAATTGCAAATTTCGGAGGAAGACGGAGAGGAAGTGCTTGAAAAATTGGATATCGGTATAAATATACTCGCTTATCCTCACCAACAATTTCAATTAAGAATATTAGCCAGTCTACTCCAGCCGATCAACGGAAAATTTATGTATATACTGTTTGAAGAGCTTCAAGTCCGAAACTAGCAGCTGAAATGTGACATGCGTAAAAACAAACGAGGTAGTGTACGCCAAAATGGGTACATTCAACATTTTAAAACATTTTTCTAATACGTATACTACAAATACTCTGTGATGAACGGATTCAATCTTTCCGCAATTCAGCTTATTCTGCCTGCGTGTTGATTCATAATATCTTCTCATGGATTAGTTGGAATTTTTAACTTAGTTCTCTCAACATTGTACGTAAATATTTACCTCGAGTGGTCTGAATTTAAGACTCCTCGTCTATGTGCCAGAGTAGAGTCAAGCCAAGGCAATAGGCCGATTTTAGTCGATATCTTAGCAAATTATACGCTTATGAACATCGGTCTAATTTTATGACTTGACATTCAGTTGAATCATTCTTCTAAATTTAATCTAACATGAAGGATATTTGTTTTGTATGTATTGTTTTCCCTTTCATTTACCACAGCAATAATGGTGACTTTTTAAAATACTTATTTACGTTGTCGATTGTAAAGATTTCCGCCAATCGTTGAACCTATCGGAAATGTAAAAACCTTTACAATACATAATAATATAAAATTGCATAAAATCGTACACACTCATTACATATATTGTAAACATAATCGTATTATATATTTTAGACTCTTCTCACTGTTCTTCACATTAAATTCAGGTAACGGACGATCTTCATGCGAATTCTGCTTTTTCGTACATTTCCCTGGAATGTTGCGAGCCTTGAGAGATTTTTGTGTGCAACTTCGATATTCGCAGAAAGAAGTCTTAATTTCGGAAAGAGAGAGCCAATGCGTAAATAAAAGAGCGCCCACATCAAAGTTTACTGCTAATGTTATTATTGTCCTAAGGCTTGGAGCACATTTATTTTGGTGGGCGTTTCCATTGCTCACGTATCGGGCGCCCAACAAATCAGCTCGGAAAGGGTTGCTGGAATGATGGCACCCTCGGGAGCCTAGGTTAGCAGTCCCGTTAAGTCCATCCTAGGCCGAGGATTTCCGACGCATCCACCCTTTGGAAACCCTCAGATCCTTGGGAGGGTCTCTTTGGCTAAGTCTTCTTTCCTTTATATTTGCTCTGCGTCATCGAATTGTTTTCCACAGTTCTGAACTTGCAATTTCCGTCTCTATCTCGAAAGCTTACGAGCTTACTGAAGGTTTTTCCTAAACTCTCCGAAAAATGCGTCTTCCGAAAGGGAATTTTTTTAAATCGAAACTGCCGAATGGCGGATTTGCAACGAATTTCTTTTTGTAAGAGTGGGCATGGTTAGCGATTCTCTGAGTCTGATCAACTGTGAAGACTGAGAACCAATATTGATACCGCTTCATTACTAATTGCGAATTGTATTGTCCTTCTCAGAAGTTCATTTTGCAGCTAATGATCTTCTTCTTAGAGGAACAAAGTATTTTAACTACATTTTTTGCATAAATAATTTGAAATACTTTTGCTTATTAATTAGATGGCATGAATTACAATTAGAGTAGACATTCTTGTTCCAAATCGAGAATTAAACTTGAAGCTCATATTTCTACATCAAAATGGAATGAGGTTAAAGTTGGCACGATGATTTGTGCGTCTGGTTAGGGCTAAGAAATCTGGAGACGAGTTGAATTAGTAAGTGACTGAGACTGCACCTACTTTACTACTTAACTTAGTTTAACCTCAACTAGAACTCTAATACAGTAATTTAAAGAGAAATTATTCTGCTAAATCATGAGGACCATTATGCACAACAAAATTTCTCTGCATCGGAAAGCTAAATCGTCAAGGCGATCCACCATGTAAGTGCCTGCCATCAAATCCAGGTCATGCATGATGTTTATTCCCACGAGTATCGTAATATAACTTAATTTTCGCATAATATTGTATGCTTAGACAGTGTTGAAGTAGCTAACCCCAAGAATGCTGAGTTATTAATTTATGTGACGCTAATTAATATATCTAATATAGCCACTATGTGCTCCTCTTAATTTAAGAAAGGAGTATGATAAACTAAGGACATCTGGCAAAAGTGCTCTCTTTGATTGATGATAATATATTCCATATCAGTCATATGCTCTCAAAGCAGAAAAAAACAAAACTTTCTTAATTTAATGTTTACGTTTGTTTCGGGATTTATTTTAAATATCTTCCGTGAAGACATCTATGTGAAGGAAATAAATCTATCTATTTCAGTATTTTATTTACTTTCTCTTTTTTATGCAAATTATCTTCTCACCATATTTTTGATGTAAATTTAGGCGTATCAACAATTTTCTCCGCAAAATTCTTCCTTAAAATCGTTCATCTCTTTTCCTATAATATATTTCCCCGTAATATTTTAGTCCATTATATTTTTTGCTTCACTTCCTCACTCCGTTAAACTTTTTATTTTTTCTTTAAAGTTGCGGAATCCATTTGTATCGATACAGAGTTTTTTTACATCATTATATTTCTCTCTGCTCCCTTTATATTTATTGTGCTGGGCAGTAAAGAATCAGTACGCCAAAGAGAACTTAAAGATATGGCTCGAATCATGTTGTCCATTAAGTAACATCGAAGGCTTGACTCAATTTCTGAATCTTTTTTTAGTTTATTGGAAAAAAAGCTCGAATATTCCAACATTAATTTTGGAAACCGTCAATATGTAACCGTTTTACCAGGTAATACTCGGTTACTTCTAATCTTAGTTTCGGCTCTGATAATTAAATTTATGAAATGTGTACTACAATAAGGATTCTGTATAGCAAAATTATAATACCCAGAATACCTTGCTTAAAATATTTCATATCATTTACTGTATACCAGTAGACGTATTTCGAACTGTTAAATAATTATTAATATTTTATTCTGTCGACTGAAGTACGATGATGTATCATCGCACCATTTTTTACTCGCTCTCCAACGCTTATATTTTTTTGAGTGTTTCTAAAACCCACCTTTCTTTCCTTTATAAATATTGTGGCTATTTTTCCTCCAATTTTTCATTTCCAAAGCTGTTCCTTTTACCAGTCGCATCCATTTCTGTTCGGTGTTAAGATTCCCTTCGCTTGTCTCTCTTTGGTCGTATTTCAGCTCCCTCTAAGGTTTAACTTTCTCTCCGTTCGCTTCAGCGCTTTTCGGATTACATCTGGGGAAAGTGTTCGTCCCTTAAGCTATGGCTGAATTACTTTCTTGGGATAAACTCTATTTTTACTCGCGACCATTCGAAGAGACTGTGTCAGCGCAAACGGGGCAAAGGATGGCAAACGCTTTAAAATTAGCTCAAAAAAGGAATTTAAAGACTTTAATAGATGATGTAGATAATACGCATACACCAAAATATTACTTTAAATTAATGCAATGTGAAGGAAATTAAGTTCGAATTTGTACACTCATAGGTAAAATAATTTAGTCAAAAAATTCAATCGAAGGAGCCTTAACGTGAAATTATCTCAATTTCTTGAATTCCTTTCCCTTCACCTCGTCTGGCTTACGCTGCGCCTTCTTTTATTTACTTCCCAACATATTCATGAAACATGTTTCAACTTTCACCTGCTTACTCGAAATCATTTATTTATGTAGCTAACGTTTTTCCTCCTCTATTTTTAATCATTTATATTCTATATATTGTTTTTGTCTGTGCATAACTTAATAATGCTTTTACACCTATTAATCATTAACAGTTAATTCGAAAGAGCTTCATGTTGGTTTATTCATAAAAGTTGGTGTAGTGGATCGAAGGAAAATTTTAGAAGACAACCTTTTTGATAAAAAAAGTTATAATAAAACGTTTTATAATTCATGTATGTACTGTAGGTATAAAACTATTCTAAAATGAATAATAAGTGATCGATTTTCGATTTTAGAGTTGGAATTCATCGCTTTTTTTTTAGTTTTTAAATGGAATTTTATGATCGTTTTGAGGCGTCCGAGCTGGTGCTTCATCACAGTATTTATTTTCATAAGTATCCAAATGACAAGTAATCCGAATCTTTTATCCTATAAACTGTCTTCACTAAAGAAGAAAGTGAGGTTTATAAAAATGAAACAAGAATACAGATGAAATGACGGTGGTTGACTTTTTTCCCTTCCACGTTCCTATTCTCCACATCATCCACTTCCTTTGTCTGATGCTATTTCCAATTTGAAAGACTCGAAGTCGTACAGAGAGAGGGAATATTCGAATCGATGTTCGGAGCAACCATTTCTGCCACTTTCTGAGCTTCCCTCTGAGAGGATTCCAATTCGTTTCCAATTTCCCTATCGGAGTCCTCCTCTTTCCCATTATTCTCCTATTTCTCTTCCTTTTGACCTTACGCAGTACTCTTTATATTCCTTCTTTGTGCAGCTCTTTTAGCTTCTTTCGCCTACCACTGGAGTCGTGGCAATCGATCTTAATCTGAAGTGACGTTTCCACACGATTCGACGAAGCGAGGGAGGTGCCTCAGAACAGTACCTTTTCATAACTCTGCGTGAAAAGTGTACACCTTTCCTCTAATTGTTCAACCCTCTCAGTACCACTTTCACTCGCATTCATCCCACTTTTTTATTTCCTTATTCCACACGGGTAAAATCTTTCTTTAGCTGTATAAATGCCCTATCATTTCTTCCGTTTCTCTTCCCTGTCCAGTAAATGATTCTTGTCTGTAGTTTCTCAAATTTTCTTCCACATTTTTCGGTACAAGTCTTCGTCAGCAGTCTGTTAGTCTGCCTATCGATCGTTGAAGAGTAATTGCTCGTCGGACGATACTCTGCGAGATGTTTGTAAGCTACCTGAATCTAAGTAACTTATTATTAAATGTTATATTGATCCATAATTAAATGGATGGGAAATCTCATGCTCAATAATCATGAGTCTTTTAATACGAAAATAATATTGGAAAGCAGGAATATTCAATTCTGTATCTAAAAGCTTTTCTTTGTAAGTCTGCTTCATTTTGTTAACTTGATTAGAAAATAGATGATGTTTAGTATTACCTATAAAATATGTACACGAATAAATATTTATAAAATTATAAAAATTGATCAGGAATGTTTTCATTTTGCAGAAAAGCCTCTTATATGAAAAAATTATATTTTATTGATGCGTACATAATTTTGTTATTTATAATAGTATTTTAAATTATGTAATTTCGAAGATAGTATACCAGTATAATCCGGAGTATAAAGTTAATAAATAGTATTCATCTCGAATATTTTATTCTTGACTTCAGACTAACTCACTTATCGAGTTCATTTTGTTGCGGAGAAACAACGATAACAAAACAATACAAGAATACTTTCACTTTCTTTAAGTTTTTGATCCTATTTTTTTTCAAAGCTTCCTTTCCACCTCCTTCCAATCTCTTTTACAATCTTGCCTTTCATTTTAGTCTGTAATCACGATGAGACGTTTGAATTTAATCAGGTCGTTCCTCTGTTTGCTTCTTTTTCCCTCTGATTTTAATTCTTCCTTTCCTCTTAACCTGTCGATTTTCCCTCTCGGCTCAGCAACTCTCTTGTTCCCTTCTCTTTTCACAAATCTTTATTATTTTTCCATGTTTTTCTTAGCGACTTCCTCTTTGGATTTCACCATTTCGAGATATTTTTAAGCCAACTCTTTTCAATTCATCTTGCCCAGCATTTCTTTCAGAGTTTCTATTACAGAAGTTGTTATTATATATTCCGTATATAAGTAATAAACGCCTGAAATATGATATCCATATTTCTCGTTTACACTGTGAAATATTCTAGCGAAATTCCTTCACTCCTGTTTTATTTTATCGATAGCGAATTCCATCACATAGTAATTCCATTAAGTTCATCATAAGTAGAAATTTATGTATTACTCAATTAGTTATACTATTTTTCATACTATAAATAAGCGAAGTTAACGGAATCCATGTATTTCTGTATTCCGTCTACCTTAGTTGTCCAAATGGAAGCGAAGGTCGACCATGATGGTGTATAAAATGTTTAATTTATTGGAAATGATAATGTTTATAGTAATAATAATAATAAATCGTCTTTATTTTGGCGAGATTGAGACTAAAACTCTCTTCTTCCATCCAACCCATCGTCATTAATTATATATTTAAGTTTATCTGATCAGAGAAAGGTATTGTACTCATCGTGTGCTCCATGAGTTATTTTAAAATAATATTCCGACATTTGGTAAAATAGTAATCATTAACATAAATTTAGCATCTCTCTTAAACAGAGTTTACCGGTAAACAGATAAGATGATATGTAGTTATTGGCACATTTTGTTTTACGATAGTTGTTTTGATGCTGTTTTGATTGCATAATGATGATAATGAATGTGTGTCTCGATTATTTCTCATTCCTGTGGATTTTTTTCTTCTCATCTCTTCACCATCGTTCTCTCCTCCGTCGTCATGGAGAGTAACCGTTGTCTAAGTGACGAAGAGGCGTTGATAAAAAGCACTATTGCACTATTTCCGCGTGCCCTCCTTTACGTGCCCTCTCAACCTCCGGATGAACAATCGATATCACTCACATTTTCCCCTTTTTTCCGTGCTTTGCTTTTATATGAAGGCCTTTAGGTTGCGACTGTGGAGAAGGGATATTGTGGCTCCAGATTGATTGGTCCAAGAGTTTCAAGATGGATCCGCCTCCCTTTTTTCTCTCTGATTTTTTACTCTTGGGATTGATTTTTCAGCCTCGATTTTCGTGTAGCGGAGCTTGTACTCTTCGTTTTTTACGTCTTAGCCGCAGGATCAAGTTTTTCTGCTTCGGATTCTCGAGAGTCTTTTGTTCTATATTTATGTGGGATTTCATTCGGGTAATTCCTTAGATAAAGAAACTCTCTTCAGCAGTTCGTTTGTCTTTCTCAATAATGTCTATTTGAAAAGATTCTTTAAAGTTAAGCTCTTCTCTTATCCGTTACAATCTTCGATTTCCATTGAGTTTCCAGGAAGAGGTATTATCGGTTATTGGTGCCAAGTATCACACGTGATTCGCAGAATTTATGATATTTTCTACGCATTGTAAAACATACATTATACATTGAGTAATGGTGTCTTGTTTATAGAGAATGAAAATGAACAAACACCTAGTTTTCTCTAGTGATTTTCTAATTGTATACGATTGAAATTCTAGTGCCAATATTTGAATTCATTTTGAAAAGATGTATCTAAAAATTTAATTTTCACAAATTTCAGGAGCTTAAATAATTTAATTATTAAGTGCTAACAGTATTTATCAATAATATATAACTTATTTTATGCCATTCTGTAAATTTGAGCGTAGCAATCTAGTTGAGTAGTAGATGAAGATGGATTCTTCCCAAAAGAAACTCAAGGAAGGAATTGAGATTAATTAAAGAACATGGCATAAATGAAGAATGATACTTCTTCACGAAAGTTGGAGAAGCATCTATCTTCATGAAATTCTTCAGCTTTATAATGAATTTTTAACTGCATTATGTCTGCTGGCGGACTATACTGTGAACTTGCTTCGTAGAATTTTTTATAACATAGTATTGAAAATGGTGCTAAAGGTCCTTCTTCCAAAATAGACTTAGATTGTAATTAAAATAGATTAATTTAATTCTGACTATTAAAAGTTATCTTTAAACAAATGGCAATATTAATCCAGGTTAGTTTGTATCTCATTGCTCATTACTGTTAAATTACAATTTATGAGCTGTACAGCAATGTGATGTATTACGAGTAATGGTCAAAATAACATCATTTGTTACTATTAGTTTTACTTAAAAATATGAGTAGATTTTTAGGGTAATGTTTGGTAATTATAATATTGATTTTATTATTATTAGTATTAATATTAACAGTTATATCAGATATAATATTATTTGCTTAGTATTATGAACTATTTCATGAACGGTTTATCTAATTATGATGTAATGCATAATATATTGTTATATTATTAATCCATGCTTTCATGAATGAGTGAACCTTTCATTGCTTGATTAATAAATGGTGAAATTTATTCGGTTATTAGTTTATTCTAATACTAGTAAACTGATATATCGATAATAACTTGTACAAATAGAATAGACGTACCAATAAACTTAATTTTCTTTTAAGACCCAAGACAATAATGTATTAATTCGATTAATTCTTATAAATATCAATCATGATGGAGTTTAACCTATTATGTGATGCCTAGGGAACAGCATAATCCCTCTTATTGACTCCGAGCAACGTACTGCTTGATAAATGCAAACTAGCAACTGAACGGGAATCACGGTCTCGAGAAAGCCGCGCCTCGAAGTCACGGACATAAATTCTGATCCAAGTGACGCGCCTATATTTACCGCTGTTAACTCAAAGAGACGGAATTGAGCGAGAAATTCGTTAACTTGCTTTCGGGAAAAGGGTAATTTCGTTAGGACAAGTTGAAAGGGCCACATTATTACATCGCCTCTTAATTTACGACCGGGATTCCTCCCGCCTTCAAGGAGGTCCGCAACATCTCGCAGAAATTATATTTGCAACGGAGAAGCGGTCGGAGGAAGTTTCGGCGAGAGGCAGATGTGTGGAATTCGCGCCATCCGTGAGATTTATAAATAAGGGAAAAAGTTAATTCTCTCCTCCGAGGGGTTCACTTATCTCTCCCCACCTCAGCAGGCAACCCTTTGTACAGGAGGTCGAACACTCCACTACGGCCTGCAGTGCTTAATTCAACCGAACGTATTTGGGAAGTCTCTAGTGGAAAAGTTTTGAAAAAAGAGGGTGGATTTTTCTCTCTCGTGGGGAATCTGATTTATTATATTGGACGAGTTGAAAACTCCCGGGATTACGGGAAAGAGGGAGAAAGGGGGAAGGAGGAGAGGTAGATATGAAAAGGGGGAAGGAAAAATTCAGGATATTCAATTTTGCACAGCCTGATTTCAATTTAGACGTAAATAGGGTAAAATAAATGAAAATAGTAGGTACTATTACTAAAGATTTAAAGCCAATGCACACGCAAATGTAAAGAGCTTTGTTCTGGGCGTACTGAAGATTATCGCTCTCATCTCGCTATTAATTACAGGTAATGCACGCGATTATTTATAAAAGTTCAAAGTAAATAAATGTAAAAATGTAAAAGAGGCAAACACTGAGTTTACTCAATGTAGACCTATACAAATTAGTTCAGTGGGAACGTACTATATCCTGGTAAAGAAGAGCCTTTTAGAAAATGCGTGGTTTGGAGCAAATGGAGAGAATCAGAGTACGGGGTGAAAACTGGAAGTTCTTAAATCAAAACCGACAAAATACGAAACATAAAAGGACTTTGTGAAACGCTATGCAATTGACAGGAAATTAAAAGATCGGAAAATGGAGTTGAAAGAACAAGGCAATCCCTTCTGTGGGAGGTTATTGCACCGCCAAGGGTCGCAGGAAATGTGTGATTCTGAATGCAGAAAGGGCATCCGAAGAAGAACATGACTCCAGGAACGCGAAGAATCGCATCTCACAACACGAAATAAATGCTTTGCAAACGTACGGAACACCTTCAAGCCTCCGACTCAGCTTTCAACTTCTGATTTACGAGTTGAAGCCTCTCTTCTCACGACTGCGTAAAAGAATCCGCTCTCGAACAAACGTTCTTCTACTGATAGATGTTAGTTCCAATTCGTAATTTTTACAATTTTTGTCGTTTATTCTTCCCTTTGGCTAGCTCGCAAATTAAACAGTGTTCTCACACAAATTATAACTTATCAAAGCTTCTATTCAATCAATGAAGAAGTTTAGATTTCAGGAAAATATCCGTTTAAATATTTATTTATAATTACAAACAGTTTATTAGGATTTTTAATTTTTTTGGTGCCCTGTTAGTAGGAATATTTCTTATTTTTTCGACTGGGTGGCTTTGTTCTTGAATTTGTCGACATTCTGCAATGATCTTAAACGGGCGGATACCCTTGAATAATTTCCACAATAAAGTATTGGATAAATTATATAATTAGGTAAATATTTTCTAGATAAAAATAATTAAATTATCACCTAAACATGCTTAAAGTAATAGACTATCTATGCTCCAAGATAGCCATGTGGGCTGCGTGTTTAGCGAAAAAGGTCTTGGTTTCATTTACAGCGGAAGCCTATGTGTGACTCGACTACGTACACGGAATATAAATGGTCTGATGAATTCAGATTATTTTATCAAATAATATCATGATCAAGGATTATAATATTCAATCTTATTCATTATCTTTTATCGAGAGACGATACTTTCTTCGTTCATCTTGATCTGTATTTAATTTGTGAATCTTATTCTTATTATACACGTAGAGAAGAATTTGGTTAAGCGATACTTGGTGGAACGTCATCATAAACGAATTTTTATTGCAAAACTTGTACAAATCCACATTAATAGATATAAACGTTTACCGGTTTTGGCATAAAATCATGCCATCCTCAGAACTGAGGCTCTGGAACAGAGTTCTGAGGATGGCATGATTTTATGCCAAAACCGGTAAACGTTTTATATCTATTAATGTGGATCTGTACAAGTTTTGCAATAAAAATTCGTATGCACGTAGATATTATTCACATTGTAACTAAGAATGTTAAACCATATTTATCTGTGCACTTCTTTTGTGTGGCAAATGTTTAGACAAAATGAAATTACGCAAACTGTGTGATATCAACATAATGCAGTTTGTTTCAATCGATAGCCATTTTACTTTTACAATAACAAGATTACTTAAAGCAGGCTTGGGCATGAAATCCTGATTTCTGATTCGATCTGCGGCGGTATTGGAGTGGTAAGGAAAGTCGCCGCACGAGTTCGTTATCTCGAGATCTTCTCGATGGTCTTCGGTGTGAACATGCGACTGCAACAGACGTGTCGCAATTCCACACGACGTGGAATTCCCGTTCGGCCCGCGATTTTCACTACGTGACTTCACTGCTGATACTCATGCAGCGCAACTCTGTGCACTCGATCGAATGTTTTGGCTGTGATGCTTGAACAATGCCAACGATTTCGTCTGGATATTTTCAAACGGTATCCATACTACGTTTTTCTCATCTTAACTTCACGTGTCTATAAGTAATGCCGATTTGGCCAATTGAAGAATTTTAGAGTAAGTTGAATCAGTATTCTTATCTTCAGCGCTTTGAACCTTCTGGTTGGATTAAAATGTGTTGAAATTGATTTTCTGTCAATTTTCTTTAAAGGACAGTTTAAAATGGTCATCCACTGTATACTGGTGGCGGAAAAGCATTTGAAAGTCAGGTGTCATTTTGATACTGGCATAAAGTATTCAAATTTTACTTAAGAACAATAATGGGTAGTAGATATGAGCAGCATGTTTTAATTGAGTTCCTAAAGGTGATATAGCATATGGTACTTCTTAAGTTTGTTCCAAAGTCGGCCCAAGACAATCATTATTTATGTTTCAGAAGATTGGGAGAGTCAAAACACATGAAAATGAGGATAATCTGCAATTATTAATTGATCATCACCTTAGTTATAAGAATAACAGAAAAATGCTCAAGTATATAGTGATACTATATTCTTCTTCAGTAATCATGATAGGAAAATTAAGAACTTAAATGTGCAGTTATTGGAATTTCTATCCTTTCAGCGCGACTGCTATACCTTAGGGTGAATTTAATATTGGTCTTTTGATCGTAAATAGTTTCCGGTCACTGTTAATCATGTTCTACTGAGTCTGCAGTTAATGAGAGGGCAATTTTCGTCAGGATTCAAAAGAGGTATTTCATCCATTTCATTGAGAAACGCAGCGAGAATTTAATTAGAATATAACGAATGCCTCTATGCTATAATAGGTAAAAACACGTATAAAATAAATGTTCTCATAATAATCCGTTCTGAATCAGGAAATTCTATGTCTCATTTTCAGTCTAATTAAATTCGACGAAAAAGTAATATAACTAAAATTTAACATTGCTACGACGGTGAAAACTTAAAATTTAGACATAAATTTCTCGTTGAAAAAATTAGCTTGGGCGTGATGGAGCGAAACGAACGTGTCCGCAGCTTTGGAGAAAAAGTGCCGCTGATGAAGCGTGTGTTTACCGGTTGGACTCAAAAGCAGGAGCTATTTCCAGAAGTATGAAATTCCTTCCTCCGATCCCAACTCATTCGATGAACAGCCATTCTGTGGCGATTGGGATTAATTATTCCCCAATACGACTTATCAAACGGATTGAACCCATTAGAACATGGACCTGAAAAATGCCCTACTTTTCGGATCCGTTTTTCTTCCCGTGATCCCCTTTAATTCCTTCCCATAATCCTTTTCGATTCGCCCATAATTCCTCAGATTTGCGGCGTCGTCCATGGCCGCGCTATTATTTATCCGTTAGGGTTCAAAGGGTGTCCCTTGGATTAGAAGGACATGCGCATTAATAACACCAGTAACCGAATGAATTCAATTATATTCCCCATCGAATTCTGGGTGATAAGCCAGTTGACATGTGCTTCCCAATTTATGCTTACGGCTGCGTTCGCTAAGATCTCCCAGTTCCAATTGACGCCTGGCTTTGTTTCTTTCGCATATCGGTGGACTTTGGAAGTTATCATTAAACCGAATGGAGTCGCTTCAGTTTTGAATAACGTTTTCCAGAACATACCGAGTTGTTTTAGCTCTGGAAAAGTAGCGAAAATAAAATGACTCGACTCCATTTCTGCCTCATTGTGCATTCATGAAACAATCATACGATTTTTATCAGTTATACAGAGGTTAAAAAAGGTACAAACAAATCATAATGGTTTATGGTTGGTTTATGCCCCAAAAACCTTTTTAACGGATGACGTCTCTATTAATTTTCAATAAATAATTCCTCCCCTTAAGTGTCGCCCAAAAACTTCAAATCGTGGTAAAAAAGAAGTAATTTTAAAATCCTCGGAGGTGGTCTAAAGTGTTCTTCTATCTTAAAATGTATACTGCAACTAATTTACTGGTTTAAAACGACCAAAGAGTGAAATAGGATGATCTCTTTGACGTTACTTAAAAGTAACAAGGTATGATATGATTGGTCTTTAATGTTTCCTATTTGAGTGGAACGATAGTATTTTAATTAACTTTGTAATGGCACAGAAAGACTTAGCTTTCCACGACGACATCGATTTTCAAATGGTCACTGAAAATAAAGCATCGTTTTTATAAATAATTTGTTAAAATTTAAATTTGCAGTAAATTTATATTAAAAATAGTTTATCGAAATAATCAAGTGATAATTTAACTCAGTTAAAATGTTGCCGGTTCCACGTGCCCTTTTTTATTAGAGGTTTGGAATTTTAAATTTTTAAAATAACAAGAAACCGATACCTAAATGTAATTTGAATTTTATCCAAGAAACGCAAACTTAAAAAAATATATTAGTGCGGGAGAACCCGAGAGACGATGGCATTAAGTTGGGGTTAAAAATGATTATGGAGCAGTTGAATTATTCAATATCTTTAAGTAAAAATGTTTCATTCAAATTTACAAAAAATAACGAATTAACATGGTAATTAAGGTAGTCTCGCGGGCGATGAATTATGCATTCTCTAGTCGTTTCTGCCGCCGGGGTTTTAGAGAGGTTTCACTTGATGCCGCTCCTGCAGATTCTATTACTTCATACAAGTTTATTACGTTTATTCGTGTCACAAAATTGAAATAGATGTGAGCGTTATTTTTACCTGGGCTTCTAAAGTACCAATTAAAATATTAAGTTATTAGAAGTAAAGAATCCGAAGCGGTAGATTTTTATACTCAGCAATAGTCAAGTCTCGTAGCGGAATTTTGACACTAATCGTAACCAGCAGATTTTGATACCTAAGATCCAAAATGACGACAAGCTCAACATCTAGGACAGATGAACGTTCCAATCATTTTCTATGTTCGAAGTAATACAATTTCTACGCTTAATACGATTTTATCAAAGTGACTCTCGGTGATATGGACTTAAATTTGATATGCCTTTCTTGCATAGATTTTCAAATTCTTCTTTTCTATGATCACGTTTTGCTTGAAATTTGTCTCTTGTTTGTTGAAATCAGTCACCTTTAAACCAGTATTACATTTATTAAAAATGAATGTTCAAATACTTCAGTCTGTCCACATCTTCAATATTAGTAGAATAGAAGATTTAAACTGGGTCATTGTGATGTCTTCATATTCTGAAAATGCTTTTTAGGAACGTGAAGAGGCCATTTAATTTACGAAAAATAAATGAATTCAGGGATGTCTGTATATCATACGCATGACATCTAGGAAGGTGTTTCCAAATATTTTTCCCCCGCAGTTCGCTTAACAAAGAAAAACGGCAACATATTGTACCGCAGCATTTGTTTCAATGTAAACATTATCAGGTAAACACGGCGTAGAATCATGTTTCATTGTTTCCTTAAATTGATACAACTCAGCGGAATAATATATCGAAAGATAAAGTCCATAACTAATAAGAATATGCTACCTTGTGAAATTACACGTCACATCATGAGCTTACGTCACTTGGGTTGATAATTGCTGAAAGAGAACTGACAAAGCGATGCTGAAAATTGACACAACGAACCTATCTATGAAACTGTTTTCTGCCAACAACGCACTATCCTGTTTCAGCGATCAAAAACATAAACTTCGATCGGAAGATAGTTCAAAAAGCCACCGATGACATATTAGGATCACATTACGGATAATTCGTAAATGAAAAACACAGACATAAATGCAGGAAATGAGGAGAAATAGAAGCAGATAGAGAAAGTATGCATCGAGTAATAGGTGGAGCTGGGGTCTTATGGAAAGGCAAACGTTAAAAAAAGAAGGCATTAAAATTAGAGAGAAGGGGAAAGAAGCAAAGGGGAGGCTACTGAATGCACTAAAAAGCACTAGCTGTGTGGCTAAGTAGAAAAGGGTTTCGAGAAACACCGTAACAGTCGACGGAGGATAAACAAGGCGGGGACCGAGCTTGCAGGAAAAAAAGGGAAGAGAAAGGGGTTTTCCAAAAAGGGAAAAGAAGCCCTGGGGTTTGGGGGAAAAAGACCACGCTCAAATGTTTGGAGCACTTCATATTCATGGAGGAAAGCGATTATCTTCATCAAAGAGGCAGTGGCGTGGGAGAAAGGAAAGGGTGATACGAGAGATGTGATATGGAAGGTAGGATGTGATAGGAAAAGGAGGATGCGATAGAAACAGGAGGATGCGATAGGAAAAAGAGGATGCGATAGGAAAGGGAGGATGTGATATGGAAGGTAGGATGCGATAGAAAAGGGAGGATGTGGTAGGGAAGGAAGGATAGAAATTGAGGAGCGAAAGGAGGGGAAGGTAATACGATTCGGAGCTGAATCAGGGTTGGTGCACAGAACGAGAGTTGCTGACTCCGCCGCAGAAGGACTGTTACACTGAATGGTTAGGAGTAATTGGAATAAATACAGGAAGCAAATGGTAAGGGACTTAATAGGGTTTTGGAAAGCTACGCTCCGGCAGCGGTTCAGATGGAATCCCGGGCCAAAAGGGCCGGAAAATATTTCCCCATCTCCCTATTATTTTTTCAAACGACGGGGAAATTCTTTTCCACCGGAACAGATAGAAAGAGATTATACTTAATGGAAGCCATAAAGTTAAGCATGAGCCTTGTGAACGTCTTGAAAGATGGCTTCCAGTATAGGAGATGTAGCAGCTGTGAAGATGTAAAAGATGCCGGGGAGATTTCGCTAGATTTATGAGTGAAGTACTCTCTTTTTTTTCCTCCTTCTCGAGCGTTATTAAATGTAATGGCATCTCATTATATCTAGCGCGGTTTGTTGTCTTATTTTTGAGCCGCATGAATCAAGTTTATGACTCCTCCACGCGAGAGACAGCATTTAATTTTTTTAATAATTGCAAACCGAAGCCTCGCAAGAATCGCTAAGCGTTTTCTGGAAGGAGACCGTAATGACCATTTTCATAATCAACTCGGAGTGCTATTCTTGAAATGGTTTCCATGAAAACTTTAATTCCTAGGAAACAAATTCGAAAACAGTAACGCGGATTCCACGGACTTGATGTTTCATCTGAACAGCGATTGACTTAAATTCAGCCAGGAGAAGTAACATTATTCGTCATTTAAGTCGCCCAAAATAAAACTTTGAACTCTCAGAAATGAATAGGCTCTTGTGAGTGTCAGGTCCTCAATATCATCCCATCTTCCTGAATATACAAAAATTTGATTTCCACCAATTACTCAATGCTGAATATAGACAGTATGTCTTAAATTGAATGAATTAGATATCCTAGAGATACCATGATTACATAATAGTTCGCTATAAATTCAAGTGAATCAACCGGATAAGATCCATAGGTGTCACGACCGTCATTAAATGCGCTTTTACTCCAGTAAAGTACTTCAATATAAGGGAAATAAATATTCAGTTCAGTAACGTATTCATTACTTCGTAAATTCACCCGGAAAATCACCGGAGAGTTTATTTCGGAAAAAACTCTGCGGAAAACCCGGTCTCTAATTTGAGAATGAGAATCGTATTTCAAACAGCTTCCTCAAATGATTGCGCCCAAAAACGAATTCAATCACTCATCTCCGGATAACTTCCATCCTCGAATTTTTCCGTCAATTCATGGTTTCTATTAATTACCGCGCCGACGTCATCGAATTTCGGTCCACTCATCAAAAGCACACTCACCTAAAAGCTAATTTAATTTGGCGAAAGGGGCAATATTTAGAGCCATTAATTAAGACGCAACATGACTTGGCTCTCCGAAATCCCTTCACATCGGCCAGACATACGCCCGCCCTGGGGAAAGCAGCGCTAATGACCGCCTCGATATTAGCGGAGAAAAATTCATAAACGCCTTCCCTCGAGGCCGCCGCAATGAATCGACCGCACTGGGATTTCGAGGAAACGTCTACTTACTCAAAATTAAGTTGCAGACTTCCTTCTGAAAAATTGATAGGGTCGGTGAAATCTGTTGCACCCAAATTCAAGTACAAGTCGTACGCAAAACCGTCTTATTTGGTAGTATTTGGATGTTTTTTGCTCACTGACACTAATATCTGCGATATTAATTTTTTGATTTAATTAACAGTCTGCATCAGCTCACTTTTCTGCCTTCAACTCAGATGGAAATGAATTCAGGAATGGATTTTCGAGGAGAGATCAAGTAATCGAATTAAATATGCCGAGGATAACGTTAATATCTTAAATTTAAGAATCAATTTGATTATAATAAGTTAGTGTGCTTATAAAAAATAGCTTGAATAATTTATTGAGTAAGGAAAATGTTTCTTTAACTTGAGAAAAAATTTGTTTTTGAAAATTTACCAGGTTTAATCAATTTTTCAGTTTTTACAGCTGTTTTAATAGACCCTTTCATTATAATATAGTATATGTATATAGTTATTTTCTTAATTTCTCTGTTTAAAAAACCATATTATTAGAAATATGTAGAAATACTTGGAATTACTTGTAAATATGCTTTATTATCGTTTCTGGAAAAAATTCTTCAAAATTTCTGGACAATATTTATTATTGATCTTTTGAGTACGTTTACAAATATGCCTACCTTGCTTATATCAGATTTCAGGTTAAATCTTCTTAATATGCATAATGCACTATAATTCGCGGTTAATAAGTCATTCCTCGTTTACTGATCTCAGTTAAGTATATGTTTCCATTATGTGTTCAAACCTTCGACATTAGTAGCACCTATATCTGTTATCAGTTATAGCAAAGGTTCAATAAATTACTAATTTTGCAATTTGGTGAAGTTAACTTAATATTAATTGAGATGACTGGTTAACTTTGTGTATCCCTTCCGCACATAGAATAGGAAATTATGGGAAGTGGGATTAATGATTCGAATTAAAGAATTTAGGCATATTCTGTCGAACTACCTTGGCATTGTTTGAGAGAAAGTAATACTGTTATTTCCAAGGTTAAAATTAAGAATTTATTTGTAAGAAAGAATGTCTAACGATGAGAAAAATAATTTGTAAGCACTATCCTATTGTGTATATTAAACTATGTTCATTATAAAATTATATCTTTCATGTTCTTCATTGCTATAAACTACATTGCATCTTATCGATCTGTTCATCCTCCAAAATGCGCACCAGAACGTGTCGAGGAAAAGAGCTTCCTATTTCATCCTTCACTTCATAAGTTGACTGCGTTAAGAGTGAGAAAACCGTTTTAAAGCTGCATTGAAATGGAAGGCGATGCCATCCATCCGTGATTGATATTCAGACACGGTCAATTCCGATGTACGCCGAAATTGGATGGGCGTTGCCCAAGAAGCTCGTCTTCTCAAGACCCTCTCTCATCCATCCTCGCTTCATCTCCTGCCCTCTCCTGTTTATGTACGCTCCATCATCGCGTTATCTCACTCTGACTTATAAGCATATTTTCTACGTCTTCTCACCATTCCTATCTTATGCTTGCTTAGATATCTTTCAGGATACTCACTCCCTGCTCTGATTCTCTTTTAAAACATTAACGCTCTAATAAGTACCAGGAATCCGTTACATGTCAGTCTAGCTATTCTTATTTCAGAGTTAAAATTACATTATTTACAAAAAAATACCAATAAATCAAAAAAATCTTTAAAATATACCTTCAAACTACTTGTTAAACTATTTAACGAGCCTATCAACTCTCTAACATTCGTTATAGTACGAGTAATGTTTGTCACAATTTCAAGTAATATTGCTAGTAAAATTTCTGGATATGTTAACGTTTTACAAGTATGATTTTCATTGCGTCTGAAATTATTGAAATTTTCTTTACCACAAGATATATAAGAAAATAGATTAAAAACTGTTACCTCATTTCAAATATTTGAATTATTGGGCGCTCAGATTTATCTGATATGGAAAACATTTAACTTCATCTGCAGTCAACTCCACGGCAAATGGACGGAAAATTTGCTAGAACAAGTAGTTTTAAAAACTTATTCCTTACAGGAATTTCGCACAGTAATAACAGAGTAAATAAGTAGTACAGGCAACCGGTATTTATATTCCCTGCCATACGCAGAAAGGCGATTTGCAGGGTATTAATGTAGATTTAAGATGCTTTCTTCTCTTGTAGTAACTAGATCGTTCTAAGACTACCTTCCGTAATCGCAATGGCCAAATTTCTAATGAAGCACATTGCATGTGCTATTCTGATTTATGAGACCACAGTAAATTGACAATTATAATGATTAGATGAGTAAGAGTGACGTTAAGGCAAACGAACTCATAGAAAATCCTATACATCTATTGAAATAATGTTCAAATTGACTCATTTTATGACGAAATATTTATGGTTGGGCAAGAAGAGAAAAAAAATGGTTTGTTAGTGGTTAGAACACCTGCCCGGAAAGTGGGTAAGCCCGGGTTCGAGTCCCAGCCAAGTCACTATTTTTCTCTTCTCGTACAACCTTGGATTAAGTTGCACTCTTTCCTGTGCTAAGTCTAACTCCATTTACATCATTTGCGAAATATTTACTTTTATATTTGTTCCCATAAGGTACTCGGTAATCATTTGATAATCAGATGATTGCACCCGAAAACTAGCGTCTATGCGAGTGGATGTCCGCATCCCTTCCTCTCTCTTTTCTGGACTCCAATCTAGACTCCATCCTCTTTCCTACAACTTTCCCCATTCACTTTTGACCTCCTCCCATTTCGACTCCATCCGTCTTCCGCTCATTTCTGCAACGCGAGATAATCGCTTTTTCCCCTCTTTCGACCGCCGTCTGCGAGACCTCCATTACCGACCCTACTATATTATATAAGTGAGCCCGTCGCCATTTTTCTCTATATCTCGTCAGCGTAATCACGTGATGGAAAGGTTTATGCATTAATTCTTCAAACGATTTTCCTTCCTCCCTATTGAATCACACTGTGTTTTCGAGTGTTTTAAAATGTCCTGAATTTGCAATTTTACTTTTCGTCTCAAATTGAGAAGGAAAGATAAATCATACTGTATTACGTTGACAGTCGTTCATGTAGTATGAAAGCGTTTTCATATGATATTTTCGGGTTTAATAAGTTGTTTTTAATACTCATAATTGATTTAAAAATTATATTATAGAAAATATTAGCAACTTTGCATTGAAAAATGTTCAAGGACTTTGTTGCTTCAGCTTTCGACAGAATTTTCTCCTTCACCTTATTGAATCAATATTCAAGGAAGCTTATATTTCCAAATATACCTCCCAATTCCCTTAGGAAAATTCATCTCCGCAGAAAGAGGTTTACACGTTTACTTAGTTTAGTCTATAATTCCATTGGATTCGATTGAAACTCACCTAGTTAGTATCATCTCTTCCACTCTTCGACTCGACATGCCTTCTATTCAATGCTGGTAGAAACGCAGCAAATTTCCATTTTTATTCCTATGCCAGATATTTTTGTGTTCAAGATGAAATTCTGTAGGAACATTTAGAAAATGGTATCGTCATATTTAGAAACCTCTTAGCCATTGATTTTGGTCGGTTGAATGTAAACTCCATTCAGATGGGGTATATCTAATGCACACCACCTCTTGGTCTTTCAGCGGCTATAATGGACATCGGTCCTTGAGCGCCTTCATCTTATGTGACCCATTCAACTCGGAAGCCCTTCGTTGCCGATTGAAAGGGGAGATATAAAGGGAGGAATTCTGAAACGGGGAAATTTTTCAGTCTGATGATCCCTTTTGACCCTTTGGAGTATCCTTCACACAGCCCAGGGGCGATGCTTTTAACACTGGCCATCATTTAGAACGCTTCGGAATATCTTGTGGAAGCCAATATTAAGGTCATTCGAGATTAGAAGTCTCCGCGAATTTTTGGTCCATCTTGAACAAGTTATTCCCACTTTCGTTGACCTTCTCAGCTTGGAAACGAATCCGCTGTTTCATAGGGAGTCATTTTTGAGCTGCTGAGAAGAAAACAGTCCCTTAAATGTTATAATAATAAAATCGTATATTTTAAATACCTTTTATGTTCTGATGAAATTGCCTATTACTTATGTACCATGAAAATTTTCCTCTATTAAAGTTAGCATTCCAACTTGCATTAGCACTTTTTCTTTTCTATAATTTAGTGGATTCATACGCTGTTCATTTTTTAAAACAGTCTTTTAATATGAATATTTACTATATACTCAACAAATTTTCAATAAGGAAAAACGGACTTGAAAAAAGTCTGACAGGGCCGGGGACCATCTAGTTCTGATATAGTTCTGGCCGGGTAGCCTAGTACATGGTTAGATGGTTAAGGCAGCCTCCCGGATAGAGGAAGATCCCGGGTTCGATTACCGGCCCTGTCAGAAGTTTTTCAAGTCCGTTTTTCCTTGGGAATTTTCCTGGGTTCACGCCCTTATCTGCAAAGTCACCTCAACCTTTTTTTTAATTTTCAATATATTGAAAAAAATGTTCACGATTTTGTTAAGCGTTCTCGTAAAATTTGTTTACCTTAAATTAATAAATTGATGCGAGCGTTATTTTTTACACTAGGGAAAGAAAAACATTGCCTTGGATAAAATATGCATATTCGAAAGAAAATTTGGAGTCTAAATATTCATCCACTAAAGTTGAAAGAGTGTTTAAAGGGATATCGGATCAAACATCTTTTTTTTCGTTACATAAAGTGAAAACGACTTTCAGAAACCGCTCTTCTCTAATACTTCAGATTAAATATTACCAATTTGATACTGCACGTCTTTTATAAGTTTTATTCCGATAATATTGTCATAAAATGCAGAACTGTCTTTAGTTAGAATGAAAAGCTAAGCAATGCATATGCGTGGTTATGTTGAATAGCATAGAATCCTTAAACGCTGGAAGCGATTAAGTCATCCGAATTCATAATACTCGAGTATTTGTTCAAGGCAAAATAAGTAGGACATCCGACGGAAATCACGTGAGTGTATTCACTTTCTTTGCCTTTCGAGACTCAAACAGATGAGCTGCTCCTCATATTCCTGAGAAGACATCGCAAGAGGAATAAATGAAAAAACTCGCGAAAAATCCAAAGAGAGCGAAAAAACTTGTTTTTGGTCTCTCCTATGGACGATCTTCATGTAAAATAACGCCACCGCTTGTATATTCTTAAGTTTGCTTTTTTTTTAACCCCACCACTCTGTTTTTTCCTATTTACGGAGTTCATTTCTCCGCCCCGGGCCTTCATCCATCATCCTCCCTCGACGGCACCAGATCACAGCCCCTCTCCTATTTCATTACCTCCTCCTCCTACTTTATCTAACATCTTTTCTGTCCTATTCCTTTACCAACCCACATCACCTTCCATCAACTCCTCTATCTTGCACATCACCCTTTCTTCGGCCAATATGCATATCCCTTACTTTTTTCCACGTCGACAAACTTCCCTCTCGCTGCTCTACCCTATTATCTCCCCTTCATTTCCTCCTCCACGTGAAATTGTATTCTGAGTGAAAGAACCTCAAGGCTGTGAATAGGAGTCGATGTTTACGGTTCACTACTTCACCGAGAGCATATCATAATCTTGCCCCTCTCTATGAAATATGTAAAACGCTCAACTTTATGTTAGAGAAGTGAGAATCGTAAAACTGTTTCCTTGACTTAGATTTATTTATATATTTTGGTCTTGATCTAGAATAAATGCTTTCTTTTTTTGCTTTATATTATTTGTTTTAGATAAAGAGGGAAAATAGTATACTTTTACTATAACCAAGGAAAAACGAATCTACAAAGAGTTAGGGCACCGGACTACAGCCGGGTTCGAGACCCGGTCTTGTTAGTTTTTCTTCACGCCCCTTTTTGATCTCTGGAGTTTTCTGGATTGCTCTGAAATTATTTGCCATTGCGCGTCATATCTCACCATTTTCTATGTACAATTATAGCCAAATATATGTACCTTATAATGCTATAACGCCAAATTTTTGTGAGTTACTTTTATTATATAATGTGTGTGACTTATATTTACACTCAACCACTGCGGTTAGTTATTGACTATCAATAAATTTATGTTGACTTATTAAAACTATCAGTTCTGAAGTTTTGCTAATAATCCCATTATCCCATACCCCACTCATCAATAAGACCTTTAGGGGTGAGAGGTTGTCATTATTTCATCTCGCTAATATTGGTGAACCATTTGAAGTACTAACGTCTCGCTAATGATATTTATATTTTGTGTTTGCACTTTACAAAAATATTTACAGTAACAGTTCCCATTAAAAAGGAAAACACATAGATGCCCTAGTTCTGAAATGAGAAAGAATAGCGGGAATTTGTTCCAAATATTTTTCCACCTGCGCCTTCTCTTCTCTTACTGTAAGTACTATATGACCAACTATATTTATCAATTCCGAAGTACTTAAGCTTCATAACCACGTTTTATTCTACGTTTCGTATTTGTTCTTTATAATTCTATTTGAATTCTTCCATTTAGACCTAACATCATCACAAGTAAATAAATTTCAAACATGTCTATTCTTTTACTGCATATTTACTTTCATTTTTATGAATGTATCATTTCTAATAACAGATTGATTTGCGCGTGAAAGGATTTTCATCAAAAACTTATAAAATGAATTACTTGGTTGATTCAAGGTAGTCCTTATGCATTTTTTTCTATTGTTTTATCTCTTCATTTTCTGAAAGTTTTAAGGGTAAGTTTTGCATCCAATCAGATGTTTCCTTTTTCCCATATAATTGTCTCTCTTCAAATGTTAACCAGTAAATCTCTCAAGGACATTCGGTCGATCGAAATTTTTTATTAATATTCTTACAAACCATGCAATCGTATCTAATAAGTTGGATGTTTAGAAGTGCATTTTACAAACATGATTCAGCATAGTTGACAGTCTACAGAGTAATGGTAGAATGTAAATATAAGCATATATTTCAGTCAAGTTAATATTACAAGAGTAAATGTGTATGCGGAGTATAAAGCCATTTCTTCTGGAACCCAATTCCCTTCTTCTCAAAGAACACTTTTCGATACGAAAAATAACCCGGTGGAACGCACGACCTCTTACTGCCTCAACCCAGCGTGAAAAATGCGAATGTAAGGAAAGGGTCCCCGAGAATATATATCGCAGAAAGCGAGAGGTGATTTGGACGAAGGTCCGCTAGAGCAGGTAGATTCGGTTCGTGCTTTATGCTCTCCTTCCATACACGGTAATGAGGGACTCTCGGCGTCCTTTTTGTATGGATTGGCTTTCACTTTTCATTTCTTATCGACCTCAGAAGTAAGAATTATTATTATCGGAGTTTTTGGTTTGCCAACAAATTTTCCTCAAAAGTATGTTCAATCCATTGAGAATATTTTACCAATCAATTGGAAAATAATGTTTAAAAGAAATGAATCGCTTGGAGAATGCGTTCATATCTTTTTCTTCAAAGCGAACGGGCGTATGTCAGCCTGAATTAGTGCGTAATATATAAGAGTCATAACCTAAAGGGCCAATCATACTGGTGAATATTGACTCATATGTCTTGAATACTCTTTTCATCATGGCATTCCTTTCATTCGTATGCAAATATGTTTCGGAAAGTTTCGTTGTAAAAGGAGAATAAAAACGTACTATGTTATTATATACATGTATACGCCATTGATTATTAGGTTTTGTAAAGACTTCTGAGAGACCCTTTAGGATGTGTATAAAGACTTGTGCTCGATATTATTCTGCAAGGATTACCTTGAAAAAAGATAATAATAAGAAACGGCTCTTAAACCGCAATGCTTGGTTGGATATCAAGATGATGTTTGAAGGAAACATATCTAAAGTAATTAGAACACTTTGAAATTTAATCCCTTAAGGGATAAAAGGCTTAGCAAACTTTACAAGGTTTGCGTAAAGGATATCTCATTCAAGAGCAGATACTGTGAGCTTTATATAGAATAAATTAATACTTGAAAACTCAAACGTAAGGCAAGGTGAATGCGATCCGAGGTAATTTAGGATCCTTAATTTATTCCCCACCATCTATAAGCAGGTAGCAAATTAGCGGATATTCGGCGAACTTCTTTCCTTTGAAATTATTTAAAATAGACGAGCACTCGCAGTTTGCAGTAAACTAAGCATCTCATGGCAACCGGGTAACCTAATTTCATAGTTTCTTGATTTTTTTAGCGAAAGCTCTTCTCAGAGTTTGGTTCCTAGAGAAGAACTTTCCGAAGGAAATTATGAAAGGAGGTAAAAAAGACGCTTTAATTGGGACGATGCAAATTTGTGGAGGAAAATTTCATTTCGTGCCTCCCGCCGGTTCGCATTATTGAAATGCTCTAGGATTTTCTTCCCGGGGAATTTTTCCCCCTTGTCAGGCTAATGATTTTCGTTCAACCGCCCGAAGATTTAGAACACTTGTGGCCTCACTGCGCTTCCTGGGCGGATTTATTTCTGCGAGCGGCAGTAAAGGTAAATAACGCCTTTTTCGGAATTTCGCGAAATAAGTTCATTCCGACTCGGTTAGACTTCCCGCTCCGCTTCTGAAACGCCAATTAGAGAGATTAAATTGGTAAGAGTTTCTAGCGACGGGAGCTTAAAAGGAGTACAAATAAGACGGTTTTGTGTTTTGTAGGGTTTTCCTTTTGAGTTGGCGTTTCCCTCTTTGTCGAAATTCCCCAAGTTCTTTTGGCTACCCATCCTCCTGTCGCCCAGGTACCAGTATAAAACTTTCTTTCAGTTTTGTAGCTAATTCCTTCGCGCCCCTCTCTCCCTAAAATGGAGTGAATACAATTTGAATAAAGGGGAGAACGAGGGACAAGCGAGCGGCTGAAGCTGTTGAGGCCAAAGATTTACATTTTCCTCTCTAAAATATCTTTTTAAAATGGTTTGTTAAGTTGTCTTAATGCTCCAGTAGTTGCTCTTTTAATGTAGCACAAAACTTTTTTCCGAAGTAGCAAATTTCGTCAATATGGTTCTGGTGATTGTTCGGTTTCATTCGTTTCTTCAATTCTTACTATTTTTCTCGGCGTTATAACAGGATTACAATTTTAAAGAATAATTTTTGTTTAAAGTAACAATAACCATTGTAAATAATTATTAATAGAAATTTTAATTAATTAATTAGCAATTTAAAGTATTAATCATATATATAAAAACAACTCCAAAACCATCAAAAAACTTGCAAAGCGGCTATACGTATTCCGACTTCCACGAAGTCATCGTCAGGCTTAAGGTCGGCAATGAAATGCAAGGAAGTCGGGAGGAGAGACGGCAAGGGGAAAGAAATGTGATCGTAGAGAGACAATGTGTCACAAAAGGTCCTTATTCTATTAATCATATGCTGATAAGTAATTGATTGTCGTTACATTTAATAAGCCTTAATAATTTATAGGTATCAATCTCTTTTCCTCTAAGTTCTGCTTATCTCTAATCAGACTTTCACTAACTATTGCTTTTTCAGCAAACCTATTTTCAGCGATGAGTTTCACTCTGTGACAAGTCATCTTCAGTTCTTGTTGTTAATCACATTGGATATATAATCTTTTTTCACGTTTAAAGTTTAAGATTAAATTATCATTTCTCTTGAAATTATCAGCATAGGCAGGCGCCTCGCTTCGCCTGTGGATCCGAGGAACTTGCTTTAATTTTAGTTTTAACCTCGTAATCGAATCAAAATATCCAAATGTCAGACAGTATGATTGATGTTTTGTAAACGACTATATCGGGACTCCAAGATGAATCCTCCCGCAAATGGATCATCATTATGCGACGGACAAAGAAATCGGCTGACATTTTGTAAAAACATCCTCTCATCCTTGCCACGGATCAATCTTTCAACTTTTCAGATCCGATGTTTAACTTTGCGGTCGTCCGCTCGATTCATGAATAGATTATTAGAAATCCGAGAAATCAATTTGCAATGGAGCCGTAATCCCACGTCACTCGTGGTCTGTACGTGCGTCCAAATCCTCACAGATCTCGGTTTGAGGTCGATCGTTTACTTTTTCTGCCTAAACCTGTTTACGTTACGTTCCTTCCGAACCATTACTCTTTATTACTCTACAGTTGCAAGCGCTTCTCGAATTATTCTCTTGATCATTATTGATGGACCTCTGAGAACATACATTTCAATTTCCAGTGGTTCTGCTATTTATCAGTAAGACTTCATTTGTGAGTCATTGATACCTCTGCGATTAATTTCTAATAGTTATTTTGAATTAATATTTACAAATTGGCAATTAGAGATGTTTTAAAATGAAACCTTTGTCCGTCAAATGGGTGATGAATTTTTAAAGCGAGCTGCAGGTAATCATGGGATGAATAAATTTGGAATTATAATATTTTCATAAAGAAATAGAATTATTGGAGGCTAAATAGACAGTGTATTAACCCTTTAAGACATGACATTTTTTTCTTTGAAAAATAGTTTCGTATATTTCTTTGATATTACTGACTACCATTAGACTTCTAAATAATAGATTTAAACTTATTTCATCAGTAATAGAGTCATTATGATATCCATACACTTGTGAGGGTTATGCGTTAGGTGAGAAAAATGTTCTTCCGATACAAAAATTATATGTCGAGATATGTTGAACCCACACTATGGTGAGGGTCAGGGCTTAAAGGGTTAAATATCCAGAAGTTTAAATCTACAAATAAGACATTTTCTGTTTTAAATAATATAGATTTGTCGAAATATTTTTGTCAACTTGTCAATGGAAGAGATTTTGAAAGTAAACTTCAAATTACAGTTAAACTTTGGCCTAATTTTCTCCTGGAATACATATGTATTTCTATTGAAATATCAAAAAGGTAGAGAATATAGCTAACATTTTTGCTGACCTTGACGAAAGTAATGATAAACCGTCACATACTTTCTCTAAATCTTCGAAGAAATAAATATCCGCTTATTCCACTAAAACAATCGCTTATGCACTCTTTTTGATTCAAATTTGAGGAAATTCGAATCGATGTAATGCTGCCCTCATTATAAAACGCTGTTAATTTGTTATCTTTGATTCTATCGCTCAGCTCATTTCCACCCTAATTGGGCGTAAAGTTAATCAATTGAAGCGAAACAATGGTGTTCATTCGCTCGTTATCTGTTGAACAACTTAATAAATTACGATAATTCTAATTAGGATATGAATTGCCCTAAGCACGTTCTTGCCGCAGCGATAACTCGCTGGAGCTGCATTTAAATTAGCGGATGACCTCTTCTACCACTAGTTATCGATGCTAATATCCTATTAATGAAGATAACTTTGGCTGTAGTATAAGTGTAATTAAATTTACACATCGAACATTAATCCTGAATGTTGCTAGGCATAGTAAAAGCACAGGAGTAGTGGATGATCGAGTGATTCTGAAGTAAGTTTGTGATAATAATTCACACTTGGAACCCCAGCCAAAAGTACATGATCATCTAAACAGATGAATAGATTAGAATTACAATGATCTGATAGGGAGGAATATTAAGCACCGAGGAAAGTTCTCGATGCAATAGTCACAATAAGTGAATGTTGGAAATCTCTTTTGATGCTGCAGCAACAGACGGCGTTCAGGCAAAGTTTCTCGCTAACGTAAGATCCAGAGAGAGAAGCCACATTAAAAATAGGAATGTTAAAACATTTGCAGTTAAAATTTGGAAGTATTCTTTAAATGTTGCTGGATAATTTCTTTCAAGAAATTAGTTTTTCCTAACTCTAGATTTGTAAAACGAGCAATCTTCGTCTTACATATCAACATGCTTGTTTGTCCAAGCTTTCAAGAAATCTATAACGAAATAGACCACCCTAATTCAAGTACATTGCTTGTTCATTCACCTCTGTGCAAATCACATAAAGTAAATTCGGCAAACTTTGAAATTTGGGTGAAAATTTTATAAGAACAGTTTGTCTTAAAACATGATTAACCTAATGAAGGAATAACCGTTATGGAAGCTACAAAGTTTATTTATTTGAAGATGGTTATATAACATTTCCACGAAATGAAGATTGAACATATTAATTTTATCAATGAAGGAATGTTTGGAAATTTAACATTGATGTAATGGTTGAACAATACAACATTGGACTAACCAAAAAGTAACCTTGAAAGTAAATTTTTATGTACCGTATGAAAGGAAAACGTTAATAATTGGCACGATTAAAGAAAGAGAATTCAAAGTACAATCATCTAAGGATGTGAATTAATCGAGAGGTTTAATTCTCTGTTTTACGCAAAGAGAAGATCATCACTCAGTTTCTCACACGAATTGGTGTACAGAACATTTGCAGCGATACTTCTGTTTAAAAATAGAAAAAGGCAATATCTTAGGAGGGCGTAATGATACATTACTCTCTCACCGTATATCTCTCGGAGGTATTTTTCCATTTCCATCGCTAACAAACGCGGATTTAAATGCCTTTGGGCGATCTAGGAGAGGATAAAACGAGGGGAGCATCCGGACCGCAGGAAGGGTATAGGAAATGAGGAAGGCCAGTTTTGGGGCGAAAAGGAAAAGTCCCATAAATCAGTTCGAGGCCCACTCTAAAAAAAATGAGGCCCTCTAGTGCCTCACGTCCCGTTCTCGTACATTTCCTAACGGCGCTTAATTTAATAAAAATCTCGTGGAGAACGATTTCTACACTGTAAGGCGATTTGGGTCTGCGGGGGGTAGCTGGCGTGGGTTTAGAGTGGCTCGAGCAGAGACGCCAAAATATGAAAATTAGCGTCTACCATTGCGAAGGATAACGAGCGAATCCTGTAATTTGATTCATCCAGGGTTTCCTCGAATATTAAATTTGGTACACAGAGTGATTATTGTAAGCTCACTCATTACTAAATGATTGATTATTGTTAGCACAAGGGTATAAATAAACTAATTAGAACGTGGATGGATTGCGAAAAGGGTAGAAGTAATTTTATATTTCATATTTGACTCTTCTCACCGCTCACTAAAATCTCTCAATGCTTTCCCTTAGCAAATTTAATCCTTTGTTTATATCTAAAGAGCGATATAGCTATAAAGTATAAAAAGTATGCATTTATTTCAGTTGCTATAATTATCTAACTTTGAAATATATTTTTCTTTTGCGTGTACAGTTTCATCATACTTTGCACACTGCGTAATTCAATAGACCTTTTGCTAGTAAAAACTTTTATATCGACCGAATTTGTACAACTCTATTGCTTATGTCCTAAATTTGATATTTTACTGCATGAAAACAGAAAAAAGTTGTGACTTTTGCTCTGCCATATTATGCTTTATTCAGGGTAGAATTGGTTACGTGCCATGGCGTCAAAATAATGGTAGAAGAATCGGATAAACTGAATTAGTACAGAGGAGAATAATTCATATAAAAGTGTATACTCTTCCTACTTATGTTTGATAGATATTCCTTAATACATGTATACTTTCTAGCTTTTCTCTCTTGAAAATCAATGTATATTTTGCAATCTATGGATGTTGCATAGCGCTTTTTAATTGTAATTAATCGCTTAGTTATAAATTTCTAACTATAAGCTAAATTTAACAGTAAAATCGTTTTCCTAAATTACAAAAAAAAGAAGGCTTTGAAATTGAACCAATTAATTATTGAGTATGATTTTAGAAAATAATATATTGCTACCGGAAACTTAAATTCCCTAAATAATTATACTTGTAAAGATGAGAGCGAAAATTAGGAAGGAATATTGAAAATGCAAACTTATCTTAGGGCATTGATTGCGTGACATTTTCTTGTTAATTAAAACTGAAGTTTTCGTTTTACTTCGTATTATGATTTGAGGCAAAACGTAGTTTCTGGAAATCCATTTGGATGCAATCATTCATGGCCGCATTAGACCTTTCTTTCTCCGCTGTGGAAAGGAAAGAATGGGAACCGGAATGGCAATCGAATGGGAGTGAAATGTGTCGCTCGGAGGGGTGTCCAGTTAAAAGGAACGGATGTGGATTATGGCGGAATAGTGCCCTTTTAGAGGAAAAAGGGTCTTTTAATACTCGGATAAGACTGCAAACATTTTCGTTCGCAAAAGGAAACAAGTTGGCAATATATGCGTCATACGAGGTTAAATAGGGCAGAGTTAAAGGTGAAGCTTTTATAGACTACCAGCTTAAGATATGTAGGATTGTATGCCTAGTAAAAATTTGCAAAATGACTGTGGAGGTATGGATGATAAGTCAAAGAACGTAATCAGGGAAGGAGAGTGTGTGTGTACATGCAAATATTATTTATACAATAAAAAGCATTTTGGATTATTTCCGTTATAATTATATAAAAATAAACGGAAATGTCGTCAATTTAAAGTAATTTGTTTCTTTTCCGAATTAATTTTAATATGAAATATCTATATTCAGCTATAATGGAGAAGTCTTCTTTCGTAATGCATATTATTCTATACTAAGAATGAATCAGCATAGATATTACCATTGAGAATTTATTGCTTGAATACGCAATTTGCTTAGAAAAATAGTGAGCGTGAGAAAAATTATTACCTGATTCAAAGATGGTGGTAGTAATTTTCATCATTTACCCACACTATTTTATTGATTTTAATGACTCCTCACCCCCTCTCATATGTCGCTGGCGGTTTGCAAGTTCAGTTCAATAGTGATTGAATTGTAATTATTGCATTGTGATAGTTGAAATGCTATATTTTGTCGAATAGTATGAACAAATTTCAATAAGATATTACTCTATATGATCGATACGGTTTGGCTTAAGTTGGTGGAATTCCATAAGGAATGAAATGAAATATCTTTGTAGTTTCCGTAAGACGTGTTCTGCGGATACTTTAAGTTATTGAATTAATTTCCTGATATCTCTCGTCGAATTATTGGAAATTGCTATCTTATTCTTTTAAATTTAATCTTAATGAGAAATTACTAATAAATTTGTGTCGTATTTCCCATAGTATTTGATAATCGCCATCACCCACTTGGGCACTCGAAGAGCCGAGAGAGGAAATCGTGCAGTAAAGTGGAAATGGAAGAAGGATATAAGAAGAAAGGACAAAATGGGGATAAACCCTTAGTGGAGAAAGGGTAGCAAAAGACGCAACTCTCCACCGGAATTTATTTCATATATTTTTTATATTTCCCCTTTCAGGTCTCTTGTACGAGAAATGGCATTTTTTCCGGTCGAAATAAATAAAATGGGACGGAGGTCAAAGAGTGGGGTGGTCACATATATGGAGAGACCCTGAGAAAGGACCTGCTTCTCCGCTCCACGTAGCCTGGACAAAATGTCTATGGAACTATTAATATTCCAGCTCCGATGTCCACTAATCCTCCTTTTGCAGCTCGTCCTCTTCAATTTGCTTTATTGGCGATTTGTCGGATTAGCAATTGTTTTGCACATTACGGATTAGTGAAACTGCAACTGAGCAATGCTTTAAGTTGTAACCTTCACTAAGGTTATGAGGCCGATTTTCGGAATGAAACAGCGTTTGAAAAAGCTAACGGAATAAATGCAAGTGGAAAAGGGACAGAAAGTTCTTGATTTAATAACGAGGCTGACACTCGGGCTTGGAAGAGGGTATTAGTATTTTTTCTGCAGACGTATATAATAAAACGTGGGAAGGAAGCATTTTAGTAAACCTTAGGTATAAAGATGTTAATTCTGAGTCACAGATGTGTACTCACCTCTTAAACAGACGTGATAATGGAAAACTCAGCTCACCTGAAAGAAAAAGAAAATATTTAGATTAATTCTCACGGGTGATTGATCTAAATATGAATAATTTTTATTTTGTTTTTGTAGAGAGATTTTTGTGGGACCTCAGCTAGTACTAGCAGATTCATTTGTCCTAAAACCGGAAGTTCGTTAAAAATTAACGAATGAAAGAGCTTCTCTTGTTTGTTTCCGGTCCTTGAAATTACTTTCAGATAAAACCGGAAAAGAGTTCATTTTCTGATCCCGATTACATCAACTATTCTATCAAATTTGCACCAAATGAAAAGCAATGTTTCGCTAAACATTCCCATCACGCTCGCGCGGATCTTGATTAATCTTTTGAAGGATTAAATTCTTTTTCGGTGTTACAATTATGATTTCAAAACGAAAAAAATAGAACCAAAAAGATGGATTGCGTGTAAAAGTTCCGAAAAATTATTTTCTATTTCAAACATTTTTCATTTCAAGTTATTGAATCCTATAGATGAAAACAATGTAATTAAACTCTTTGTTCTTATTTCTACATTTTTATTTCAGGCTAAATAAATGAACCCTATTTGCTGAAAATAAGCAAGCATATGATGTCATAATATATGATAGTGTAATGATGATTCCAAAGTGTTTGATTGGAGTGGCTTTCTGATAACGACTGCCAGTTCAGCAGTGCTTACTCATCCTATTGACGCTAAATATTCTTCAACTTCTTTCTAAACACACATTTTCCGTGATATGGATCCCCGGGCCATCGGACAACTCAGTGCTGAACGCGTTCGCCTTTGGTGGCAGCAGTCCCGGTTTCGATTTCCATGATTTCAAGCGCCTTAGCTTCTCCTTTTTGTAAATACTGAAACACCATTGTTTATTTTATCACCACTTTTGCTTCCGCCTGTTAAATTTGGAGGCCATCCCGCTTTCACTTGGAGTCGTGTTGGGTATATCCAGTTTGTCTCTTGTTTTGCAGGACAGTTCGGGTCATAAGCGAGTGCGATGTGAAGAGGGAACGACGCACGACCGCTCGGAACAGCCGTCTCGGCCTAGTTCGGAGTTTCACGAAGAATAACTCCTCAGCGGTGGACGCATTTGGAGGAAACCTCTGCTTCGAGGAAGGAAATTCGCCTCTGGTCGAGGGTACGTGCGTCAAAAGTGTTGCATACTTTCGTCTGTTTTTCTTGTTTTTAGTTTTTATCAATTTTACTTTTGCCAGTAGTAATGCATGTTGCTTCCGGATTACGCAGTAATAAGGATGTGCATTATCTAATGCCTATTCCCTTCCTTCAACCTTCACAATATTCAGTAGCTAGTCAAAAAATCAACTACTCCTGTAAGCTTTTGGTGGTCGAATTGGTACATCCATTAGCATTAAGGCATCCTCTCGAGTCATACATTTTCGTCTGTCGAGAAATCATTAAAAGGTGCCCCTGGAAAGTGAGCTAGATGTGTCATCTATTTTCAGCATTCGATACTGTTATAATGGGCATAATAAAATGTGGTCACTAAGGACATAAATATTTATCGACGTAAGACGAAAATTCAAAGGGGCAAACGGTTTTAAGCGAAGCCGGTCTGTAGCAGACCGTCTTTGCCGTCTGACCGTCTGGAATGAACCGCAAAAAGGAAGAGTCAATTGATCATAAAGAAATAAATTTAAAATCTCTGGCTGTGTTAGGGAAAAGGTAGTAGAGGAAAAGGGAGAGAGACCTTAATCCATTTGCGAATTTTAGTTCAATTTAACCTCAGCTAAATGGCGCAGTCGAGATGTCAGGTTCTAATACTTTTATTCAGGTTTTCTGCTTTATTCAAATTGTGTTGGCCTCAGAGATATTCCACAACTAGAGGGTTACCACCCGGGCATCAATTCAAAGGATTCAGAAAAGTCAGGTCTTAAGTTTCTTCCACAATGATGAATCAAACAAATTTTGATAAATCCCCATAACGATTCATTTTTTAGATAAACAGGATTAATTTTTGGAATATATATTGTCTTTCAGTTATTGTAGCCATATCTCACCCTAAGGCAGGTATAAAGCGTAGCAGTTTCTCCTATCTCTTTAGAAAACTGTTAAGTCCAAACAAAGACGCTACACTGGTAATCCATCGCAGATGTATGTTTGCCAACGAAAGCCGAGAAAAATACCTGGAATATTCTCAAAAAGTTGAATTGGGGAGTAAAGGAGAGTGTTGATTGCGAAAGAAGTATGTAGAGGATTTTTGTAGTGATATATGCTGAAGTATCATAGAAGTATATATACATGGTTTATCTCAGTAAGTTAATTTGCGTTCAAGGAAATGGATTTTTTAGTTTAATGCGAAATATTTGATGATTTAAAACTCCGTATTACTCCGTTGTTATGACGATGGCTCATTTAAAATGAAATGCAGAAGCGCTACCTCCCAATGCTCTCACCCATACGAAAACTACGTACAATTTTTGGAAACGCTATCAATACCCTATTCCTCCCTTTCGTCCTCCAAATCCATTCTCTTTCGCCCGCATTCTTGCACGTATTCTTCCATTCGTTCTCCCGTTCGCATCACTGATCCGCACATTCTCTCACGAACACACACGTTCTTAACGAACCACGTTCTTCTTTTTTGTTTCTCTTCGAACAAAACTTTGAGGGAGCCATTGTAACCTATCCCTTTTTTTATTTGCGGCCTTCACTCGCTCATCGCGCTTTGGCGAATCTTCTGTTTTCTCCTCATTCCTTAAATGGGCTGAGTTTTAACGTCAGAAGTTAGTGGGTGCCCCGTTTCCTTCGTCTGTGGCACTTTAATCGGTTGGAAAAGTTTAAGGAGCGGTGACACGCGATTATATCTTTTTAGCAAATAACAAAGACGTATTTACTAGTCCAAATATAGCCTGAAGCTAATCAGTTCTTGCGCTTTTATCAAAAACGTGCAACACTCAGTAAACTAATTTAAAGTATTGAAAAAACTACGGGAAAATGATTATTTTCAGCGACAGCAACAATAGTTCAAATATATTGTATTAATATTTTTTTTATTTTGACATATTCTTGAGTTTATCTTATGAATTTTAATTCTGCGGGTTTAAGGTCACCATTTAGGTGTTACAAATAAACTTCTCTAAAATTCATTTTCGTTGATTTTTAATTCGTATATTGAATAAACACAGTGGCATGGTGAACTAGTCAGCGTTAACGCTTTCTAATTCCCTCTTCCGATTAGAATTTTGTCGTTTGATATTTTCTTCAATGCGATACATGTTATGAATGCTGCCTAATAAGTAGAAGTGCCACTTTTCCGTGAATTAAGATAAATCTAAACCTAAATCTAGTTCAATTAACAAGATCCACTTTATTTACTCCACTATTGAACAATAGTTATATAAAAATAACAATGGTTAAATAAGGACAGATTTTCTAGGTATATCTTTGTCTTTTTTGGTGATTATATTTGAAGTCAATTGTTTTGATAAAAATATAATAAAGATTAGGAGAGATGGTCTATAGATATGGAGAGGGGAATATTAATTGCGGAGTTTAGAAGTTTCTTGTTCCCGAACAATAATGAAAGCATTCTTTGTACTTTTCTTCTGACAGATTGAGATGCTTCTCAGTCTATGTAAGTGCCATTATTCCTCATCCATCTGTCAATCCACAAAGTAACGACGTTCAGAGAAATCCTCTTCCTACGCATGTATGACGACGACTGCTACACTGACTTTATACTTCCATTTAACTATAGTCAATGTTTACCCGTTTCCTTTCACGAAATCTATGCGTAAAATGAAAAATGCTGCGACTGAAGGGCGGCTGAATCTTCCTCAGCAAACACCTCATGAATCCCCGATTTTCTTTACGCGAATTGAATGGATTACTTCACCTCTGGTGGTTTTTGCAGGGGGTCCAAACCAGAAATCTAGACGGATCCAATTTTACCACCAAGTCCCAAATACAAAAATTTTCCGGGAAAGAAAATAAGAGAAACGAACCGTTAAACTTTTTCACTCTATCTCGGAGTTTTTTCTTGCGAGAGCATCTGGTGGAACAACAGAATCTCCGTTCTGCGACCCGCTTCCTTCCACCCACATCTTCCTTACATCTCCCATTATGGAAAGCTTTCCAATTGTGCTATTTAAAATCCTCAGTGCTTTTACCTTTTCCGCAAACAAGTTCCATTCCTCATACATATTCTACGTTTTTAATCAATAAGAATCCACTTGGCTTAAGATTCATGCCTTTAAAACTTCACCGTTTGATTTGAATTCATTTCTGTTGCTTTGATTTGCTGTTTCATTCCGCCTGGAATCAGTTAATTTCATATTACTTTGCAGTTTTAAATTTTGAGCATTACGCTATATCTCTCCTGCTCCATCCAATCTAACTTCCTGGCTCATCTATGGTTCTCGCTTATTATTCATAGAGATAACCATTTCATCTCAAAATTTAGTACCCGATGGAGTTTCTAGGGGAAAAGTAATCTCCATTTCACCTGATGAGGTTACATGCATGCTTTAAACTTTCTAGACCACTTTTATTCTAGTTTCTTTATCCTGAATTCTGATATCGAGATTGTCTCCACGAAAAATCTACTTTGGTATCGCTTTACTCTGAAATATATTCTTCCTCGCTTCTTTATCGTTTTGACTCCTTAGAATTGAAATATACTTTTCCTGGTAAATCGACGCAAAAAATCCATCATTCCTGTCCATTTCAATCGATAAAGTCAATTATCCTATTAAGATTTCTGTATAAGGTGAATTAATTGTTAGGAAAACATCCTTGTTAAATCGGTACTTAATTACGCCTTTTTACCTGAAAAATCTGTGCCGTATTCCGCTGAAACTTTTTGAATATGCTCAGAGCTAAAGCGACGACTTTTTACTCCAAGCAAAGCGTTTTCTAGCTCTCCGAGATAATTGGATACAACATAAACTTTCAGTTTTAGAAATATATTCATAAGGATATTAAACATTTGTTTTCGAAATTACATTTCTGAAAGAAGAGATTGTTAAGAATAAAGATTTACAAAGACTTTTTTCCACAAATTTATTAGAAACACGACCGGTTTCGGCACAGATCGGCCATCATTCATCTGAAGATTCCATTTAGTAAAGCCTGCCACAATCGATTTTATTTCTGAAAGAATTATAAAAAAAGCACATAATTTCATGGTTAGTATTTTATACCACCATTCTCTCTTTTAATCCAGGCTTACCCTCTCTATCATTTTATATACGAAAGAGTTTTCGTAGGAACCAATGTTTTACACCCCCATACGATGAAATCACGTGAGTTTTAGCGTTGTTGGATATAAACTTCTAATTTTTGCAACCTCTACGAATCGTCCTGGACAACTGCTCACACGACGGCTCTGATTATATCAGCCAGGAGGTATGACCATCGTATTTTTAAAGTAACAATCACTTATGGGAAAACCAGTTCGAGCATCTGTAAATCCTCACAACTCTCAGATTGTCTCAATATGATAAAAAACATTTTGACGAATTTTGGACCTTCTTGTGAAAAATGAACTATTATCGGAATTGCTTAGAAATATTTCCCTCACACAGACATTTTGTAACTAAACAAAGAGCTCCTTTAACCTCAAGTTATGGTTTCAAAAGAATATCGATTACCTTAATAACCATACATGGAACATATTGAATGAGAATCTATTCAGAGATGTAAGTGTTGCATACAAGTTGTTAATTTTCGCGTATACAGCTGAAGTAATAGTTCGGGAGTTTAAATTGGCGAGAGCTGAACTTATGAGTGTGTAGGAGTGTCGGAGAAAGCAGCGTGCATTTAGGAACGTACCTCATCAAGTTTCATAGCTGCGGTTCGCCTCTATTCACTTCTACGCATTAAATTCCTCAATCCACTCGTCCTCTATATCACAATGGGCCACCCTTCCAATTTTAACCTTTACAGATTCCCCGATGTCGCCCCCGCCAACCGCATATTCTTTCTTCACTGGATTGGATCCAACATCCTTACGTATTCCCCTAATATCTCCGCGTCGCCTGACGTCATTCGAGTACAATGGACGGGAGGAGATGAGGAAGCCATGAGAAGGAGAAAATGGGAGTTAACGACGAAATATGCAGCGAGCGAACTTGTTCCGGAAGGGCTGACGTGAAAATTAGCACAAGAGTAAAATATTAAAGAGGCTCATAGAGCTTTTGCGTCGATGAACAAAATCACTATGTAGATATATATATATATCAAAAGAATATCTTGAGAATTGTGGGGAGACATCTACCTAGAAGATGTAGTAGATTTAATACTCGGATGAACAGTAAATTTCTAATCAGGATGTTTGTGAAGTAGAATTGCGGTTCAAGAAATATCGTTTCAGACATTCATTTATTTTTACAAACAGTATGCGGCATTAATTGGTAGTTGAGATATGAAATCCTGTGTGTTCACCCTTGACAAAGTTTGACCGGTGATCCCTGTAGACATGATGGTAGCCGATAAAAGATTTAAAACATATATTATGTAAACATTCTAAATTACTAATATTCGTAGCATAGCTTTATAATACTCGGTCTCTCACGTGAACGATTTTTATTTCCAGGAGATGGGCCGTCAATAATTCTGGGCAAAGTTTAATCAGATACCCTCTATCCGTTTCTGATTGTAAAACATTCACGCAGTAGAATCGGCTTAGTTTGTGAAATTCTGCGACGGTTAAGCAATTAAATTTGCAATTGCATTTTTTTTGTAAAACGATGCCTAAAGATCTACCACACGCAATTTCTCACGTCAACGATATAAACTGCATCTTTTCTTTTGGGATATTTACGTGCCATGAATAAATTTCGTCAGAGTACGGAAAGATTCAGGAACCAAAATCGATTTTAAACATTACAGCATATCCTTTCGTTTGCATTTTGTGCACATCCAACAGCTTTGTAATGGTCAGTAAACTTTCATGACATGTTTCTTATAAAAATTGAATTTTCGAATTTTTAGCTTGTTATGAATACTGACGTATTCGCGTGACATAACGGTCTAATGTTAATTGTTGCGGAAGCAAGAGAGATATTCGCAAACCAATCTGGTACAATGTTCAGGGATGAGGAAGTCCGGTTGATAAGGGACAGTTCGGTGAAAGTCTGTTTCCCTGATTGCCTTCGTTATGCGGCTTACTCCACCCGACGGCTTTTTTTCAAACAGGCCGCCGTCTGGCTACTTATCCCTTTTTGCGCTACAACGCAGCAAACAAGCTCCGCATATCCGACTTTTCCTCCCTTTTAATTTGTATTTGTCTTCGGGTTAACGAGTGAGTGGAAAAGGAGGACTGATGAGATCGTGGAGATGTGAAAGATAAGAGGTGGACGACCCACGGATTCCTTTGTCCATGTTTTCTAAATCAGTTGGACGAATTAATTACATCGGCCGAAGATTTATACCAGTGGAATCAAGCTCGTATTGTATCTTCCACGGAATGACTACATTGCAATTATTACATTATCGTGCAAAAGTTTAAGCGGATTATTGAGTTCTATTTGGCTATGAAAACATGTGAATTTCGACTAGTTTAAAAAAAATCCTCTTTATGATTCCCTGTACGCTTCCTAAAAATATCACCAAATTTATCAAGTGAAGTACACAAAATAGCCTAGATGTAACTTTAGAAGATAAAAGAAACAAAGGAAACGGAAAGTAAAATGAAGGTTACAAAATTGATCATTTATCGTACGCCTCCTTATATATCGTATGCTAATTGATGATAACATTAACATACCGAACTTCTCTGCCAAGCTAATTTTATTTTACTAGCTCATTAATTAACTGGAAAAAATTATAGGATGCTTTTCTAACTTGTGACCTAAAGCTATCATTTTGAATATTTGTATGATTTTCAAGCGGACATAAGTTTTTGCAATTATATTATTTAAACCACTCAATGAAGCAATAAATAAGCAATTGGAGCTCATAGAATATTTTTCTTCGATTAGGTTCATATAAAATGACATGAATGGAACTCTCTGCAGCTGGTTTTATCTTTTGGAAGCATCATATGAAGATAAGATACTTTTGTAATCTTAATACCAACTTAAGAACATAAGTATTCAGACAATTTAGAAGTAGCACAGCGATCAGAATAAGTTAACCTAATGGCATTAATGCTCTGCATTCCAATGGTGCGATTCAATCGGTATATTCCGAATCTCAATTCTTCACTTTATGGAAACCCCATTCACGAATTTCAGAGCCCAGCCGGGATGCGTACGTCGCAACTGCATTCCCCTCGAATTAGAGAACACGCCTTGACTTGTTACCTGTTCCGGCGAAAATATTTGCGTGCGTGTGTGGTCGTTAGTATACGCAGCACACTTCCCGAGGGCGAGCAACGCCACTGTAAATTTTCTTTACGACTGCCCCATTTGACAACGGCTACAAGGAGCGCCACTGCACCGGATGTGGGTTCAAAAGCAGCCACTTGCTTCAACAACAACGGGGAATACCAATCCCTCTGAAATTGTTAATTGTCCCCGATGACCTCGGAACATTCTGGACCCCTTAAAACCCAGATTTACGTTCAGCTGAATTGAGTGCATTCCTTGCAATAGTTGATATATCACGTCCAGTACCGAGATAAATACTTTGAAAACGGCTATTCGAATATAATGAAATGAAAGGTCCAGCATTCAATTGATCTTTATCTCATGTCAACAGGTAATCTTGAAATAGGATCACATAGTATGCATAAGTCTAACTTGACGGTAGACCTTTCAGAGTGGGCGATCTAGTAGTCTATCGTGCTAACATGAATCCCCAGATCTTTACAAACTTTCCCACTTCTTAATGCCAAATTATCCATAGATCTCTAAGTATATAAAATACGAATTTGAAATCAGCAAATCTTTCAAATTCGTTTCCTGTTAAGGATTTCATACACCAAATTATTTTCATCAGTCTTGCTGTCCACTTTGATTCTCCAAAACCATCATTATAGACCCTAATCCTCGTTCAGCTTTCTTATTCATATTATATTGATTCAAGTTAGTACTGCATCCATTTTATTCTAGTCGCGCAGGTGTTTTTAATCTTCACTTACTCTTAATCCACCCAATAGGTAATATCTCTAGCGAAAGTGTTACATTTACATAGAAAATTTCTCAGGTATACTTTTGAACAGTTTTAATAAATCTCATTAGACTGATAATAACCCACAGCGAGCTTTCCCAGCGACGAAGGCACTTAAATTCACTTCTAGCGAGTGTGTGTTAAGGCCCTCTGAATGCAATTATCAAATTACAGATGGTACGTTCGAATAAGGTGTTCGAGAAAAAATGAGGTTGCCAGATTTTTCGCGAGAGATGAATAATCAGTGGCGAATATGAGAGGAAAACAAAAAGTAATGAGAATTCCTCGGAATGGGGTAGAAGATGAAGAATGCGATAAAAAATTTCCTTCGACCCTTTGGGATACAAGAGAAATGAATGGTCAGAGGAACCGCTGGGAGAGTTCGGAATTAAAATCTTCCAGCGCCAGGCACGTGGAACTTAATCTAATCTATTCCGCATGAATTAGGGCGGAAATATATTCGTGCCGACGTACCCTCGCCTAAAAAAGGGACATATAAGTTGAAAATGATGCAGAGAAGGGCAATATACGCACAAACGAGTTTATTATGAAGGAAATTGAAAGTTACATGCCGTTATTCTCTTATCGCTCTGTAAAGCTTATCAAAAAAGTAATTATATGCGCTAAAATGCTGAAATCTGAGCGAAAGAATACAACTAAGAAGAGCATCGAATTGTTACTTATATATATTAAAGTAAGTAATTATTTATAACATATAAATAAAATGGGTGGTTAGTTGAGATAATTATAGTATCTTCTCACGAGGTAATTACAGAGGGTCAACGGAGAGGATTGGATACAGTATCGTAATATTAAATAGCCGTATGTGATTAATTCGTGAACCTTTTAATTATCAGTTGATATGCATATTTCTTCAAAGAGAAGAAACAAATACAGCCGTGTGATGATATCCTTCATTAAAATCCATACATCACTAAAGCATACAACTTTCAACGCTGCATTCAAGTTACTGGCTTCAAACTGTTCTCAGTTGTCAGTTAACTTCATCTAAAGACTACAAGATTTGGTAAGAGTCCACGAGATTATTATTCTTATTAAAAATGTATTCGAATTAAATAGGTATTGGTTCTTCTCTTGTAAATAATTATTGTATATCAGCCCAAATTTATTTCATTCCGCAACGATCAGATCCCATAAGACATCACAAATATTAGCACCACTGATCTAATGTAAGAGACAAATCATATCAATCACTCTATTCTATGATTGGCTGGTTATATATTAAAATATGAATTTATACTTTAAAAATTTACTAATATTTTTCGAAATATCCACACATCGTGGTATTTTATAAGGATAAATGTATTAAAAACTTAGGATATTATGCAATTTTCTCATAGCACTTGCAGTTTCTCTCAGTTACAAATGTTTAACATTCTTGCTGTCAAGATATCATCATGGACATATTAATATTCTACTTCTTACTAACTTTCCTGAAGATACTTATCCTCTTGTAAAAATAGTTTGAACAGAAGAAATATAAGTGTGATATCATTTATTAAGTTGTTTCTTACGAAAGAGTACGTCTTGATAATGAAAATTATAGTTCCATAAGTTAGCATGTTTTCCGAGTCATTGAGTTTGAACTGAAGTAACCATTTATACCATATATCAATAGCAGGCGTTATTCATTTGAATTTTGCAAGCGCATTGAAGCTCATTGAATAGATTTATGCCGACCTTTTAAACCGTCCAGAGCTATATAATCATCTAGAAGTGACATGAGTCGAATCATATACCGGGTGTGATATTAAACACGCTAATTACTTGCGTGTTAGGGGAGAGTCTATAGTCTATACCAACATTATTCAGCCTAAATGCCGATTAGACCCCTCCACTGAAAATACCCATAAACATCTGAGAGGGGAGGGAAGTTACTACGTTAGGCATAAGTAAGGTAAGGCTTCCTTCACCGAGCCAGAAAATGCTATAACTGAGAAATATCCATTTAAGTGGAGCTCAATGACACTGAGGATATCTTTACATAGCATTAAATGAGGAAATATCAAAATTAATAGCATTATCCAGCATTACTCAAACCTCGGTAGCGTTTATTTCATCGCTGCAGTAAACAAGACAGACAATAAACATAAATGAATGGTACTTTTCTCTGTCCAGTGCCGAAAAAAATACGATTTACTACTTTCAGCAGGATGTGATTGGATAAACAGGTATCACTATCAATAAATAAAAAAATCCTTCCTTACTGTAAGGATTGTGACAAAGTACCGGCTGGAGTAGACTACCGTCGTATCCTTAGGACGCGTGTGATTGAAGTCGTTAGGCACGCGTAAAGGGGCGTGCCCTTTTATTTCTCCATCGGAAAAAAAGAAAAACCTCGGTGATTCACGTCACATCCTCAAAATCTCTTCTTTTCCTGACATCCATTTTTCCTTGCGCAGCTGTGAACTATAGGCCGACATGAAAGGGCGCGCCACGGGTATAAAGCCATATCCGCCGTATTACAGAGGATAAAAAATTAGGATGGAAAGGCAAAAAATGGGCTAAAACGAGTAGGTAGAGGAGAACAATGGGGTCGCTGCGACAATAGCAAGATAATGAATAGAGGGGCATCTCTTGACGAGAGTGACAAAACAACGGAAATTCTATCCTCTCCACTTTCCTCCAGCTTCCGCCCTATTTGGCGTCACCGGCTTTTGTCTGTCGCGCTTTCTTGAGACGCCATTTTGGCTGAGGGAGCTTTTAATTTGCCGGCCGATGACTTCTAATCCGCAGCCACTTTTTATCGCGAAAGTGCAGCGAAAAAGAGAAAAAGTGTGGCCGATTATCCTTCGGAATGAGCGGTTTTGAGGGGCGGTTGAAATGTTCGCGAGATCGATACGCATGGATCATTATCGTGGTGAAAGAAAAAATTGAATGAAGCATGGGATGGAGATAGTTCCGACTCATACTAATGCATCAAAAAGCAAAAATTGAAGTATATAAATACATGTACGTACTTGTGTTTCTTCATTCAGTATGCTTTCGATATATTAGGAATTCTTAATGGAACCTACTGCCTTCATCCGCCTCAAATAATTAGATCAACTTCCCGCTTTTACTGTGATTCTATTTCATCATAGGCTGCACTCAGTTCAGTCTCTCTCTTCCCAAGTTTTTCCAACATTTCATTAAATACACTGCCTTCGTATAAAATGCGAGGTATGTGATGCCGGCGATAGTCTAAACCAGCGTCTTACATGCTACCAATGAAAACTTACTTACAGTTAAATTAAAATCTTAAGTACTCTATGGAAATTATTTTTACGTGTTAGTTAAATGAAATTTAAAGTCAAATTTTTCTACTTTACAAGCGATTGAAATGAAGTTAAACAGAGAACCGAGAAGCGAGCGACTTAACCCAAAATTTAGATCAAATTTCTCATTATATAGATTTCACTTATATATAAAAAAATTTAACGAGTACATTATTGGTTCCAAGGTTCAAAATCTAATATTTCAACTATTTAGTAGACTCTCTGTATTATCTACTTTTTACATTAAGGTAGTCTTTTAAGTTATGCTACATTTATTTATTTTTGAAACAAATTATCGGTAACCACAAATTCTTTATTACAACAAATATGAATCCTGGAGTGAAAATATACTTTAACAGAGATACTTTGGAGCTCGTAATGAATATCACGCATATACTTAATTAATCTTTTCTTGGGTGGTTATCTTGAATAAGTGCAGATATTGTGACGGTTACTTCTCTCCCATAATCCAATTACTGTCTCGACGTAAGCTAGTTAGCAATATTGTCATTACGGCTGACGCAGTATAACCTAAGGCATTAAGCCGGATCATGCTTCGCGTTGCGGTTTGCCTCCTCCGTGAGGAGAAAATATCGACCGCAAAACTAGGCGTCGCGAAGCATCGTCACAGGAACCCATGGGATTGGCTCTAGTTTCACACACTTTGTTAAAGATGCTGGTGATTATAAAATTAACGAAATGCTGATAGTTTTAAATGGAACCGCTATTTCTGTAAGTAGTTAGGGTATTTACGAGTCATTGCTACTAAAGATAATCAATGGCTTTGCTATAGATATCAGTGTTTTCTCTTTTAAATAACTACTCGTATCTAAAATTTCGCAAACACTACTTTTCAGGGAAAGAGGAATAACAGGGAAGGGTTTAAGAGATAGAAATATGTATAAATATTTGCTTCCGCAATACACGTAGGCTTTCTTTCGTGATTCATATAAAATAGAAATTTCCATGATTTTCCCTGACTCGTTAAAATTCCACACAAGCATTTCGATGTAATTTAAATGTTTTATATTGATATATTATATAATAGTCAATATAGAGAGGGAAGTAACGAACAAATTAAATTGCTTCTGAGCATTTATCTCTTAAATTCTCTTAACCCTCTTTAATTCAACCATACTATTATCTGAGTGTATCATTTCCCTTCCAATAATTTTGTTGAAATAAGTGTAATATATTTTCCATTTTTGATATGGGTAAATGTCCGATTTCAATTTTGGTGTCGAGGTCAATATTTTGTTTATTTTCACAATTAGGATGTAGAATATTTCTGTTTGAATGCTTGATGTCTCGCAAGTTATGGTGCACACATTCCCATGCAATCGCAGTTAACTTGCTAAACCGAATGAACAACATCGAAGACGTGAGAGAAGCGAATTTAGGCTGAGAAGATGTATATATCCTCTCAAGGCGGCGTCTTCTGAAATTGAGAGGTCACGATTATGGAATAATGTGTTTGGTGTGCATCTCATATTCAAATTCGAGATATATTGCATTCGCGATTGCATGTCGTTTCTCGGATTAACCATGAATCCCTCCATCGAATGTCCCTCGAAGCCTTTCTCTGAGATTGCTTCGCTAAATGCATTTCCTCCAAAACTCGAGATTGGCCTCTTCGCCAAACCACAAGAGAGAGATCTTTAGCTCAGATTTTCGCCGCCTTTTTCATATAATCTCTTCCATTGTTGTAATTACTGAGATTTTATTTCGTCTCTTTATCTACATTTTTATTAGCAACGCAAGCCGGCGTGTGGCAGGAGGTGTAAACACCAAGCTGCCATACTACTTATTTCGTTCGTTTGTAGAAAGAATCTAAATACCTATTTTTCTTATTCTACCCATTATCGGATCCACCGAAGTTGCTTAGTTATGCCGATTACGCCTTCCACAAATTTTCTTTCTCGCAATTCATAGAACAAATGCAGCCTTGTCTTCTAATTTCCCTTCTTTCAGATACTCCCAATCGGGTTCACAAAGAAATTCCGTAACTCCCACTATTTATCGAAGAAACTTTAAACGAAACATACCGACTTGCGCTGCACTTTCAAATGAATCTGTCCAGAGGGAGATGAAATTGCTCACTAATCTTTTCATCGTATCATTTGAATATAAGTTATTTTTCTTTCGAAATCGAATGTAGCGAATTCGTATTATATTTATATTGGTATAATTTTTAGAATCCTTCTGCTCATGAAGCTGTCGCGTTAAGGAACCGTGGTCAAAGAGAGAGATTAACGAGAGTGAAAAGTGGCGAAAGGGAGAGTGAATGCGGCGACAGAATGAGTTGAGAGAGAAGCGGAAACGTGGCCCACGGAATTTACAACCGTCTGCGTGCCCACAATTGCATTGAGCACACAATGAGTTGATGGATGGGCTAAGTGACTTCATATGGGAAAAGACACTACTTGGAGGAAACATTCCAGTACGAAGTCTGGAATTACAATTGCAAGTAGTTTTTGTATTTGAACTCCTATACCATTTACGTAGAGTTGGTTCCAAGCTCGATAAGTCAATTCCTTTAATAAATATTTGGCACGAAACTACTGAGAATGCTCTGCCTTACATAATCTTACGATTTTTAACTTATGGAATTCTTGCAATAGTATTTTCAAATAAATTCTATAGTATTAGGCCGGACTTCGTGGAAAGCCATAATAAGAAATGAGTAAATCACTTCGTAATTTCCACACAATATTATTTATTTAAAAAACGACCGGTTTCGGCTAACGCCAACCTGAGGATTATGATTTCTTAGTATTTTCTAACTTAATACACTAATGAGAATATATGCGACTTGTGTGAGCTTTAGGAATTTAAATAATATGTAATACTAATAATATACGCAGATGTGCTGCTAAAATCAAAGTAAGGTTTTTGTGGTTGTTAAATTCCAAATGCAAAACGGAATCATGATTTTTTACTAATTTTATTCTCAATCCTTACCCATTTTATGAATGAGCGACTTGTGTTATTTCCTCCCCACGAAAATGGACGGTCTACGAAAATCTCGGTGGAATCCCGTCGGAGACGACTTCACTTATTACGCGGTTTATTGTTGAATTAAAAGTTTCCTCCACTTAGCTGTTTTCTTAAAAGCGTTGACGGAATACCATTTGCTCGGCTCATATTTGAAAGCTCTCGTAATTAAGTGCGCTTTAATGATCAACTTACGGATCCAATCTGCGCATCGTTAGCCGTCAAATTAAGGAAGTCATCAAAAACATTACGACTCCAGTTAATAAACACCACACTCAGAGACATTTCTGAAGCAAACTTCCGAGATTTCAACAGTTGTCTTTCCATTCAACTCATTCCGCCAAGTAACTCGCATCAATTGCGCTTCATAAATTGAACGACGGCGTTCACTCCAACGCGAAAGGGTTTCATTTTGGTAAATGCGCACATTAATTTTCTTCTTACCACGATCATACGGGCCATATTTTTTCTACCCACTTGCATTTTCCACTATATCTGCCATAGTATACTTGTAAATGGAATACAGATTGCTGGTTGAATGCATTTTAAATTCACTTATGTCTTCTTCATGGGTGTGATGATATGAAAGCTATTAAGGTATGATTTGTTTATATGGAAAGACTACAGATGGGTAACAGTGCAGGTGATTGTCTTAACTAAAGGAATAATTAAATATAAGACTGGATTTTAGTCGAAAATATGAGCCTTCATGTACTTCCCGAAGACATTATGTCATATATTTAAATTACCAAGCCTTTTTTAAGGATTTATATAGAAAGGAGAGTAATAAAACATATTATTACTCAATTAATGAAATATTAATTTACAATAGTAAATATCACATTAGAATTAGCTTTCAAAAGCATATTCAATTAATTTCATAAAGGATTCATACTATGATATTGTGTTTTAAGTAAATTAATAATAGCTTATTTAAATTCTTGTGTATCTAATTAATGATAGTTACCCTATTTACTCCTTATTAAATGCTGCGACAAGTGTCAAATGTCGGTTTTATGCGCTTACTGTAATTATACTTAGCCATTTCTCAATCTCATATCCTTTCTTTTACTCATTAAGAAAATAAAGGTTTAAAGCGCCATTTCTCATCTCACATGCCTCATTCCCTCCTTTTGACTTTCAGTTGCTACTTTTGAAGGAAATGAGAATCCAACTAACCTTAGGGCCGATGGATTTACAGGCATTATCTTATGCGAGCATTTCATACGACGAATTTCCTAATGCAATTATGATCTCACGTACACGAGGCTGAGAAGTAGTTAGAGAAGCCTCGTTCCCGTAGAAACTCGGTTCATTATTTAATTGGCATATTGAACTGGTAAAGTCAATGATGATGAATTTGATGTTGACGCCTCATTTTTAATAATATCATAGTAACCAATAATGCTATTCTGCTGAAGTTCTCATTTTAGGTGACAGCTGTAGACGAGTGCGAAATCCCTTAAACTATCATACGTATCTGAAACATTGATATGCATGGTATGCAAAGTCCATGCTTAAATATTCACGCAAAATACACTCGCTCGAGAATAAATAGGCTTTTCGCGCCGATACACGCTGTGAAAACTGCACGGAACTGCTAAAACGTGAATGCGTCTCCTCATGTTGCCCACATTCTATTTGATAATTTAATGCTTTTCACGTATGTAAGCAATCGTCGTGCGTTCACTTTTGTTGATATTTGGAGAGTACAGCATTTCCCCACTTTCTCTTAACTCATCAAACTGCATTCAACAATTTTTCTTTTGATATCCTTTAAAATTTTATTTTCTCATTACTATTCATATTTATAGAATCATTCTAACAGGTGAAAAATCTATTTCCCGTCTTTTTTGAGACAAATTTAAATATCCTATATACTCTATATATATACTGTATAAACTATGATATAATGTGGCGTTAGAACCCTGTTTGATTTTCCCTTATTTAATAATTTAGAACTCTATTCTATTTTATTAATCATTTAGAACTCTATATTAAATAAAGGCCATTAAATCCGATGTTGAGGGACTCACAGCACGTGAGAGTTGTTGTCAAATGTCTGTCAGGTGTTATGTCATGCCTTAATCAATCCAAACTTGAATTGGTGAATGAACTCCAATACGTGTGTGTATAGATTTACATATAAAGCAGTCTTTATAAGAGCTTGTCAGTTTGCATTACCTTATTCTTCAATCGTGGCCTCTTCGATAATTCCCCATTTTCTGTTCCGATCTACCTGTTGCCGCTTTTGAATGACGGCATCTTTTGAAGCCCACGCAACTATCGGTGTGCGGAAGGAATCAAATATTATCGCACCGAATTCATCGATCCAGAAAGGTCCGGAGTTCCACGCCCTTGTCTATTTATTTTTCATTTTCCGACGGTTCTTTTCCTATTCTGTCAGTCCTTTTTCAATCAACCAGTCATCCGATGTATCCTCCTTTCTTTTCTTCATTCAGTGGCCTTCCACGCTCATATCAAATCTTCTCGCTCGCTTTTTACCTCTATTTGACTACTTTTCCTTACCCTCCCCTTCGATATCGGTTTCATTTTAAATGCGCGGAAATATGGGACTATTTAGATAATGTTTCGATTAATTCTTCATGCTTGTTGTTTTTCATAAACTGGAAAAGTATTTAAGCGCAATTGAGTCTTACCAAAGTTGAAAAATACTGAATATTTCTGGTATAGAGCATTTCCGAAGCTTCTTTCCCTCCTTTCCTCTCTCCTATCCCTCAGTATTAACAGAGAAACACCTTTTTGGATATGTTTACTTAAGCAATCCTAGCTCTCCATCCTATGTTAAAGTGTTTCTTCCTTACCTTAGTATGTACTTGTGAAATAAAAAATCGTCAGAGATCGGAATACATAGAATGGAGAACTTTTACAGCCCCATTTTCATTTAAATCTCGGAAGATGAGAACTATCGACTAATTTAAATGCACATAAATGAGAGAACGAGAGGCGCAGTCCCATCTGGAGGAAAGATTCGGTGTATGTTAAGTGTAGTCCGCTGGCCTTCCATCCTAAACGCATCCAACCATTAATTTCCAACGAAACTCATTTTGCGGCCATAATTAAGGACTTGTGTCTGACGTCATGCGGAATGCGGGACCATTTTTGCTTCCCTTTACATTCAGCGGTTCCTTGTCGCGTCATATCCAAAATAAACCAAACAGCGTCGAATTTCGGGATTTTTGTCTCCTCCATGTTCTCAACGAGTGCTATTGCTGCACTAGTTTTTATTCGAGGGGCCATGTTCCTCTCTTTTCAGCTCCTCGTGTGCGTTTTCTTCGAGTCATTCTTTCTCGTTTCCGATAAAACTCTGTTCTTTATAATATCAGTTATTATATCAATAATTCCGATGAAATGACCGTTAAATATTTCAAACAGTTCTGTCATGGGGAAAATCGGTAAAATTGACCAAAAATAAGATTTTGTGACCTAACATAGAACTATTGAATTAAAAATGATACTTTTTTCGCTTCACCATATATGTACTGTAAGAAACCTTTAAAGGCAGAAATGTATTATGAAAGAAACTCAAAATGGGATTAAAAATATTACACATACCTTAGCCGTGTCATTTAAGTTCGTCCTAAGCTTTGTCTTGAGGGTATGCTAACTTAGACTCTATGGTACTATTCATCAACATTTATTTATTTTAGTATATAGCACCGTATATAAAAAAAACTTGCACACCTTTTTATTATGGTAGGTCTAATTAGCTATTTTCCCATATTAAAGCCGCAATTCGGTAAAGATAAAGAGTGTACCCTTAGACCGAAAAGTGTAGATCAGAGCTGGAGCACCAGTCGCAAAATCCTTGTTCACTTCTTGCATCTCTCTGTTGTCTGCAAAAGGGCGCAACGAGCAAAGTTTGCCCCTTTCACAGTTTCGATCAGATTAAACTGTGAATAATCCAACTCTCTTTTACACTTAATTCTCTTTGGTTTAGATCTAACATGGAGTTTCTATACAATTTTAGTTACGAGTTCAATAATTTTTACGAAAATAGTAGGGCAAATTAAGTATGCGCAAAGTTACAATAATCTCCATTATAAATTGTTTATGAGACTTTTTGCTAATGATCGGCCGATTTCAATCATAATTAACTCGTTCCAGGTGGTGTCGATTTCATTGGTTGCTATCCTATGGCTCAACACTTTTAATATAATATATTTAATTAAATAATAATATATTATAATAATAAAAATGAATAAATAATATTTCAATTATACATAGAATGTTATGCTGCAATAAGTTTAAAAAAATAATGCTAACATTTATCGTATTTTTAATATTTTTGGCGTGATATTCCGCTCTTCGCACGGAACCTGTTAAATATCTAATTATATGAAAGGTCTATTCTCCTGTTATTCAATTTCCAGAGTTTTCTTTTATTTCAACTTTACCTTGAAAATTATAAAAAATTATCCAATAACAATTACTCAATAGACTTATAATTAGAAATTATAAAAGTAAAGGTATTTTTGGGATATGGGCAGCGTCGCATCAAAATATACCCCTTTTCTGCATATGACTTCCAAATTAGTAATTCCACCGTCATTCATTCCTTAATCGCCGCTGATAATGGCTGAGGCCATTTGATGCAAATTCTCTAATGGTCGCAGGAAATATTAAAATTCTCCTTAATTAAGAAAAGCGAAATAACTCGAGAGGAAAACGTCGCAAGTGTCTGAAACGGTTTCTTATTTCGCAGATTTATTCGCTCGATTTCAGCGGAAAAGGAGACATTATCCACATCCCCCAAATTGTATAATGAGAACGAATTACGAAAAAACTCATCCCCTTCTAGACGACTCTTCCCTTCCTCAGATGTAAATAAAAAACGAATATTTCTTGCGGATTCACTCGGAGTTGGCATTACTTCGCAGTCGAAAACAGATCCACAGCCATCGTATCTACCCTCTCTTTTAATCAGTCTCATTTCAATAAGGGTTTCCTTACCCTCTAAGTGAAAGAGGGCTATGCATTCTTCCATCGGGAATCGCTCAATAATAGCACTTTGGTTTTATATCACCGAAATGAAAGTAAAATATTGTTTCTTTTAAAATTACAAACTCCTACAATATTTTTCGATCGCACGCAGTACTACGATTAAACCAACAAAATTACAAAATAATTCAATTCATAATTTGGCTCAGATTAATGTACATATCATTTATTCCTTTTTCAATATCATTAAAAATATAATTTCTTGCAACAATTCCAATTGAGGTCTCACTATTTATGAACGTCAATCATTTCTCTAATCAGAAGAAAAACCGATCTGCAGGAATTTATCGTGTTATTTATATCGCTTACTAATAATATAAACAAAACTATATCGATTACCCCTTGGATTAAACGATGTTTGCCCAGTACTTATCTCTACAGAATCGAAACCAACGGCGTTGTCCCTTTGAAATAATGGACGGGCCTATTTTTGCTTGGGATTACCCTGTAAAACCAATTTCTGCGAAATAAAGAATAGAGGTGATTTAGCTTTGCTTTCCTCTATTGTAAATATTCTCGTAATATTTGCTCAACACTTTCGCTTGTTTATCGAGAAGTGCACTGCGATCCGGACAAACGTTACCTAGGGAACGACTCAATCCCCACGGCCATTCCATTTTTCGAACGCGAAAAATTTACTTAACAGTTTCGCAGTTGATTCCACACCGATGAATCTGTTTGCATTACATTATCGCTCTGCTGAACCTGCAATTGAAATTAGCCGTTGGATGGATCTACTTTAATTCCCTCCGACCGACCCTTCCCCAGTTTCTCTGCGAATACCCTTTCGCAAAACCGCTATAATTCTATGTGCATCTCATACAGCGTTCAATCTACGTTCGCTTCTTTGCGATATAATTTGTGCGGGTATATCATAATGTTTCATGGAAAAAGAAATGGAGAAATTCTGAATTCTTTATTCAGAACCCGTCACCGCACATTCGAACTTACTAAGTGTCTCAAAACTTGAAGGATATTTCTAACTTGCGGCAAGAATCCGTAAAGCATCCAAACCAAAGCGTATTTACCAGAGTACCGCATCCATTGACTCATTCACACGATCAAATATCCTCTTCATATCTTCGATATGGGATTTCTGAACATTGTCAATGATAGTGACTGCATACTTAGCTTAAAAACAGCGATTTTAAAAAGTTAAGGCCCAGAAAACTGAAACAATCCAACGAAGTCGCCGTACTTCCAGGCCCGGCAGCGCGGACCCGGATCGTGCAGCGCGATCGAAAAATCGCGTTTATTTTCGTGGTCGGTAACGTTCATAAAAGATCTCTGCTGAATATTCTTACACTATCTTTACCCAATACTCTGGTGTAATTTCCCACTGCACATATTTTTAAACAAAAGATATCGACTACTTTATGTCAAATTTTGTATGAAAAAAGCGTCCGCCATTTTGTGATCGAACACCACACAAATATTGACCAATATCCTTGAAACTGACTGATAGTATAGATAAAGTACCACTTCGATCGAATATAATGTTTTTTATTCCACTAAATTCCTTCCACAAGTCCACTATTAGCTTAACTTATAAGATTTTCGAAGAAAAATAGAATCGGGCGTGTTTTTGGAAATTTAGTCATGTTTGACCCTCCGTAACTAAGTAACGCATACGTTTTATGGAAAATGACTTACCGTTCCATGATTAGCAAACATTTTGCTGTATATAAGCAGACTTTAAAGTCTGTATCTCAAAAAAAAAGCAATTTTGGACTTTTGTTCGGCTTTTTTCGATTTCGGACCACTGTGCATCGTTACGAATCAAATATATTGAGAATGATTTCATTTCGAGGATGACGTTACCGTGACTGATTATAATACGAATATCCATTTATGGCTGAGGCGGAAGGAACTAAATGAGGAATCGATCCATTTAAACTTTTAACATAACTATTTATTACACATTGTAATGATTACATCTCAGAGCTTACCCATGCTCAGCTGGAAAATATTTAGGTAAAACAAGACAGGTTTTATTGGAAACTTTTGTTGAACATAAAGGGTTAGTAAGTTTTAAAAGGGTTAATGAAGTAGCATAAAACCCCGTTAACCAATCCCGTACGCCACGGCAGCTAATCATTTCCTGAAAGATATGCACAATTTTGTAATCTAATTCTTCAAAATTCAAGTTAAGAAATTTCTATTTAAACGATGGCAATTCCTATAAACTAATTATCTTCTGGCGTGCCTTAATTTCACTTTTTGGTTTTTTTAAATATACTTAAGAATTTATTAAATAGGAAAGTGAAATAAAAATATTATTATATTGTTATAGATGTTTGTCATCTACGTCTAGAGGTTAAAACTACACTCACGTTAAATGTCATCGCATTGAAAGCATGTGCAACCTGCGATCTGCTTAGTAAAGGTAAAAACTTGGACCTTATCCTAATCTAAATATTGTCAAGGATAAGCAAACCATATACTCTTCGACTGTTTAACAAGTAAAATTTTCAGGTCTAAAAATATAACAAATATCGATTAACCTAATTCGAAGTTACCCAAGGAAAATGAACTGAGTGACAAAAATGAAGCATAGCCGAATACTATTACCATCTTTAATTTTCATTCAAGTCGAAAAAAAGCAGAAAAGATTGCAGAAAATCCACTGCCACAGTTTAAGGCGCACCTGATCTTAGGTATCCACTTTTTTTAAAGATGGTTTGTTTAACTTGTGGAAATTATGCTCTCCCTTCTTTCATGCAACGCTAAGCAAAAAAGGAATCGAAGATAATATCCTTTAGTCTATCTATAGCAGAAATCCTTTCTCCAAAGTAAATATTAATCAATTAATGTATGAAGTACATTCAAGCGCGATGTTTTGACAAGAGTGTCTGTTGGCATCCACATAGGGATTTCAGTCTTCCTATCTATGGTATAGACTGCAATAGAGTGAATGTTTCGTAGGAAACTATAACTGACTAACTTAGTCCCTGTCGTTGTGCATACAATGGTTACATCTCCTCCTGTTATGCAAGTTAACGTTGCCTCCAGTCCTTGCGACTAACTGCGACGCAAAAAAGGAAGGGCCCTTCGTTTATGCCCTTGGAAGTCCCCTCGTTCGCATCCATCCTCGTCATCCGTGCACCTGTCTACGTGATTAGCCGAGGATCGATGGCCAAGACATCAACCGTTCCTTTTTCCAGATTTGTCCTTAATCCGCTGGGAAATCGGCCGTAATGGAGAAACGTGATCTTCCACTGCTAAACGCAAAGTCCTGTTGGGTATTTTGCAATGAAATTAGAGGTTCGACCCTTCGCCTTAACAACCACCCGAACCCTATTTCGAATTGATCAGCCAATGTCGGATCTTCCAATCCTGCCTCGGACCGAATATTTAAGCAAGCACGTTTCACGGAACCAATACACTGCTCGATAAAGCCTTGACGCTGTTTCCAAAATACAGATGCACGTACTTCGCTGGTTTTTAATTCCAGCTTCCTGTTTAGTTATGTTTCAAATCTTGTTTTGACGATCTTTGTATTGCTTGGCAAATGTCAAGCACATCGTTTATCTCCTCTCATTTTAATCGTCAATGTAATCAAGAGCCTTAAGCAGTTTTACTTTTAATGCCTGTTGAGTTGTGTAGATCATCAGTTTCCTCTTACTGTTTTTATGCATAGAGTTCGATAAAAACATTAAGTATGTTTTTATTGTTGGTAATGTTAAATAAAAGTTATACTACTCCTAGTGGGTGACTGGTTGCAGCAAAGAAAATCTTGAAGGTGAATTTGATGGCAGATAATATTCCTAAATGGCTGATTTTAATTTCATCTGAATATTCTAAAATACATGAAATTCTCCACAATCTTTCAAAGTAACTTCCTAAAATTTGCGGTGGTAAATATTACAATATCGATTAATTGCTATCAGAAATTATGGCTGGTTTTTCATTAAACTAACATTCATCGGTTTTAGAAACATAACATGTTTGATTCTGCGAAATAGGTGTGTTTGCATGAGAATCGCGCTAATCCTACCATTACACATATGCTAATAGGCTCTTTAGTATACAATGCTTTTCCAAAACTTTCTATCTTTCTAAATTTCCGCTTGAAACACAGCTATCCATCGCTTGATAGATTTAATATCCTCCTTAGATTGCAAACATTCTCTATGTATACAGGTGAACGTTTAGAAGATTTACTTTTCACGAAATTTTTTTGATATTAAGCCTCCATTTCAGTGAAAGCATTTTTCGTTCCCGTTTAATATTCCAAACGACATTCGTTTATTCTTCCGCGAAAGTGTAAAAGTAAACATTCTTGGAAGTTAAATACACGATCCTTTCCTTAAGCTATTCTTTGAGGAAAAAAATACCGCAGCGTGGGCGATTCCCTCTTTTGATGACTTCCCAAAATTGTACAAAAGCGTTCAAAATGAAAGGGAATTCGAGCGTCGATTAATGAAAGCATTTTATATTAAGAGGGGGAATTCATGAGAAAAGAGATTAAATATTTACTTATTTTTTAAATGAGTGAATGGAACAACTATTGCCTCTATAACATTTACTAAATCATACGCTTTATGAAAATACATTGTAAGTAATTTTAGCACTTAAACAGTGTCATGGAAACGGCTAAAATACATTAGTTAGGTGCTATGGTTATACTCAGAAGTTTAGGGCAAACTTTCAATTATGGTGTACCACAAGTGTGCTGATGAATTTACCTTGTTGTACTTTGAAATCAATTCTTACTTCCTTCCCACGAATTCGCAGATTAGGTACTGATTATTCGTCGATCATTGAAATTGAGAAAATATTGGTATTCAATTAAACTGCAGGATCTATTCCTCTTTGTATTCCAAATTTCTATCAGAAAGGTAGTCTTGGATCTGCATTTTTGAATGGGATGCAATTTAAAACATTTTAATCTACGTAGGAGATTCGCGGGTGGAAACTTATTTCCATGTTTTTCTTGCAATTATTAAGTTTCTATTTGAAAGTTTTTATACATAAATGTTGTTTTCGAATCTCCACGAAGACGTTAATCAGTATTCTAGGTGGATATTTTTACTAATATAGCTTGTTAGAGTTAAAACACAACCACAAACACGAATTTAGTACAAGAGTTCTGTAATTACTGACAAAATAATGAAAATATATTTATTTTTATAACATATTTTCTGCCATAAGCTGCTGTTTGAGTTACAGTTCAATTTAAAGTTTGAAATAGTCTGTTTTGAAAATTGTCGCTCTGTCTTATCTTTAACTTAAAGGTTTCAATGAGATTAAAATGAGATTCTTTTACCTTGCTGGAACTCTCCTTCATCTTTTTCTTGTATATCTTCCATGACATTAATCTTCGTAAATGTCAAGCGAAGTTCATTTGGAATTACATTTGAATGTAAGCAAACTTCAGAAAGTACTACATCCCCGCGTCTAAATGTACGAAATTTTTGTATCGCATTTACTAAAGACAAAGAGAGAAAACCATTGGGATGAAATGGAGATCTAGGAAAGCTTAAGTTAGCAAAACCTTCAATGAAAAGATGGTTGTTTCTGTGAGTGCTTTGGGTAGAAAGTTAGTAGATTTAGGATTCGATCTGCTTTGAATAAAATCTGCTTCAAGCGAAAAGACCGAGCCCAGAGTCTGTTTCTCATTTTTATTCCTTCATCGCAACGGTCTTCCCAAAGAGCGGGTCTTGACGAGCCAAAAATATTCAGAGTGACGTAAGTAAATGTACTCCGCCACAATTAATTTCCGAGTTGCACGCCATCGCGCTCTGCGTACACATTCCTCACCAAATCCGGAGCATTATTAAGCACTTGCGCTGTCAGAGGGCAAACATCGGCCGTGAGCGGTTTGCCCACGATTCGAATCATTTCTGTACCGACGCCCTTAAACCCGATTCCAAATCACATAGAATACGATACCGTTTTCTATAGGCTCCGATAACTGCCTCTTCTATTCATAACACTCCAGAGCGATTCGCACGAGAGATACTGGAGATTTTAACCAATATGAATCCACATCAAACATCTATTTATATGCGCCGTTATGACATTAGTTCCACAGCGCGGAGAGGCTTATAGCGTTCCAAGAAAATGTAATACCACACACACCTGCGGTTTATAAAGATGTTTAAGGAAAACAAAAATGACTTCATATTAATGAAGTAATTATAAAGAAGTCCTTCTTCACACTTTTCACTCTTTATCCAAGAAGGGTAATATTACAAAATGCGCTATTAAATATCTTTTTTATTGATTCAAATTCCAAAGAAGAGGGCATTATGTGAGATTTTTGTAATTATATCTTCGATATTCGGTCCCCCAAAGAATGTGCACCAAGGCACGAGCTCACACTTTATCCTTGCTCATTCAATTACATACATCAATGAAAGTCACACTATTTGCTACTTTATAGATCTTATTTTTATGGAATTATCTTGTTCGGTGGATAATACTAATTTTAAGTACCGTTTGAAGGGTGGGAGCCCCTTGGTTAAGCATCTAATAGTTGAAGCGACATCTGAATAGGCCAATGTGTCTGTACGCAAACTCCCATGGGGACTATCATTGGAAGGACTATCTCTTGGGTGTAAAGGCCTTTGGGTGGTTCGGTCACCCCCTAATACCCTTCCTCCCTGTCTTTCTTCAATCCAATTTTCCTTCTTTATCAGACAATCTTTTCGAGTCTAGTTTTCCGGATTGAATTAATAATTCTTAAACATATAAACTGAGCGCGATCAATCTCAATTTATATTAACTTGATGACAATTAACGTGTTTTTACATTTCCAAATTCATTTAGCACTTATGTAATCATTTATTTAGCTTTGGTAGGGAGGAAATCAGGGAAGATGCTATGAGAAGGTTAAATTGATTGAAAATTGATAGATAGAAGAAAATTTTATTGAGGAACTGAACATTGGTTACGGAAGTTTTTATATAAAAATTTATGGAAGGAATGTATGCTATTTAAGTTCTAGAAGAGGAAACTAGTAAAGATAGAAAACTTGAGGATTGAACTGTAAGATTTTGTTGATAAATGAGCTGAATATAAGCGAATAGGAAGAGGCCGTTTGGTTGAGGGATGAGAATTATAAGATAATATTGATGATTGATGAGGTATGCCTGAAAATATGCAGTGTCACAAAAATTAAAAATACTAGCATATAAATTTCAGCCTCTTCAAAGATTCTGAAGTACTTTGGAAGTAGTTTTTATTGTAAAGATATAACAAAATGAATTAAAAGCATTCGACAATTTACGCGGGTCGATGTTTGATTCAATATTATCGAATCGCCTTAAACGAGTAAACCTACTAGTAAGTTACACGAGCCCTATACTCGTTCATTTTCACGAATTAAAATTCCTCATCATATTCAAATCTCGTATTTCAAGTAGGTTGGACACGAATGCAGTGTATAGCGTTAAAGAAGTTAGTTAGGGAGTATGACTCGTACACCTCCGATGATCCTTCACCTGGTGACTTCAACAGCTGCTCTCGTTTATCTGGCGTCGCGAGCTTTGTTTTTAGGCTCTCATATCTGCGGGTGCAGAGAGGGGGTGCAGAGGTCCAGGGAGCAGCTCTCGCTCGATCGATGCTCACGCGTGTGCCACAAATACCCCGGACGCCGCTAGCGCCACCCCGACTCGCGACGGTCGCATTCGGCAGCTAAAGCGAGATGGACAGGGGCCGTTTAATTATGTATTGGACCCAATTTACGCGGGTTTGAGGGGAGTAATGAGAAAGGCGGTGTCTGATGTACCAGTTGATGCAATAAGGAGCCCAGAGTGTCCACGAGACCATGGCTGAAAATGCGAGGGTTGGAAATTACGGTGGAAGTTTGGGGCAAGTATGAGTCCATTAATACTCTCATTATGAAGAACTTCGCTTCACTTTCATTTTTGTCATCCGCTAATTTAAGAAAGGTTCGAACGAACCTCAGCTCCAGGAATATTGTCTTCTCTGCAGTTTATTTAAACAAGAACGATTCATTCCACGAGCAGCCAATCCGCTTGACCTTTAAATATTAAAACTCGGCAAACATGCTAAGCTATTGCAAGCGTACGGCAATCTGCACTAAATATATTTACCGAGGTTTTCTATATAAGAGGAACAACAAGGAATTCTTTTTCAAATGAAAGTCTCCTGGAGAGAAAAGATTGCCTCAGAAATGAATAAATATTAAAAGCTCGTTTCTCAGGGTTACCTGGATTTATAATTACGCCCTCCCTTACGAATCCCTCTATTGTAGATTGTTTTGCTTTGGTTGAGCTACTGTTGCAGCAATTCGTAATTTTATAGACTCAGCTAGCTAAGATAAAATACATTAATAATCTATGATATCCATTTTATCTGATTATGAAACATATTTTGTATTCAAAGTGAATGAAAGGGATTTTTTTAGGCTTGGACACATGGAAAGGGCATATGTAAGCTTAATGACTAAATATGCCTTAGGAGACTTTTAATAGCCCTGTATATAAAATCTTGCTAAGAAATGCTAAATGAGATACTGAAGAGGCGTTCGTATCTTCGGAAATCATTTTAAATACAATCTATGAAAATACGAAGCAAATATGTAAGAATAGGAAAGTATGCAGTAGGATAGTAAATAGATACTTGAAGCCGATAGCGAGCGCTAGAAAAGAAATTGCGTTAGCGGTATGTGTTCGTATCTATTTATATAGTTTACTTATTTTATTGATGTCAAATCACATTGAAGGTGAATTTCAATGCAGTATATGTTAATCTCTCTTCCATGATAAATGAAAATGACTCATTCTTGTTTAACCACAGAAGAACGAATCTGAAATCGTCATCGCATGTGAGGTGTTGAATAAAAGTAACTACTTTTTAAGAAAAAACAGGTGTCATTTATTCCAATTCGCATTGCACAATACTAAAATACACACAACGTGTAGTATAGTATAGTAGTATTGTGCAAAACGAATTAGAATAAATAACACCAGTTTCTTCTTCAAAAGCGGTTACTTTTATTCAACACCGGGAACATGGAATACTACCAAGCGAATTGCCGTTTCGTCGAGTTTAATTATCGCATGTGGTTTAAAATACCGTTGCTTACAATCAGAAGAAGAAATTAAGCTTCTTCCTAAGTGTAACACCAATCTCAAATACAGAACTGTTTCTGTGAAGTTAGTAGTTCTTCAAAAATTGCAGGTATTCTTATTTCGACTATATCTTTTGAAAGTAATTTGAAGTCGATCGTTTGGTATTGTCTATGTCTATGTAAGAACCCTGCAAGCCGCCTTTCGGCGTGTGGCAGGGGGTGCAAGCACCTTGACTCTATTTTTCTAAACGATTGCATTCGCGTATACTTGGCGGAAAAATGAATTTTTGAGACGATTCGTTCTATTTCCCTAATCTTCCCCACAGTATCAGTACGGCCCATATAACAGGAGGGTCGCATTATATCGATTACATCATCTGAGAACGTAATTTCTCTGAAATTATTAAATAAATTTAACCTTTTAATTTTTCTTCTCTCTTCTAGTGATTCCCGTCCCGCGTCCTGTAACATCTGAGTAACACTCGCTGTTTTATAGTAGCAATTCTTTACAAATCGTATCGCCTTTCGTTGTACATTTTTTAATGTTTGTATGTATTGGTATGTATTTATATTATATATGTATGTATTGTTTATGTTATGTATGTATGCTATTGTTTCTATGCTAGTCGTGATCAATCAATTTTACAGCTGCTAAACGTTTTTTCTGTAGCATATTGTTCGCTCACAAATATTTTATACGACATGGTGCTACTTTTGCTTAAGTCGTTATTCCTTTTATCAATTGCCTATGGCACTTACATTATCATGCGTAGAAATTAGCCATTCTTTGCTAGAAGCATGTTCATTTCATAATTGGGATTTGTAAGCGGATTAGGTACTACTTAAGATATATGGGCGGATAAATGCACGCAAACGCATTGAAGATAGGAAATACTTTTACACGGCGACCCGAGAAGCACGAAATGGCAAGGCAAGCGAAGTAGGCGGACAATGTGGAGAGAGTGTATGAAGAGATCGAAATTAAAAAAGTGAGGAAGAATTGTAAGAGAGGAGGCGATTTTTAAGCCTCGGAGAGGACATTCTACAAACAATGGGGGCTTGTTGGAGTTTTGGTGCGGTTTGTGCGTCGGAGTTGAAGAGGGTCGTGCGTCTTCGCTAAATGCTTTTGTCCTCCCGATGTGTGTCCCTCCTCGTAATGGAAGAATCTTTCTCTACCAACTTTTTTCCGACTCCTCCCTCGCAATCTCTTCGTTTTTCTTTGGATGAGGTCAGAAGCGGAAAAGGGATTGGTTTCCTCAGCTTTAATTGGAGTTTTGGTGGACGAGGCAATGAGAAACGCTTGGGAAAGTGGCGGGACACGTCTAAGATTGTTTGGTGCCCCATTACATGGGTGCAAATGGATGTGGCCGAGATCGATCCAGTTTCGTTCTCGTTTAAAATACTATCTCCAACTTCAATGACGTATGTCATTGTAACTTTGTCTTTCTTTTTGTTCAAAGATGTAATTTTTTACTCCATTTGTAATATTAATGTCATTATATAATAGCTGTAATAATATTAATATATTTTGTGGGGGATAATGATATTTCTGCGTTTACAGTCTTCAGGCTATGTACTACAAGATAGTTTTACTCATATTATATCAAGATTATATTTGAGGAGAATATTCGAATAGAATAGTTCCATTGTTTGTGCCCCATAATGAAAGAGTAAATCTGTGATATAACCTTTTAATATATTCTTCAAATTTCGCCGATGAATAAACAACAAGAAACCAAGAGGTTGGAAACACCTTTTTATGTATTCATTTCAAATGATATTTTTAAGGAGATAATTTCATCATTCTCTGAAGTTTTTCACTCTTAATATTTTCCTAGAACGATTCTTAGATAATTTATAGAACTCAATATTTGCTTTAATAAACTGTTTTAACATACAATTGAGGCACGAGAGGCAATTTAAATATCCACACTCATGAAGGGATATAATTTTTTTCCTGGTTCAAGACATCAGACTTTAAAAAAGGAACGGAATTCGAACATAAAATGCTTAACGGTGGACACTACCTGAGGAAGTCTCTTGTTAGTTGCACTTAGTGTCTGCACTTCTTTATTCGCCTGCACGTGTCACTTGAGAACTGCTTAACAGTTTCCTCGTCGCCACAAAATCCTTTTCGTCTGAAAGCGGAATGCTATGCGGTGAATCTGGAAACTCCTGGGAAGAGACAGTGGGCGAAGGAAATTCATGGATATAACAGGCTGCTGCTGCTTGAAACCACGCAATAAATTTCATATTGTGCATAAAGCGAAAGTAGTTGGTAAGGATAGGAAAATATCCAGGAATATTGTGAAGAGACGAGACTTTTAGCTTGCATACTACCGAAATGCACTTCCATGAAACGGATGTTTGTGATTCGTATATCATTTAATTTTTGATTTTAAACAATCCGAAAATCATCCAATTTTGTTCATTCTAAAGCTCGAGTTATTTCTTTTCATTCATCTTTAAATTGGATAGGAAAACATTTTCCATTAGCTGAAGTTGGGGGACTTTCTAACATCTTTATGAGCGCAAATGGCCGCTTAATTCGTTCGACTAATATTATCACTTTTGCGATTGGTCTCGAGAAGTCAAGAGATATTTCAAGAATAATCGACTGAAAATAATCCCATCTTAGATACGATAGTTTCGGCCTTAACTCAGTGGTAATTCTATTATCAAAGAAAACCAACAAGTGAAGAACTACTCACTTTAATTTATACTTTGTCACAAGAGAAATGCAAACCTGGTTTCCACTCCTATCTTCACCTGATGATGATGGCAATTAAAGTGCTTTGATGAGCATGTTATTGAGAGGAATCTAAGGACACCACACATCATCTTTTGGAATCATTGATTTCTCGAATATTTATGAGTTGAGTTCCATGGATTCCATTGTTTTAAACGAAATATGAATTTTTACTTTTTAACATTGTAGTAGTATTTATGGTTACCATTTATCATAAGTGTGCCCTATGTTTAAAAATGTGTTTGTATTACGAGAAGAACACGTGAATTCTCGATTAATTTTACGTCGAAAGGACATAAACGAGCTTAGTAACAACAAATTTGAATAATTAATATTTCCGAAGTTCGTATTTCCTAAAGTCGCCAATACAGCTACATTTAGTTATTCGTCACAGCTTAGAATTTTACTCCAGAACCACATCATTTTTTTCCTCGATGGTGGAAAACTGCACATCCCTTTGCCCTATTGCTCGGCGTGGTGCATTAAGCTCATATGGCCTCAACTGCCGCTTCGCAGGAGGCCATTTCTGCAGCGGTAAAACAATTTCCGTTTCACAGTGTACGTCGCAGTACTCATCAAGCGACGGAAGTGAGGAAGAAAAACTTCCGATAACATTTTCGTCGCCGTGGACCCGATGGTGGCGCCGCAATAAAACTATCGGCGGATAAAGCAATTAAAGGAGAATATCTCCGATTTGAAGGGAACGTGGTGTCATTTCACCCCTCGCGAAACAAGTGGGCCCGGAAGTGACGCTCGGAGAGCGGAATTGGAAACGTCTCTCGAAAACGGTTGGGCAGATCGCTCCGCGGTTTTCCAAACGGTTTCAGAAATGGCGCAGCACCGAAATGAACTTCATCGGAAGAAGGATGTGCGTCGGAAAGCGATTTATTCGTCCCTCTCTTCATGAGAGGCACTTGGCGGTGATATATGGCAGTGAATCTCCCTTTACTATGCAATGCCTACTTTTATTTGGTTAAAGTACTCTCGAGTTTGAGCGATTAATATGTAGTACAGTTATGTATATTATTAATACTAATATGCCATAAGCTCGACGGGAATAATACTCAATCACTGATTTTCGAATTGCGAGTAGTCACGCTTATAAGAAATGGCAGTTCTTTATTATAATTCCTGCTTTATCTTGAGGCAAATAATATTTTTCATTTGCCTTTTGTTCAGGATATGAAAAATTCATCTTTTATTTTATAATTTCTTTGCTTTTTTCATGACTGTAGTTTTATTAGGGCTTATAATCACATTTACCCAAGGCGCATTATAGTTCAATGCGTTGATAAGTGTTATTTATAAGGTGATTGTCTTGCATTGACGTGGATTTTTCCAACTAGTATAATTTTGGCTCTAAGAGAAAAGCAAGGGCGTAATAATTCCTACCTCAACTTGCTTGATAAGCCTCATTCTCCCCTGCAAGGCTTTTGGTTGCCTTCGTTGGAGGTGCTCTGGATTCAGAAAGGCCTTACAGACAGACTATAGCAGGAGTTTGAGGAGGATAATATTAGTCTCTTGGTGATTAGTGTACTGTAGTCACCATTGTGATATTCCTCAGGACATCAAACCATAATACACTACTTAGAGACTGCTAAGTTTCTCTGA